>CM053622.1:33335102-33410166 GCA_028646595.1 Phalanger gymnotis | reverse complement strand
ATCTGTGGATACTTTCAATTTCTATTTTGCCCTGTGACTCTAGAATATCAGGACAGTTCTCTTTGATAATTTCTTGAAAGATGATATCTAGGCTCTTTTTTTGATCATGGCTTTCAGGTAGTCCAATAATTTTTAAGTTCTCTAAAGACGTAAGCAGTGGCCCAACACCTTGGTGCCAAGTAAAGTCTATTGGTGAGAAGACTAGAAATTAATCAACTTTTTTCTGAGAACTAAAGTTTCTTATGTGCTCTCCCTCCTGGCTCAGGAGCTAATCCCACTAGAATGTAAGCTCTGTAGAGGCAAATTACCTCTGTATTCATTCCCAAACATTTTGCACAAGCACCATAGGATTATACATACATAATTTTATGATTAGAAAATAGAAGTCATCTAATGTAGTGCTTGATTTTGCAGCTGAGGAAACTGATGTCTCAAAAAATTGCCTAAGATCTCACAACTAGTAAGTCTCAGATCTGAGGATTGAACTCCCATTTCTTGAATCCAAAACCATGGGAGGCAGTTAACAAGTGGCTATTGAAAAATTGAAAAACTTAACACTGTCTAATTATAATGACCTCACTCAGACCCATAAAAGAGATAAAGGAATAAATGCACCACTGTCTTTTCTTTGCAGAAGTGAGATCCTGTATGTATGGAACATTGCATATACTACTGGAATCTATTTTTATCTTGGTTAGTTTAACTGAACTGGGCATTATTTTCTGCCTTTCCTTTCTTCTTCCTATAAGGAATGACTTTGTGAGTAAAATATGGGAAAAAGTACATCTTTAGAAATGAAGTTATTGTGAAAACAAAAATAAAATATAGGTGGTTTTGATTTTTTGTTTTGTTTTGCAATGAAACTATAATGACCATAGCTTGGCCCCAAATTAGAGAAATGAGAAAATGCCTTCTCCGATTCTTTAGCTTTTATTTTTTAAAATCTATTATTTATTTATTGTTAAGTTTTAGCAATTGTATTTAAAGGAAGTAAAGAGTAAAATGGAAAAAATCGTGGTCGTTGACATATGAAACTGTGAGCATAGACAGCCTGGGACTAGTTGAACAGGAAATGCGTGAGGCAAAAAAGACAAAAACAAAAACAAAAAAAAAACCAACTTAATCTCATCTACGATGAAGAGTTGGAGGGAGGTGATAGAGATCCTGAAAGACAGGTCCCAGGGATTTGCCTGATTCCAAATATTAATAATAATGGCTAACATTTCTATAGTACCTACTCTATGCCAGGCACTGTGTTGAGCCCTTTACAATTATTATCTCACTTGACCCTCATGGCAAGGTAGGTGGAAGGTAGGTGCTATTATTATTCCAATTTTACAGATGAAGAAACTGAGGCAGACAGCAGTTAAGTGACTTGTCCGAGGTCATAAGCTAGTAAGTGTCTGAGGTCAAATTTGAACTCAGGGCTTCCTGATTCCAAGCCCAGTATACTATCCACCCTACTACCTGTCAGCTTAATATTCACATAGGCAGCCTAAAAGTTAACTAGAAATAACTCTCCTTGTGAGAAAAGGAAAAGTGAAATCATGTTTCAGAGATTTTTCTCTCTTTTGAAATTATTTCATATTGCTTATTAGTACTTTGAACATATTTATCTGCAATTGGCACATAGGATTAAGACCATACCATGATTTCATTGGTATTGGGAACTCCCAGGTGAAAGAACTCCCTCTACTAATGCAGGTCAGCCCCTCTGCAAATGGTAGTCTGAAAGCATTGTTGAAGTGACTTGCCCAGGGTCACTCAGTCAAATCTAGCAAGGCTTTGAGGCTGGCTTTCTATCTTTTGTAACTGACTTCCTCTCTGGCACAAAGTAAATGCTTAATAAACACTTGTGAAGTGATTGGTCAATCTCTCTTCAGTAGCTTCTGTTAGGCAGCTGTCCAATGCATGACTTCGAACATCATCATCATAATAAAAATGAGTAGCATTTATATAGCGTTTTGAATTTGCAAGTTCTTTATCTATCTCCTTCCACCCTGACAACAACCCTGGGAGGTAGGTGCTCTCATTATGCCCATTTTACAGATAGGGAAAGTGAGGAAGATAGGAAATAAGGCAGACTAGATTTGAACTCAGATCTTCTGGACTCTAAGCCCAGCACTCTATCTACTGCACCTCCTAGCTGAGCTGAATGTTGGTTGAGCTGCGGTGAGGTGTATTTTTCTGTTTTTGTATGCCATCTGTACATGCTGAATGGAATGGAATGGGGCATAGCCACTAAACCAGGATCAGAAGCAGTTCTAGGCAGATCCTTGTTTGTTTTAACTGGCGTGTCATTACTTCAACCCTGGATTATGTTTAGAAAACACTTTGTGCTCTGTTATCGAACAGAAGGGAAATATAAGCCTTTAACCAAGTAGCTGTTATTCCAGATGCCGCTCACAGTACATGAGTGCGTAGGTGGGTATCACACTGAATGCTAACCTGAGATCCTCTAGCAACAAAAATTTACAGAACATCAGTCAGAGGCAGCGTGATCTAGTGGGCGAAGATCGGATTTGGAGTGAGAGGTCTGGGTTCAAATCCTGCTTCTACTCCTTCCTATCAAAGAGGGAAACTAGATGGCCCAGTGGATGGAATGCTGGACTGGAGGCAGGAAGACTTGAGTTCAAATCTGATTCAGAAAATTACTAGCCATGTGATCCTCAGTAAGTCACTCAAGTCACAAGGCACCCCTCATTTCTCACCTGCCTGCAGTACTATGAGACATTTCCGGCTTCCCCACCATGACTTAGGCAGCTCATTATTCAGAGAACCTCAATATCCTGGAAGATCTTGACTTTGGTCCTATACTTCGTCACTATCCCTCTTCTCTTCTGCTGCTTCTTTTCTTCCTTACTTACAAAAGATAATAAATGCAGTGTCACATAGCGAGGAGAGGAGAGGAGAGAGAAGAGAGGGGAGAGAGAGAGAGAGAGAGAGAGAGAGAGAGAGAGAGAGAGAGAGAGAGAGAGAGAGAAGAGAGAGAGGAGAGGGAGAGAGAGGAGAAAGAGAGACAGAGACAGTGAGAGAGACAGAGACAGTGAGAGAGACAGAGACAGACAGAGAGAGAAGAGAGACAGACAGGGAGAGACAGACAGAGAGACAGAGACACAGAGAAAGAGACAGAGACACAGAGAAAGAGACAGAGACACAGAGAAAGAGACAGAGCAGAGAGAGAGAGAGACAGAGAGAGAGAGAGACAGAGAGAGAGAGACAGAGACAGAGAGAGAGAGACAGAGACAGAGACAGACAGAGAGAATGACAGAGAATGTACCTTAAAGGCAGGGAGGTCTGAGTTCAAAATCTGTCTTTGACCATAAGGGCCGTATGACCTTAAGCAAGTCACTAGGTCAGAGGTCAAACTCTCTGCAACACTCTCCTTCCCATAGCCCCAATCAGATAAAAATATAATTTAACATTAAATATGAAAATATTTTAACAAGATAAAAATACAGCAGAACATAGATAATGCTAACATGTGGCCTTCTAAATCAACAGGGAACGTCTGGGATCCTTATCTACGTTTTAGTGAACCTATTTCTATTTGAGTTTAACACCCCTGCTCAAGGCCATTTTGTAAGACTAAGCTGCTCCTCCTTCCTTGCAGAACATGTACAGACCTCTGATCATGTCAGGTTGGGAAGAAGATGGGCCTTGAAGAATGAGGAAGATTTGTCACCAGCAAAGGTGAGCAGAGGATACTCCAAGTGAAAAATAATTGTTTGAACAGACATTCCAAGGCAGGGGAAATGTGGGACCTGTAGTATTAAGTGAGATAATCAGTTTGGTTGAGGCATGAAAAAAGAATGAGGCTAAGAGTATCTACCATGGAGAAGAGCCTCTATTTCGTGCCACATGAGGATTAGTTGAAAAAAAATTGGCATCGTTAGCATGAAGAAGAGATGGCTTATGGGGGGACATGAAGCTCTCTTTGAATATGTGAAGGACTGCTATGTGAAAGAAAGTTGTGCTTTGCCCCAGAGGGCAAAATTGGGAGCATCAGATGGAAAGTGAAAACAAGCAAATTTAGGCTTAGCAAAAAGAAAACTAAGGTTCACAATAATTAGATCTGTAGGAGATAATGCTCAAATTATATTGAAGAGCAAAGCCTTCGATGTCATGCTGAATAATGATGATTTTTTTCTGAGAAATTCTAAGGGTGGAGGTTGAGTAAATCAGTCAAATCTTGCCATCACACCTCAAAATTAGAGTCCAGATTTTAAACCGTGACGCATTAACCAGGTGGCAATACTTCATTTAAACTGAACTAATCATTTGCTTTAGAATAAATATGAAAGTTCCTTCAAGGAAAGTCCTTGAAAGCAATTAGATAAAACAAAATGATTACAGACAGGAAATCTAGGCAGCTAGGGGACACCATAGTGCACAAAATGGTGGGCCTGGAGTCAGGAAGACCTGAATTCAAAAAGAGCCTCTTAGACACTTAGTAGCTATGTGGCCCTGTGCAGGTTAATCTCTGTTTGCCTCAGTGTGTGTGAGTGTGTAGGTAAAATGGGGATGATAATAGTAACATTTACCTAGAAGGGCCGTTATGAGGATCAAATGAGATAATATTTGCAAAAGTACTTAGCCCAATGCCTGGCACATAGTAGGTGCTACTATATTAATATAGTATAGGCACATAGTAGGTACTACTATATTAATATAGTATAGACACATAGTTGGTATGACTATATTAATGTCTATTCCCTACCCTTTCCCCTATTTTGCTCATTGAGGGACCCCTTCATAAGTACCTTTAGACCCTGAAGGGGGTATAGTAGCTAAGCTCCAGGGAACCAGTCTGCCAGAGAGAGTGGCTTTGGGAAAGTAACCCCAGACCTAGCATAAGACAGGCTATGAAAGGTAGCCTCTCTCTGAGCAGCTGCTGTTTAAATGATAGCTGGATGATTTTGTTTTTTCTTTGCAGTTTCCCCAGATCTTTTGCACTAAGAAGGAAAAAGAAACAGGAGGCCAGATAGCTTTAAGGCATGTGCCTGAGGTCGTTCTAATATACAACTAGAAGAGGACTATTTAAAATAAGAGCCTCTGTAAAAAGATACCAGAGATGAAACAGGACAAGCAGAAAAGGCACTCTAAGTAATTGATCGATGGGCGGGAGGTTGGTTCTTTTGGTTTGAACTCAGGCCTTGTTTCCCAGGGCCCAGCAGCAATAAAAGGAGAAGGTGATGGTTGAAGACTAGAGACACTACAAAACCAGGAAGGCTTTGGTCTTCAGGTGTTACCTTTAAGGACATGGCAGTAATCATTTACTATTTTCCATGGGACTCAAGTTCAGTGAGATGGTTCTTTCCTTCCACATTGCGAACAACTCTTGGACACTGGTCCTTTCAGATCCTTGGCTTTTAATAATTTTAGTTAAGTAGCAGGATATAAAGTAAATGCACATAAATCATCAGCATTCTTATATATCACAAACAAAACCCTGCAAGATGGGATAGTAAAAGATACCCCATTTAAAATAATTCTAGGTAGCATAAAATAACAAGGAGCATACCTGCCAAAACAAATCCAGGAACTATACAAGCAAAATTATTAAAAATATTTTATACAAATAAAATCAGATTTAAATAATTGGAAAAATTTATTGTTCATGGGTAGGCAGGATCCTTGGCTTTTGAGATCTACTTATGTCTCTGATAATAGCAACAGTCAGAGTGGAAAAGAGAGACTGAGAATGTGGGAATGTCAGACTAATACAAGCAATCTTAGCTTACTTAAGCCCAGGAAGGTTTTGAATCACTTACAATTTAATTCAGTAAACATACTTTAAGGGCAGATAGGTGGTTCAGGGGATAGAGCACCAGGCCTAGCATCAGAAAGACTCATCTTTTGAGTTCAAATATGGCCTCAGAGACTTAATGGTTGGTGACCCTGGCCAAGTCACTTAACCCTCTTTGCCTCAGTTTCCTCATCTGTAAAATGTGCTGGAGAAGGAAATGCAAACCACTCCAGTATCTTTGCCTAGAAAACCCCAAATGGGGTCAAGGAGAGTCAGACACAACTGAAATGCCTATGCAACAAAAATAACAACAAAACATATTCAGCCTATATTTGAGTATAAGAGTGACCATGGAATATGCTAAGCCATACCTTACTATTTCAAAAAACATTTGGTAATTTAAATTGCATTTTTAATTTTGTATTTTAAATTAGTGCTTAAATGTTAATTAAAATTTTAACTGAGTTAAATTTTAGTACCTCAAGATAATTTGATGAATAAAAATGATATCCTTCATGACAGAGCATTCAATAAACACTTAATCCCTCTAAGCTTCTCTACACTCATCTATAAAATGGGGATAATAATGACTGGGTTGTATTAAGGCTCAAATGGTATAACATGTAAGAAAATACTGTGCAAAATTTAAAAAGGTTATGGGATTATTATTGTAACTGTTGTTAATTATACTGACAGTTGTTGAAATAGTAAGCTAAATTCTTTCGTTTAGGTTAAACAGCCTAAGAAGAGGCATAGGATAGTGGAATGAGCAACAGATTTGAGTTCAAATGCCCATTCTGTCACTTATTCTTGGTTCAACGTACAGTAAATAATTTAACTTCTCTGGGCCTCCACTTTCTTATCTGTAAAATAGGGGGAGGGATTGGATTGTATGGTGCTTGTAACTCTAAATTTGTGAGTCTATGAATTTATACAGGCCTGTCATCTCTATGAGATATGTTAGGCTGTGAGGTAAGTTGTGGCAGATTCACTTGAAGTTGTTATTTTAATCATTCATGTATTAATTACTTATGTAACTGATAATGATAGGTGAATTTTACATAACTTTTCTTCCTTGTATATCTCAGGAAAACAACAGACCTATGGCAATTTATAGCATGACCAATTTAAAGCAGGAAGGAGAAATAATTTATATAATTTGCTATTGACAATAAGTGAATTTAGCACAACTTTCAGCCTTGTATATCTCAGGGAAACCACAGATCTATAGAAATTCATCATGTATCAGATATAAAGGTGAGAGTATCACTAAAGATCATCTGATCCCATTTTACAGATGTGGTCACTGAGACCCATAAAGAGGAAGTGTTTGTGGGCTGTTTCTAAATACTATGGCATCTCTTGTAAAAGCTCCTCAGAAGAAGGAATTATTTCATTCTTTGTAATTCTGTCTTCACTATCTAGCTAGCACCATCCCCAGCATATACTAGGAAATTAATAAATACCTGCTGAATGACTTACTGATTGCTCGGCCTAAAAAAGAAACATAGTTAGCGATGCGAATATATGCTAGTTAAAGGCGGCCAACGTCCTGCTAAAGCCCATCTCGTCTTCTGTATAGCATCTTTCCCCTTGTAACGATAATTGCCAGAATTAAGCCATCGATGTACTGGGTAATGAGGGGGTGACCTTTCAAAACTGTATTTCCTTGTTAGCACTAATGAAAGGATTAATCCAACCTTTTGCATAATGTTGCAATAGTCAGCAAACAGAAGGACCCATGCAATTATTTATCCAGGCCTCCATTATACCTTCTCATCTTGAGACTGACTGCATAATGAATACCTATTACATGTAAAGTCCTCTTCCTTTCTGTAGCAAAAAAGGATGTGGGATGTTGCAAAAGGCCCATTTTTATTACATTTCAAAAATAAGACCTGCTGGGGCTCCCGTGTTTTCCTCTTCCGTCAATTAAATAAGCCTGATAATAGGTTGCTGGAAGTTGCTGCCAGCACAAGGTGAGGGCTAGGTGTTACTGAGGCAGGACTGACTTATGTAAAGAGGGACTACCTATTTGATGAGTGATTCTTTTGTCACCAATGCTGGGGAAACCAGTGGGAGGTTTATTAACAAGCAAAAGCTTTTACTAGTGTTCTCTCTCATTCCTCTGGGAAATATAGCTCAGTGGTAAGATGAAAAGAGAGGATATTTGCAAGTGTGTTTTCTTATTTAAAAGTGTGGCTTCAGGTCCCTGACACTTATAAATCCTTGTCTCCTCCATCAAGGACTGCAAATGGCCTTTCAAATTTCATGTTTCATTATATCTTTGTATAATCTGATAGGTCCGTTATCTCTCCAATGCTTCTATTGGGAGGGTTGAGGGAGAATCCTAGATTTCAGAGCCAAGCTTTGAACGCTTTGTCGCTCTTGTTCAGTTGTACCTGCTTCATGACCCCATTTGGAATTTTCTGGGCAGAGATACTGGAGTGGTTTGCTGCTTCCTTCTTTCATTGGTAACTAAGGTGGGACTTTCTTACTGTTTTAGAATGACAAATTAATTAAGTCTCCTTGATTGATCCTTACTAGATGCAAAGGCCCAGGCCCATTCCAAAGACTACTAGGTACTAACCGGATGTAGGCATGAAGCCCTAAGGGCCCTAAGGTGAGTTACTAAGACCAGAGCCAATAGCATGCACCTAAGTTCTAGTCCCTCAGATGACAGTTTGATGATGGTCAAAGACTATATAAAAAGAGAAAACAGAGCTATTTGCTTGAGGCTCTCACTCCTGGAAGAATGCTGGTGTGGGACTCTGGGCAGCCCCTGTAAGAGCCTCCTGGCTCATCCAGATGTTGATAGTTTCTTGGTAACTATGAACTGTATTTGGTCTGTTTATAATGTATGTTTGTAATTTGTTTGTATTTTCTCTGAAGTTCAGGGTGCTGGCTTTCCCCTGAACTAAGTGAATGATATTTGTATGTTGGATTGAAATAAGCTTGTCAACCCCTTAACATTGGTTTCCTTAGTAAAGAAGATTGAAAAAACATGTGCTGGCAGCGTTCTTGTTGTTGGGCTTATGTTGGTCTTTCACTCCCATAGCAGCTGCTAGGTGGATTGTTGCAATACTTCTCTAATGCATTTTATAGATGAGGAAACTGAGGCAAACAGGGTTAAGTGACTTGCTCAGGGTCACACAGCTAATAAGCATCTGTGGCCAGATTTGATCTCAGGAAGATGAGTCTTCTTGACTCTAGGCCTGATACTCTATGCACTATGGCACCACCTAGCGGCCCAAGCAAAGGTGGAAGTTGCAAACACTGCCCCAGAGCAGCTGGGAACTTAGTCTTATTTAAGGAATACAAATACAAAAATTAAGACAGTCCCTATCAGTGATCAATAAACATTTACTAAGCACCTACTATGTGCCAGATAGCATGCAAAATGTTAGGGATACAAAAAGAGGTAAAAGACAGGCTCAGATCCAATCTAGCTCAGCTTAGATTCAATCTGGCCCACTGCCATTAGCATGACAAATACTCAGGCTCCCTAAGAGTCTACCCATTATGGAAAATCTTTAATAAACTTTGTTTATCTATGGCTGAGATGGCTTGAGTCGAATCCATTCAGCAGGACTTGGTACGCCGGTATTTTGGGGTCTTGAGCACCCCTAAAAACATGATTCCCTAAACCTCATCAGAGACCATAGCTTCTCTGAGACCTCTAGCTACAAGCACATTCTCTCTTCACAAATGTTCCTTTGTGGACTCATGACGAAAACTGTTATTCACATCCAGAGAAGGAACTAAGAGATCCTGAATGCAGATTGAAACATGCTGTTTTTCACTTTTTAAATTTTTTATGTGTTTTGTTTCCTTTTGGTCTGTTTCTTCTTTCACAACATGACTAATATGGAAATGATTGCACATACATGACCTAAATTAAATTGCTTATTATCTTAGGGAAGGAGGAGGTAGAGGTAGGGAAAAATTTGGAACTCAATTTTTTTTTTTGAAAAATGAATGTTAAAAATTGTCTTTACATGCAATTGGGGAAAAATAAAGTATTATTTTTTTAAAAAGAGGCAAAAGACAGTCCCTGCCCTTGAGGGGCTTCTATTCTATTTCACATTTCCATTTCTTCACCCTTTGTTTCTTATGTCTTGATCCTGAGACCTTTCAGTAACTTGGTGGCCCTCGTGAAGGAGGCCCTCCAGTTTAATTGCCTCTAACTATCCTATACTATTCCCTAACATCCCATCTTTGTTTGGGCCTTGTTCCAAGGTAATCATTCCTTTCCTCAAGCTACTGGTACGATGTTGAAGAAAGAGGGGGCTTGGCATCATGAGACATCATGTCAGTCCTACGATGCCTTCCTTCTCATCTTTTCCTGTTGAATTATTTCTCTTGGCCCAAATCAAGCAATAAATCTTCCAGCAAGCATCCCTTGATGACCCTAGTTGGCTAGTTTTCTCTCCCTCCTCATGCTACCTTGTAATTGCTTATTTTAGCATGTGTTGTATCCCTTCACATACCTCCCCAGGAAAATGATAGCTCATAGAAAGTAGGGATAGTTCTTTTTTTAACCTTTCAACCTTAAGAACCTTAGCATAGAGCTTCAAACACAATTGTCACTTAAAATAAATACTTAGTGAATGAAAAATGGATCAAAACTCTGTTTCAACTAATCAAAAGTTTCATAGGATCAGAGATTGAGATCTTTTATAGAAGGGACCTCTGGCACTTACTAGCTGTATGATTCTAGGCAAATTACTTAACCCTGTTGGCCTCAGTTTCCTCATCTATAAAATGAGCTGGAGAAGAAAATGGCAAACAACTCTAAGATCTTTGCCAGGAAAACCCAAATGGGGTCCCAGAGAATAGAATGCTGCTGAAAAAAAAACAATGCAATAACTATTCCTGACTCCAGGCCCAGGATTGAATGCATCTCACCGACCAGTTCCTTAAGGGACCAGAATGCCGACAATATCTATTAAAAGTTGTGAGCATTCAAGCCGTCATGTGTATAAAGTGCTTTGCAAACTTGGAAACACTATAAAAGTATCACCTATCATTCAACCTAGGGACTGAGGTCTGTGCAAAGTGCTTTGTACCCACAGCTGAACGGCAGTATAGAAAGCTTTGTCCTGGCCTCGATCATTTAGAATTCACTAGACACAGCATGCCTTTGCCTTTGAAACATTGTTCCTCGGAGTCCCCCAGGCAGGGCTGGACAAACTCAAGAGATACTTAGCATCACAGCTTTGACAAGACAATGCCCATTTTCCTTATCTGATGTTGTTGGGAAATTATGCACCAGACTAATTTTCAGGAGAAGATTGAAACGGCGGCAGCGATGGCCCTGAGGGATGGCATGTGGAGCGACGGAATATCTGTCCCAGACCTAATGGCGGAAAGGAAATGTGCTGAGGAGCCCAGAGGACCATGAAGCCAGGAGCTCCATTTTCTTCCCTGCTCCTCTGGTGTCTGCGTGGCATGAATATTAGAGACTGCTGTGGCCAAGAGCAGAGAGTCTCCTTTGACAGTTCTGACATCGATATCCTGTAAAAGCGCAGGAATCAGAGGACAAAGATGCATTCTGATGACTTCTAAACCCATGGACAACCATGTTTCAATCTATCGACAAAAAATTATTAAAGGTCTGCTAGCTTTCAAGCTCTGTGAATGAATGAATGAATGAATGAATGAATAAGTGAGTGAAAAAGCATTAAGCATCTATGTGCAGAGTGGCTCTGCTAGGTGGTACAATAGATAAAGTGCTGGACCTGAAGTGGGAAGACTCATTTTCCTGAGTTCAAATCTTGCCTCAGACACTTACCAGCTATGTGACCCTGGGCAAGTCACTTAATCCTGTTTGCCTCAGTTTCCTCATCTATAAAATGAGCTAGAGAAGGAAAAAGTCAACCACTCTAGTGTCTCTGTCAAGAAAGCTCCAAGTGAGGGTCGTGAAGCAGGTACAACTGAACAGTAACAACCAAATGTTCAAAGCATTATGCTAAGTATTGGAGATAAAAATAGAGAAGGAAAAAAAAAACAAGAGTCCCTGTTCTCAATGAACTTGTATTTCAATATGGAGAAACCAAACATACAGAAAGTTTCAGTCTCAAGTCCAGTGAAATGGCCTTAGGGTTCTTGCCATTCAAAGGAGATACTATAATGTAGTAACACTGATAAATTCACATTATTTTCTGATGCTAAACAATTTGACAGGGTCGAGGAATTGAATGACAAGACCTTTCTTTTCAGGGTCTTCAGTAGCTATGTCTACAGCAACTAAAGAAGCAGCTGTCAATCCATGGCTCCCCATGAGGATACTTCTCCAAATGATGGCTGTAAAGGCTGGCTGAGGTCAGGGGGCAGGGGTGCTGCCGCCCTCAGGCATTTGGGATTTAGTGATGTGCTATACCTACAAGTATTCCCTTCCCTCAGAGAGCTTATAATCTAGCCAGGGGAGATAGCAGGTACATATGGAGATATATACAAAACAAATCTAAGTTGATGCAAAGTAATAGCAAGGCGGGATTGGGGTGGGGGGAGAAGAACGACAAACACTATGGGTATTCCCTCCAATTCTGACCATAACACCCTAAGACCATGTAGGTTACTGTTTCTCATGGTCATCCTCTCCTTTCTGTGTCATCATCCTCATCCTCTTCATCCTCTAATCCTTTATTTTCCACCCCATCATCCGTTATCCTCACCAATATCCTGGATACTTACATGGGGCCTTACAGTTGTCAAGGCATTTTACATACAATTTCTGCTTTGATTCTTCCTATAATTCTGTATTATGGGTATTATTATACCCATTTTACAGAAGAAGAAACTAAGATTCCAAGAGAGGGAAAGCAACTTGCACCAGGTCAAGGGGCTGGTATATTTCAGGGGTAGGATCGAAATTCATGTCTTCCTGACTCTAAGTCATCATTTTTTTATTCATGGCCTTGTGCTTATCTTAGTGATAAACTTCTCTCAAATTAAAAAGGTGAATCTATGGCCAACAACCCTACCCAGTCATAGAATCATAGATTTAGAGCAGGGATGGACCTTAGAGGCCATTCAGCTCAATGCCCTCACTTGAGTTCCAAGAAAATGGAAGCCAAGAATGGCTAATGATTTGTCTAAGGTCACGCACATTTCTCCCAAAATATCTAAGACAGTATTTGAATTCAGCTCTCCCTTACTCCAAGTCCAGCACTGTCTACGCTATACCATGTACTCTTTCCACATCACCATGCCCTTCCATCTCAATGGCACCTGCCAGACTTTGCACATGGCTAATAGAACCTTGCTTTTTGAATCCATAATGTTCCCTGAATCTGTAACATCACAGGGGACAACAGCCCTAGGTATGACATACTAAATACCAAATTCTATTTTTAATTCTGTTCTAAAGGCAGAAAGAATAAAATTCAACTAAAAAACATGAAAAAAACCTACTCAGGTCCAGGAGATAGCTCATGCTTGTAACAGGTGGTTCTTGGTTTCCTGTTTCCTTAAGAGAGCAATAAAACACCCACCATAAGACAGAACTACACCCCAGGGAGGGCAGGCTCCTTCAGGCCCAGATGCTTCAAGCACCAAGGAACAAAAGAAACTTGGTTCTGCATCAGAAAGGAAGAGAACAGAGCAGGGGGAGGGGTGCTTGTTGAACATGAAGGCACAGCCAGGTGATGCCTGAATGCACGTATCATTTTTAAGAAGATAACACTCCAAATTATGTTTTATGAAAGTTTCCCCAGCACATTACATTGAGGGGAAATGTTATTCTGTAAAAAGACATCAGGATATGCTTCATAATTTTGTTGAAAGAGGAAAAGTGAATTTGCTCAATGGAATGCAGCATCTTTAAATGTCAGCATTTCAATGTAGCAGGTAAATTTTAGCTTTATTAAAATGTTATTTAACATGCAAAAGATCTGTCTTCCTCACTAAGAGAACTAGGAGATGTCTCTACGTCATACTGTGAAATAGAGGGACCCTTTCATTGTTATTTTGTATTCCAAGTGCCTTTGGGGGAGGGGAAAGAGGGGGACAAAAGGAATAAAAGGAAATATGATATACTGTAAAGAACACTAATTATTGATTCTGAAGGTCTGGATTCAAATTCTGCTCATGACACCACCCGTATGGCTTTGCACAAATCATTTGACTTTCCTAGATCTCAGTTTCCATATCTGTAAAATAAAATCATTGGACTAGATGGAGTCTAACATCCCTTTCAACTCTTGATCTATGACCTCTGCTCTTTGGGTCTCAGTTTCCTCACCTACAAAAATGAGGAGGCCAGATTTGGTGATCTCCAAGGCCATGTCTGTGTCTATGTCTATGTCTATGTATATGTACATGTACATGTACATGTATATATGTGTATGTGCATGTGTATATATGTATGTATATATGCACATGTATAATATATATGTGTATATGTATGTATACACACAGATATGTAACATTATATATTAATAAACATTAATATTATATTAATTATATAGTTAACTCATTAGCGTAATATTACATTACAATAACTCCTGGTGAACAACGTCATCCTACCAATGCAGATGTCTCTAAATCAGGGTCCTACAGAGTAGGCTGGATCATCAACAGGATGAGCGACTTGACCACAGTCATGTAGAAAGTAAACATAAGAGGTTGTACTTGAACCCGGGTCTTCTCACCTCCAAAACTGGCTCTCTATCTATAATACCTTACAGCCGCTCTCTGCCTGACACAAAGCAAGCCCTGAGTCAATTTTAGGCAGCTAGGTGGTTCAGTGGATAGTGCACTAGGCCTAGAATTAGGAAGATAAGAGTTCCAATCCAGCCTCAGACAATTACTAGTTGTGTGACCCTGGGCAAGTCACTTCACCATGTTTGCCTCAGTCTCCCCATCTGTAAAATGAGCTGGAGAAGGAAATGGCAAACCACTCCTGTATCTTTATCCAAAAACAATGGTGTAACAAAGACTCAGACACAACTGAAAAATGACTCAATAACAGAAAGTCAATGTTGAGTTGAAAGTTGAAAGTTGAAAGACAAAATGAATAATAGAGATGTCATGTCAGGAAGCCAGAGATGCTGAACACGACCTATTTAATACTCAGTAGATAAGTCCTGGAGAGATGTCTGAGTCACAAAGAGGTTAATCGAAGGCCAAAGGATAAGAGGTAGGATGATCTGAACCCAGGTCATCCAGACTCCAGGTCTACTAGCCTACCCATCCCACCACGATGCCACTCAGAAATAACTTAAGTAAGGGAGAGGGGAGAGAGAAGGTAATGAGATCTTAGGATCCACTTAGAGAAACACAAGAAGGGACAAAGAAATGTTTGTCCTGCTGGATTCTGCCCTTGTCAGGTCATATCTAGAGGGTTCTGTTTAGTTCATAGCCCTTGATTCCAAAAATAATATCATAATAAAATAATTACCAGTTAGAAGTTTGCAAAGCACTTTCTGAATATTATCTCCTTCGATCTTCATGAGATGTATAGGTACTATTATTAGCCTCATTTTACAGATAAGAAAACTGAGCCAGACAGGTGAAGAAGTGACTTGCCCAAGGTCACATAACTAATGAGTGTCTCACGCTGAATTCAAACTCAGGTCTTATTGACATAAGATCTAGAGCTCTATCCCTTGTGCCTCCTAATTTCCATAGGCAGAATATTGATAGGTAGAAGAAGGTCCAAGAGGCAGGATATCAGGATGGTGAAATATCTCTAATCCATGCCACATGATCATCAGAAGGAATTGGCAGCATCCAGAATGGAGAAAAGGAAACATAATACTTTTTGTTGTTGTCATTTGTCCTTCATTCTGGAAGAGGACCATGACATCAGGGGAGATGATACCGTGACTTACATGTGAATTGGATTTAAGTGAGGAGGGTTGTGCAAAGTCACCAGCCTCACTCTCTCCTCTGGAGCCATGTGGGTCCAGTGGTCAGATGTAGATGAGGACGACTGGAGATGGCCCTTGACTGTTACCTAGAAGAGGGGGTATTAGCCTTGTTGTTCCACTTGGACTCCTAGGGGGAGATCTAGTAGTAGCGGGTGGAGATTTCTAAGAGGCTAACATAGACTCGGTGTGAGGAAAAGTCTTGGAGATGAGAGTTCTCCATCAATAGAATAAGCTGCTTCTGGAGATGGTGAATTCCTCTCCTCTTGAGGAGCTCAGACAAAAGCTGGAGGAATCATGTTTGGTGTGTCTTCTTGTAAGGTATCCTTTTGCAGATGTAGGTTCAAACAGGTCACCTTTGAGGTACTCAACCCCCATTTTTTAAACTCCATTTTTCATGGTGGTCACTCCTACAACATTTTAGTATTCCCAAAATACTTTACATATGGCCTCTCATTTGTTCCTTCAACAACCCTGGAAGGCAGGGTTATTATTATCCCCATATGTTGAGGAAACTGAGTCAAACAGAGGCTAAATGACTGGTCCAGGGTCACTCAGCTGGCAGGTTCCCAAAGAAAGATTTAAATGGAAATCTTCCTGAGACCGTGTCCAGCATTCTATCCAATGGACCACTGGGATACCTCCAAAGTTCACTAGCATTATCCCATCCACCCTAAGCTATGACCCCATTCTTTTCTTTTTCTTTGCTTCACACTAGACATGGCTTCAATACAGCGGTCCTTTGTGTTGGTCCTGAGCATTCATCTCCAGCCTGAGCTGAATGCTGGACCTTAGCCCTTCCTTTTTTCAATACTGACATGTGCCCCTCTATTTGAATATTTCAACTGAGTATGGCATCCTCTGAAGGATTGTCATGCATTGGACTTCAAGTCACCAGATCAAACAGACTGAGAGCCAGAAGGGGCCTCTGAGATCCACTTCTCAAACCCCTTCATTTGTAGGTTAGGAAACTGACATCCAGAGAAGTGACTGGTCCAAGGTCACAGAGCTAGCATGAATGTCAGATGTGAAAAAAAAAATCTACCTCCTCTGGCTCTCAACCCAACC
Organism: Phalanger gymnotis; assembly: GCA_028646595.1. NCBI lineage: Eukaryota > Metazoa > Chordata > Mammalia > Diprotodontia > Phalangeridae > Phalanger > Phalanger gymnotis. The sequence goes on along the minus strand of CM053622.1, from coordinate 33,393,477 downwards.
CTCTTCCATTGTGCCAAACTGTTAAAAGCCTATCTCCTAGACTTACCAGCTGTTTAATGTGGGGGAGGGGAAGGGGGAGATTGCTATATCAGCCTCAGTTCCTCAATCTATAAAATACAATAATAATTCCCTATGCACCTACTTTAGAGAGCTTTGTACATCTCAAAACACTTTATGAATGCCAGGTAGATAGCTTGGTCAAAGCGGCAGGATGTAGCAGAGAGTAGGCTTACCTTAGAGTTGGAAAGAATTAAATGAACATCCCACTTCTGATTCAAACTGGGTGTGTGACCACAGACAAGTCTTTTAACCTGTCTGTGCCACCAGGCAACTCCTTACAGTGACAATTTACAAATAAGTTGAAAAATCTGCTTTGGTGGAAGAAATTTTCATACCAAGAGTTCTGGTGCAGTGGATAAAGAGCTGGGTCTGAAGTCATGAAGACCTGAGTTCAAAACCAACTTTAGACATTTACTATCTGTGTGACCCTGAACAAGTCACTTAATCCTGTTTGCCTCAGTTTCCTTATCTGTAAAATGAGCTGGAGTTGTGCGACCCTGAACAAGTCACTTAATCTCTCTTTCAGTTTCCTCAACTATAAAAATGGGATAATAATAGCACCTGCTTAGAAGGTTTGTCATGAGGAACAAATGAGAAAATCTTTGTTTAAAAAATGTGTTTGTCATAGAGCCTTGCTCATAGTAGGTGCTATATAAATATATTTTCCCTACCTGCCTCTGAACACACGAATGATCTCATAGGTCCAGACCTTTCATAGACTCAACTGAAAACAAAAACTTAAAACACACCAGGTTGGAAAAAAACATTTTTTCTGGATTTGCATATTAACTCCTCCTGTGAAATTTCCAGATACCTTTTCCTTTGCCTCAACTTTCTTGGAAGCTTAAGTGGCATAATATAGAGAGTATGAGACTGGAAGTCAGGAAGACCCAAATTCAAATCCAGCCTCAGACACTAGCTATATAAGGCAAAGCCTAGACAATACCCAAGCTCTCTCAACTCCCATTCTCCCATCTATAAAATGAAGGTAATAGTAGCATATCCTCCTAAGGTTATATGTAAGAAGCTTTGCAAGGCATAACGTGTCATATAAACGCTAGTTAGTATCATTATCTGTGACGTACTGATTTTAAGGCTTCCTCTACGGAGAGTCATTACTTTCATCTACTGTCCCTTTCAAATATTGAAATATCTCATCTTTCCATGGGATTTTGCAAATGCAAAACAAACAAACAAAATCGTTTAGTTTAAGTGGCATTTAAAATAAACACACTGTTTACCTTCCCAGTGAAAACCTGATTTAAAGGGGGGGAAATCTTGTTTCAGTTAGCAACTTATTTTCACTGTAATTATATGTAAAGTATTTCACACAAAAGCAACTCTGAGAGGCAATTATCTGTGATGGAAAAGCAGAACAAACCTAGAATGGGCGCGTAGAGAGTGCTAGGGAGATTTCCCTCTGAGTTCCAGGATGTTTACCAACATTTCTCACTTTTTTTAAGGCTCGGTGGTTTTGCCAATTGTAGACAATGTTCTATATTAACTCCCCGATTTCTCTATTGGTGGAAATTGCTTTGGTTACTACAAAAAGTAACTATGGAGGTGCTAGGATATTGCTACCTGTGGAAAAGGCTTATTTCCCATACTTTCAGTAGAGGGGTAGAAATGGTAGGTGTGGAATGTGGTATGTATAGCCAGAATGCAGTTGTATTCATGATTGGTTTTTGTGTCATTTAAAAAGTCTTGAGAGATATAATTTCTGGGTAATTTAATTAATTAATAATGCCAGCATGCTTATTAATGAAAGGATGGTCATTTGGTGATCTCTTTTTTAGCTGTAGGTTCCCAAAGCAGGTGATACCACCTCTGGGAGGGGGGTGCTGGAATGATCCAGGGAGAAGGTAGTAGTCTTTGGTGCAGTTGGGGGGCATTGCATAAAAATGGGGCAGGGGGAATGAAAACTATCTATAGTCATATGAAATAAAGCTCTAAATCACTATTGGGGAGAGAAGTGTAAATGAAAATAACTCTGAGGTACCACATCATACCTAATATGACAAAACAGGAAAATGAAAACTGTTGGAAAAGATGTGGGAAAATGGAACACTAATGCATTGTTGGTGGAATTGTGAACAGGAAAATGATAACTGTTGGAAAAGATGTGGGAAAATGGAACACTAATGCATTGTTGGTGGAATTGTGAACTGATGTAACCATTCTGGAGAATACTTTGGAACTATGCCCAAAGGGCTATAAAACTCTGCATACCCTTTGATCCAGCAATACCACCACCAGATCTGTATCCCAAAGAGATTATAAAAAAATGAAAAGGACCCACATGTGCAAAAATATTTATAACAGCTCTTGTTGTGGTGGCAAAGAATTGGAAATTGAGGGAATGGCCATCTATTGGGGAATGGCTGAACAAGGTGTGGTATATGAACGTAATGCAATACCATTATTCTGTAAGAAATGGTGAGCAGGTGGATTTCAGGAAAACCTGGAAAGACTTACATGAACTGATGCTGAGTGAAGTGAGCAGAACCAGGAGAACACTGTACACAGTAAAAGCAACATAGTACAATGACCAACTATATTAGACTTAGCTCTTCTGAGCAGTGCAATGATCTAAGACAATTCCAAGATTGATTATGAAAAATGCTGTCCATATCCAGAGAAAGGAATATAGAGTCTGAATGCAGATTGATGCATACTATTTTCTCTTTCTTTTGTTGTTTAATTTTGTTTGTTTCTCATGGTTTTTTTCCCTTTTGTTCTGATTCTTCTTTCACAACATGATTAATGTGGAAATATACTTAATATGATCACACATGTATAGCCTATATCAGATTGCATGCCGTCTTGGGGAGGGGACAGAATTTAGAACTCAAAATCTTATAAAAGTGAGTGTTGAAAACTAAAAATAAATAAATAATAAATAAACAAATAAATAAATTGAAAAAATTAAGGGGGTGGTGGAAGCACAAGGAAAGAAGAGAAGAGAAGAAAATTTTGAGAAACAGGTCATACACATTTCATCTGTTGTGTAACAGAGGTAAGGTCATAGTGATGACATAGTTTTCAAAATAAACACAAAAAAATGCAAAGTTATAACCAGTCAGTCATCAAGTCCACAGACACATCTTAATAAGCAAGTTTTGGCAGGCGAGTGTGTTGCGCATTGTTGGGAAGTCCAGCATGCATCAGCAGGAATATGTCTGTGTTATGACTTATTTACAATATGATACTATATGGTTACATGATACAATACTGCATCATCAAAATATCGATGCAAGAAAAAATCACAAATTTACAATAAGTTATTAAATTTAAGATGTATTATTTTATATACATATACATGTGCATATATGTATACATATATATATTTATGTGATGCAAATTTCAAAACAAAATTAAAGGGTTAAAGAAAGTATATTTCCAGGGGGGTGCTGAGAAATTTTGTTTTTTTAAAGGGAGCAGTAAAGTCAATGAAGTTTGGGAACTTCTGTTTTAGACTAAAGACAGTCATGGCAGCAGGCTCATGGCTTATATGCCCATTGGAAGAGAGGTGTTCCTGAGGGTGGCGATCAACTCTGATTGGTTAACATTTAATAAGAAAAAATATATTACAATGAGGGACTGGACCTGAACTTTATGCCATTTTTTTCTTAAGTTATCTCCAACCTTAGGCAGTCAATGCAAAGAATTTATTGCCACCCAAACCTGAGTACAGTACAATGGCTGACCCACCTGGGTAGGGTCTGGATAGAGGAGTAGGTTAGCTCAACCTTCAGAGTTTGGAAGTATGGAAGAAAAGGGGGCAAATCTAAATCTCCCCAAATCATTGATTATTAATAATCATTTCTTTCATTTCATTCATTACAAACGAGGATTTAATAATGGCCAAATAGTTACCAAGAAATAACTGTGATACAAAACCAAAAGGTATTAACAATATTGTCAAAAAGGAAAAAAAATGTTTATTTCTTCAGAGATCAGCCTAAGAAGATTCATTAACTGAATGATAATTAAACATTAAGCTATAACAACACACTTTGGAATCACATTGACTGCAAAATTCACTTCAAACTTTTGGGTTTACTGTGGGCAAGGATGGTCATTACTGATATTTATAGAGATAAGCAGGAGACAACCAACTCCCAGGACAACACAATCTGATCTGTCTCTGGTGAAAGTTTAAGCCAGGAGAGAAGATTGTCTATTCTCTTTTTGAATAGGTGAAATAGTGGGGAAAAAATGATCTGAAGATGTGAGCTCCAATCCCGGCTCTGTCATTTACCAGTTGTGTGACCATAAGCAAGTCACTTAAACACTCTGTGCCTCAGTTTCTTTATCTGTAAACTGGAAAGAATAATAGCAAATTTTTGCTCTCCCAACCTCCTTGTGTGGAAAGCAGTTAGTAGACCTTAAAGAGCTAATGTAAGTTGCTAATAATTAGCTATCCAGAGATGGGAAATGTCTTCTTCTTTGACCCAGAGAAATAACTGAGATGGGGCAACTGTGTTGGTAAGCAAAATGGGCTCCTTAGCACTTAGTTCAACAAGTGCCCTTGAAGAGTTTGACTTTTGTTTTTCCTGAGTAATTCAGTGTATTTCATTGAGTCTTACTAAGAGCTAAGCCCCAGGCCCAAACTCCTATTAAGTGTAAAACCTATGTGGGTGTGGATTGGCAACTAAGGTGAGGCCCAACGTGGGTGGGGCTAAGTCCAGGGAGGGCCTAGTTTACATGTCTGGGACAGCAGAGGCTCTTAGACCACATGGGTTTAAGTCTTCCTCTTTGTGACGATTTTAGGTGATGTGGGTGAGTCGCATGTGTGACTCACCCCTGACGCTGACAAAGATATAAAAGCCAGGGGTTGGCCTCTTCTTCCTGGGAGCTCTTTGCCGCAGCAGTGGTGGCGCGTGTGACTCTGGGCCAGCCATTGTTCTGAGCTCCCGTGCTGAACCTAGATGTTGGTAACTATGAATTATATTGGGTCTGTCTGTTGATGTTTGTAATTTGTTTGTATTTTTCTCTGAAGTTCAGTGTGCTGGCTTTTTCCCCTGAACTAAGTGAATGATATTTGTGTGTTGAATTAAAGTAAGCTTGCCAATCCCTTAACCTTGCTTTCCTTATTAAGGCAGATCAAAAGAACCTGTGTTTTTGCAGCATGCTGGCAGCTTTCTGGGTGCTGGGTGTGTGTGGATCTTACACCCCCACAGAAGCTGCTAGCCAGATTGTGGAAAGAACAGCCAATGTTTTGTCCAAGGGCAAAGAATTTAGAGGGTGTGACTGCAACACACTGGCATATGCTTTGTCTCCTACCCACTCAGCTCCAAATAGGGGCTCTGTTCCAGGGTATATCTCACCTCTATGTGATGGCAGCCCCAGCTCTCCTTGTCTCTTGCCCCAAATACAAAACTTTGTACTCTAACCTCAGGAACCACACATCCTCAGCATTGAATACTTCTGTTGAAAATAAGCTGCCTGTTTGGTCCCACAGCTCTTCAAATCAAATGGTCGTCAAATATTTATTAAATGTCTACTCTGTGTCAGGCATGAAGCTAGGCACTTGGGATAAAGGGGAAAAAACAGTTTTTACCTTCAAGCAACTATATAACTTCTCCTTCAAGCAGTTAATAACAGCATAATCCCAAGAGTATAGGAATATAGGGAAAAAAAAAAAAAAACATGCCTCGTCCAGTCACTTAAAGACACAGCCCAGACTGTGACAAAGCCTCAAGAATTTCAGCTCCATACATTTTCCCAGTTGCCTCATGGAAGTACTCAATTCCCTTGATGAATAGTTTTATGAAATCACATAACATAAGGCACTGGAAATATGCCTTGAAACTCCATTCAGACTCTGTGTACAAAGCTGACAGTAACAATTGGGAAATGGCTCCGTTCCCCTGCCTCTCTGCCTCCTCCCACTCCATAGTCAACACAAAACAGCCTTCCAAAATCTATTTAAGGCTTGTTTCAGTTCTCAATGCCTTACATAATATTGATTGCCTTAACGAAGCAACGACATATTGCAGGTTGTCTCAGGGAAAATGAAGAAAAATGGTGGAAACCGGAGGAACCGAACTTGGCCTTCGGCCCCAAATCCAATGGAAGCAATTATACCAGAGCCTGGAGTCTCCCATTTACCAGCAAACTCAAAGAAAATGGCTGTTAAAATCATCAAAAAGCAAAATTGCTCCGACCCCAAGAGAGGTGGTCACAATCACACACATGCAGCTGTGCTCCTGCTTGAGCTATAGGCAACAAATCTTGGTAAGAAAATGACAGTCACACTGGTACTTCCGAAGGTTATCCCTATGAGCAAAGGCTGCTGCTACCCAACAGAAGTACTGAGAAGCTTTAGCCATTCCCTTCCCTTCATTTGTGGAAGCACAAATGTACCTGGATGCAAATCCTAAGGAGAAATAACTAGGATAGGGCGACTGGGACTTTGTCCCAAGACATCAGATTTAGAATCCTGATAGCACCTATAACCTATCGGCAAGGTAGAAACAGTAGAAATTAGCAGCTAGTTGGGAGGAAGAATTATGGGAAATGTTTGAAATGCCATTGAAGAGGAGGGATTACATTTGTCCCCAAAGGGCAGAAGGAAGGATAACTGGTAGAAAATGACAAGAGGAATATTTAGGCTTGATGTCCAGGGTAAAAACAAATTTTTTCCCTTTTCCAAATGATTCAAGCTGTCCCAAAGGAGAATAGAGCATCTGGAGAGGTGGCGGTTTTTCAGGTATTTTACCAGGCATTTCCTTTTGTATATATTTTGGCCTAGATGGGCACTAGGGTTCCTTTTAACTTCCCAATTTCTATAATTCTAGGGGGCAGCTAGAAAGTGCAGCAGATAGAGCACCAGTCCTGGAATCAGGAGCATCTGAGTTCAAATCTAGCCTCAGACACTTGACCCTACTAGCTGTGTGACCCTGGGCAAGTCACTGAACCCCAATTGCTTCATCAAAAAAAATCTATAATTCTGTCCTCATGTGAGAGTTAGCATGATATCTCAGAAAAAAACACAGTCTCAGGATTCAGAGAACCTGGGTTCAAACATCATTGCTAACACCTGCTGACAGTGTGACATCAGGCAAGCTGTTTAATCTTCCTGTGCCTCAGTTTCTTTTCAGACCCCTTCCATCTCTAGACTTATTATTCCATGAACCACATCCTCAATATCTGTGACATTGTGACCTTGGACAACTCACTAGTCTCCAGGCCCAAGTTTTCTTATCTACAAAACTAAGTGGTTGGACTAGATTGCCCCTAAGCTTAGGTCTGTGATCAAAATCTACCAAATAGGTCATTTTCTTTCCCTGCATCCTACTTCCCACACTCCAGATAAGCTCCTCCTAGATGGCCTCATTCTGTTCCATCATTTCTCCACTGTTTTTTTTTTTTCAAGTAGTGGCCTCATAGCACCTGAAGGTATCATCTCATGTGGTTGGGGGGGCCTGTTTCCAAAGTTAAAAAAATCGTCTTTGATGACAAGTTTGAGTCACTTGTCGTGACTTGGTTTGTATTGTTCCAGTTGCAAAAATTATTCCTAAACTCGCGCGCACGCACATACACACACACACACACACACACACACACACACACACACACACACATCACATTAAAAAAGTCCCTATGAGTGTTTTGGTCATTCTTTTCATCCCAACACAGTGGTCCTTCTCAGATGCCTAACTGCAACATGGAAAAATAATCCTGTATTCTTAAAAGTACTGTCAACGAACGTCAAATTCTAGAAGGCCCTAGATGGACACAAAACACACAGAGACTTAACCAGGGTAGGATTATTGGAATTTTGTCTAAGGGCACCAACTTTAGAATCCTGGTAGCATTTTTAATCTATTGGCAGGGTAGGAAACAGTAGAGATTAGCAAGTTGTTGGGAGGAAGAATATGGGAAATATTTGAAGTGCTATCATAGCAGGTGGTAGTAAGTAATAATAGATAGCTGGAAAATATTCTGCATAGATTATAGAATGCACAATGTGTCTGACATCCACAGAGCAGCTCCAGGTTCATAGAACTTCACTGATAGATCAGCCTCCATGTGGTGATTTTTTTTCTTTTCTTTTTTTTTTTTTTGGCGGGGGAGCGATGCAAATTCAGAAAGACCATCACTAGTTCCTAAAGCAATCCAATCCACACTGGTGAAACGAGAGTCTATTAAAACATTATAATATAAAGTAAACTTCTAGTTTCAGAGTATTAGATTTAGAAAAATTCTTAGCCGGTCAATAAACACTTACTAGCAATCACCAAGTCCAATCCTCACATTTTACTACTGAAAAGCTGAGCCCCAGAGAGGCTGTGCCTTGACTGTAATTTCAGAGGTCCAGGATTTCTTGGTATCATAGGATCTTACATCTACAGCTGCATGGGACTTCAGAGGACATCTTATTCAACCCCTTCACTTCACAGATGAGGAAACTGAGGCTCAGAGATGATAAGTGACTTGTATAAGGTAATACAGTCAATAACAGGATTTCATAGAATCACTGGCTCTTAAACCTAAGCCTGAAACGGATACCTGAGGTAATCCCCCTTGTTTTGTGGATGAGGAAACTGAGGCCATTAGAGCCAAAGACCACTTGTCCAAGTTACTCAAGTAGTGAAACAGCCAGGATTTCATAGTTTTACATACTAAAACTTACATACTATGTTTAAAAACATGTATTGTCTCTTAAAGACTTTTTAAAATATGGAGTAGTCCAGCACTGAAAAAGACAGAAGTGTGTGTGTGTGTGTGTGTGTGTGTGTGTGTGTGTGTGTGTGTGCATGTAAAGGAAATTAGTTAAATCAATTTGTAATAGATACAGGATATTGGTGCTGGCATACATGTCTACTTTGAAGCTAAAAAGAGAAAGAAAAGCATTTCAATTTAATAACTCCTAAGATATATTTATGAAGAACCAGTTTTTGGATGGGATTTGAGCAATTCAGGACAGAATATGAACTATGGCATGGGCGTAATGACTCGAATCACTTAACAAAAGGGTCTAGCTGATGCTTCCTTTGTTAACAGTTGATGGTCTAAAGGGCAGAGGTGGAATAGTTAACAAAAACTAAAAGAATGAGAGAGAGAGAGAGAGAGAGAGAGAGAGAGAGAGAGAGAGAGAGAGAGAGAGAGGGAGAGAGAGAGAGAGAGAGAGAGAGAAGGAGTTTCAAGGACACCAACTAAGATAAAACACTATATGAAAAACTTAAGGGCTTTGGGACATTATGGTTCCTCAGTTCATTTACATATAACATTCAAGACTTAAACTGACAGAATGAGAAATCATAAATATTTGGAGACTGGGGTATAATTAAAAAATGAATGTTGGTTTAAGGAAAACTTGTTGCTTTTTAAGGGAAAGGCGAGGCAGGGGTCAGAAAAATGACTCTATCAGAGCTTTATGTAGGAAGAGACCAGCCACGGGAGCAGTCATCTGACAGAAGGCTTCAATTACCTAATTCCTCAGTGGTTGGAGAGAAGCTCAGCATGACTGAAGGAAAGTTTTAATTCCAGACACTGCTTTTCACCTCCCCTTAAAGCTCAAGACATACAGCTCCTCAGAAGAGAATATTGTTCTTCAGAGAAAAATGGAAAGAAGAAGACAGGCTCTGTAGCCGCTTTGCCATAATAACAATGATGATAACAATATTACTGATAATCATGGCTCATTTTTGCATAGTATTTTCTAGTTTACAAAGAATTTTGCTCATATTGTCTCACTTGATCACCACAATGATTGTTTGAGGCAGAAACTACTATCTTCATCTTTCATATGAGGAAACTGAAGTACACAAGCTTTGTGTGGCTTGCCTTGGGTCACATGGCAATCTAGCTGCATAATGCCTAGAACGCTAAACTTAGAGTCCTAAATCCTTGAATTCGAATCTTTCCTCAGGCACTTACTGCCTAGCTGGATCACTCATTTAACATCACTCGGTCGCACTGTTTTCATTTGTAAAATGAAGATGATAAAATTATCTTCCAGGGTTGTCATGAGTATCCAATAAAATAACATATGTAAGGCCCTTTGAAATTCTTAATTTGTTATTAAATGCTAGCTAGTATAAAGTAGTAGTAGTAGTAGTAACAGTAGAAGTAGCAGTAGTATCAGGGCTCCTATTTGGCTCATCCTGACTCCAAATATAGAATTCTGTTTAAAACTAAAAATAATTTGTCCTGTCCAGAAAGTCAATTTGAGCTGATTGCTATGAGTTCTCTTCTGAAGAGAAAATGTAGCATTTTGGTAAACACAGAGCTGACTGGGCTTTATCACTCAAAGACTGCCAGCTTGAATCAGCTTTGTAGTTCTCTAGCTTAACAGGAATTACTATTTAAATGAAGAGTGTGGCATTTTTCTAATGTGTTTTTAAGAGTCATTGTAAGTTGAAAGGAATTATAAATGTTATATCAGCTAGAGTATACTTGAGGATAGGATTTTCTCAGTTGGAGAACTGTGAGGACCTAGAGAGAAACAGCAGAGAAATGGAGTCATGTGGTGCAGATGTTACTTAGACCAATGACATTAAAGTCTGAAGTCTAGATTTATTAGATACCCTGAGCTTCTGAATTTCCCTCCCACTTATTTGTCCATTCTTTTCCACAGGTACTTATACAGTGAATTGATTAAAGCATATAACCTAGGTATAAGTACGGATTGTGAAATCTTTTGTTTCAATACTTTTCTGTATGAGTAGTTGTGGTGTTATTTCTTTTGCTTTATTGATGAGTAGATAGTTATGTTAAAAAATCTGTGTTATTATTGTCAGTGGATGGATTGTGTAAATAGATATGTACTGGTGGGAGCTCAAGGGCTAAGATGGCGAATAGAGGCAATATATTCCCCTTCAACAGGGTTACCGACCTTAGGATATTGAGAGAATTTGAATGCAATTGTATGGTAGTGGTTGGTGTGGGGGAGCTAAAATCTTCCAGTATGGTTGGAGTAATTGTCACTCCAAAGATGAGGAGACAGTAATATAGATGGGAGGCATAAGGTACTACAGATTATTTATTCATAGCTACCACAACCTGCATGCCCACAGTAATGATAGGATCATAAATGTAGACCAAACTCCTTATTTTATAGAAGAGAAACTAAAATCCAGGGAGGTTAATTAACTTAATTATGACTATGTATTAAATGTCAAAGCCAGGATTTGAGCCACTCTCTGATTTCAAGTCCAAGAATCCTTCTGCTGTCCCAGAATGCTTCTCACTTCCAAGATAGAAGGTATTACTGGATAAACTAGAAATGCTATTTTAGCCACACACACAGAAAGCCATAAAAGCAATGACAGGATCCTTAGGGAATATTCATCTCCCAAAGTGATGACTTCAAGTACAACAATGCTCAGTTACATGCTTGAAGTCTGATACCTCTGTGAAACTATGCCACTGGGAAATTTGATATCCCTAATATAGATCGGAACATTCCACAACCTTGCCTACCTTTCCTCATAAACAATACTTCTTCCTCCATTTCTGTGGAGGGCACTGGCTACCTCTTAGTCCAGGGTTGGGGAACCTGTGGCCTTGAGGCTGTGGGTTCCTCACTCCTGCCTTAGTCCCTGAATGCTCTCTCTTAATTTCCACCTCTTGAAATCCCTGGTTCTCTTTCAGGCTCAACTTAAATGCCAGCTCTTATAAGAGGCCTTTCTTGACTAATTCAATCAACACTGAAAAAGCACAAGGCACTGTCTTAGCCCCTGTTGATAAAAAGACAAGCAATCCAGCCAAGGCATTAGAAGAAATCAGTCAACTGAGGGGAATGAATACATACACCACTAAGTAAATGTAAAGTATATATGAAGCAATTTCCAATGGAAGAGAGTGCTAATCCCTGGAAGGATGAAGAAAGATCTCATGACATCAAACACTAAAGAAATTAGGGATTTTAAGAGGCAGAGGGGAGAAGAAATATGGAGAACTAATTGAGTACAGGTGTGGGGTTGGGAAATAGAATGTTTTATAGGAAGAAGGTTAGTTTGCTTGGAATGGAGAGTACAGGAAGCAGATTAATATGAAATATTACTGGAAAAGTAGGTGTGAGTCAAATTGTGGTAGGCTTCAGATGTCAGACTAAAGAGTTTGTTTTTTCCTAACTCTATCAAATAGGATTTCTTTTTAGCCATGTTGTATTCAATATTTTCCATCAGTAACTTGGATGAAGGCATGGATAACGAAGGTTAATCAAATTTATCAATGATACAAAGCCACGAGGATAGCTGACAACCCCTGGGGATGATAGGATCAAGGTCCAAAAAAGGCTAGAATCATGGGTCCAAACCTAGAGGAAATGTATGAATTCACATAGATGTTAAGCTTTGTACTTGGATTCAAAAACAAATCTGTTCGAAAAGACATAACATGTGAAAAATATGGCTAGACCCTACATAGGGCCACAATAACTCTTTCGTCACCTCATCTTTGAAATCCCTAACTTCTTCCATATGCACAGACCAGTGTGTCACCTCCAAAAGGAGAGCCTTCCTGGTACCACCCATCCTCACGTTGTTAATGTTCTCTCTCTACTCTCACAATGACATTATACTTTTTCTACACTTTGCATTTACTTATCTCTGTGTGTGTTGTTTCCCCCAAGTAGAATGTAAGCTTCTCGAAGACAGGGACTTCTTTTTTTGTTGTTGTTGTTGTTACTGTATGCCCAACACCTAGTGCAGTGACCTTGCACGTGGTAGGGGATTAAAAGTCAGAGTGAATTAAGTGCTTACCTTATAGCCAAGAAGATAAAAGTTTGAATCCTGACACTTAATAGCTATGAAACTGTGAGCATTTAACCTTTCTCAGACTCCATTTCTTCATAAAACGGGTGGAATAACAGCATCAACCTCATACCATTATTATAATGATCAAATGAGATAAGATAGGTAAAATTCTTCACAAACTTTAAAATGTTATATAAATGTTGACTACATAATAAGTATTATTAATCGTAATAAATGCTGATGGTCTTCAAAGGGAAGAAAAAAAAACCAAGGAATAGGAGGTGAGAGGAAGAGAACAGGTTAAAATTTAGTACTGAAGTTGCTGAGAAGGCGTGCCAATTCATCTGGATGAAGGCCCTCCAAAAGAACTCCTAAATGTCATTTTCTCACCTTCCCTCAGTCTAAGCTTCAATTTTCCACCTTGCGCTTTCACCCCCAGAGAGGAGATTTAGAGCTGGAGGATTCTTTGGAAGTCACCATCCTACAGCTTTGTTCTATAGACAAGAAAACTGAGGCCCAGAAAAAGTGACGTGAACTCCCCAGCTGATGTCACACAGGCAACGCCATTTAATTGCTATTTGAACCAAAGTCATCCAACTCAATCCCCTTTAATCCATTCCTTTTTCCATTGTACACATTGGCTTTCTTCAAAGGACATTCAGGTTGTGGGAGCATCTCTACAAGACTGCATAAAAGATCAACCATAGCCTTCTCTTTAATACCTTACATTTCTCCCTCCCCCAAAAAATGACCAAAGGGAAACTGACTAAAATTAGTGGCCAGGACACTCAACAATGTGGAATGCCTCTGTTTATAACACTTTCTTGTTGTTTAATTACTGTTTTACTTTTTTCTGTCATGCTATTTGGGGAGATTTTTTTGGCAAAGATACTGAAGTGGTTTGCCATTTCCTCCTACAGCTCATTTTATAGATGAGAAAACTGAGGCATACAGAGGTGAGCGACTTGCCCAGAGTCAGTAAGTGTCTGAGACCGGATTTGAACTCAGGAAGAGGAGTCTTCCTGATTCCATGCCTGGTGCTCTATCCACTGCACCGTCCAGCTGCCCAATATGTTCTAGGATCATAGATTTAGACCTTGAAGTAATCCAGCTAATCCAAGCCCTTCATTTTACAGAGGACACTCACGTTCTGAGTCAGAAGATTACAGATTTACAGTTGGAAGGAACAACTGAAGTTACTTTGGCCAACTGCCCCATTTTATAGATGAGGAAACAGACCAGGGGAGGTGAGGTTGCTCTTGAAAATCTTACTCTTGCTTAGAATAAGTCATGGAGCTGAGATTTAAAGCCAGATCAAATTAAATACTTTTCCCCTGACTCATGAATTCGAATAATTAACATACAGGACACAGGACTATTTAGCAAACAAAGACAGTACAGCCTGAGAAACCCTGAGCAGCTAGCCAGTCTCCTTTGCAAGCAGAATTATTTTCCAGTCACTTGGTGCATTCCCTTGCTAATAGCACTTCTTGAATAAGATTCTACAGTGAGCTCTGACCACCACAACTTTCTAAGAAATCTAAATTCACACTGGAAAGAAAATTAAACAGCAAAAGGATGAGGAGTAGAAGTAAAACAGTTTTTCTGCATGTTGGCCAAGGACAATAGCCCCAATTCGTAAACATCACCTTGCATTAACCTAAGAACCCAGAATATTATTTTCCATTTAAAATGACCAGTGTCATAAGGAACTTATTATTACTCAACAAAAGCTTGACAACTCCCCCTCCCCCATCAGATGATGGGCTCTCTCTCTCTCTCTCTCATTGTCACCCAGCTTCCCCGGAGATCACTTACACCTTTGAACAACCAACTCTGGTAGGAAATAAATTAATAACCAAATATTTATAATGCATTCTTTATTAACAGAAGTGTTCCAGGGGTCACCTTCAGAAACCGGGCTCCTTCCAAGCAGCAAGACTGATTAAGAGAGGAGAGTTTTTCTTCACGGTTTGGTAAAGGAAGCCTGAGTTATTTATCTATTTTGCATTGTGCTGTTAGAAATATTGTGGGGAATCTATATCACTAATTAATAAAAATGTGTTATTCTATTTTGAATAAGAATGTAGCCATGCCTTTATTAAAATTAATGAGACCAGTCGCCAGAGGATCCGGGCTTTCATTCCATTAATTCGGGGAGAGCATCCAGTCAGACACGGAGGGAGGAAATGGATTTCGGTCAAAGTCAACGCTGGAACGCTAATACTATTTGGTTAGAAAGTGTCTATTGCCAGCCTTGTATGACTTTCATCTGTTAGGCAGTCTAGCTTAAACCTAAAATGAGATTAAATTCCCAATGATCCACATGAACAAATCACAATGCTCCATCATTATCTTGCCTATTTACTCAGCATTAGACCTGGGGATTCAAAGACACAGAATAGTACAACAGAAAGGGTGTTATATTTGGAGTGAATTTGGCACCATCAGAACCAAGTTCAAACTCTGGTTCTTCTATGGTTCTAACCATGAGACATAGAGAGGAAAGGATGGTACAGTGGAACTAATACTGATTCTAAAGTCAAAGGACCTGGGTTCAAGTTTTACCTCTTATGCTTACTGCCTCTATTATGATGGGCAAATCACTAGTTGTTTCTTCATTTATAAAATGTGGAGGTTGGACTAGCCAACCTTTGAGGTCCTTCCCTACCCTAGAACTCTGACTCTATAATTCACTTAACCTCGCTGGGTTTGAGTTTCCTTTTCCTTAAAATCAAGGCTTTAAATTAGATGAAATCTAAGGTTCTAATCACATCTATAATACTATGGCTTTGAGTAACTCAGATTCCCAACTCTGAACCTTGTTTCTTTTTATGTAGAATGAGAGGGCTGGACTCCTTGACCTCAATGGTCTCTTTCAGCTCTGAATCAATAAAGAACAGCAGTGCAAGGTTCTAAGATAACTCCAAAAGACTCATGATGGAAAATGTCATCCACATGCAGAGAAAGAACTAGGGAGTCTGAATGCAGACTATTTGTTCTCTTTTTCCTTTGTTGGTTTGTTTTGTTTCTTCTTTCTTATGGTTCATCCTATTGGTTACAATTCTTCTTTACAACAGGACTAATGTGAAAATATGTTTAATATGAATATATATGTAGAGGCTATATCAGATTCCATGCCATCTTGGGGAGGGGGGAGGAGAGGGAAGGGGGAGAAAATTTAATACTCAAAAGTTTGTGGAATGTTGTAAGCTAAAAATAAATAAATACATTTATTTTAAAAATCAATCAAGAAGCATTTATTAATTGCTGACTACTGATGATTTATCAGACAGTGTATGATATAGTTAGCATTCATAACGGATCTGTTAGGTACGAGGTGCCAGGCTAAGTGCGTCTCATTTGATCCTCACAATTATCCTGGGAGGTAGGTGATAAAATTATCCCCATTTTAAAGTTGAAGAAACTGAGGCAAACTGGTGTTAAGTGAATCGCCCAAGGTTACACAGCTAGTAAATGTCTGGGGTAGTGTTTGAACTCAGATCTTTTCTTTACTCAAATTCTTATACTCTGTCCACTGCACCATGCTGGCCTCAAGGACTCCAGGGGGAAAAACAAATAAACAAAACAACAACAAAAAACCCCAAAACATACATGTATGGGTATATACAAAATAGCAATATAAAGAGTTTTCAGAATCAGTGTTTTTTATTATTATTATTATTATCACGATTATTATTAATGAGACAATTGAGGTTAAGTGACTTGTTCAGAGTCACACAACTAAAATATATCAAGTGTCCAAGACCAGATCTGAATTCAGGTCCTCTATTCTATCTATTGTGCCACCTAGCTGCCCTCTCAGTGTATTTTAGTGGATAGAAAGCTAGCTTCAGAGCCAGTAAGATCTGATTCAAGTCTCCTTTCTGTCCCATACTGCTTATGTGATCCTGGACAGATTCAATTAACTTCTCAGTGTCCTAAGCGATTTCTAAATCTATAAGATGCAAAGAAGATGCTCACCTGCATTTGTAAAGAGAGTTTCCCTAAGACAATGAAATAGGCTCCAGTCCTACTGCCCATTTTAATTCTAAGCAGGTGGCAGCACCAGCAGGTAGGGGACTGAGAAAAAGCCTCACGTGGAAGACAGCATTTGAGCTGAACTCTGAAGTTAAATATTCTAAAAGGCAGAGGAGATGCGTAGTAAACATGGGGGCCTGACTGAGAAAAAAAGGCACAGATGGGAGATGGAATGGCATGACAATACGAAATTCTGAGTATAAGAAACAGCACCTATCACCATGATTTCATTACCATCACCTTCTATATCAAGAGTAGGGAACCTGTGTCCTCAAGGCCACATCTGGCCTTCTAGGTCCTCAAGTGAGACCTTTTGACTGAGTTCAAGTTTTACAGACTAAATCCTTTTACGAAGGAGATTTGCTCTGTGAAGTTTGTATTCAGTCAAAGGGCCACACTTGAGGACCTAGAGGGCCATATGTGGTCTCAAGGCCACAGGTTCCCTACCTTTGCTCTAGAAAAAACAAAATATTTTGCAAGATTTTGGTGGATATTTTGATGGATCTGTAACCCTTTTCATGTAGATATTCTTTCCAGTAATGAAGATGGTAACCCATGGAGACCCTTTCCTCTAGCATACCTCTTGTTCATGGTTTTATAGACATACCAAGATGGGGTGCACTCAATGTACTGGGCTCCTTCTTCGAGTTCTCTTTACATTTTGAGGTGATCAATGCAGGACAACTTTCTTTAGTGATCTTTGGGCCTTAATTATATTATTTTATTCAGTCATTTAAGTTATGTCCCACTCTTCATACCCCATTTGGGATTTTCTTGGCAATGATACTCCTATGGTTTGCAATTTCCTTCTCCAGCTCATTTGGAAACTGAGGCAAACACAGTTAAGTGACTTACTCAGGGTCTCACTGCCAATAAGTGTCTAAGGCTAGATTTGAACTCAGATCTGCCTGACTCCAAGTCTGGTGTTTTATCTACTGTGCCACCTTGCTGCCCAATTACAAGATTACCCCATCTTTTGGGGCGGGTGAGAGAGGAGATCATACACTTTAATGATTCTATAGGCCACTTCTCTTGCAAATCTATCTATCTATCTATCTATCTATCTATCTATCTATCTATCTATCTATCTATCTGCCATCTATCTATCTGGCATCTATCTATCTACTATCTATCTATCTATCTATCTATCTATCTATCTATCTATCTATCTATCTATCTTTCTATCTATCTATCTATCATCTATCTATCTGTCTACCATCTATCTATCTATCATTTATCATCTATTCATCTATCTGTTATCTTTGTATATACACATGTACATATGCCTATATATAAATATATCTTAAATTTTATTTTTCAACTAACAACCATTTACTTTCTCTCACCCCCATGTTCTTTTCCTCCACTAGGGATTTTTTTTAAAGAAGAAGAAAAAGTCTTATAAAAATATTCATAGTGAAACAAAATAAATTCCCCAGCCAAGTGAAAAAATGCATCTCTTTCTCCTGTGTATATTTTAAAAAATTTTATTGGATAACAGATCGAGAGCTAGAAGAGGCCAAAGGCCATCATATTATAGGTGAATCTGAGAACAACGGAAATAAATAGACTTACCCAAGGTCATACAAGTAGTAAGCATTAGAAGCAGAATTTGAACCCAAGTTCTTGGTCTCTGGAGTCAGAATCTCCCCACTGTACCACTTTTGTTTTTCCACCACAGTTGTTTTCTTTTGATTCCTCGCCCATTCATCAAGAACTCCCTTAGAATGAAAAAACATCTTTTAGCAAAGCCAACTGACATTTTGACCCTTGTCTGAGCATCCCACAACCCTTGATTGGTAATGGAGTACAAAAGGTAGGCACCTCTGCACAGTTCTTTCCTTGACCCCCAACTTAAATTCTTCAGAGACTGTTAGTCCATGATTCCCAGACAAATGATTTCACCATAAGAACAGAGTTGTTAACGAAATTGGCCTTTGATTCTGGGAGATGTTTGAGGGTCATTAAAAGCACTGTGAAATCACCTAGAGACAGTTTAGCCCACTCTCCTCCTCCTCCTAGAAGGAGGAAAAAAGAGAAAGATAACAATTCTTCTTCATTTAGAAGACATCAAGTCATGCTCAGGTCTATGTGCCCAACAAGCTACCTAATAGAGGACTCAGTTCAGACAGAGGACTCAGGTCATACACCCAGCCAGCCATCCCCAGGAAAAGCAAAAGAATGGTCAAACCTATTGTTTGTCTGAATTGATCAGTCAAATTCAGCACAAGCGTACATCCAGTCATTGATCTCTAGGGATACCCTAAAGTTAAGGTTGAACTTCAAATTATGGCTCCCAAAATAGAGATCTGGGGAAAGAGGACACAACATTAGGTATGAAATCAGGGCCCTGGATATGAATCCCACCTCCAACATTTAACTAGCTGCGTGAACATGGATCATTCAGCCTATAAGTAGGGAGGATTTTGTTATCCTTTTTAGGGTTCAGTTTCTCATGATCCAGTCTAGTTTCCAGATGTTAGAAAATAACTCCCAGAATAGCCTCAAGGATCCTAGAGAGTAATTCTTAGAATCATAGTCATAGGAAATACTACTGAGGCTGCGCAGTGGGATATGGGGGTGACATAACGTGATATTGACTACGCTTGCACAGAATGACAATATTGCTAAAGTTAACCTGTGAGTTTAATGTTGGGAAGATGCCTTCTTTGTCTGTTGCCCTATAAAGCAAGTGGGCACTGGTCAGTGAGTGGGGAACCCATCTGGGATTTGGGAAATGCAGAGAAGAATGTGTGTACCTGCCTCAACTGGCCCCCATTGAGTCTTGTGGGGATTTATAGAGTGCACAAGCTGTGCCTGTCTGGATTAACTCTATCTAGACATAGGGATAGTTGCTCCCCCCTTCACTCCGGCCCCTGTGAGAAGGACAATTAGGGAATGCTGTAGGAGCTGGTGCTCCCATTCTTAGCAACCTTCTGAAAAGACTAGACTGAATAAAGTAAGATTATTAACCCCTCCGAAGCTGTCTTCCTGCCCTTCCTGTCTGACCAGATCAAGAGCAAACCTGTTACAGGCTGGAGCCCAAAAACTCCAGCGCTCCCCATGTGTTATTTGTGCAACGCAGCCTCATCAAATTTAGGTTTCTCCATTGGCAACTGGGAGTAATAATTGTCTTTATGTTGATAATCATCTTTATGGTCATCTCACAGGGCAGTAGCGATGGTGGTAAGGACAGTGTGTGTGTGTGTGTGTGTGTGTGTGTGTGTGTGTGTGTGTGCTCCCAGGGCATAGTTTCATTAGTAGAGGGGATTTCCGGACCTTTACCAATGAAAATCAGCACTTATTCTGCAGCTTATAGTCTTAAAACATTGCCAAAAAAAAGCTAGACCTCAGGTCCCAGCCTAAAAAACAAAAACAAAAACAAACCAAAAAGTTACCATGGGCTCTGAGAGTTTTAATGATTGGCCTAAGGTGGTGTGATTGTCATGTACTAAAGCAGAAATTGGATTCAGCTCTTCCTAATTTCAAGGTTGGTTCTTTATCACTAAACCATGCTACATTTTAAATACATGCAGGTATCTATATACATACAGCTCTATCAGCCTCTTTTAAGACATACACGCAGCCATAAATATGTAGTTTCTTTCTCTACAAGATTTCTGCCGTAGGTCATCTTGTTTCTACTCACACAGCCACCACTCTAGCTGAGACCCTCGTCAACTCTCCCCCAGATGATTTCAATAGCCTTTTAACTGGTCACCTTACCTTCAACCTATACCCGCCCTAAACCACTCTCCAGACAGCTGTCAAAGTGATCTATCAAAAGTGTAGGTCATACCACATCTCCCCCTACTCAGTGTTGTTGGTGATGCGGGTCACTTGTGTCTGATTCTTTGTGATCCCAATTGGGATTTTCTTGGCAAAGATACTGGAGTGGTTTGCCATTTCCTTCTCCAGCTCATTCTATAGATGAGAAAACTGAGGCAAACAGTGTTAAATGACTTATCCAGGGTCATGCAGCTAGGAAAGTGTGTGAGGTTGAATTTGAACTCAGGAAGATTCCAAGCCCAGTGCTCTCTCCACCGCACCACCTAGCTGCTACCCCCACTCAATATCGCCTCGATATATGAATAATAATAGTGGTGGTGGTAGTATTTTTACAATGCTTTAAGTTTTGCAAAGTTCTTTACACATGATATCTTATGTGATCCTCATGGAAACTCTGTGAATTAGGGGCTATTAATATAACACTTCAAAAATATTGGTTCATTGTATCCTCACAACAATTATCTCTACTTGACAGATAAGGAAATTGAGGCAGAGAGGTTAGGTGACTTACTCGGGGTCACACATCTAATAAGTATATGAGGTAGGATTTGAATTCAGGTCCTTCTGACTCCCATTTCCACGCTCAATCTCCCGTGCCACCTTGCTTCCTCACAAGTAGAATCGTCCATCTTTCTGTACCTCTTGAAAATCTACCCAATACAGTGAACTTAATGCTACGTGATTCTTATTGTCACATAGGATAGAATTGAGGCTTGGACAAGGCAAATGATTCTTTCGAGGTCACATACCTTTAGAAAGCGTTGGAATGCAGGGTTTGAACTCCTATCTTCTGAAAGTCTGTCTGAGTCTGGCACTCTTTCCCCTACACACGCATGCTCCCAAGAGCCTTCCAAAGCTACCAGATGATTTCACACTAGATAAAACGAAGACATAAATCAATAAACACCTTGGTCATCTGAGTGAAACCTCCATTTTGCCAGCTGTTTTGCTGGTCTCTGACAGGCCCCATATTCGGTCTCAGGAATTATCTTCCATGAGCCCTGGCCTTTTACTTTATTACATGTGGGGGGCTGTGCCAATTATCTGTACCCCAGGCAGCTGAACATCCTGGATGGAGGGTAGTCTCAGAGGGCAAAG
The DNA here is from genome assembly GCA_028646595.1 of Phalanger gymnotis. NCBI lineage: Eukaryota > Metazoa > Chordata > Mammalia > Diprotodontia > Phalangeridae > Phalanger > Phalanger gymnotis. The sequence goes on along the minus strand of CM053622.1, from coordinate 33,371,779 downwards.
TGCAAGAAGAGGTCGACATTGTTATGAGTGAGATGTCAATAATATTAATAATATTAATAATAATAGCCTGAAAAGGATTCACTCACTTACCAGACTGTAGATCCTTAGTCTGGGACCTGCACACACACACAGGGAGCTTGGTAAATGCGCCTGACCTCACCAAATGACCTTAACTCCCTTCAACTTTATTAGACATACATCCCTAGTGAGGGCTTGCCCAGTTAAGTTCAATACTGTTTGTAGGACAAAGGGGAGAAAACATCTTACACTTAGCTTATTCAGATCTCTAAATACATCAGTACTTCTTTGGCTGAAAATTGCTGTCAAAGATTAGATTTCTCTGAAGAGTTAAGACCTACACATTTATCTGCTCTCTTTTAGATTAAATTTCCTGTGAACTGAGTTCCTGGGGATCCTATTTTGATCTTGGCTCTTTTTAAAAGAAAGTTATAATGATTTTTCCCCTTGAAATTAGTTTATTTCTCTCTTCTTGGAATATATGTACTGCATCTGAAATATATATACTCATCTATACAAATGTACTTTATACCTCATTGAATACCTTGATCTGTAGAGTATCATGTGTGAGGAACAGCTATATTGGGAAAGATTGCCACTCATCTTTGTCTTTTCATTTCTTTATATTCATATGTACACATGTATTTATGTATATGTGTATGCATGTATGTGTACACACGTGTATATATGCATTTATATGTGTGTCTGCTTATGTATATGCTTAAATATAATATAATATGGTATAAATGACACAATTCAATATAATCCAATACAATATGTCGTGTCATATATTATAGATGTATACACAGTTACATACGTGCATATACACATATGCATATACACATGCATGCATATGCACACATAAATGTGTATGTATATGCACAGGTGTGTGTGTTTGTGTGTGTGTTTGTATGTGTGTGTGTGTGTGTATTTCCCCCCATGAATCTTGTAATGATTGTATCCAACAGCAGAGATGCTTTCTTCTGGTTCTTTGTGGGGACACAGAGGATTGAGTGCTGGGCCTGGAGTTAAGAAGACCTGAATTCAAATCCAGCCTCAGAAACTTGCGAGCTGTGTGACCCTGGGCAAATCACTTTGCCTGTTTCTTCAACCATAAAATGTGGATAATAACAGCACCTACCTCACAGGGCTATGGTGAGGCTCAAATGAGAATAGTGCCTGACACATAGTAGGTGCTCTATAATGCTATTCCTTCTTTCAATGTTTGATGAATAGAAGTACAATGCTCAGCCTATCGATCTTCTCCTCACTTTTGCTAGATCAATCAGACAAGTATTTATCAGTCACCAGTTGTTTGCCAGGCACTGTGCTAAGTAGTTAGGACACAAAGAAAGGCCAACATAGCCCCTTCCTTCAGAGAGCTCACATTCTATCGGGAGCTAACATATGTATACACCAGCACACATGAGATAAATATAGAGTAGGTGAAGGTAAACTCAGAGGAAATCAAAGAGCATTAAGGGAGATCAGAAAAGACTTCTTGAACAAAGCAGGAATTTGGCTGGCCTTGAAACAGGCCAAGGAAGTAAAGAGGAAAGGATGGAGAGAGAAAATGTTCCAGGAAGGGAGAAATGGCCAATGCAAAGGCACAAATAAGCATGAATCCCTCACAGTGTGTGTGTTTGTGTGTGTGTGTGTATGTGTGTGTGTGTGTGACAGAGAGAGACAGAGAGACAGAGAGAGACAGAGAGAGGGAGACAGAGATACAGAGAGACAGAGAGAGAAACGGAGAGAGAGACAGAGAAAGACAGAAAGATAGAGAGACAGAGAGAGAGTGAGAGAGAAACAGGGAGGGGAGGGAAGACCGTTTTGCCTCTTCTGATATGCCAGTCATGATTATTAATATGTTGCAGGCTATTTATGTCAACCACACCTTTCATCTCCCTACTAGGCTCTAGGTCATTCTCTATTTTCATTCTTCAGATAACATAACATATCCTGATGTCACTTATTAGTCATGATGTCCCCCAGGACAGAACATAGCATTCTGTCTTGGCCCTCTCTAATGCACCATATGATGATCCATGTTATACTGGTAAGGAGGGCACCTCCCCAGGGTCTTGCCAATAGGCAGAGCCCACTGCACAAGGTCTGAGGACTGGATCCCCTTTGGCCAGCTGTTTCCTCTCCCTAAATAATTCTCTGTGTTGCTGTTTTATGCCCCTACTAGATTATGAGCTTCTTGAGGGCAGAGAAAGTAGTTACATTTACTTTACCAAAATATGTGTGTGTATATATATATATGTACATATATACATACATATACATACGTATGTGTATACATATACATACGTATGTATATGTATATATACACTATATATGTATATATATAAAATAAAAATTAATCTCTTTTTTCTCCCATAGGCAAGCATTTATTTTCATTCCCTTTCATCAATCATGCATTTATAGCTTTGTTGTCATCTAGTGTAATACCCACATTTTATAGTTTTTAACGTCGCCTTGTTATCCTGTCTATTGCTTGCTCGTACATAGTTTTTTGCAAATTGTCTTCTCTGTTGGTTGTGAGCTACTCCAAGATCGAGAATATCTTTTGTCTTTCTTTGTATCTTTAGCATTTAGCACAGTGGCTGGCACACAGTTGGTGCTTAATAAATCCTTGTTAATTTTTATAGTGCCTTGACCAGGTTCGTGTAGATAGTAAATGGTAAATATGGAATTTGAATCTGTGTTCTCAGACCCTCTATCTATCTTCCTTTCCACACTGTCCCAGCCAGATCTTCCTTATAGCTTACACGAGAATGGCATGGAACCAAATGATCAGTCATTATCACTTCCTATTACGTTGTCATCCTCTTATGCAACTTGGCTTCTCAGTTTCAGGAGAGCCTGTGGAACCAATTAACAGTGAATTATTTATATTAACAGCTGCTGTACACTGTATCCCAGCTGCTGGTTCTCACTAAGGTGCCTGGTGCTTTTCTGATTGTGCCCCAGGACTATGTAAGTGGCTGGATTTTTCTTTCCCAACTAAAGGGATTTGCTTTCCTCCTTTCCGGTTAGGAAAATGTGGCTCCAGGGGCACTGTTGGTCTGTCTATTGCATAGCTTAGCAATCGATGTGTTCTGACTCATTTCAACTATAACCTTGGCAAATGGAAATTGCCCCTTTCCCTGTAATCTGGGGAGCGCCTGATGGCATTAAAATAGTTCAGCTGCTTATTCAGCAACACTTTGACAGCTACCATTTTGCACACGATTGTCATTCAGAGCCTTGTAAGGGTTGGAAGGTGTGGCATCTTCAGCTCCACATTGCATAGCTCTAAACTCGAGCGTCTGGGAACCTCACTGTACTGTTGAGTTCCGCAAAGCCTCCTTGCTCCAGAAGGCCAGCACGCTTTAATATTAATTGAGGCACAATATATTCAGGAAGCTAAAACCACTAGAGGGAAAATCATACATGAATTCCAAAGGCAAACATGAATGAATATGGATCAACTGCAGTAATATAACTCTGAAATTCAGTGACTCCATGGCAAGACCAGACCTTGGCAAAAGTCACTTTGGGAGCAAACCCACTTTTTAGTCCCTGCTGTTGCTGTTGTTCAGTCATGTCTCATTCTTCGTGAGCTTGTTTGGGGTTTCTTGGCAAAGATATTGTAGTAGTTTGCCATTTCCTTCTCCAAATCATTTTACAGATGAGTAACTGAGGCAGAGAAGGTTAAGTGACTTGCCCAGGTCAGACAGCTACTAAGGGTCTGAAGCTGAATTTGAACTTAGGTCTTCCTGACTCCAAGCCTGGAACTTTTTCCACTGGGCCACCTAGCTATACCCTGCCCCTTCCTCTGGCCACCTAAATCATTTTGTATTCATTTTGCCCTGCCTCTGAGACATATTGCCTGTGTGTCCCTGGGTAAGGCACTCAACTAACCAGTGCTTTCAGTATATCAAACTCAGAAAGAGACAGGGGGCCACTAAACAGTACATAAGGATCCCTGTGGGCTGTGAATTGGCTTGGAAAACCATACATTAGCATTATCTATGTTCTATTGTATTACTACATAATTTGTTAAATATTTCCCAATTGCATTTTGCTCTGGTTTAAGCTACACTTGAGACTGTTGCCGGTCCCAGTGTTTCCCTGTAGGACTCATGTCCTCTAGATAACTTTCTAAGACAATATATTGAATGAATGAATAAGCATTTATTAAATACTTACTGTATGTTGTGTGCTGAGAATCAGAACCAGGAATACAAAGGAAAAGACTGAGACAGACCCTACTCTCCAGTAGCTCACACTCTGATTAGGGGACAGAACACATCAAAAAAAGTTCAGTTGTGTAATAGAAGGCAAGAAACGCCCAAGGGTGAAGTGATGGGACAGGTGACAAGGCCCAGAAGCTCTTCAGCTATATAATAATAAGAATAGCAAGCATTCATATAACTCCTTAAGGTTTGCAAAGCACTGTCTGCCTTATCTCACTTGGTATAACCCTGTGAGGTGGGTGTCATTTTTTACTCTTATTTTACAGATGAAGAAACTGAGGCTGAGAGGGTAAATAACTGCCCAGGGTCACACAGCTATTGAGTGTCTGGGACTGGCTCTGAGTTCAATCTTCCTGAATCCCAATGCAGCACCCCATGCATGGCCCTACTTAGCTGTCTCTATATAAGTTGATCACACATAGGAGCCATTGCCAGTGGTCTTGACCTTTGTCTTGGCTCTGGACTTTGATGACTCTGGAGGAGAGAGTGAGGCTGATGACTTTCCTCAGCTCTACCTCCCTTAAATCCAGTTCACTTGCAAGTCAAGACATCACCTACCTGAAGTCACTGGGCCTCTTCCAGAATGAAGGACAAACAACAGCAGATCATATGTAACAATGCCTAAGTAATGTAAGGTGCAATAAAAGGACAACTAGGAAGACCAGGAGATCCTTAGGTGGCAGGAGCCAGGCAAGACAGTAAGGCCTCATGGTCCTTCCTCTCATCAGAAGGACCAGCGTTGGTGACTCTTACCTCATCCAAACTCTGTGAGCAGTCCAGAAGCCCCAACCAAAAGGAAAAAACAAGGCAGGGAGAGTACCCCATAACTGGAGGATCTTCTTACATTTTTATCATCCTGAATAGGTTATGGGGTAGCCAGGGCTAGGTGGAGTGGGCAGCTAGGTGACACAGGGGATAGACCACCAGGCCTAAAGTCAGGAAGACTCCTCTTCCTGAGTTCAAATCCCAGCCTCAGACACACTTACTAGTTGTGACCTCGGACAAGTCATTTAACCCTGCTTGCCTCAGTTTCCTCATCTGTAAAATGAGCTGGGGAAGGAAATGGCAAACCACTTCGGTATCTTTGCCAAGAAAACCCCAAATGGAGTCATGAAGAGTCAGACAGGACTGAAACACTACAAAGGAGAAGGAGTGAGTGAAGGAATTGGAAAATACAAGGGATGCAGGATACCCTTTGCGCAGAGAAAGTGACAACCTGCACTGGCAGAGGAGCTTCTTCACTCAGGAATTCCCTATATCAGTGATTCCTATTCCTACCTATCCTAGACTTCTTTACCTGTGAAGATAGCGTACTCCTTCAATTGACTAGGTTATTGCTCAGTGAAGGCAGGGACTGTTTCATTGTTTTCTTTCAATGTCCAATGCTTAGCACAGTGCCTAGAATGTAGTAGGTTCTCTGTAAAGGCTTGGTGATCATTTTGTTCCATAAAGTCTTTGAAACCATTAGGTTGCTACACTAACATCATGTTGGAGACATCCCTGTAGAGTGGATAAAGAAACAGCTTTGGAGAGCAGAAGTCCTAGCCTCAAGTGCTTCCTCTGACCCATGCCAACTGTGGAGCCCTGGGCGAGTCCTTTTCCCTCTCAGTGACCCACCCAGAAAACTCTCAACACTGTAAATGGCAGCTGCTGTTCTGCTTTGGAAGAGGAAGTTTTTCACTGGGCCATTGTTAGACCAACAAAGTCATAAGCAAATCAGCAGAGACCCATTCAATACAGTTCAATGCAGCAAGTACTTACTTGATTCCTCCAATCAGAAAATCAAATAGTGACAGAATCTGAGAGTGGGAAGGGATTTACAAAGGCCTCCTAATCCACAAGGGCTGAACCCAAGCAAGCATCTGCTGGAAAAAAATATCCAACGTGTGGTTCTCCATCTTCAGCTTGAACACTCCCAATGAGAGGAAACCCAGTATTTCCTGAAGCAGACCATTCTATTCCAGGATGCCTCTCATTTTCAGTACATTTTTTTTCCTGCTGTCAAGCCTAAATCTGCCTCTCTATAGCTTCTATCCACTGCTCCTACTTCAGCCCTCTGCAACCAAACAGAGCAAACATAATCTCTCTTCTACATGAGGGCCCTTCAAAAACTTTAAGATATCTCTCTTTCTCTCAATTCCATCCTCACATGTGCAAAGAATGGAGCTAGGCACTGGGCATGGGAATAAAGATCGATCTTACCATTTGACTGACATAAGGAACTCTCAGATCAATCAATAAATATTCATCACATACCTACTATGTACCAAGCCCTAAGGGAAATCCAGTGTCAAATTGAAACAATGAGGCACCTTCCTCTCCTAAAGCATATTAGCACCTTCTCACCAACTCAGACTGCTACCTAGAGCCCTGGCAAGTTACGCGTTAAACAGGATCTCAGAACGTATCAGAAAGAAGACTTGAAACCAGGTCTTGCTTGTTTTGAGGCTAGCTTTTTAACTACTGAAACACAATATTTATTATGGTATGTGTATTTTCATGTATGTATGCATCTATGTATCTCTGTGTGTATATATACATACATATATAATTATGTATGTAGAGTAGTTTTTAAACTACTGCAACACAATGCTTCTTATAGTATGTGTTTTTGTATGTATATAGGCATGCATGTATGTATCTCTCTGTGCATATGTACACATATATGTATATTATATATATAAAACTATATATGTAGACTAGCTTTTAAACTACGGCAACACAATGCTTCTTATAGTACGTGTATTTGTATGTATATACGCATGTGTATATGTAGCTCTCTGTGTATATGTACACATAAACACATACGTGTATATATATAATTATGTATGTAGACTAGCTTTTAAGCTACTGCAACACAATGCTTCTTATAGTATGTGTATTTGCAGGTATGTATGTATGTATCTCTGTGTGTATATATACGCATACACATATATGTATATATGTATATGTAATTATGTATATAGACTAGCTTTTTTTCCTAAATGAAGTAATTTATTTAATTATTGATTCTTTCTTTGGTAATTGTATTTATTTAATTTCTATTGTCTAATGTCTTTTCATATTTAGTATTTTCTTCAGTATTTTTCTCTGTAGAAATGTGCCTCTGTTCAAGTATCAATGTTTGTTGTTGTTAATGACTAAGCTTAGTTTTGCAGGGTATGCCATTGTTATTTTGGGGTGGTGGCTTGAGTTTTTTTCCCCCAAAATATGCAACTTCATTCTCTCCTGTAATTTCTAATCTTAAGAAGAAAAATCTTGTGTTACATTAAATTCTTCTCCTTTATGTATGAAGGTCTCTCCCTTGTCTGCTTAGACAATTTCTTTTCTTTGCTACTGAAATTGTTAAATTTAATGACTAGACCAGCTTTTAAACTACTGCAACATACTGACTTTTATAGCACACATAGGCATATATACATATTGTATATGTATGTGTGTATATATGCATACATATATACATACATACAGACATTTATGTTATATATGTTGCATGCATATATATGTATATGTACATATATACATATGAATGCACACACAAAGACCAGAAGGAAGCAGCCATCAACACATCCAGGTAACATACTTACATTGGGAAAAAAAAGCCCAAAGCCAAAAGAGAATGGCAGAGATATCACGCGTGTAATGAAAATCCATACGAGTGATCCTTAGGGTAGAGGGCTTTTAGTTCCCTCCAAATCTTTGAACATGGGCTTTTACCAGTTCTTCAAGACATAAAACTTGGCCTGCTATTTAGGTGCATCCACACCATTACAACTCTATAATAGCATTCATATCTAGGAGCTTACTGAACAAAACCAAAACACCAAGAACCTTTGATCACATCAGTGTGGGGACACAGTCTGCCAACACAAATTGGATTCTATCTTTATAGTCTTAGAGAATACTTTGTCATTCATGCTCTATGTGAATTTTGGCTAATCAGTTCAGATCTCTGGGTCTCAATTTCTTTTCTTTTTGGAGGGGGGAAAGCAGGGCAATTGTTGTTAAGTGACTTGCCCAAGGTCACACAGCTAGTAAGTATGTCAAATGTCTGAAGCTAGATTTGAGGGTCTGAGGCCAGATGTCTCAATTTCTTCAATTGTAAAATGAGGATGCTGAACTGGGTGACTGCCAAGGTGTCTCAAATTCATTAGAGTGTTAGCTCTTCCAGGGACCACACGGTGCCCGGCATTCAGTAAGTGCTAAAGAAATGCCTGTTGACTTGACATTACTTTCAGCTCTAAATCAATCATCCTATCCATCTCTAAGGCTCAGATACATTAAATGATTTGCTGCTGGCCACCCATCTAGTGAGTATCAAAGGTGGGATTTGAACCCAGGTATCCTTTACTCTCCAGTTGACTTACTGTAGAGAATCTGAAGAGAAATAAAGTACAGATAACACCATCTTTCTTATCTATTTCATCAAGCAAACAGGACTGTTTTAGTGTCTTTTTTTAATTTTAAGTAGACATGTTGAGTCTTGGCTCTCCTAGGATTAAAGAAGATGAAAGACGATACAGCCCTTCAGTTCTAGGTTTAAAAAACAAACCAACCTCTAAAAATGTCAAACATGATTTTTCAAAGGCTTCCTCACTTTCCTTTGCCCTGTGCTGGGTGGGCAGTGGGGGGAAGTGAAGGAGAGAAGCTAATCTATAGATAATGCTTTTTAAATTGCTGTGGATGTTTTCAGATCCAGAAACCGGCACATATCTGTCTGAGAAAGTTAGAAAAGCACTAGCGCACATGAGCCCAGGGAGAGCCCAACAAAAATCAATGATGTTATTGCAAAAGATAAAAAATAGTATGAGAAAGGGAAATGGTTTCCTGTGACTGGATTTGGAATTAGGTACGTGGGTGACTTTGCCTGGCCTTACTTGTCAATTATGTATGTTTCAATATGTGCATGTAAATGCAAAGAATACACACATGACCATGATGTTCAATATATATATTTAATTCATTGCTTTGGATTTGGGGGGTGCTTGGAGGTCATTTAATTTAGGGGTTCTCAAAGTGGGGTCCAGGACCTTTTATTTAAAAAAACCCTGATGCCTGTATTTTAATATAATTGATTTCCTTTAAAATCATATGGGTTTTTTAATATTTCAAATACATCATTCTGAGGAAGGGGCCGTAGGCTTCACCAAAACATTAAAAGGGTCTAAGACACAAAAAAACTAAGAATCCCTGATCTAGTCTAACCCCTTCATTTTAAAGATGAGGAAACTGAGGCCCAGAGAGGAGAAATGACTTTGGTTCAATTCACCAAATCTCTATGAAGTGCTAGGTACTGTTCCTGTCTCTGCCCTCAAGGAGTTTGTCCAAAGTCATATGGGAAATATCAGAGCAGGGATCTGAACCAAGGAAATCTTCTCTCTAAGGCCCATTCATTTTTTTGCCACACTGAGGCAAAGGGAACACTTACTCCTCTCACACAGAGGAGGCCAACTAAGGAGGTAAAGAGCCTTGATATCATGCCATATGGGCATTGATTGAAGGAAATGGGAATTTTAAGTCTAGGAAAAGGTGAAGACAAGGCTGGAGTAGGACAGCATGACAAGGCTGAAGTATTTAAAAAGCTTAATTGAAAGGTAGAAAATGAAGGAAAGAAATGAACTATGACTGACTTTGGTCTGTCCTCAAAATAGAAGGCCCCAAAGGAGTTCACTAATGGGAGTAGGGGGTCAGTACAGCAAAGAGATTTTCGAAGGTGAGAAGACAGTTGAATCATATTGGCAAGGTTCAAAGAGTCAGAACTAGGACTGAAGGGTAAAAGTTGCAAAGTGACAAATTTAGGGTTGATATCAGCAAAGAACAAACATGCAAACAAAACAGCTTCCTAAGAATCAGAGGTTTTCAAAAGAAGAAAGTGTGGTCTGGTTTGGAAGATAGGGAGGCTCCCTCTAATTAGAATCTTTAAGCAAAGGTGAAATAACTACTTGTTGGTGCTACAGAAGGGATTTTTGCTCAGGTTTCTGTCAGACAGGGTGAGCTCTGGGAAACTGTCATACTCTGAAACTGTATTACTCTGTGAATATTTACTCTGTGCCAAGGACATGCATCAATGATTATTAATTTCCCTAGATTACAATGATCTAATTGATTCTCTGCCTTTGAACTTTCACAATTTGAGACATGTAGACTCTAACTATAAGCCTCCAGAGTGGAACCAAACTTCTTCCTAGGCAGAGAAAAGAAGGAACTTGGGATCCATGTCGAATCTTGAACTGACCCCATTGCTGTCTCTTATCTTGAATCTTATCTTGCTCAGTAATATATTTCCTCCTACACCTAGATCTTGTCTTGTACCCCTTCCAATCCATTCACCAATAAGCAACTCAACTTCAGTTCAACTCAATAACTATTTATTAAACATTATGTATACAGCACTGTGCTGGTATTTGTGATACAAAGACAAAAATAAAGCAATTTTTGCATCAAAGAGTTTGCCATCTAAGAGTATTGCTGATCTATGGCAATAGATTTTGCCATTTATTATAGGGAGAAATAATGAGCACCTAGATAAGGGAAGAGAATAAGCAAATTTATTAAGCACCTACCTTATGCCTGGGACTATACTAAGTGCTTTAAAAATGGTATCTCATTTGATCCTCAAAAACACCTCTGGAAGGTATTATTATTATCCCCATTTTTATGGTCCAGTAAACTGAGGCAGAAAAGAAAAAAAATCATACCAAAAATTATAGATCTCTATTATATACAGCTTGATTTTTTATTTTTTATTTTTAATTAAGTTTTATCCTTTTCAATTGTTGAACATTTATTTTTTTCCTCTCATCATTCATCTCCCTCCATCTAGAAAAAGAACAAAAGAGGAAAAACACTGATATAACAAATACACAGAATAAGACACATTTTTGGACACCTGTTGTTTCACTCATGTCCTACTGTTCATGACGCCATTTGGGGTTTTCTTGAGAAAGATACCAGAGTGGTTTGTCATTTCCTTCTCCAGCTCATTTTACAGATGAGGAAACTGAGGCAAGCAGGGTTAAATGACTTGCCCAGAGTGATACAACTAGTGAGTGTCTGAGGCTGGATTTGAACTCATAAAGATGAATCTTCCTGTTTCCAAGTGCAATGCACCACTGTGCCACCTAGCTGTGCTTTTTGGACATAGCCTTTATTATAATGTGTTTGCTTAACTTTGCTGTTCTCTGATATCACAGAAGTGGCATGGTTAACTTCTGGTGATAAACACCCTGTCCATCAAGTGGCCTGATCAGCCAATCACAACTCTTGACTGATTCAGGGGAAATAATCCTTTGATTTCCCTGGTTGGCACTGTGATGAGAACCAGCTGGAATACAATTCAATCAGTAAGCTGCCTGGAATTACATTCAATTCTACCTAGGAAGGGAGTATGGAAAGAAAGGAAGGACCAAGACAGAACCTGAGGGGAAAGCAGCTTATTGCATTGTAAACAGGATAATACAGCCAGTTCAGGAGACAGAGAAGGAGTAATTAGAAACAGGAGAAAGTGTGAGAGCTCGGATGCCAGTGGAGTTTCAACAGAGTATGCACTGGTAAGCTTGGTAAACTGTCAAAAGGTTCAAGAAAGTTAAGGAGGCTGCATCAGGGTATCTATAGCCTTATGAATATGTGCGTATTTGGGGGCAGTGTGGAAACATCTTTGCATTTGGATCCAGAAGACATGGATTTGATGTTATTGGTTTCATCTGTATGACCTTATAGAATCCTACCCTTTCATTCCACAATCCAGACGAATGGGTTTCTTTGTGTTCTTCACACATGCCACTCTGTGCTTTTGCTCTGATTGTATCTGGTATTTAGAACACACTTCCTCCTCATCTTTGCCTCTTTTATCCTTCTTTTCCTTCAAAACACATTTCTAACTCCTCCTTCTATAGGAGATATTTCTTGATCCCACTTCACTGCTACTGTCCTCCTTAATTATCTTATATTTATTTGTCTCCTCATTTTGCATAAATTTTTATATGCTGTTCTCATCTTTCCCCCACCAAAAAAAAAGAACACAATGAATTGTCTCTTTGCATTATATTCCCAGAGCCTAGCATAGTGCCTGGCACATAATAGGTGTTTAAAAATACTCACTAATTGATTGATCCAGAAAGTCATTTCCCTTCTTTGAGCCTTAGTTTGCTTATCTATAAAATTAGAGGCAAACTAGATGACTTCTAGGTCTTTTGAAGTTCTCCCAAAGATCCCGTCATTGTAGCTTATCCATATCTTCTCATAAAGCATTCAATTAATCAGCACCCATTGTGTTTGGAACTCTTAGCTACAAAAATGACTGTTATAAATACTTTTATATCTAGAAGTTCTTTCTCTATAACTTTGATTTCTTTATGATATACACCTGGAAGTGGTGTGAGCCTGATTCCTCCACCTTTACTGTGATTCATCCAGACTTTCTCCTAAAATCCAATTCTTTTCCATGTTTGCTCATAAGTCTCCTAAAGTCTTCCTTCCACATTCTCTGAAGGCTTAGTACAGTTCCCTCAGTTCAGTTCATTTGACATTCTCTGAATACCACTAAAGCACCAGGGGTGTCCATTTCTTGCTCTTACTACATACCCTTGTTCTTGCTACATACCCAGATCACCTCCTTTTCTGATTCTCTGTATCATTTATGTTTTCTGATGTTACATTTTCTGCCCTTGCAAGCCATTATTGGCCCATCATGAATGGATAGGAACTGAAGATTGAGAACTAGAGAAAAGGTACATTTCCTTAGGTATTGGGAAGGTATTGGCAACCTTTGAGAAATGTGATGTACAAAAGTTTGAGAGGCATAGTTTCTGCGTAATTAATCATTTTATCAATCATGCTAGCAATAATTATCAAAAGGGGTTAGTCAGTGACACTCTCCAATGCTAAAGACCCCTCAGGTGTGTCTGTAAGCAAAGCCTGGAGGAGCAGTCATCACTTTGGGGTACAGGTTGAACTTATATGTCTTTAGAAGAGTGGGGTGCTTCTGAACTAATCAACTCTGATTAGTTAAAAATTAATGAGAAGAATGAATATTATGAGAGGTTGACCTATCCTAATGAGGGCTAGGGAGACTTGACTGATCGCTCAGTCTTGGCCAAAGAGATTTATCTATATCCATGTCATTATCTAGAGTAATCTAGACAAAAAGATCTACCCTACTGTCCAAACCTTCCAGAGTGGGATACAATGGGCTAGAATTCACCTTAGGTTAAAATCTCTGTAAGGTTCTCTAGTTGAGTGATGCAACAGCTCCCAACTAGGATCAAAAGGCACATACCCTGGTGACTTGAGCAATCTCATCCATCAACAATGCCCTTCAGAGACTGAACAACCTACAGGCTTCTGAAAATGTCATGTCCTAATTCAATAATTGGTTATTAATATAAGAGAGAAATAATGGTTTCTCTCAGAAAAAGTTTCAGTGGAGTGTTCGAGAGAGAATCCAGACTAGAAGTTATAGAAGGGAGGGTAGTAGTGAAAAAAATTGAAAAATTGAGTAGGAAAAACTTTTTTTCCTAGAAATTTAGCAATTTTTTGTTGGTGGAGACAGGGTAGAAATTATGATGTAGGTTTAAAGGAAGAGAATCATTCATTCATTCACTCATTTGCTTGTCTGTTCATTTATGTTAAAGGTTGAGAAGATCTAAGCATATTTATGGGCAGATGGGAAGGAAGTTGCAGAAGGTAGAGATTGAAGATACATGAGACTAACAAAACTTTAGGGTTGGAAGGGATTTCAGATGCCATCTAGTCTAACCTTTACCCCAAACTGATGAGTGGTCCTCCAGGCTTTGCTTGCAGACACACCTTCACCTCTCATCGATCTATTCCATTTTCAGATAGCTTCTATGTTTAGGAAGTTTTATTTGCTTGTTTTTGATTTCTCATCAAGCATAAATTTTCTATTCCAACTTGCCCTCATTTTTGGTCTCAGGCCTGTCCTCTAAAGAAAAAAAAGAGACTGAATATTTCTTCCTCATGGTCATCCTTGAAACATTTGAAGATTGCTTTCATAACCTTAACCAGCCTCCCCATCTCTTCCATGTTAAATCACCCTAGGTCTAGCCACCTATCTTTATAAGGGTTGGTCTTCAGAACCTCCACCATCCTGATAGCTTTCTTTTCAATGTTCATGAGCTAATTATTGTCTTCCCCAGAATTTTGTGCCCAAACTGAGTATAATGCTATAAATCAATGAGGTCAAACTCAAATAGAAATGGATTTAGAAAAGCACAAATTAGTATTATTTGTCTTATTTATTTTATTTATTTGTTAAACATTTCCAAATTACATTTTAATCTGATTTGGACTTCACTCAGAAGCTTTACAGGACCTTTTGGCCAAGGGGCCAAGAGTTTGATGCCTCTGCTCTCGATGTCATTTAACTAGGGTAGAGTACAACAGAACCACCGCTTCCCTAGGTCTGGAGATCATGCCTTTGTGAATGATACCTAAAATCACATTAGACCTCCTGTTTCCCCTATCTTATACTTGATTCCTCCCATTAAACTTCAATAGAGGATCAACCCAATGCCTTGGAGGCCTTCCTTTAGATTTTTTTTGGATATATGGTACTTTTTATATTATTTTATTTTTATTGAATTTAATTTATTTAATATATTTAGTTTTCAGCATTGATTTTCACAAGAGATTGAATTACAAATTTTCTCCCCATTTCTACCCTCTCACCCACTCCAAGACGGTGTATATTCTGGTTGCCCCATTCCCCATTCAGCCCTCCCTTCCGTCACCCTACTCCCCTCCCATCCTCCTTTCCCTTCTTCTCTTGTAGGGCAAGATAAATTTCTACGCTGCATTTCCTGTGTATCTTATTTCCTAGTTGCATGCAAAAACTTTTTTTTTTGTTTTTGAACATCTGTTTTTAAAACTTTGAGTTCCAAATTCTCTCCCTTCTTCCCTCCCTGCCCACCCTCCCTAAGAAGGCAAGCAATTCTACATAGGCCACATGTGTATCATTATGTAAAAACCCTTCTACAATATTCATGTTGTGAAAGATTAACTATGTTTTGCTCCTTCCTAACCTATCCCCCTTTATTGAATTTTCTCACTTGACCCTGTCCCTTTTTGAAAGTGTTTGTTTTTGATTACCTCCTCCCCCTGTCTGCCCTCCCTTCTATCGTCCCGCCTTTTTTATCTTCTTCCTCCTTCTTTCCTGTGGGGTAAGATACCCAACTGAGTGTGTATGGTATTCCCTCCTCAGGTCAAATTCAATGAGAACAAGATTTACTCATTCCCCCTCACCTGCCCCCTCTTCCCTTCCTAGAGAACTGCTTTTTCTTGCCACTTTTATGTGAGATAATTTATCCCATTCTATCACTCCCTTTCTCAGTCTGTCAATATATTCCTCTTTTATCCCTTAATTTGATTTTATTTTTTTAGATATCCTTTCACATTCAACTCACCCTCTGTCTATATATATATAAATATATATATATATATATATATACACATATACACACACACATATGTAAATATACACCATCATATATACATACATAGACACACACATATGTACATGTAGGAATGTAAACAACACAGTTCAACTTTGGTAAGTCCTTTATGATTTCTCTTTCTTGTTTACCTTTTCATGCTTCTCTTGATTCTTGTGTTTAAAAGTCAAATTTTCTATTCAGCTCCAGTCTTTTTACTGAGAAAGCTTGAAAGTCCTCTATTTTGTTGAAAATCCGTATTTTGCCTTGGAGCATGATACTCAGTTTTGCTGGGTAGGTGATTCTTGGTTTTAATCCTAGCTCCATTGACCTCTGAAATATTGTATTCCAAGCCCTTCAGTCCCTTAATATGGAAGCTGCTAGATCCTGTGTTATCCTGATTGTTTTTCCACAATACTCAAATTGTTTCTTTCTGGCTGCTTGAAGTATTTTCTCCTTGGTCTGGGAGCTCTGGAATTTGGCAACAATATTCCTAGGAGTATTCTTTTGGAGATCTTTTTGAGGAGGCAATCTGTGGATTCTTTCAATTTCTATGTTGCCCTCTGGCTCTAGAATCTCAGGGCAGTTCTCCTTGATAATTTCTTGAAAGGTGATATCTAGGCTCTTTTTTTGATCATGGCTTTCAGGTAGTCCAATAATTTTTAAATTCTCTCTCCTGGATCTATTTTCCAGGTCAGTGGTTTTTCCAATGAGATATTTCACATTGTCTTCCATTTTTTCAATCCTTTGGTTCTGTTTTATAATATCTTGATTTCTCATAAAGTCACTAGCCTCCACTTGCTCCAATCTAATTTTTAAGCTAGTATTTTCTTCAATGGTCTTTTGGACCTCCTTTTCCATTTTGGCTACTTCTGCCTTTCAAGGTATTCTTCTCCTCATCGGCTTTTTGGAGCTCTTTTGCCATTTGAGTTAGTCTGTTTTTTAAGGTGTTGTTTTCTTCAGTATTTTTTTCAGTGTGTTTTTGGGTCTCCTTTAGCAATTCATTGACTTGTTTTTCATGATTTTCTCACATCATTCTCATTTCTCATCCCAAGTTTTCCTCTACTTCTCTAACTTGCTTTTCCAAATCCTTTCTGAACTCTTCCTTGGCCTGAGGCCAGCTCATGATTTTCTTGGAGTCTTTTGTTGTAGGCTCTTTGACTTTATTGACTTCTTCTGACTGTATGTTTTGGTCTTCTTTGTCACCAAAGAAGGATTCCAGAGTCTGAGACTGAATCTGGGTGAGTTTTCGCTGCCTGGCCATGTTCCCAGCCAACTTACTTGACCCTTGAGTTTTTCAGCAGGGCATGACTGCTTGTAGAATAAAGAGTACTTTGTTCCAAGCTTGAGGGGATGTGCCATTGATTTCAGAGCTGTTTCTATACAGCAAGTTCTGCCACACCAGCAATCCTCCTTCCCAAAGAACCACCAACCAGGACCTGATGCAAATCTTAAGCAGGCTGTGCACTCCTGCTGTGATCTGCCACTTAAGTCCTCCCACCAGGTGGGCATAGGGCCAGAAGCTACTGCAGCTGTAGTTCTGTAGCTGCACCACCCTCTTTCCCCCTGAGGCAGTGGCTGAACTTCGAACTCTGTCCCCCCACAGCTTTTCCCATTAACCTTCTCTTTTGTCTTTGGTGTTTGTGGGTTGAGAAGTCTGGTAACTGCCACAGCTCCCTGATTCAGGGCGCTAGGGCCTGTTCCTCCCGGCTCCTGGTCTGATTGGTCCTGCCACCACCCACGCTGGGCTCCGTTCCACTCCCAGTTGTGTGTGTGATAGACCTCATCCAGTGACCATCCAGGCTGTCCTGGGCTGGATCCGTGCTTCCCTCTGCTATTTTGTGGGTTCTGCAGTTCTAGAATTGGTTCAGAGCCATTTTTATAGGTTCTTGGAGGGACCTGGCAGGGAGCTCATGCAAGTCCCTGCTTTCTAGCCACCATCTTGGCTCCGATATCTTCCTCTAGATTTCTTAACATTCTATGGACATTAGTACATCTTTGGAATGGCATCCTAAGGCTGAGCTGTCCTGAGTGGTGAATGAATGGGTGAATAGATCCTGCTATATCTAGCTGGCACTGGTTTAGGCCATGCTTTGTATCCCATCAAGACAGCCATCCCAGCCATCTGGAAACGGCAATCAAATTAGTACTACTTTTGCTTCTGGAAAGGGCATGTCCACAGGTCACTCCATATCTCTATGCAACAACTCTGTGGCCACCATTCTCCTCTTATTAGAATGTAAACTCCTTGAGGAGAGGGCCTATCTCTTGTCTGTTTTTATATCCACAAACATTTAGCACTAAGAGGCAGCATTGGCTAATGGGTCAACTGTTGGATTTGGTATTAGAAAGACCTGAGTTTGAATTCTGCCTTAAACACCTGCTACATGAACCTGAGCAAGTCATGTGATCTCTGAATCCATTAGTTTCTTTATGAATAAAATGAGAATGAGGAACTATGGCATCTATTTCGCAGGAAGGACTGATAGGAGAGTATCAAAACAGATAATATCTGTAAATCACCTTGCAAATGTTAAAACTCATTATGAACTTTATGTGTCAAGCACATAGGAAAATCTTTATAAGCAATTTTATTCATTTATAGGGGCTGTGCATGTATAAACTCTTGGTCTCACTAGATAACTAGCCCGACTCTTTTATATGTCGTTGATGTATGTAGTTTATGGCAGTCCGGGCTAGCAGTAAGAGACTTATATATGATGTAAAGCAATGCCTTTCTCTCTTTCCAAATAGAAAGTGTCAGGGAAGGCATGGAAGCCTATTGGAAAATGGTATTTAAAGTTTGTAAACGAAAAAGGGAAACTATCTTATTGATTTTTAATGACAAGAAAAAGTTGATTTATGTGAGATTTTCTGAGATTCTGACCTGTGTCCCCTAGACACGTCTCCTATGCTAACCCTAATTATGGTAATTAGAAAACTCCACATGCTCCTTTCCTCTAAAGGTCCTAAAAACTCCTTAGTTATTCATAATTAACATAGTGTAGTTTTCAGCACACTTTCTTGATTCCGCTTTCCAATTCCTTTGACCTCAGAGGAAATGACTAAGGAACTTCAATGCCTCCCCCTCTCTTATTGGCTAGGAGTTCATCCAAAGAATGCCCTTGGCACTCACTGCCCAAGGATGGATGCCAAAAACTCTTAGTTTCTTGTTTGTTTCCAAACTAAAGTTACATGACCAGCATTCTGAGTGTTTATGAAGAGAGACAGACAGAAAGAGAGGGAGAAAGAAAGAGAGAGACAGAGACAGAGACAGAGAGACAGAGCTATAGAGAAATAGACACAGAGACACCATTATACAGAGTGCCAAAGACAGGCAAAAAAGAGCCTGAGAGGCAGCTACAGAGAGAGAGAGAGAGAGAGAGAGAGAGAGAGAGAGAGAGAGAGAGAACTGAACTTTCTAAAAACTCAAATTCTATGAAAAAAAAAGATCTAAAAGATCTGGGTGATTGTTGATTGGAGAAATGCAAGTTAAAATCTTGAGATATCATTTCACACCTTCTAAATTGACCTAAAATGATTGAGGGGGATGGCAACAAGTGTTGGAGTAAATGTAGAAAAATTGGAACACCAATTCATTGTTGGTGGAGTTGTGAACTCATCCAGCCATATTGAAGAGCAGTTTAGAATTATGCTCAAAGAGTAATTAAGTTGCCTGTACCCATTGGCCCAGCAATATCACTGCCAGGTATGTCTCCTAGGATGTTTTACAAAGATGATTAGAGAAAAAGGAAAAGAACTTATATGTTCTAGTCTAGAGTATTTATGATAGCTCTCTTTGTGGTGGCAAAGAACTGGAAATTCCAGGAGTTTAGTAACTGGTAAAATCGTAACTCCACCAATTAGTTCCATGAAATAAAATAAAATAAAATTGAAAAAATGGGTTCATTTATTAAGTGTTTAGCTCAAAATTTAATTTTTTTTTTACTTTTTTTCTGGTAATGCTATTTCATTGAATATAATTCTCAAATCCTCTATGACTTAGAAAATGTATGAATTGGAAGTGCTGAGGACAAAAAAAATTATCAACCTACATCCAGTCTGATATAGACTCCTCTCTCTCTTCCTCTCTCTCTTTCCCCACCAAGTCCGGTTCAAGCATTCCTCCAACACATAACACGTACTGCCCGTGTAACACTGAGAAAATCCCATAATCTTACAGTGCTCTGGGGAACTCTAAGAGTTTATATTGTAGGAAAAGTGCCAGCCTGCATTTTTACAGAGAATGGTGTTCTGATCTGGGACTTTCCTACATCTATGAAATTGCAGTTCCAGTCCAATCACCATCCTTAGATTTGCTTATATTAATCAAAATTTCATTTTTTCTATTCTGATTTATTTGCATGTCTCCCTGGTAGAATGGAAGCTCTTGTGGAAGAGGGACAGTTTCACTTTGGGCTTTGCATCTCTAGAGCCTGACATGTCAAAGCTGAATAAATGTTGTTTGATTGATTGATTATGGCTTGGAAGAATTTAGTGGGCAGAAGAGAATTGACCAACTTAAGAACCAAAGCAAGAGGCAGCAAGGGGGCACAATGGTGTATAGCGGTGGCTCTGGAATCTAGAGGACTCTGAGTTCAAATCTAGCCCTGATACTCACTAGTTGTGTGACTTTGGGCAAGTCACCTAAACTTTTTCATGCTCAGTTTCCTCATCTGTGGATGAGAATGGACATGAAATGGGGATAATAATAGCAGCACCTACCTCCCAGAAGTGTTGTGAGGAAAATATGAATACTTTTATAAAGTGTTATCTGTATTATGATTACTACTACTACTACTACTACTACTACTACTACTACTACTACTACTACTACTACTACTACTGTTTCTCACTTCATATCAAGCATAGCCCTTCATTGCTGTCTACGTCTTCAGGGAAGGCAGTTGATCTTCTCCCTGGTTTGACATCCCCCACCTTCTGTCCAGGAGACAGTGTGAGTACTGGGGAAAGAACTTGGAATGAGGAAAGCCTTCAATTTAAATCTAACCTCAGATAATTGCTAGCTATGTAACCTTCCCTGGACAAGGCTATTAACCTCTAAGCTTCAGTTTCCACATCTTTAAAATGGGAATAATAATAGTGCCTGCTTCACAAGACTGTTGTGAGGGTCAAGATAAATTATCAACCAAAAAATCTATCAATCAATATTTATTAAGTACCTACTATGTGTCAGGCACTGTACTAAGTGCTGAGAATACAACAAAAGGCAAAAGACAGTTCCTGCCTTCAAGGAGCTCACAATCTAATGGGGGACACAACGTGCAAACAAATATTTACAAAGCAGATCACGTATGAGATAGACAATGATTTTTAAAAGGGAAAATGTTGGAGTTAAGAGAGGTTAGGGAAGGCTTCCTGTAGAAGGTAGAAACTTAGTTGGGATTTAAAGGAAGCCATAGGGGAGGAGATAGAAAAAAGAAAGTTACATGGCAACTTTGTTATATATTTGAAAGGAATAGCAAGTCTGCAATTTCAGGTGCAATCCCCTGTTTTTCTATTTCACTTTGTTATGATAATGCTTGTTTTATTTCTTAAGTTTACAATAAAATAAATTTTGAAAAAGATTAACAAAAAATAAAATGAGGATAATAATCCTCACAAGACCTACAAAAAAATAAAAATAAAGGAAGCCAGAGAGGACAGTAGTAAGAAAGCATTCTAGGCACGCGGGATAGCCAGAGAAAATTCCCAGAGCCTAGAAATGGAAGGTCTTGTTCATAAAACAGCCCAGAGGCCAGTGTCACTGAACTGAAGAGTTCCTTTTGAGGAGTAAGGTGTAAGAAGACTGGAAACACAGAAAGGGGCTAGGTTACGAAGGGCTTTAAATGCCAGTAAGAGTTTTGTATTTGATCCTGGACGTAATAGAAAGATAGTGGAGTTTATTGAGTAGAGAGGTGAAATGAAAGTCACTTTGCTGGCTGATTGGAAAATGGATTGGAATGGGGAGAGACTTGAGGCAGGCAGACCCACCAACAGGCTATTGAAGTAATCAAGGCTTGAGGTGATGAAGTTCTTCACCAAGGTGGCGGTAGTATCCGAGGAGAGAAAGGGACATAATCAGGAGATGCTGAAAAGGTAAAATCCAGCTGGCCTTAGCAACAGCTTAGTTATGAAGGGTGAGAGATGATGAGGAAACCGGGTTACAAGTCTGAGGGACTGGGAGATGGTGTTGCCATCTACAATAATTGGGAAGGTAGAAGGGGGAGGGTTTAGTGAAAAGATAATGAGTTCGACTTTGAATATATTGAATTTAAGATGTCTACTGGACATCTAGTTCAAGACATCTGAAAGGTAGTTGGGGAAGAGAGAGTGAAGGTCAGCAGAGAAACTGGGGCAAGGAAAGTAGATTTAAGAATCATCATTATAGAGATGATAATTAAATCCATGGGAGCTGATGAGATTACCAAGTGAAGTAGTGCAGAGAGAGAAGAGTAGACCTAGGACAGAACCCTGAGAGACACTTAAAATCCAGCAAAGGAGACAGAGGAGGACATCTGTGCTTTGAAAACCTTCAATTATAATTTATATGGGAGCTGTCCATTCTCTCAGGAGACACAGGTATCATCTCCCCATATTAGAATGTAAACAGTTTATTCTTGTTTAATCCTTTATGGTGATCCATTGTATTTTCCTTTCTTTTGTTTCTCTTGACTCCTGCATTTGATCTGGCTTCAAGTCTTAGCAATATAACTGTGTCCTTACCTCTTTTTAGAATTCCAGTAGACTGATGCTGTAATCAGTTCCCATTAGCCAGCTGGAAAGCTCTGCAGTTTAAAAGCGACAGAACTGTGAACTTTTTTTGGTCTGAGATGCATGCCCTGATTATTCCACTGTAGCCTTAAATTTGGGATAGAGCCTAGATCTGAGACATCACCCTGCTACTGAAGTCAGAGCCCCACAGCTTGTGCTTGCTTCTATACTTGCTCTTTGCTCAGTACACAGTCTAGCTCTTTCTACTCCTCCTTGTCTGAGCCAACTACCCCTAGAGAAAAGTGCTTTCCAAAATGTATCCATGAGCACTGTTTTGGCTGGTCCTGCCTTATAATTCTTTGTATTGTAACAAGGCTTTATATTTCCACAGTCCTTGAGAATTTAGGGACTTTCATTTTTGTGCGTATATCCTCCAGTGCCAGACATATAGTAGACAATAAATGCTTAATGATTGACAGTTTAATTTGTACTCAAAGGACCTAAATTCAAATAGAATTTCATTCATTTACTACTTGTGTGACCTTGGCCAAGTCATTTAACCTCTCTGGGCCTCAGTTTCCTCATCTGTAAATGAGAGGAGTGGACTAGATAGCCTCAAAAGCCTATTTCAGCTTGAAATGCACTATCCTATGTTCTCATTTGAGCCTCCTAACTACACCTATAATTTTGACAAGGGTGGCATTAATGATCCTTTACAGAAAAGAAAACTGAGTCCCAAAGAATAGAGATATCTTCCTTCAATGATATGAAGCTAGTGCATGGAAGAGCCTAGTAGACTAGACACCAGCTCTCCTGTAACTTTATCAGATTTTCTACTGAGTCATCATGTCTATGTTCCAACACACCTCTAGTATTTTTGGACACATATAAGATACACAATTTTTGTTGTTGTTGTTTCAGTGGTGCCTGAACCATTATCTCCAAATGGGGTTCATAACCCCATTTGATATTTTCCTGTCAAATATACTGAAGTGGTTTGCCATTACCTTCTCCACCTCATTTTAAAGATGAGGAAACTGAGTCCAATTGGGTTAAGTGGCTTGCTCAGGGCCACACAGCTAGTAAGTGTCTGAGGCCAGATTTGAACTCAAGAAGATGAGAATTCCAGACCCCAGGCTCCACACTCTATCTACTACACCACCTCCAAAATAGACTTAGAGAGTGTCCCCTTAGTACTTCAATGGATTCATAACCTCCTGAATGTGCATATACTTTCCAATGGTGCCGATCACAACCTACCCACAACTTGCCATCATATGTGGCTCTTGTTCACATAAATCCTCCATATCAGAGCAATTCAAAATCTTCCTATATATATTTTTAGCAATATTTTAGCCTCCAAAGGTACCAATGAAACATGTGTTGATTGTTATGTCATCCTTCATGCTTCCTACTATATCCATCAACCTTCTTTTCTACACTACTTTTGGTTAATGCCTTTGATGATGGTTCTGACATTCAAGTCATGAAATCATAGATTTAGATCCAGAAGGGACTACAGATAGATGTCAATTACCCTAATCTCCTGATTTTCTGGACAAAGAAACCACAATCGTAGAGAAGTCCCGACTTTCCCAAAGTTCATAAAAGCAATAGGTACCAAAGCTAGGATGTGAAGCTAATTCTTCTCAGTCCAAAACCAGCCCTCTTTCCACTATGTCACGCTTCGGCAAAGACACGCTACAGACTACTTACAACCAACTCCATTGCCCTTTGAATTGACCACAGTTTTGTTGTTTTGGAGATAATGGTGCCAATGATTCATGACCATATTGCATCAATGGAATTATCTTAAAACCATTCTTGATGTTTTTTTGGTTTTTTTTTTTTTTTGCCTACTGCACTTTGACCAGTGCTGGCCTGATTTTTTATCTTTCTACACTCAAACAATTAGTCAATAAATATTGAGGCAGCTAAAATCAATAAATGGCATGATAGACTTGGGAATCTGTAAGATCTGAGTTCGAATCCGGTCTTATGCATTTACTAGCATGTGACCCTGGGCAAATCACTTCATTTATATCTGCCTGATTTATAAAATAGTGAAAATAATAGCACTTGTTTCCCAGAGCTGTTGGGAAAATCAAGTGAGACAACATTTTTAAAGTAGTTTGAAAACCATAAAGTGCTCTATAAATGCTAACTAGATAGTGAGGTAAGTAGTAATAGTAGTAATGGGGGGGGGTCAGGGTGGTGGTGCAAGATCAATATTGGAATGTCTGTCACAGTCTATTACTCTATATTTCCACTCATCACCCCAGTAATTTTCAAAACCAAATATGTGTGGCCCCTCCTAGTAAAATATTTTGAGGGTAGAGCATATCTTTGCATTGATATATATCTCCCTAATGCTTAGGATAGTATAGTATAGTATAAAATAGTATAAAATTATAAAATGTCTTTTAATATATACATGTAATAAATAAATGAAGTATTTTAACAAATGTTTTTTTCATTCCTCCTTCCTTCATTCACCCAATCAGTGAGCATTCATCAAATTCCAATCATAAGAGTGTGCTAATCATAAAAGAGAGCACGACAGTCCTTCCATTTTAACCACAAATTTGGATTTCTGTCTTTTTTATTAACATTACAAAACAGAGCCCCAAAGAGATGAAAGGTTGAGAGAACAGGGCAATCATCAGTGGCAGAAAAAGAAGACTTGGTCCTATACCATCCAGGAAAATGCAGCGATTCTGATGTCATAGAAATGTAAAGATGTAATTGGAGTGAAGCATGTGAAGTGAAGGAGGTGGACCAGTCATGTAGTGAGAATGAGTGTAACTAATGGATGGCCCATATGTCCCATTAGTTTCCATGAAATAATAATGATAATGAAAACTAGAATTTACATAACACTTTAAGGTTTATAAAATGCTCTACAAATATCATCTTATTTGATCCTTATAACACTAGGAGATAAGTGTTATTATCCCCATGTTACAGTTGAGGAAACTGAAAGAGACAGGTTAAGTGACTTGTCCAAAGTCATACCACTAGTAAGTATCTGAGGTTGGATTTGAACTTAGCTCTCCCTGATTATAGGCCCAATGTTCTATCCACTGTGCCATCTAGCCATCCAGGTAGGGGTAAGGAAGGAAAGCATTCCAGGTATGGGGACAGCTTTTGCAAAGGCAAGGAAATGAGAGGTGGAATGACTTTGCAGAAACAAGTTTAGTTGATTGTTGATAAGATTCAATTTCAAGAGAATATAAGTTGAGTAAAGTAGGAAATGTTTGTTTTATCTTTGAGAACCCAGAACCTAGCACAGTCCCTTGTACATAATGGGCAACTTTGGGAAAACCACTTAACTTTGCTGGGCTTCGTTCAGTTTCTTCACCTGTAAAATGAGAAAGCTGGCCTCTGAGGCCCCTTCTAGCTCTAGATCTCGTATTTTATCCTGTTCAATGTGTGTTGGTTTATATTGCATTCATAAGAAAAGGGCTCTTTGATCCCATTTCCCCAAAGCATGCTTAGGTCCCAGCTCAGACTAGTTTGATAGCATGCCATCATCTACAGCATTAATAGGCACTGAACTGTAACACTTTGCAGTCATTCATCAAGGCTGGCAGCTGGGCCTTGATGGTGATTAAGTAGCTGAGTCCTCTGGACAAGAAGAAGGATATACTTGCACCTTTGCCTTACTCTTCATCTCTCTAGACACAAGGACAACTGGACATCTGACTGCAGAGGATGCAAATGTATGTCATTCCTTGGCCAACAGATACATCATAAATTGACAAAAGGAACCTTTGGATGTGATGGAACAGCGAAGAGAGCAGTGTCACTAGATAAAAAGAGTACATGGTACAGAGTAAGGAGTAAAAAGATTGGAAAAATAGGAGGGAGCTAGATTGTGGTAGACTTTGAATACCAAAGGATTTCATATTTGATCCTTAAGGCAATAGGGAAGGACTGGTATTTATCGAGTAGAGATGACATAGGCAGACTTGTGCTTCAGAAAATCACTTCATTGACTAAATGGAGGATGGATTGGTGTGGGGAGAGACTTGAGGCAGGCAGACTCACCAGCAGCATTATAATAATCCAGGTATGAGATGACAAGGGCCTATGGTAGAGTGGTGTCAGAAGAGAGAATGGAAAATATTCAAGATGTATTGCAAAGGTGAAATTGAGAGGCCTTGGCAAGAGATTGGACATGGAGGGTGAAACTTAGCGAGGAGTTGAGGGTGATACTTAGTTTACAAGCCTGAGGGACTTGGAGAGTGATGCTCTCTGAAGTAATAGGAAAGATAGGAAGATGGGAGGGTTCAGAGGGAAAAAATAATAAGTTTGGTTTTGGACATGTTAAGTTTAAGAGGCCTACGGGATATCCTGTTCAAGATGTTGGAAAGACAATTGGAGATGTGAGATTGGACAACACCGTAGAGGCTAGGGCAGGGTAGATAGTTCTGAGAATAGTTCGTATATAGATGGCAGTTAAATCCATGGGAGCTGATGAAATCATCATATGAAGTAGTATAGATGGAGAGGAGAAGAGAGCCCAGAAGAAAACCCTGCAGGACACCTGCAATTAAAGGAGACGATGATCTGGATGAATATCCAGCAAAGGGGACTGAGAAAGTACAGTCTGATACATAAAAGGAGAAACAAAAGATAGTGGTATCCTGAAAACCTAGAAAGAAGAGAATATCCAGGAGGAGAGGGGGATCGATAATGTCAAAGGCAACAGAAAAGGTGAGGAGAATAAAGATTGAGAAAAGGTTGTTGGATCTGGTAATTCAAAAATTATTGTTAAATTTGGAGAGAGCAGGTTAGGTAGAAGTGAGATTGGCTGGTGGAGCACCTATATTTTCTTGGTGTTAGGGCAAAATTAACACAAGTGGCAGAAAATTTATCCATACTTTATTGCACCTAAGCTTCAGAGGCTGAATTGAGTTGTAAATTCATTGCAAACAAAAAGTCATATACCAACTCGCCCTCCATTTTAGTCTTGGTTCGTAGCCCTTTCAAGTTAAATAATTTACGATGCAGCAGCTGACCTTGATGCTGTGTTCATCCTTATCAAAGGTGTCAAACGACATTGCTAAAAAATCATGCTAAAAACAGGGGAACAAGCACATAGACTTGTTTCACTCCATTGGTGACTGGGAAAGCATGAGAGCATCATCCATTATCCAGAACCCAGGCCAGCATGTCATCATCAAATTGAAGTACAATGCTGATGAATTTCTTCAGCAACCAAATTTTTACATAATTTTCCATAAGCCCCCATGACTTACAGTATCAAAGGCCTTGGTCAGATCAACAAATGTCGTATTCAGACTTGTGTTCTGCTCCTGGCATTTCTCCTGGAGTTGTCAGGCAGTGAATACCATATTGACTGTTCCTCAGCCCTTTCTGAAGCCACACTGGCTCTCATGTAGATGACCATCCTCCAGGTGAAGGATCAGCCTATTAAGGAGGACTGTGGCAAGAATCTTGCCGGCAGTGAAGAAGAGAGACCACTCCTACCCTGTTATTTTCACAGGACGATCTCTTTCTTTTAGCTTTATAGAGATGGACAATGGAGGCATCCTGGAACTCCTGAAAGATAAGCTCCTCTTGCCATATAATCCAGAAAATTTCAGGCAGCTTTTGTATGAAGAGTGGACTCCCCACCTTGTAAATGTCAGCTGGAATAAAATCAGCACCAGGTGTTTTGCCACAGGAGAAGAGCTTAATGGCATTCGGAACCTTTTCTTCAGTTGGAAATTTGGCTTAGGGAAGAATTGATTTCAACCTGAGGTAAATGGTCGATGGCTTCAGCATTGGTTGATGATGGTCTGTTGAGAACTCTATGGACTGTAGGCAATAGCTACCAGGATTTTATTAGGTGGTAGATATGAGCATGAACCTCAAAGGAGGAGAGGTTACTGAGTGATGGAGGTAGGGAGAGAACCTGGAAGTGGTGATAGGGAGCAAGGAGTATTCCAGCACCCCTACCTTAACCAGTGAGCTAAGGGAAGTAAGTAAAGGTGTACTACTGGAAAACGGTGACCAGAGAGGCTGTGTTATCAGGGAAACTAGGTTTCAGTGATAGGTAGTAGATGAAAAGAACGGGAGATGAAAAGATTTAAGGTGAAGAGAAGTGTTGCCTATGGAACAGATAATACAGAGAGCATGCTGGAAGGGGAGGGTGGTGTTTGGAGGAAATTTGAGGTGGGATGGTTGAGAGGGATGCATCATATTGTGAAGGGGGACAAGACTGTAAAATCACCTACTTTACATCGACACTGGCAGAATGGCTGACATTGCTGTAACAACAATGTTGCTAGCAGCTACTGTGGCTGTGTACAACCAACAACAGCACACAGGAAGGGGGATCTAGCACAGGTTCTTTGATCTGCTTTACTAAGGAAAGCAACTTTAAGGGGCTAACAATCTCAGTTTAATTAAATATAAATATATCATTCACTTAGTTCAAGGGGAAAAGATCAGCCCTCTGAATTTCAGGGTGAATACAAACAGAAATTACAAATCACATACTTTAGATAAACAAATCAAATAACACAAACCAGTCTATCCGTAGTAATACATAGTTACTAGAGAAGTACCGAAATCTATCTGGGTTATCAAAGCTGGTGGGCTATTTCAATGGCTTGCCCAGAGTCTCATTACCCATACTCTTTCAATGAGTGTACCCCCAAAAGGCAAATGCTAACATTCTAGTACATATACCCTATCTAGGACCCTGAGGGCTCAAGGCTTACCATTTAGGGTGTGAGAAATCGCTAAAACCAGAGATCCGGAAAGTTCCAATCACCAGCACCACATCATATA
This sequence comes from Phalanger gymnotis, assembly GCA_028646595.1. Taxonomy (NCBI): domain Eukaryota; kingdom Metazoa; phylum Chordata; class Mammalia; order Diprotodontia; family Phalangeridae; genus Phalanger; species Phalanger gymnotis. The sequence goes on along the minus strand of CM053622.1, from coordinate 33,342,549 downwards.
CAATTCAATGACTTTCCATTGTCTTAGTGCTGAGAAACATTCCAAGACAAAAAAGATGCCTCTTTACCTGCACCCATTCAAACAAAGACCAGACTCATTAAAGGCACTTAAGAGAACAACAGCAAAAAATAAATAAATAAATCCTGCCCTGATTACCACTACAAGTACTCACATACATGCTCAGGAAATGGATCTAGTACAGATCTTTGGGGTAAAATCTACACATAAGCCACTACAGTTGTGTTCTGAATTCATGCTATTCCAGCTCTTTCCTTTCCTCTTTGAATAAGTAGGACCTAGATACTCTAATGTTTTTATTCCCCTTTGAGTAAATAGAATATTTTGGGATCCCACAAGTTCCAGTGGCTCAGCAACTGTTAGTTCTAGCTTGGTTTAAGGTTCCTCATCCCTAAAAAAAGGAGAAGTTGGACTAAATTGTCTCCAAGGTTCTTGCAAGCTACAGATTCATCATTCTTTTATACTATGGATAATTTGTCTAAAAATTCCTGAATTATAGGTACCTATATTTCCAAATAAGGTTCATGGAAGCATAAATCTAAAGCAAGAAGAGATATCAAGGACCACCTAGTCCAACCTTTTTATTTTACCTATGGGGAAACTGAGGCACAGAGAGTTGAAATGATTCCCCAGTTGTTATACAGGTAGTAAGAGAAACAGGATAAGAAACCAAGTCTGAGATTTGAACTCCCCACCCTCATTGTATTGCTTTTATTGGTAAGACAGGCAGTCTGAAACCCCCAAAAGCCATGGTATGTTTGTACTCAGAATTTACCTGCCATCCAGTTTACTCCAGCACACTGTGTGCTGGTTGACAATCACCTATCCTGAAACCTGTAGTCCATAGTGACTTCCTGGGCTTAGTGACAGACACAAAGAGTGATCCAATACCTCATCAGGTTGGCCAATGGAAGTTCCAAGATCAAGTGCTGCTTCCTCTAAATTAACAAGTACTATTTCATCCCTCCCTTCTCACTAGCCTCCTTCATCTTTCAGAAGCTGATAACCCTTTCCCAGAATGCCCTGATCCTACTGACATTGAAAGTACCTTAGGTTTCTTCCTTTACATGAAAATGCTTGAACTATTCACCTCCAATTCTGCTTCACCTTCTGCCTAGGGATTGCAGGAAAATGAAAGAAAAATCATCAACCACTTATGACTTGCAGAGGTTTGACACAACCAGGTGTTACACTAAAATCACATCAGCTTTCATTCTGGCTGTCGTTTTGCTTCTTTTAAAGCAACATATTGATCTTTCAATCTACTAAAAACTCTGGGCCTTTTTTCATAAATAAATATTGTCTAGCCAGGTTTCCCATATCCTGTATGTGTGTGCACACATGTACACGTGTACATACACACATGTACACGTGTACATACACATATGTACATGTGTACATACGCACATATGTAGATATACATAAAATATATTATACTTATATGTATATATCTAAATGAAAATGAATATATTTATCAAAATTTAAGTTCCATTTATTATATTCAGTTAACTAGTCTAGACTGTAAAGATCTTATTGAATCCTGTCTCTCTCATCTAGGGTATTAGTTGTCCTTTCCAGCTTCACGCCATCAGCAGATTTGATAAGCATGACAATTTTCTCTCATCCAAGTCACTGATAAAAATGTCAAACCAAGCCAGCCACTGTATAAAGAAACACTATGCCCTATATCTATCATTATAACACAGAGAACTAATAATGTTTGTAGAATTAAATGCACTGTGTTAATCCTATGGCAAAGACTAATTTTTTTTTAAAAGAACCTTTAAAATTTGTATATCTTTGAGCCTCTCTATTACATATAGGGACACAGAATCCTTTCTGTCTCTCAAGGCAGAGCAATCAAGTCTATCTTAAAAAAACAGAGCACTGAGCTGAATGTAATAAGATGAAATTCAGTAGAAATAAATATAAAATCTTACACTTGAACACAAAAATCAACTGCATGTTTATAAGATGGTTAGATAGCCATTCTAAAAATATTTGAGTCAGAAGTATGATTGTTGTTGAAGAGTTTTTTTTTCCAATTATGTCTCACTCTTCATGACCCCATTTGGGGTTTTCTTGGCAAGGGTACTGGAATGGTTTGCCATTTCCTTCTCCAGCTCATTTTATGGATTAGAAAACTGAGGCAAACAGGGTTAAGTGACTTACCTAGGGTCATATAGCTAGTAAATGTCTGAGGCCAGATTTGAACTCAGGAAGATGAGTCTTCCTAATTACAGACCTGGCACTCTATGCACTGTGGTTCCACCTAGCTGCCCCCAACAGCCCAAAAAAGCCAATACTGTCTTGGGCTTCATTAAGAGGGGCAAAGTTTCCAAATATAAGGAGACGACATACCCAGCGCATTCTGCCTTCATCTGACCTAATGTGGAACATTGCTTGGTTCTGGGCAGTCATGGTTTGAGAAGAACATTGATAACTGGTAGAGTTTCCAGGGGAGGTATCTTGAGTCTACACTATACGAGAATATGACGAATATATAAGATAGTTTAGTCTGGAGAAAGGAAGGCTATGATTGGTTGGAGGAGAGATGGAGGCTGCTACCTTCAAGTATTTGAAAGGCTATCACATTGAGGATAGTTAATAATAGCTAATATTTATATAGCACTACATGCTGGGCACTGTACTAAACACTTTATATTTTTTTTTTGTCATTTGACCCTCACAACAACCCAAGGAGCTGTCATTAACCTTATTTTATAGATAAGAAAACTGAGACAAACAGAGGCTAAGTTATTTGACTAGGATCACACAGGTATTAACTGTCAGAGGTCACATTTGAACTCTGGCCTTCTTGACTCTAGGTTTATCTCCTACCTGTGTGAATAGATAAATTAAATTTGTTCTGCTTGGTCCCAGAGAGCAGAACTATGGATAATGTATAACACTTCCAAAATGGGCAAGACAATTTTGTAGTCAGGAAAAAAAGAACTTTCTAGCAATTAGAGCTAGTCTAAGTGGGAACTCCTACTGACTTCTCTTAACTTTCTAGTTTGCAAAAACCCCAGACTAGAACAAGGTACTTCAATAAGTCTTGGATTTGCCCTCCTTGGAGATCTCCAAGCAGAGACTCCATGATGATTTGTCCTGAATGTTATAGTGGGGAATCCTTACAGAGATGGATCATGTAGATGACCACTGAGGTGACTTCCAACTCTGTGACTCTATGATTCTGTGACCTTATAACACCTTACCCAGATCTTTTCTTGGCACTTCTTACAATGTCCTTGCATCTCTCAACCTCAATCTCTCAATGTTTTGCAATCTCTCATTTTTACTCTCAAACCCATACTATCTGATTATAAACTCCTTGTAAACAAGGTCAGTGGGGAGCCAATGGGGTAGAGCAGTAGGAAGAAGTACAGTTAATTTCACTCTACCATGATACCTCCAAATATTTCTAGGAAATGCACCAGACTGAACCCTGATTGGAAAATCCAAGAACAAATACCATCAAATACTTTTTTTAAGCCCAGGTCAGTATAGCGACAAAAAAGTGTTTTTGACAGTGGAGATAGGAGTCTCCCTAGGAAGGGTCCCATGCAACAGTCCAGAACATGAAGAGGTCATGTACCAAGCCAAGTGGTCGCAAATCCAGCAAATGTAGGTGCATTCTTGTTCAGGGTGTAGGACTAGATGCCAATGGACAGCTCTGTTACTCACTACCCAGTTACAGGACACATATCTCATGCTGACCAAGAAGGGGATTTGTGCCTGGGGTGGTGTTCCAGGGGGAGGAGTAGTCACAAGCCTTCAGCTGTGTACAAAGCAAGGAGCTAGTTCAAAAGCAAGCAGCAGGTGCATGGTTCTGATCCCAGGAGCTGAACAAGATCTCCATTCCAGCTGCATAACTAGGGCAGGAATCATAGACCAAAAGGTAAGACTTCATTCCTGTCCCTCTGACCCTGCAGAGCTTTCCAGCTGGCTCAGATCCAAACCCAGGTAAGGAACTTCCAGAGCTCAGATGAGAGGGCAAAAATTAGACATTTACCTAGATTAGAACATTTGGGGAGCATAGAAAGCTTGCAGATGTCCACCCTTAGATCCTAGAAAAAAATCAATCACTCAATACCCTTAAAGAAGTAGTAGCAAGACCAGCCCAGACATTCCCTCCAAAAGAGGCTGGGCAGGGCCCAGCCTCTGTATATACTGTTTTCCTGATTCTGTTCACTTCTGTTTATACAAATCTGTCCAGGTTTCTCTGAAAATTTCATATATATACATATATATATGTATATAAACATATATGCATGTATGTGTATATGTGTGTGTGTATGGAAGGAAATAAGCAGAACCAAAAGAACTACATATATATATATATATGTATAAATATATATACGCATATGTATATAATATATGTACATATATATACATATACATATATATTTATAAATGTGTACATATATATATATAATGACAACATGGATATGTATACATACACAAATATATGTGTGTAATCATACTGCCTCAAAATCCAGAATGTTTATAGAAATATCTATATCTATATATATATACATATATATCTATATATGTATACATGCATATACATTCCCCCTCAAAAAAAAATAGAGAGTGAAATATCTACATACAGATGTACATTTATCTATCTATATATCTAGAGACAGAGATAGAGATATCCATGAGGACTAGAGCAGTTATTTGACTTAGTGTATGCAACATGGGGTCTGGAATCAGAAAACTTAAGTTCAAATCCAGCCTCAGAAATTTCAAAGCCATGTGATCCTGGGCAATCACTTTACCCTCTCTGACTCAGTTTCTTATCTGTAAAATGAGCTGGATAAGGAAATGACAAACCATTTCAGTATCTGTGCCAAGAAAACCCCAAATGGAGTCATGAAGAGTTGTACATGATTGAAATAACAGAAAAATAAACAATTATCCACAAGTAAATGTGACTACTGCCTGCTTCTTGGCAGGGGGTGTTAGATGCTACTCAATACAGTTCTACATACCTACTCTGATTTATGTCCTATTTACTTTAATTGAGCCTCTAGGGTGCACCAGGCACTGTGCTGGTTGTTAAGATACAAAGGTACAACAGCATAAATTGAACAGCCTCTGCCCTCAATGAGCTTAGGTTTTGTTTGAGTACATGATATGCATAAATGAGTTTTCTAAAAATGATTATGGGCCTTCTCTTCAATATCCGTGGTATTTATATTCCTCCTCTGAATTGGAAAACGAGTCATCCCTCAGCTCACTGTGATCTGCTTGGCATCCCCTCACTCTATAGCCCTTTCCAACTGGACTCCCATGTCACAGTAAGATCTCCATGTTAATGTCTATTAGACAACCTCCCCCCCCCCACTTTTGAAATCCAGGGGCAAAGAGCATATTGAAATTGCCACCACAACAGAAATAGACATGAGGCCAGGAATTTTTTTAAAAAATCAGCTCTATGCCATATTGAAATGTCTCATTATAGGTAATTTCAAATCAGACCATGATATGACTGAAATTCAATTATCTTTTTCTGTTTTGAAGGGTCAAGAGAATTCAAGAACATGAAGTTGAAATGTAAGGATTAGGAAAGTAATGTGTCCAGGCTGGTTTGTCATCTAGTAATTCTTGGCTGTCCTGATGGGCAATTCCAAGAGCCCTTGGTTTGATACGGTAAACATAGTTTATGTCCTGATTCCATGGGCAATCTGAGACACTCTCATGTTCAATCGTGGACTGGGGCAATCAATCCATGCTGCTATTTCTGTCATCCTCTGCCTTTGCTCACAACCTGTCTATGAGTTCTCTTCTTACAACCTGACTTTGGAAAGAAGTAAAGTTTTCTTTAAGAAAATGACTAAGAGCCAAGATGGAGGATTAGAGGGAACCCAGGTGAACTCTCTAATTTCCCCCCAAACAACTTTAAAATAAGGAATCAAATCAAATTCTGGAATGCCAGAAACAGCAAAATGTCAGGGCAAGACTTTTTTCTAGCTGAAGAAAAGTTAGAGGGTCAATAGGGGAAATTTATGATACTGAGGTGAAGGTCTGTCCAAAGTCCACACATGCAGAGGCAGCAACAGAGGCCTAAAGCATCAGCAGAAGTTTCTGGAGTTTTCAGCCCAGAGATGGTAAGGGGGTCAGACAAATGGTCAGAAATAGATTACAGAGGCCCCTTTTCTAGCACTGGGTACAACTGGCACTGATTGGCAACTCTATTTCCTATGTACAGTTCTGGGTCATGATTACAGGGCAGAGAGGAGTACTGAGGGAGGAGAGGGTCAGTCACCATGGAGCTGGGGCCCTGTTCTTAGTTCCCAGGCAAAGAGAATACTAGAACTTGGAAATTGTAGAAGATCAGAGACCCTTCCTAGATAAAGACTAGAGTGTGGACCAGGGGCTCAGTGACCATAATACTTCTCCCAAGATCACCCATCTTGGAAGCCCCCAAAACTTGGAGTCCCACAGGACTAACTCTGAAAACAGTAGTACCAAAAGGCCTAAAGCTTGGGACAGTGCCTCCTCACCCACAGGTGAGCAGAGCCCAACTTTAACATAAAGTTGAAAGTTAAAAAATAATTTAGAAAAATGAGTGCACAACAGAAAAAGAACTTGTCTATAAAAAGCTACTAGGATGGTAGGGAAGAACAAGAAATAAACTCGGAAGAAGACAACAATGTAAAAACAGCTACAAACAAAACCTCAAATAAAAATTCTAATTGGACCCCCAAAAAAGAATTCCTGGAAAAGTTAAAGAGATAAGAGGGGTGAGAGGAAAAAATGGGAAAAGAAGTGAAAGTGATGCAAAAATAATTATGAAATTTTGGTAAAACATGGTAAAAGAGGCACAAAAATATTGAAGTAAATAATATCTTAAAAAACAGAATTGGCCTAATGGTAAAAGAGGAACATAAATTCACTGAAGAGAAGAATTTCTAACAAAATAGAATTGGTCAAATGGAAGAAAGAGGCACAAAAGCTCACTGAAGAATATAATTTCTTTTTTTTTTAATCTTTTTTTTTTATTTTTAGATTGCAACAAACAGTTCTCCATAATTTTGGGTTGGGGGGGGGCGGAGCCAAGATGGCGGCTGGGAAGCAGTGACTGGCGTGAGCTCCCCACCAAGTTCCTCCAAAAACCTATAAAACAATGGCTCTGAACCAATTCTAGAGCTGCAGAACCCACAAAGTGGCAGAGGGAAGCAGGGCCCCACCCCAGGACAGCCTGGATGGTCTCTGGGTAAGGTCGGTCCCACACAGACCTCCCGGCCCCCAGCCGAGGGGAGCGGAGCTGAGACCAGTGCGCACGGCGCGAACAGACCAGACGCGGACCTACCAGACCAGGAGACCAGCGGAGAGTGCCCTGGCATCCCGAAATACTGAGCTGTGGCATGTACCAGACCTCTCAACCCGCAAAGAGCAAAGACAGCAGAGAAGGTTAGTG
>CM053622.1:33322499-33334602 GCA_028646595.1 Phalanger gymnotis | reverse complement strand
GGAAGGAAGGAAGGAAGGAAGGAAGGAAGGAAGGAAGGAAAGAAAGAGAGAGAGAGAGAGAGAGAGAGAGAGAGAGAGAGAGAGAAAGAAAGAAAGAAAGAAAGAAAGAAAGAAAGAAAGAAAGAAGGGAGGGAGGGAGGGAAAACCCTTGTAACAAAGAAAGAGTGAAGAATGAATAGTCAATAAAAAGAAATTCAAAAATTTTCCATGTCCAAAAATGTGTGTCTTATTTTGCTAATCAAATCTATTACCTCTCTGCCAAGAGATGGATAGCATTCTTCATCATCAGTCCTCTGGAATTATATAGTTGGTTATCACATTAAAAAGAGTCCTTAGGTCTCTCAAAGTTGTTTATCTTTCTAACATTGTTGTTAGGGTATACATTGTTCTGCTTTACCTGCTCACTTCACTCTGCTTCATTTCTGGGAATTCTTCTCAGATTTCTCTAAAATGATCTTATTTAAGCCATACTATAACCCTGTGTGTATGTGCTCTTGGTATTATCTCCATCTTGCAGATAATAAGAAGCATTTTCAGAAAAGTTAGAGGCTACATGGCTAATAAATTTCAGAAGGGCAATTCCAACTCAGATTTCTCCTGATGCCAATTCTACTGCTGTATTTCCTATGATATTGTCTCTCACCTGATTAGCAGTATTAAAATACTGCAACTTGGTTAAGTCACCATGAATGTTTATGAAATTCCAGCCACTGTTAGAAAGCTGAAGTCAACAGGATAAACAGAAATTCATAGATCAAATCTCATTATATTGAATCTTAGTCTGAGGCTTTCAGGATTTGGTTCTTAGTCCCTGCTTGCTGTGTTCCTGAACCATACTGGCTTTCTCTTGGTAAAAATCCCCTTTTGATTCTTTTGATATTATGGTGGAAAACACGCTGGATTGGGAGTCAGATGATCTGGGTCCAAATTCTGTCTTTGCTATCTAGGAGATCTTGGGTAAATAACTTAATCTCTCTCTTAGCCTTAGTTTCTTTATCTGATCAGATGAATTAAAAGGCTTTTCCCCCTCTAAAGCTTTGTCCATAGGATCTCATGAATACAAAAAAACTTGACAAATAAATAAAATTGGGCCACATGTAATGAAGAAACATGATTCTAATTCTCTTTTCTAGAGCTTGCCATTGCAACAAAGTACTATGAGCAAACTATAATTTACTATCCTGAGAGATTATGTGAAATTGTCTTTCCCATTGAAAGCCATGAAACCCCCAGGCAGATCAATAGAAAATACTTACATAGGATGTTGTAATAAATTTTCCTTGTGTGTATGATTTTTAAAAACTTTTAAAAACTTTTACTTGTTTCTGGAACATTCCAACCATCCACATCCTGGAACATTGCCATTTATTTCCAATCTGAACCATCCCTATTTCTCCTTGGTCTTCTCAATCCAGATTTAAGATTATCACTCTCTCTCAGTCTGGAGGAGAACTTGACCATGATTACAGTCAACATGTCTGCGGTTATGTTCTTTCCTTATAGCCACAAGAAATGGAGACAGACCCTGACTAAGAAAGGAGGTGCAAAGTACTGAATCAATTCTTCAACACTAATGATATGAAATTTAAGAGATGAGTACAATATCCTATACTTTGGTTCAAAAATCAATGTCAAAAATACGAAGAAGGGGATACATAGCTGAAAAATATTTGAAGGTATGTTGGAATGCAATCTCAATAGAATAAAGAATGCGGTATGGCAGCCAAGAAAATTAACATATTATCTGTTAATGCAATTAACATATATTAAGCCTGGCTCCCAGCAAAAAAAAAAAAAAAAAGTGATTGTCCCACTGTCCTACTTAGACCACGTCTGAAGTGTTGTGTTTAGTGCTGGATATCACATTTTAGAAAGGATACTGAGAAACTAGAGAGTAACCAGAAGAGGGCAATCAGAATGGTGAAGAATCTGGAGTTTATGTAATGTGAGGAGTGGTGAAAATGACTAGGAATGTCTTGTGAGTGGGAGAGAATAGGGAGAAGATGTGAATGACAGGTGTCTCAAATATTCGAATAGCTGTTAAGTGGAAGAACTATTTGAATTGTTTATCTAGCCCCTGAGGAAAGAAGTGGGAGACTGGGTGGAGGAGGGAGGTTAAAAAGAGGTAGATTTAGGTTTGATATGAAAACACTTCCTCACAATTAGAGCTATGCAAAAGAGTAACAGGACTTCTCAAGTTTTTGTGGTTCCTCCTCATTGACCATCTTCAGGCAGAGTCTGAATGAGCAGGTGCAGGATGGTAAAACAGTTCCTTGCTAGGCTGCAAATTGTGATAGATGACTACTTTGATTCTTACCAGCTTTGTGACTATGAATTTTGTCCATTCTGGGGCATCCTCCCAATTTCTACGCTTTCAGTGAACCAGAGACTAAGGCATTCCAATTCACTTTATTCATACAAAACATTTGACAGAATATCACATTTTCTAGATGCAACTGCCTACTTATCAGATTCTTCAGTTTGTCTAAAAGTGATTTGGGTATTTAAGCCGACTGCAAGCCCAACATGACAATGTCATATGGCAGCTCCCCCCCCAAAAAAAAACCAAATATCTAATTCATTTTTTGTGTTGAGGAGATTTCCATTAAAGGTATGCTGGAACCAGCTCCTGAGTGCCTTCATTAAATTCTCAGTGTGAAAATTTGGACCTCAGAAATTGGCAAATGCTACAAATCAAAGCTTGATTCAATGGTTCGTGGATTTCTAGGTTTAATATTTAATTTAATTTAATAAATGATTTCTCGATTTAAATAAGTGATAGAAAATGTTAATAATGAAAATAAATTTTTGATATTTTAGTTTTTTAATGAGCCAAGATCTACCTTTTCACCCTTACTCTGTCCCCAATTTAGAACATAAGGAAAATAAAACCCATTACAAAAGTGTTCTGCATACTTTGTTTTTTAAAAGAAATCTATTTGTTAAAAAAAAATAAAGAAATCTATTTGTTAAAAATTTACCAGCACATAGCTGATTTCCCTACAATGGCATGACTTCAGATCAGGGGTAATATCAACTCTCCATCTCAGATCCCACCTCCTTCTCAAAAATAATATATTTCTAAGGAAAGAGTGAGGGAAGGTGCACAGTTCTGGTCTATAACTTTCAGCCATTGAATGCTTCTTTTTTAGGTATCAGAAAAGGATGAATATTTAAAAAGTATCATGTAAAAACTTGCTTGATTCTTGCTAATCCTATTTGCTAATCCCACACTGCCTAGTCACCATGAGAGAAGATACCTACGAAAAGGAGCTAGTAATTACTTTGGTTGGTTACAAGATACAGTGCTGAATGCTATATTATACATTTCACAAAGCCAGTCAGGTTACATCAGCCATAAGTCATACCTTTTGTTCTCTTACTGAAACAAATTCAGCTAATACTTAATAAGAATGGATGTATGCCTCTAAGAGGTAGCAGCTGTTCCAAGAGCACAAGTGGTGTAGAAAATAAGCAAAGCCCTGGAGCTGAATCATTAATTGGCACCAAACTTCCTTCTCGCACCTTTATTGGAATTTTAGATATATATGGTTTAGGATAAGAATCATGGGGGATATAAGGATTCCCTCTCAAATCAGGAAGTGCAGACTACTTCTCAGAATCTATGTGGAGCACACCAGATGGAGAAATCACCCACACCACCCACGCCCCCACATATACCCACACACACACCCTCACACACACACACACATGCATGCATGCACACACATGAATCACAATTCCAAAGACCATGTCTATCATCCTCAATGCTTAAGGTGATATCTTGCACATAGTAGGTTTTCGATCAATACCTACTGACTAACTTACCATCTTAGGTCAGTTGCTAAAAGTGCCGTCTCTTTAGATTCCTAAAGCATATATTTGATCATGTCTCTTCCATTCTCAAAAAGCTCCAGTGAATGTATATTACATCCAGATTAAAATGAACACTACTCCGTTATAATAGCTAGCATTTACATAGCAGTTTTAGGTTTGCAAATAATTTTACAAATGTTGCAGCTAGGTCCTTACTAGTGGGAACCATGAATCCCCATGAATGTATGCATTCAAATTGGCATTATTCAAAATTATAACTGCAGAAAATATGGCAATCGGTTACAGGCCAATGGAAATATGCAGTGTGAATTTAAATTGCAGAGTCAGCTAGTGACACAGTGGATAGAGCACCACGCCTAGAGTCAAGAAGAACTGAATTCAAATCGAGCCCCAGACATTTATTAACTGGGTAAGCCACTTTTGCTTACCCCCACTTTTGCTATTTTTCTCAACTGTCAAACGAGGATAATAATAGCCCCTACCACACAGGTCTGTTATGAGAATCAGATGAGGTAATAGTTGATGATACATAAATACTTATTCCTTTCCCTTCCCCACAATAATTGGGGTGTGGCTAGATCTCATTTTACACTCACAACAACCCTGAAAAGCAAATGCATTATCACCTCCATTTTGCAGATGAAGAAACTGAGGCAGACAATGATAAAGCAACTTGCCCAGGATCACATAGTAAGTATCCAAAGCTGGATTTGAACTCAAGTCTCCTTGACTTGAGCCACCTACCTGCCTTTAGCATTTAAATCCCTTCATAATCTGTCAGCAAGCAAATCTTTATAGATTCATTTCAGATTGCTCCCCCTCATACATTTGCATTCCAGCAAAACTGTCATACATACCATTCTACCTACATAATGTTTCATTTCCCACCCTCATGATTTTGCTTAGGCTGAGTCCTCATTTGTTCTACCTTATTGCTTCCACTTCTTGGGATTCTTAGCTCCCTTCAAGGGCCAGCTCAAGTGCCAATACCAAGCAGGTATTTCCTGATAGTGCCAGTTATTAGTGTACCCCTAATCACTTTGTATTTATTTTGCTTATATTTTCATTTATTCCTCTGTGTAGATCTCATGTTTTCCTAATACAAGAGTTTGCAATCTTGTTGGTATCCTGGATCCTTTTGGCAGTTCAATGTAGCCTATGGATCCCTTCTCAGAATCATGTTTTTTAAAAGTATAAGATGCATAGAATTACTAAGGAAACCATTATAATGACATACAGTTCTCAAAATATTTTTTTTAAAAAACCAAGTTCATGGACCTCAGACTAAGAACATCTTCTCTGGTCTACTTCAAGGGCATGAGTTCATAATGTCTTTTGTACCATGAATTCCTTGGACAGTCTGATGAAATTTCTGAAATCCTCAGAATAATGTTTTGTAAATACATTAAATAAAATATGTAGGATTCCAAAATAAATCAATTATGTTTTTAGGATACTTGTTGACGATATGGGTTATATGTATGTCCACATGTGTTTGTCTAAATTTAGTTCACAGGAAGGCTTGAATTGATATCTCTGGAATCTCACCCACCCCTTTCCAAGGGTGCCTTTAATTCCTTCCTGGAGCAGATCAGGAAACTGGATGTGAGGCTGGACATTCCACCTCTTTAGAGAAATGTTACTGGACTAAAATTATAACTATATGCCCCTCTAAATATTATTGGTCTAGAGAAAATGATTTCATTTGTATGTTAAAACTGCTTTCCTGGCCCCTATCCCTTAAATTGAAAGTAATGCTCCAAGCTGATGTCCAAAAGGCTTGACTCCTTTCCCATCAAACATTAGTAATATAAAAGATGATCCCAAATAGTAATTAGCAAATAAAAATATCTGTTGAAGCAGATGGTGAACAAATGTGAGAACATACCAGAAATACACAAAATTAATCTATCCCACTGGGAGTGAGATGTCTTATCTCAACTGAAAGACAGAGAGCCAGATCTCACCTGAGGAAAGATATTTGCCTCAATGCAAAATCTCCAGGTAGGCAAGCTGGAAATCAGAGACATGTCATGGCTCTAGGACCTTTGGGCCTCTTCCCAGTGCCTTTTCTCTCTTTTCAGGAGTCTATATCTGAGAAGAATCTAGAACCACAAGTGTCCTCTTCCAAAGCCACAAGCTAGAAATTCTCTCCTCTTCCAAGCTCTCACCAACTGTCCCTCACATAGGCACACTGTAGGGATAATCATTCTCTCTATAAGTAGAGAGTCAGGCCTTACGAAGCAGGCCTTAATCCTGAGCTACATATTAAAATATAATTACCAAAATATTTTTAAGTTCACAGACCCCAAATTAGGTTTCCCTGCCCTAGGGGACTGTAAGGTTCGTGAGGACAGGAAGTTTCAGTTTTGTCTCTGTATCCCCATATATACATAATCCCTGACACAGTCAGTACTCATTAAAATGTTTGTTGAATCAAACTAACTCTCAGAAGAAGAGGCCTGAGTTTTTCTACGCCTCCTAATTCCTCACTTTCCCAATTCACACTCAAGCTGCCAACCCACAGAAATGTGTGAATCTCCATATTCCATAGTAGAACTAAATTCAAATTAAAAAAAGCAAGCACCTCTTAGGTATAAGACAAGGTAATAGTTGCTAGAGATACAAAAACAAAATAAAAATCAACACCTATAATCAAGGAGTTTTTATTTTACTGGGAAATATATTTAAATATTTTCATCATGTTTCCTTCTGCAGTTTGGCATCTCTAATCTCAGAATACAAAGAGAACCAATGTTCTGATCTACTTGGCTAATGCTAACTCTTCTAATGGTATCCTTTCGGTTTTCAGAGTGTTTTCAGAGTCACTGTGAACATCTCAACTGTCTCTTCTGAGAGCATCACAGTTGAAAGGTTTCAGAACAAAATCCATCTTCAACTTTGAGAGGATTTCCTCTTAGAATATTTTAAAGGCGTGGGGAAGGTTCTTGCCTCTTCCCTGGGGTTTGTCTCCTGATTTCTTTATATGGCTAGTATACCATTTATCACCAGTGAAGTCAAGGGCTGCTGTGATATTATCTCCTCAGTGGCCCCAGTGATGATTTGCAAGGAACTGACAACATGGCAATGAAAAATGCTTTCCTGTTCTGGGACTTTCCCTTCCTAAAGTCAAGTGGGTAATTTGCATGGATTTCAGCAAAGATCCAAAGCCCCACATGCACCTGAGCTTGTAGGAGCATAGATTTAGAACTGGAAATTATCTCAAGGGTCATCTAATTCAACCTCCCTCCCGTTTTAATAAGGAGAAAACCGAGACCCAGAAAATAGAAGCGGCTTGTATCATATGTGGTGACTTTTCTCAAAGCTAATGAGAACAGTCCCTTCCAAATTTTAGTTCATCCATATGCCAAAGAATTCTGAGACTGAAGATACAAAGAGTAGCATTGGGGAATACAGAACAGCCTACATTTTTTTCTGTATTCTGACACAATTCTATCCAATCAGGTAAAGTGAAGCTCTTGTTTCACTTCTATCCCAAGTTTACACACAATTCAAAGGAACTCTGTGCTATAACTCATACCTAGACTTGGATTTGAGCTCAGAGTAATTATTTACTAACTTCAGCACCAATGGCCTTCTTGTCTTTTGAGAAGACAGCATCCTGAGTTGCTTCGGCCATTCATTGACACATGGATGACACGTGTGTGCCACTGGGCAAGAAAAATGGCTCCAACACTGAACGTCTCTGGTCTTGTTTTTCTCCCGCTGGAAAAATTTCTGTCATCGTCATCATACTGGAGTGTGGGAGGAATCCTCCTACGACCATTCATGTCTGGAAGACACATTCATATACTCCAGGATGAATGATTAATCTTCTATGGCAGAGACTGCAGTGAGTTACACAAAATCAAGAAACAAAGATCCTATCATCGGGAGGGATTTATTCTGTTAATTGGGACGATGCATATTCAAAACCTCTCTTCCGTTTTCTAAGTTTAATGTCAGTGGTAATCAGGGAGGTCATTACTGTGAATACAAATCAGTACAGAAAACGAGACTATACCCATGAGAGTATAGTCTCTGTTACTGCCAAGATTTACAGGAAATGTAACTAAAACAAGTTGGGGATGGGGAAGGAAGGGCACAGCAGTTCAGTGTTATTCCATGTGAGAGACTCGAGAATGATCAGCATCCTTCTCCTCTCTTGCTTATGTTTTGTGTGAGAAATGTCCTCAATTCTCAGAATTACCAGGTTACAGAGTAGGAAGGAACCACTAAGAAGATTTAGTTCAAATTAAACCAGAACATGAAACAACAACAAAATACTGATAATTAATAATTTTATTACTTTGCAGTTTGCAAAGTACTTTATAAAAATTATTTCATTTGACGCCCATAAATAAGATGGTGGTGTAGGGATCTAGGTGCTATTACACTTATTTCTATTTTACTAATGAGGAAACTATAGAAAGTCAGTCTCTGTTCGAAGACTTAGGACGATAGGTCCCCTACCTACAAAATCAACCCATTCTACTTTGGGATATCTCTAGAAAGGCTATTGTCTTTTTTTTCTGTATGATGAGCCAGAATCTTTCTATTTAAACCCAAGTCACTCTGGCTTTCATTGAATGGGCAATAATAGCCCCAGTCCAAGCCTCTGTGGCTCAGTTTAAGTTTTGATGGCTTAGAATAAGTGTAAATAGTAATTGTTTTCTTTTCTGGCTAGAAACCAGGGTCTTCTTTTCCAGGATCGATATTTTTGAGATGGTAAATTGGACCAATTTTTGTCTCAATCCTTATTTGTCCCTTACTCATTGAATGGCCTTTGCCTTAGGCAAACCGAGGCCTAGGAAATGTTTTAATTTAGAAAGGCCAAGGTCATCCACTGCATTACTAGTCATCTTGACTTTTGCCTTTCCGCTGGACTCCAAAAACTGGAGGAGAGAGTAAAACTTGATGATGTTGAGCAGTTCTGCCTCACTTAAGTCAAATTCGTGCACATATCAAAACATAACCCACATGATATTATCGGTCCTCTTCAAGAACTACAACTTCTACCCATGGCTTCTAGTTCTATACCTTGGGGCCAAACAGAATAAGTGTAATCCATCTTCCACTGGACAATTCATCCAACACTTGAAGACTGTTATCTTGTCCCCCTTAAGTCATACTCATCAAGCTAAAATTTCCCAGTTACTTCAATCAGTCTTCATATACTATGAACTCCATGCTCTTCACCATGAGGAGACGCATAGCCCTCTTCTGGACTTCCTTCAACTTGTCCAAATCCTTTCACAGAACAACCCTCTAGATGTTATCTGACTGCACAGAATACAATAAGACTATGGTCTCATTGATTGTGGATATGTTACCTCTAAATGTCTCTAACAGGATGTCAAGTGCACATGAGTCCTTTTAGTTGGGTTGGGGGTGGGTAGGAAGAAAGGAGAAGGATCCCTGGAACTATGATTTTACTGGTATTGAGAAGTGAAGAATTCCTTCAACCAATTCAAACCTTCACCTCCTCTTCACCCAAGAGTCTGACAGTTACCTATGGCGTTGAGAGGTTAAGCAACTTCCCCTAGGTAATACAGCCAGTGTATATAAGAGGCAGGGTATTCCTGGCTTTGAGTCTGGATTTCTGTTATAACTTTCTACCTACTATTCATGACCTTGTATGGATATTTTCCTATTCCATAACACTAATACATGATTTTTTTTCAAATGGCAAAACAAATTTTTTTATTAAAACTAAGATTACTCTGACTTTATGACAAAAAAACCAAAACTATTAACAGAAATAAAGTGAAGAATCAAAAACTCAAGACATAGCAGTTTATAATGTGGCTTTATGTTATGTTATTATAAGCACCTTAATCATTAAACCCACCAGAATCCATTTTCTCTCCAAACTAGACATCTAGGCAATGTGCAAAGTGTGCTTAGAAAATAGACATTTGGGAGCAGAGCCAAGATGATGGCTGGAAAGCAGGGACTAGTGTGAGCTCCCCACCAAGTCCCTCCAAAAACCTGTAAAAATGGCTCTGAACCAATTCTAGAATGGCAGAACCCACAAAACAGTAGAAGGAACCAGGGCTCCAGCCCAGGACAGCCTGGATGGTCTCTGGGTAAGGTCTATCCCACACAGAGCTGGGAGCAGAGTGGAGCGGAGCAGAGCCCAGTGTGGACGGCACAGACCAACCAGACCATGAGCCGGGCAGAGCATGCCCTAGCACCCTGAATCAGTGAGCTGTGGCAGTTACCAGACTTCTCAACCCACAAACACCAAAGACAACAGAGAAGGTTAGGGGGAAAAGCTGCTGGGGACAGGGAGTTTGCAGTTCAGCCACTGCCCCAGGGCAACTACAGAACTACAGCTGCAGTTGCTTCTGGCCCCAGGCCCAGGTGAGAGGAATTAAGTGGCAGATCAGAGCAGGAGTGAAGAGT
Source organism: Phalanger gymnotis (assembly GCA_028646595.1). Taxonomy (NCBI): domain Eukaryota; kingdom Metazoa; phylum Chordata; class Mammalia; order Diprotodontia; family Phalangeridae; genus Phalanger; species Phalanger gymnotis. The sequence goes on along the minus strand of CM053622.1, from coordinate 33,324,357 downwards.
CTGCTGAAGGTCTAAGTCCAGTCTGGGTTGGGGGTTCTTGGAGAAGGAGGAGAGCTGATGTGGCAGAGCTGACACATCCCCACAAGCATGAAACATGGAACTCTGTACTCTACAAGCAGCCATACCCCACTGAAAAACTCAAGGGTCGAGTAAGTTGTCTGGGAACATGGCCAGGCAGTGAAAATGCACCCAGATTCATTCTCAGACTCTGGAATCTTTCTCTGGTGACAAAGAAGACCAAAACATACAGTCAGAAGAAATCAATAAAGTCAAATAGCCTACACCAAAAGCCTCCAAGAAAAACATGAACTGGTCTCAGGCCATGGTAGAGCTCAAAAAGGATTTGGAAAAGCAAGTTAGAGAAGTAGAGGAAAAATTGGGAAGAAAAATGAGAAGAATGCAAGAAAACCATGAAAAACAAGTCAATAACTTGCTAAAGGAGACCCAAAAAATACTGAAAAATATACTGAAGAAAACAACACCTTAAAAAATAGACTAACTCAAATGGCAAAAGAGCTCCAAAAAGCCAATGAGGAGAAGAATGCCTTGAAAGGCAGAATTAGCCAAATGGAAAAGGAGGTCCAAAAGACCGCTGAAGAAAATTCTACCTTAAAAATTAGATTGGAGCAAGTGGAAGCTAGTGACTTGACGAGAAATCAAGATATTATCAAACAGAACCAAACAAATGAAAAAATGGAAGATGATGTGAAATATCTCATTGGAAAAATCACTGACCTGGAAAATAGATCCAAGAGTGAGAATTTAAAAATTATTGGACTACCTGAAAGCCATGATCAAAAAAAAAGCCTGGATATTATCTTTCAAGAAATTATCAAGGAGAACTGCCCTAATATTCTAGAGCCACAGGGCAAAATAGAAATTGAAAGAATCCCTCCATCGCCTCCTCAAACAGATCCCAAAAAGAAATCTCCTAGGAATATTGTCACCAAATTCCAGAGTTCCTAGATCAAGGAGAAAATACAGAAAGAAACAATTTGAGTATTGTGGAAACACAATCAGAATAACCCAAGATCTAGCAGCTTCTACATTAAGGGATCGACGGGCTTAGAATACGATATTCCAGAGGTCAATGGAGCTAAGATTAAAACCAAGAATCACCTGCCCAGCAAAACTGAGTATCATGCTCCAAGACAAAATATGGATTTTCAATAAAATAGAGGACTTTCAGGCTTTCTCAGTGAAAAGACCAAAGCTGAATAGAAAATTTGACTTTCAAACACAAGAATCAAGAGAAGCATGAAAAGGTAATCAAGAAAAAGAACAAGAAAAAGGAACTGCATGGGACTTACTAAAGTTTAACTGTTTACATTCCTACATGGAAAGATGATGTGTATGATTCATGAGACCTCAGTATTAGCGTAGCTGAAGGGAATATGCATATATTTATATATGTATATATGTATACATATATGTTCATGTATATATATGTGAAAGTGTATGTATGTATGTGTGTGTGTGTGTGTGTATATATATATATATACATATACATATATATATACATATATATGGACAAAAAGAGAGAGAGAGGGCAGGCACAGGGCGAGTTAAAGATGAAGGGAAGATATCTAAAAGAAATAAAATCAAATTAAGGGATGAGAGAGGAATATATTGAGAGAGGGAGATAGGGAGAGACAGAATAGGGCAAATTATCTTGCATAAAAGTGGCAAGAAAAAGCAGATCTGTAGGAAGAGAGGAGAAAGCAGGTGAGGGGGAATGAGTGAATCTTGCTCTCATCAGATTTGACCTGAGGAGGGAATGCCATACATACTCAATTGGGTATCTTACTCCACAGGAAAGAAGGGGGAAGAAGATAAAAAAGGGGGATGACAGAAGGGA
>CM053622.1:33296331-33322399 GCA_028646595.1 Phalanger gymnotis | reverse complement strand
GGGAAGAGAAGAAGGGAGAGAATTTGGAACTCAAAGTTTTAAAAACAGATGTTCAAAAACAAAAAAAAGTTTTTTGCATGCAACTAGAAAATAACATACACTGGCAATGGAGTGTAGAAATTTATCTTGCCCTACAAGAAAGAAAGGGAAAAGGGGATGGAAGCGAGTGGGGTGACAGAAGGGAGGGCAGACTGGGGAACACGGCAACCAGAATATACGCCATCTTGGAGTGGGGGGAGAGTAGAAATGGGAGAAAATTTGTAATTCAAACTCTTGTGAAAACCAATGCTGAAAACTAAATATATTAAATAATAAAAAAATAGAAAAAAATTTATTTACATTTAATATTCTTAAGAGAAGTAATTCAACAGATGTGAGCGGCTATGCTCATGCTTTTATTAGATAAAAGCATTATTCTTGTATCCATCCTGTAAGTAGATAATGCTTAGACTTGCTGTTAATAACCCCGAAAGGTGTTCCTATTTACATTTTCAATCTTACAAGAGAAGCAGATATGCTCTAGATACATAAAAAACCTTATCTCTGAGCCTACCTGCCCTCTTACTATGGCAGACTTTGTTTAATAAGCTAAATTTATTGTAAAAGAAACAGATTACATACATTTAATGAAAGTAGAAAAAAAACAATACATTTAGATCCTTCAAAGGATCAAATGCAAACATTTAAGGTTTTGTAGTAAACTAATCTTTGTTTCTAAAATAAGGTTTTCTACAGCCAGAAAGGCAAATCTATAAGGTTGAGTAGAATCTTGTAAAAAAAAAATCGGTGTATATATATATATATACATACACACAGAGAATACACATGTGTGTATGCACACATATACACACATATACACATGTATATAGACAAATATAGCATATGTGTTCATATGGATACATATATGTATACATATAAGTAGCTATATTATGTTCATAAACACATATGCATATATATGAATGTATACATACTATATATTCATATACATAAACATATGCAGATATTATGTATACTACATTTATATAATACGTACACATATGTACATATATGTATACATATGTCATGTAAGCACTAATATATGTGTATGTAGTTTTAAAACAAAAAGTATCTTCAGCACTTCGGATTCTAGTTTCTCAGCTCAGCTTTTCCCAGAGAAAACAAAACCTCAAAAAGAAGCAGCGTGGAACATGGAACAATGACTTAAGTGCTCGATATGGAGCCCCAGTGCCCAAGCCCTTAGTAACAGTGTGACAACATCCAAGTCCTTGAACCTCAGTTTCCTCATCTGTAAAATTTGAACAATAGTATTATAGTCCCTATCTATTTTCAAGTATTCTTGTGAGACTGAGCAGAGTACATATGCAAAGCACTTTGAGAAACTTCAAGTTCTAAAGAAGTATCAGTTGTTGTTATTAGCAGAGCAGGTGTGGTCTGGGGCCTCTTCTGTTAGATTGTAGAGAAGTAGAAGATAGCCCCTAGTCTTGTCACAGATCCTTGGAAGGGGATGACTACAAAAAGGCATAAATGTTTTGCTTTGTTTTTTATAGTATGATTTGGCATAGAATGACAGTTACCCCTCATTTCATCGAGTCAGTAATAACTGATTCCTCCTGAGTAAGAGCAGGTAAATACTGAGGGAAGTGTTGATGGAGGAATTCTGCCCAGATCTCTTCCATCCTCCCATCCATTAATCAAATAACGAGTATTTCTATGGAATCTCTATGTGCCAAGTAATATGTTAAGCTATAGGGATAAAATTATATGTACATATCATATATGTGTATATATAGTCACATATTAACTTTTATATATATATATATATACATACACATATACATATATATATATAATGAATAACTATTTCCATAACTGCCTATCTATATAAACTGAGCCATGAACTTGATTCTCCCCCCTCCACAATGTAAACTTCTTGAGGGAAGAGACTGTCTCACTTTTGTGATTTTGAAGCAGAGTATTAAGTACTAGTGGAAACAAGAAAGGCATCTTGAGACAAATGGCCTTTGACATGAGCCTTTACGTGAACTACAGCTTCCAAATGGCCAAGGTAAGTTAGGAGAACATTATGGGCATGGGAGATATCCTGAGAAAATGTATGGGAGCAGGACGTACAGGCAACAACAAGTAGCATGGTTTGACTGAAGAGAGGAGGATTTCACTAAGCTGGAAAGATATTGGAGTCATATGGTGTGTCGGTAAGGCAAAATGGGCTCCTTAGCACTTGAGGAGTTTGGCTTTTGTTTACTTTGAGTGAAAGTACTTTCAGCTGTTAAGTGCTAAGCCCCAGGCTCAAAGCCTTATCAGGTGGGAAACCTGTGTGGGTGTAGATTGATGACTTAAGAGGGGGCAACTTGGCCTCTGGTCATTGAGGCGGGGCTTGAGGAAGCCAGAGGCTTGGCTGCGAGGAAAGGTGAGCCAAGAGGCAGCTATAGCTGAAGCTGAAAAAAAAGCCGAAGCTGAAGCAGGAGCTGTAGAAGCAGAGCCAACCTGTGTGTGGACCCAGGAGTGGAAACAAGGACTTGAGGCCAGTAAATATGATTTGGTTAAATACCATCTTGTTTTTCTGTGGCCTTCTGGTTACTCTTGTGAGGCGGGCTTACTGGGCCTGGAAGCTTTTGGTCAAGATGTCGGAATGGGGAGGCTGGTTTGCAGATCTGTTGCTATGGGGCATAAATAGATGTTTTGTTGCTTTCTACTTAGAGAATCCCTCATACCTTGCGGTTTCAAACCATAAAAATTCCTTGCATAAATTTGTTTGGACGTTGTCTCCCTCATTAGAGTGTAAGTTCCTTGTAGGCAGGGATTGCCTTTTATGTTTTGTGTTTGTCTCTAGTGCTTAGGAAATTGCCTGACATATAGTAGGTACTTAATAAATGTTTATTGGTTGATATATTTATTACATACCTAAACCTGAAAGTTTGAATTTTATCCTGGAGGTAATAGGGAGCTTGAATAGCTACTCAGTTTTCTTGAGCAGGTTAGTGACTTTGTCTAACTGGTACTTTAGGAATGTAGTTGTATGAGTTGGGTGGATGATGATTTAGAAAGTGGAGAGGTTGGAAACAGAAAGACAAATGTTCTGGCTTTTGTAATTGTCCAAATGAGTAATGACAACATGAACTAGGGTGATTGTGGGATGATTTTTTTTTAAATAGGATAAATGTGAAAAATGTTTTGTACTTTGAAATCACAAGTATTAGCAATTGATTGGATATAAAAGTGGATGTGAAATTAAAGCAATAAGGAAATAAGTGGTGGAGAGGAGAGGAAATGAGAGGGAAAGAGGGAAGGGGAAGAAAGGGGAGGAGAGAGGAAAAAAAGGAGAAGACAAGAGATACTTTAAATCTATGATTCCACATTTTTAATATATTGCAAACTGCTAACCATTTTGTGTCTCTTGATTGCCCCTTAGGTGATCATCAACTTCATTTCTTTAGAGGCTGTTATATTCCTTGACTTGTGACTACAGCATCACTAAAACTAGTGGGCTTTTTTTTCTATATTGTTTTAATGAGTCTTTGCTTCAGAGAAAATAGAGAGTCATTAAAAGAACTATAAAAGTTCCCAAAGGCAATCTTGTCTGTTGTCCTCTCTGGATTTCCAACTGGGCCCAGTTCATTGTCGATTTGCAGTGTCTGTCATCTATTTATCGAGATAGATGGAGAGATAGACAAATACATACATACACACGTGTATATGTATATATGTGCAAATAGGTAGGTAGCTAGATCAATTAATTGGTCAATAGATAGATAGATAAATAGATAGACAGATAGATAGATGAGAGAGAGAGAGATGTATGGGATTGTTTATTCAAATCACACCATAATCTAGGTCTCAGGCCATCTATCCTTTTTAAAAAAGTATATTTATTTATTTTTAGTTTTCACCAGTCACTTCCATAAGATTTTAAGTTCTAAATTTTCTCTCATTCATTTCTTACCCCCTCCCCAAGACAGCATGCAATTTGACATAAGCTCTACATATACATTCATATTAAACATATTTTCGCATTAGTCATGTTGTATAGAAGAATCAGAACCAATGGGAAGAACCATGAGAAAGAAGAAACAAACAAAAAAAGGAGAATAAATATCATGTTCCAATCTGCATTCAGACTCTGTAATTCTTTCTGTGGATATGGGTGTCATTTTCCATCATGAGTCGTTTGGAGTTGTCTTAGATACTTGCATTGCTGAGAAAAGCTAAGTCTATCAAAGTTAGTCATCACGCGATGTTGCTCTTACTGTGTGTAATTAGCCTATCTATCTTGCCCAGGCTGTAAATGCACAGCTATTCCATGGACATTGTTGATTGGCATCGCAGCTTTGTCCTGCTCCATTTTTGACCTGGAGTAATTTGTCACACTCAAACACCACCACAACCACACCCCCAGGGGTTCATCATATTGGTGCCAGAAACCCATTCCACTTCCCACTTCCCTGGAGTTCAGACTCCCAAGCTTCGGTGATCCACTATCCTCAGCCTCCTCTGTTGGTCTTCATTCTGTGAAGAGTTAGATCAAATAAGTAATATAGGGTAACCCAACTTTCCTGAAACATAACACTGTTCTCTTCATGTGGAGTGGGCTCCAGACTAGTGCACCCAATCCAAACTTTCCCTCAGTGGAACGAACTACCTTAGGAAGTATTAAGGTTTGTCAAGCAAGACAAGAATGATCATGTATGAAGGATGTTTTTTAAAGAACTGGATTATAGCACTAGTTTATCCTTGAGATCCCTTCAGACTGCAATTTCTGAAGCAGTCGTAAGGTATATGATGAGATGCCATGTGGAAGAGGAAAGTGTGTGTGTGTGTGTGTGTGTGTGTGTGCGCGTGCGCGCATGTGTGTGCATGCTTATCGCCCAAGGGCAGAATTATAATTAATGGGCGAAAATTGCAAAGAAGCAAATTTAAGCATGATGTCAGAGGGGAAAATCACTTCCTAGCAAGCAGAGTTATGCAGACTGGAATTAGCCTCCTTGAAAATGAGTAAGTTTCCAAGCAAAGACTACATGATCAGTTATAGAAAGAATTTTTGTTCAGATGTGAATAGATTGGGCTATATGGCTTCTGAGATCCCTTCCAACTCTAAGATTCAATTGTATGATTCTGTAGCTCAGTGACCTAGATTAAAATGTTTACAAAGAGTCTCTCAAATTTTCTCCAATTCTAGTGTGTTAACACATGCTTAGAGTTTGGGGATCATAGCGGAATGACACTGGTTACCCTGTCACTAGAGACAATATGTTTACCAGGTGGCTTTAATTTTTGCTTCTACTGCACTTATTTCCCTATGGCATGAAACAGCAAGGAATATTGAAAAGAAGATGAGATTTATTGTCAAAGAATCTGGTTCCAATTCCATTTCTTCCATTCAGTACTAGTATGATTCTGGACAAGTCACTTCTATTCTTGGCCTCAATGTCTTCATCTATAAAATGAGAAGTCTGGGCTGAATGACCTTTAATTTCTCTTCCAGATGTAAATCTATGTAGTAAAACAATGCATGTAATGTTTTTATTTAAATAACTAAATTCAGATATCTACCTCCCACCAACCACTTTTATTTATGTTGGGCTATTTGTAGGTTAACCAAGAAAAGGCTTATAATAGCATTGATTTATTTTCACATAAAGAATTAGATAATGTGGAAATTGTAATGTGTGGGTGTCTCCATGAAATACAGATCTTTGTTTTCTAATAACAAAACACATATGCAGTGAAGGTGATAATATTTAATCACCCAAATCCCAATTTGCCATTACCTGTAGTCTTATTCGCTAAGACAATCAATTGGAGACACCAGTATAAATGCCTTCTCCTCTGGAAAATGAGAATGCAAAGGTTGTCCTTTGAAGCATTCATCCAAAGAAGGCAACCCCTGCACCCCCCAACTACTACCACCTTCCTGTACCCAGGGAATGATTCTCCTATCTGTATCATTTCAGTTGCAGAAATAAAATCCCCCACAGTGATCCATTTAATTGCTACTCTGTTAGAAATCTGAAGCTGGCAGTGTTGAATGGATATTTCAGCTCTCTATAGCACCATGTATCTCAGAAACTAATAGGATTCCTATAATTCTACCCACATATTAGGGTTGGGCCATGAACACATGCACCAGTAGTAAAATAATTAAAAACTGAGACAACGGTACCATACAACTTGAATGATCAAACCATTCAATGTGGAAGGAAAGGGGTGATATCACTCCTTTTTGTCTCATATTTCACATAGGTATTCAGATAAGGGGTCTGTGAGATTCTAATTGGTTTTGCAGATGACCTTGGCTATGAATAACAGATAAATCAATCACAGTTAGAATTTTGTCTTTGGTTCCCGTAAGAAATTGAGAATTAAGCAACCCTTGTAGTAACTAGGACTAAATACAAGGATCTAACACCTCCTCCTACCATCATTTTCATTTCTAAAATAAGTGGTGATGGGGAAGAAGGTAGGGATGAATGAGGGCTTCCTTTCTGCCTTCATCATTAATTCCACCAGTATATATTAAGCACTACTCTGTGCCAGGCATTATACTACATTCAAGGGATTCGAAGACTAAAAAAAAATCCATTTCCTTCAATGAATTTACATGAGTGTAAAAATATCATCTTTATTAAGTATAAAAATTATTACCCTTTTGAATATAAAAATATATAGTTAGAAGATATATACCAAATAAACCTAAAGCATCTTAGGGTAGGGAATTAACATGCTTATGATGCAGCCCAATTTTATTTTAATCAATTCAATAGATATAAGGTGATGTGTGTGATTCTGGGGCAGGAGGGAGAGGAGTGGGTAGGAATTTAACTAAAATAACACTCTTTTCCACTGGTTGAATTTAGGCTATTTGAAGGCAAGTACTGTTTCATTTTTTCTATACCCCCAGGACCTAGCAGAGTAACAGTGTCAGGCACACAATAGGTTCTTAGTAAATATTTGTTGGTTTATTGAATTGTGTCTCCCCTCTCTTTTCCATCCCCCAAAGCTTCTCAACGTGAGACCATGTCCTACAGAATATTCACTAGAAGATGCAAAATACTTTGCCTCAAAGTCATCCTTTATTTTTTAAATTTCTAAATAGGAAATTCTTTAACTAAATGACTTGAAGGATACTATGAATATTTTGTTTTATTTTAATTTGATAGAGGTTTTGTTTTGTTTTAAGATTAGGTCTCGCCATCTCTTCCAGGTTGTCAGTGCAAGGGCTCTTCTGGGGGCCGTTCCCACTTCTGATAAGTACAGAAACTTTGACTTGCTCCCATTTTTTCCAGGCCTGGTCCACCCCTTCTTAAGCAAGCTAGTGCTCCACCCCAGAGCATCACCATATTGATGCTAAACTTAGTGAGAACTTCTGACTTTAGCCCTGACTGCAGTTAAAAACTTCTGAGCTCAAGAGATCCACCAACTTCAGCTTCCCTCATTAGCAGAGATTATAGGTGTGCACATCCATATTTAATTTAAAATATTTTAAATGACAAAAAAAATCTCTCTTGTTTGTGTGTGCATGTTATCATCCAAATGAGTTTGATTTAGGAAAAAAGTCCCTGAGGACACGCTTTTTGTACTTTCAAGTGTGTCCATAACGCTTCTGGCATAGCCCTACACTAAATAATAAAAACAGGAATGTCTGTAGATTTTAAAATCTGCAGAGTATAACACATGCACTTTCTTATTTCAGTCTCACAACAATCTAGTACCAGTTGTATTCTATGGATATAATTATCCTCACATTACAGATGAGGAAACTGAGGCTCAAAGAAGTTAGGCCCTTTGCAAATGAATACATAGCCATTAAGTATTAGAAATGAAATCTGAATGCAGATATTCCTGGCTTCAGGCCCACCAAGGTCCCAGGGTCAAGTCAAGAACAAAGCCCAGGCACTGGGCAAAGTTCTGGAGATACAAAGAAAGGCAAAAAAAATCTCTGATCTTAAGAAGGTCAAAGTCTGATGGGAAAAGCACTGTGCAAACAACTACATACAAACAAGATATATACAGAAAACATTGGAGATCATCTCAGAGGGAAGAGACTAGCATTTAAAAGGAAAGACCTCTTGCAGAAAGTGCTATAAAGTGCTGACCTTTGAAAGAAGCCAAGAAAGTTAAGAGTTGAACAAGATAGTTAGACTATGGAAGGTCTTGTGTGAAGAACAGAAGTGAGGCAATGTGACTGGATAGCAGAGAAAGTGAATACAGTATAAGAAGACTAAAAAGGTAGAAAGAAGCTGAACTATGAGTCAAACAGGAGATGTTTTAATCTTGAAGAGAGCAGAGAGCCAATGAATATGAGGGTGGCATAGTCATACCTATGCTTTAGAAAGATCAATTTGACAAGTAAGCAAAAGGTGTTTTTTATTCAGGAATTCTTCCAATATCAAAAGAGACAAGAAAATGCTAAATGTTACAGCCAGGTAAAAGAAATCCTCTGAATAAGGGAAATCACTAGAAATAAGATCCTACAAAAGTCAGTCAGTGAGGCAATCCATAAACATTTAATAAGCACTTAATATATTCTAGGCATTGTATTAATGCAAAGAAAGGCAAAAATAATTGTATATTTCACTGACATTTTTTAATCTGTGGACGATTTCAACAGGGCAAAAAAAATCTGCATTAATAATCTCTAGATGTTGTTTACTCTATCACAGTATAATAGGAATAGAACTAGAACCGAAATTAGGATAAACCCAGATTCTAATTGTGTCCCAAGGCCTAATAGCTTTATGCTCATGAACAAGTCATATAAATTTTCTAAGTTTCAATCTTATTATCCATAAGATGGCTAAGATAATATTTTGCCTACCTACTTCACTGAGGATTAAATAAAATATAATTTGTAAAGTATTTTAACCCTTAAGATATAATATAAATAACATCTATCATCATCATCACCATCATCATTATTGCATTGGGCAAACCATTTAATTTATCTGATTCTCATTTTCCAAATCTCTAAAATGAGGAAATTGTATATAATCAGGAGTATTCAATCTTTGCTGTGTGTGTCATGGCAGTTTGATGAACCCTATGGACTCCTCAGAATTATGTTTTTAAAATAAAATTATTATGATTAAAAAGAAAACCAATTTATGGAAATGTAGGTTTTGAAATATTTTTTGCTAAGCACATAGAACTCATATTAAGAAACTTTGGATTAGGTATTCCTTATAGACAGATAGGTATAATGGAATGAATAATGAACTTGTAGTCAGGAAAGCTTGGATTCGAATCTTGAACACTTACTAGCTTTTGATCTTTTTAACCTATATAATGATATGTTTTCTTATCTGGGGAATGGGAAAATGATGACATTTATCTTGGAAGGCTGTTGAAAGGCTCAAAAAAAATAACTTGATAAAGTTATTTTTAAAATGTAAAGCTGTACACAATGCAAGCTATTATTTTATCAGTAAGGCCCCTCATAGTTCTAGATCTATGATCCTAAGAGAACGTTTTCTAATTTATTTATTTGTTTTGTAAATTCAAGTTGTTCTAAAGAAGCTAAAGTTCGTTCAGATGTCTCAGAGAACAATGGCTCCTTGGAGCTCTCCAGAGTGCTGAACGCTGTCCTCTCTTCAACATGGATCAGCTCCTTAGCAATGACTATCCAATACTTCCTTTTTATCCATAATACAAGTATGACAGAGGAGTCCAAGGGCTGGACTGGATGCAAACCTCACAACCTCAGGTCACACATGACAAAAGACTAAGAACTACTTGATAATGCCGCAGTCCTGGAGTCAAATAGACCTGAATTCAAATTTATCCTCAGACACTTATTAGTGCATATGTATGGATGAGTTCTTTAATTGGTTTGCCTCAATTTCCTCAACTATAAAATTAAAATAATAATAACATCTATATCTCAAGGTTACTGTAAGAAACAAATGAGATGTTTCTAAAGTACTTAGCACATGATAGACATACAATAAATGCTATTTCCTCTCTCTATTGTTTTCCTCAAATTTAAATTTTATATATCTTGTTTATACCTAGTCTTTCACATGTTGTTTTCTTGATTTAATTGTGGAGTCTCTGAGAACAAAGACTTTTTTTTTTACTTTATTTGTGTCTCTGGTGTTTGGGACAGTGTAGGTGCTTAATGAATATTTGTTGGCTGACAGCATTTCAGAGTGAGTGGTTCTTATGTCATCTCTCCCTCAGTCTCTTCACCTGGGAGTGAAAAAAAATACTCAATCAGTGTTCAAGTCACAGACTTGCCATTTATTAGTTGCATGACATTGGATAAATCTCTTAATCTCTCTGGGCATCAGTTGTTTCTTTTTAATGACCTCTAAGATCCCTTGTACCTCTAAAACTCTGATACTAGTTAGTCTATTTAACTAGCCCTTAATTATGAGGACTAAAGAAATTGTGAGTCATTTTAAGATGATAAAAATGATTTTCAAAAGAGTGAAAAAAGCTTCTTCTCTTTCATAGATCATATTCTAATATCCAGAAAACATTTTTGTGCAAGCTCCAGAAGGACGAAAATCTAATATGAGAAAATGTCTCAGTCCATGTGAAAAGCTATTCAAAACTTAACATAATCATAGTTTCATCACTGGAAAGGATCACAGTGGCCAACCAGTCCAACCCATAACAGAGCAAGCATCTTTTGTACATCAGACTTAGCAGGTGGTCATCTGGTCCCTCCTTGAAAATATCCAGTGGAAGTGAGAGGGTGCACTAGCTCCTAAGACTGCTCATTCCAGTTCTGGATAGTTTAAGCTATAGGCAAAATTTTGTTTTCTTTTCCTTTACATTAGTCCCAAATTGGTCTTTGCAAGTCCCACCCATCTAATCAATTTTCCATGTGACAACCTGTGGAATTCTTGTTCCAGTTAAATAATCTCTTCTTCTAGGACCTCTATTTTCTTACACAGATCCTCATATGCTATGAATGTAAGATATTTTACATTATTACATTTAGACATCCTGAATTTTCTATTCTGAAACCTCCTTAGATAGTCAATGTCTTTCATAAACTAAACATCATCCTCCAGATGGGGTATGGCCAGGACATTGTCATAGGCACTATTCCTCCCTTAATACAGGCTAACATTGAATTAGCTTCCTTAGACATACCCTACTGTTCCCTCACATCGAGTTTGCAGTTCATTAAAATCTCTATTTTTTTTTCTTCAGAGAGCACTTCTATCTAGTCAACACCCCTCCCCAATCTTGTACTGGTAAAGTTGGATTTGTAATCTGAGTGCCAGAGTTGACATTTATCCCTGTTAGATTTCTTCTTATTGCATTCAATCCAAAATTCTTACTTATGGAGATCCTTTGAAACCCTGATCGTATCACACAGTGGGTGAACCATCCCTTTCAGCTTTCTGTCATTTGCAAATTTAATAAACGTGACACCTATTCCTGTGTCTATTTTATCTATCAAAGCTTAAACTGTTAAACACCACAGATCCCTGGGACGTTCCATTGGTCATACTTCCAAGCTGATGTTAAATCCCTTATGACCAGTCCTTGGATCCAGGTCATTCAAACAATGTCAAATCCACCTAATTATGCTATTGATTATTTCTCATATCTCCATCTTTTCCATGAGACCATAATGAGTAGACAGTCAAGTTATTTGCTTCTACCAGTGGTTCCTAGTTCTGTTTGCTAGAGTCAAACAGAACAAATTTAATCTTTCTTCCACACGTTAACCCAAAGGCAGCTACCATGTTTCTTTTCCAGGCTGAATTTTCTTGGTATTTTTAACCAATCATAACATGAAATGCTCTTTACCCTTTCACACTCCTCTCACTCTCCTCTGTACATATTATTCCTTGCCTATGCCTTTGATCTAATTTGATAAATGCTTCTAGAGAAAAGAAATTGCTTAATTCTGAGACATTGCTGTTTATTACTATGGTTTCTCTGAGTTGCAATGGGACAACAGTGGACTAAGAAAGCATGCCCCTTCCGACCTCTATCAAGACAAGGTATGAAGCAACAAAAATAGTGATTCACATTTAATTTCAAGGAGAAGATTCAGTGTGTGTGTGTGTGTGTGTGTGTGTGTGTGTTTAATTGAACTTGATTGAGATTTGAGAAGATGGGAAATCATGAAGCTTCAAATAAAAGTTATTCCCCAGACACAGAGCATGGAATTTTTTCTATTCTTTCACCTCCTTTGGTCCTCACAACAAGCCTGGTAGGGATTATTATTATCCACCTGGTCAATGAGGAAACTGGCATATAGAAGAGTCAAGCAATTAAGTCAAAGTTACAACAAAAGTTAATGGCAGGGACAAAATTAGATTCCTCATGGCTGAAAAACCTATCATTTTCTTCTTTCTTCACTGAACTCTTAGGCCTTTAAAGCCTACTTAAAATACTATTTCATCTTGAAAGCCTTTCCTAATGACCACTCTCTCCTCTACCCATTACCCACTCCCAAATGAGGTTTTCTCTTTTCACTGCCCCAGACTTTGTGAAACACTTTTGGAGTCCTCCAATGAACCTATCACGTGCTTTTATTATTGTTGTTCAGTCCTTTTTGGTCACATTTGACTCTTTGTGACCTCATTTGGGGTTTTCCTGGCAAAGGTATTAGAATACTTTTTCTTTTCTTTTTCCAGCTCATTCTAGAAATGAGGAAAATGAAGTAAACAGGGTAAGTGACTTGTCCAGGGTCACACAACTAGTAAATGTCTGAGGCCAGATTTGAACTCAGGAAGATGAGTCTTCCTGTCCCCAGGCCCAGTGCTCTATCTAATTTCTCCTAGTTGCTATTTTGTATTAATTATCTATGCATGTTTTTTCTTCTTACTAGACTGTAAGCTTCATCTGGCCTCTGTATTTCCCACAGCACTTAACATGGTGTTCTACGCATAAAGAAATTGAAGGTTTTGTTTTCTTTTTAGCATTTTAACCCAAATGTTATGATCCCTTTCTAGGCTTCTTTTCACCATACAACAGAAATAGGCTATTATTTGCAGGAAACAGGGAGAAGAATAGAGGCTCAAGTGAACTCCCACAACTAAGCTTCTCAAGAAGGTGAGCATCCTCTGAGTAGGCAGAGTTCCTCAAGATCAAATGGAAAGCAATAGTCCAATAGCTATTTCTGTTACATGCAGTGGAGTTAGGTAGGGAGAGAGAGGAGAGGAGCCAGGAGGACAAAAAGTCAAGAAAATATAAGAACAAAGTAGCAAAAGCATATATGTTTGTGTATTTGTGTGTATATATATATGTATGTATATATACACACATATATCTATGTGGATATATATATATATTTAAGTATATGTACATATATGTGTATACATATATACACTCATATGTTGTGTTATATACAGTCATGCGCACATACATATATGTATGTGTGTATGTATGTATGTTTATGCTGTTTTTCAGTCATTATAGTTGTATCTGAATCTTCATGACCCCATTTGAGATTTTCTTGGCAAAGATGCTGTAGTGGTTTGTCATTTCCTTCTCTATTCATTTTACAGATGAGGAAGCTGAGGCAAATAGGGATAAGTGTGTATGTATGTGTATATGAATATACATATATGCATGTATATATGTATATTGATGTATATTATGTATGTATACATACATTATATGTACATATTTATGTGTATACATATGGAGGATGGATGTGGGGTATGGGTATGGGTGCCTTTAGGTTTGTTAGAAGAGTACCTAGGATCCCATAGAATAAATTTACATAGAAAAATAAAGAAACCTAAAGGGTGGCCTGATAGAGTAGCAAAAGTGTAGGGCATGTTAGGAGGATGAATTTGAGTGTCACCTTAAGAGACAGTAATATGGCATGGAAGTTTCTCGGAGACAGGAAGACTTTGGTATGAACCATACTTTTGACACTAACTGTATAAATATGCTCAAGTAACTTAACCTCTCTGATTCTCCATTTCCTCATCTGTAGAGTGGGGGTAAGAGTGTTTATACTTCCCTCGCAGGATTACTAAGATAAAAATGAGTCACATTTGAGACCTTCTCATCTCTGAAGCTCACTGTCCTGATTGAGGAGTCCCTACTTTAGACCACCATTTCATGAGGGGCCTAGCTACTGTCACTTTAAATCCTGACTCAACTTCCTCTATAGATTTCCTATCAAGGAACTCAATAGCAGGCCTGCTCCTCACCCTTGCCCCACATACCTTTCCCAGTTTCTCTTTATGTGTTGTCTTAGCTCATTAAAATATAAGCTCCTTGAGGCCAGAGACTGTCTTCCTTGTTTGTATTTATATTCCCAGTGCCTGGTGTATGCTTTATCTCTGTCTATAGCAGTATATGAATCAGCCATTTTTATTTATCTTCCTCATATAGCCTGCAATAAGTCCTTTGATCTCTCTGAATGCCCATTTCATTGTCAGGGAACCTTAGATTGGAACTCATCTAAGAAGTCATTTAGTCCAACCAAAAACTCACCAAGAATCTTCTTTCCCCTGGTGCCAACAAATGGTCATCCTGACTTTGCTTGAGAACTACCAGTAGAAGGGGAGCCCCTAATCCTTAGAGAGACAGTGAGACCCAGTAGGTAGAACACTAAACTCAGAACTCAGAAGATTTGGCTC
The DNA here is from genome assembly GCA_028646595.1 of Phalanger gymnotis. Lineage (NCBI taxonomy): Eukaryota > Metazoa > Chordata > Mammalia > Diprotodontia > Phalangeridae > Phalanger > Phalanger gymnotis. Next base: position 33,307,817 of record CM053622.1, on the reverse strand, counting down.
AGATTCATTGTCTGACAGTTATTGCATCTGTTGGAATTTCACTTCATGTCTTTGAGTCTCAGTTGCCTCATCTATAAAACTATGATGTTTAATTCACAAGACTTTTGGGCAGCTCAGATTGGATAAAGAATATAAAATGGTCTGCAAAACCTAAAACTCTATGAAAACATTGGAAATAATTATTACCTCCTGGGGAAGTCCATTAGTCATTGAAATTGTTATAACTGTGAGAAAATGTTTGCTTACATACAGCTTCAACTTGTTTCTCTGTAGCTTCTATCCCTAATCCCAAGTTCTGCCTTTAGCAGCTGAGTAGAACAAGTACGATCTCTAATTATAATCCCTATTGTGCTTACTTCTCAGCTTTGATGTATGGATCAAATTAAATAATACATGCAAAAGTATTTTGAAAATTGTAAAAAAGTAAAAAATAGTAAAACTTACCTGGATGTAAGGCAGCATGTTATTCCTATTTACAGAGATAAAAACTTAGTCTGGGGGTGAAGAGTGAATGAGTTTTCTGAAAGTACATGGTGTCTTCCTCTCCTATCCCCCTCTTACTTTCAAATGCTTGCCCATTCTCCTATCCAAGTGGAGTGTTAACAAGAGTCAGGTGTGGTAGGCAAGGCGCCCAGCAGATGGCACAGCCTACTATAAGGACCCCCGCCAAGAGCATCCTCCACCCCTTATGCTGAATGAGGAGTGAGCCAGAGCACACACAGTGAAAGCGACACTGTCAGCCTTCCTTTGCCAAAGCTGCCAAGAATGTAGGGGGAGTTTGCAGCTGCAAAGATGCTTATCCCCAGTGGACCACGCAATTTCCCCAGACTGATATAGTTGTGTTACTTTTGTGTTTGCTTCTAATGTTCAGGCTTCAAGAAAGAGGGACACACACACATACACACACACACAAACACACACACACATAGAGAGAGAGACAGAGACACAGAAACAGAGAGAGAGACAGGGAGAGAGAGAGAGACAGGGAGACAGAGACAGAGAAATCTTTTTATTTAAAATAGTCATAGATCTGTCTTGGGATTTTGAGCTAGAAGAAACCTTAAATATCATCTGGTCTTCTACCCTCCCTCATTCAACAGTGAGGAAACTGTATCCTAGAGAACATACTTGCCAGGAATCATAGATCTAGTTAGCCACAGATCTGGGAAAAGAATCTAGATTTTCTGATCCCCAGGCCAAAGATCTTTCTGTTACACTACAACACCTTTCAAATACCTTTCGACAGGGATGCCAAGGAGAAAGATCTGTGTTAACAAGAGAGCTGAATTTGGAATTAGAAGAAAGGGTTTTGAATCCTGTCTCTGCCACTTTTTACCTGTGTGAGCCTGGGCTAATCACTTATCATATCTGGACCTCCAGTTTGTTTGGTTTGGGTTGGGTTTTAATCTACAAAATGACATCATTTAGAAGAAATACCTTGTCCAGCTCTAAAACCATGATCTGATGATCCTGTAGACATCTTTACTACCTGTATGACTTTGGGGAAATCACTTAATTTCTCTAAGCCTCAATTTTTTCATCAATAAAACGAGATTTTTGCATTTAGTAGCCTCTGAGGTCTTCTTATGTCTAAATAAAAAAAATCCTGTTCTCCTCTACCCATAAAAGTGTCCTGAAGGAAGAAAAAGGAATCCAGGGAGAGGACCTGCAGAATTGGTTTAGAGTCTACAATGCTTCTTAAACTTTGGGGTGCTATCCCATATGGGTATTTGGCAATAGTAAAAGGTTTCTGAACAAACAAGAAGCAAAAATTAATTAAAAACCAAATGTGTAATGAATCCGAGGTGTTTCTGGCCCATATTGCCCATGTTGCTCATGTTGCATCAAGCAACCTCACTGCAGCCTTGGTTCTAAACACAGTTTACACACTTTGCACTGCACACGCCCTCAGGCCATGGAACACCAATGAATGTTACCCAAACTCAAAAAGGGGTCATGAGTGGAAAAAGTTTAAGAAACTCTGATCTAGACAAATCTTAAGAGAAATAGCATTGTAATGAATGAAAGGGGATGGGGAAAGCTCACCACTAGAGCAGAAAAGCAGAGGCAAAATAGAGGCGCCCCTGGGGAGGAGCATCTGTACAGTGAAAGAAATTGAAGGTGGAAGAGAAGTAGGACAGACAGACAAACTGACAGAGAAGACAGACAGAGATATTGAGGCAAACAGATGCACAGAAGACATAGAAAGAAAGAGAGAAATAGAGACAAGAAGACAGAGAGATGGACAAATTGAGAGGAGAGACAGAAAGACACAGAGAGAGGAGAGACAGAGATAGAGAGACAATAAAAAACAGACAGAGATAGAAAGACAGAGACAGAGAGATAGTCTAAAACAAAGAGACAGAGACAGTGACAGGCAGAGAGAAGAGAGAGAGAGACCAAGAGACAGCATAAGCAAAAAATAAAGGAGACAGAGAAACAGAAATAGAGAGAGAGTAAGACAGATGGAGGAACTTCTACTAATAGGCACCAAGTCTTCCAAGATTGCCCAGTTTGGCTGAGGAAGGGTCAGTAATGTGATAACATTGAAATAAGACCAGCTCGTTGGCAGATCTCATATATTTAAACAAAGGACACACATTACAATCTAGGTCTGATTTACTATGAGGGAAAGTCATGAGACACAGAAAACTAGACTGCAAAATAGCCTGTTATAAACCCACAGCTTTCAATGTTGCCTTCGGGGAGACATTTACTATTGTAACACAGGTACCTGGCAGAATGGTGGCCAGGTCTCTTAGCTCTGTTCTCTCTTGTTTTTCTTCATTCAATAGCTGCAATAACCTTTAGTAAATGATTTGGATGGGAGCATTTTCCAATGAAAACACCTTCCCTCTGATAAACAATGATTTTGCCATCTGTGAAAGCACTTAAGAGGACTGCAGGACACAAACCACTTCTGTAAAGTTCCAGGAGCTTTTCATACCTTGAAAAAAAGTCCTGCTTTGAAACCCAGAGCTTAGTTCTGAATTCTGAGTCTGGCTTTGAAATTCAGTTCAATTCTATGAGCATATGTTAAATACCTACTATGTGCCAAACACTTAGGTTCCAGTGACATGAAGAAAACAAAGAAAAACAACCCCTGCCTTCAATGAGATTGCCTTCAATTGGGTTGAAGGCACCCTATAGAATTGTAATAAACCGAGAGGTGGAAATGGATCTTTAGAGATCTTCTAGTCAAGCCCCCTTCGTTTTACAGATAAGGAAACTGAGCTATAGAAAGGTGGCGGGACCTGCCCAGAGTCAAAGGATAGTGACAGAGATGGGATTTGAATTGATGTGGCTCAACTGCAAACCCAGTGTTCCTTCCACTGTAACACAACGTTCCCCTCATACACAGATACTTCAAGTCAATAAGGCAACAAACATTTGTGAAGCATCTACTACATTACAGACACTGTGACAAGTGTTGGAGATGCAAAGGAGGCCAAAACAGCCCCTCATCTCTAGGTGCTCACAATCAAATGAGGGAGGCAACATGTAACCAATTATATAAGTTATAGACAGGATAAACTGGAACTAATCTCAGAGAGAAAGCACTAGCCTTAAGGGAGACTGGGAAAGCCTTCTTGTGGAAGGCAAAATTTCATCTGAGATTTGAAGGAAGCCAGAAGATAGAGATCAGGAGGCAGAGTATTATAGACATAGGAGACAGCTGTTAAAAATTCAATCTAGAAATGGAGCATTGTGTATTCAGCAAGGAGTCCAGTGTTTACATGGAGAGAAATAAGATATAAGAAGACTGGAAAAGTAGAATAGGGCCAGTTTATGAAGGACTTTAAAAGCCAGTGGAGTTTATATTTAATAAATAGATGGTAAATAGAGAGACAGATAGATGATACATAGATACATAGATGATAGATGACAGATGATAGATAGATCGATGATAAAGAGAGAGAGAGAGAGAGAGAGAGAGAGAGAGAGAGAGAGAGAGAGACTTAGATTATAGAGAGATAGGATGGATAGATGGATGGATGGATGAATAGATGATAGATAATGAAATATAAATTTTGTAGAGTAAATACCAAGTAACTTCAGGAGGACAATGCACTACCAACTGGGATGATTAGGAAAAGCTTTGAGGTGGGCAGTAGCATTGGAACTGAGCCTTAAAAGGAACTAGGAATCCCAGGAATTAGAGGTGAGGAGTAAGAATATTCCAAGCTTTGGGGAACAGCTTATACAAAGACACAGAGGCAGGAGAAGAAATGTTGCATATAAAGAGCATCACATAGGTCAGTGTGGCAGGAAGATAGATTGAGGGAGGGGTAGTAATGCAAATTTTGACCATAAAAATAGGTTAAACCCAAGTTATGAAGGCCTTTAAATTCCAAAAAGGGGAACTTGTGTTTTAAGTTAGAGGCAATAGAGAGCTATCGAATCTTCTTCAGCAAGAAAAGAAGGAACCACTTATTAGGTAACTACTATGGATCAGGAATTGTTTTAATGCTGTATGACTATCTCATTTGATCCTCATAACAAGCCTAGAAGATAGGTATATCATCATCATCATCATCATAATCATCATCATCATCATCATCATCACTATTTCATAGTTGAGGATACCAAGGCAGATAGAAATTGGCTTGCCCATGGTCACATAGTGAGTAAATGTGGGAGATCAGATTTGAACTAAGGTCTTCTTGACTCCAGTCCAAATGCTCTATCCACTGAGCCACGTATCTGTAGTAACATTAGAAAAGAGCATGAAACAGTCCTAACAGCTAAGAGAAAATGGAATTTTATTGTTCTCTGTAAAGGGAAAGGAGTGTGGATGGGATGTTCATGGAGGACTAGAGCCTCTGGTGTGAGAGCTTGCTGAGCTGTTTTCAGGGCTGCTCAGCCACCTTTGATGCCTCTTTGCCACCCAGTTCTCACTCGTATCTCCAAGAAACTGTAGTATGCCTAGTCATCACACTCAGGTACCACATATAGGCAGATGGGCTAAATTATGTTGAAGGTAACTAACAGGCCTCAAGCCCATCAATGAGTTGGGGGGTGTCTACCCCCAGCATGTGAAGACTTCCACTGACAGAATGGGCATATGAGAACATTTTGCTCTATGGACTATGAAGGGGACTAAAGCAGATGCTATGGAGCACTTAGAACTTGGTCAGACACTGAAGACACCAAGGTCATCCGCTGCATCCTAGACCATCCCAGGTGGAAAATGACGGATAAACAATACAAATTAGAGAATCAATTTCCTCTATTTCTTTCTGTCCTGGTATGGTATTTAACAAGGAAGTAAAGACTTATGAATGGATATTGTGGTCAAAGTAGCATGTTTTCTAGTCCAGTATAGACTCCAATGCCTCAGCAGAATAAGATCCTGTACCTTTCTGAACACCTGTCAGGGTCAATGTGCAAATGGGCCAGTTTTCAAATGGGTCTGTTTATTTGCAGGTTGTGGAATAGGAGCTGCCCAAGTAAGAAAAACAGATTGATTCAGGGCTTAAAAGGGTATATTTAATGATAAAATGCTCTTAGTAATACAAGCTTTTAAATTTGTTGAAAAGATCCAAAAAACAAACTTCATTCTGTTTAACATGCCATCTGCTAACTTAATGAAAGTAGTCTTTTTGTTCAATGGGGCTTCTTGTATTTAAATATTTTATTTTCCCCAATTATGTGTAAAAATGATTTTTAACCTTTTTATATAATTTTGAATTCCAACCTCCCTCCCATGATCCCTCCCCTTCCCTATAATTTAGAAGGCAAGCAATTTTATAAAGACAATACATGTGTTGTAATGTAAAACATATTTCCATATTAGTCATGTTGTGAAAGAAAACAGACAAAAAAGAAAGAAAAAAAAGACAAACAATATGCTTCTACATGCATTCAGATTCCATCAGTTCTTTCTTGGAAGGTGGTTAGCATTTTTTATCAGAGGTCTTTCAAAATTATCTTGAATTTTGTATTGCTAGGAATAGCTAAGTCACTCACAGTTGATCATTGTACAATATTGCTGCTACTGTGTAGAACGTTCTCCAGGCTCCTCTCACTTCACCGTCACTGGTGTTGTCTTGCCTTGTGTGTGAATTGGATTTAAGTGAGGCAGAGTTGGACAAAGTCATTGGCCTCACTATCTCTTCCAGATTCACCAAAGTCTAGTGGCAAGACAAAAGTCAAGACAACCAGTGATGGCTCAGGATGTCATAGATAATCTTGCTGCTATTGATGTCTGACCAAGCTCTAAGTGTTCCATAGTGACTGCTTCTGCTGCCATCGCAGACGTTAGAACAAATCCTTCTCATCCACCCATTCCACTGGGGGAAGTCTTCACATGCTTGTGGTAGACACCTACCTAACTCACCAACACGTTTAATGCTTGTCAGTTACCCTGAACCTGATTTAGCCCATATGTTGAGATGGTTTAACCAGGATGCTTATACTGTACATGCTATACCTTCTTGGAGTTACAGGTGAAAGTTGGGTGACAGGTCAGACACTAAAGGTGTTTGAGCAAATGTTTTTGGTTTGAGGGCTCAGTAAGTCCTCATACCAGAGGTGCTAGTCCTCCTTGAACACCCCATACAACACATGAATTTGTATTAGGCTGATAGACTAGCAGCCTACTCCAGTAGCCAGATTCAAATAAACAGTTGCAGTAAGTGAATGGGAATCTTCCAAATATGAAGTGAAGTGAGGATTGTTTGAGAGAACTATATAAGAACTTCATATTTGGTAGGTGAGTACAATAGTAGTCAGTGAGATGGGGGGAAAGCACTGACTTAGGAGTCAAAGGATTTAGGTTCAAATTCCATCTCTAAAACTCAATACATGTGTGACTATGGATAAGTCATTTAATCTCTCTAAGACTTCTCTGAAATTTACAATGAGAGGGCTCACCTCCATGTCTCCAGGGTCCCTTATAGCTCTAGCCCTGAAGATTCTGCAAATTTAGTCACAGAAGATCCTTAGTCAGAAGCCCAGTGTTCACTTACGATCACAGCAGTGATCAGATGTACCCCCAGAATCTTACTTGTGTGCTAAAAAACTCATAAACAACCAGGGAATGCACTGGTAACAATAGAGAACATAGCCTAAATGACAAGTAATACAATGCTTTGGGGGGAAATGGGATTTTATGTCTCAAAGGACGCCTGTGAGAAAACTACCAGACTTTCTGACATCTCCTGAGACAATCTGTTGTAGGATATCACAATGGGAGGCAGGAATCTAGGAGAAATTTGGCAACAGAAGTATGTGACTTATCTTGTCTCCAGAAGAAGGTTCCCACTCAGTTCCATCATACAGCAGCCTTTTAATCAAGGGAAACAACTGTCAGGAAGACAGATGAAGAATTCAGAACAATTGAAATATGTGCTGGTGGGAATAATTACACCATTAATTGCAGATTTATTTGACTGTGAATTATGCAAGGAAAGATATAATCATCTTTGTTTCCTTCTAAAAAAGAAACACATGGAGTGGATTTTTTCTATATAAAATAATTTTGAGGGCATAATATCCCTTTGAAATCTTGTAAATAAATTATTTTCCCCAATCTGCCCTGTTTAGTAATTAATTTTTTCCAGTCTGCCCAGTCTGACTCTACCTGTGTGTTTTCATCCTTTAGCTTTTTTAATTGATCATGGAAAATCCCACCATTATCATCAGAAGAATTGTTTTGTAGGTTGCATCAATACAATTAACTCAAATATTTTACCCTCAGTGGTATTTTTAAATGGTTGGAGTGAGGAGATATTTGGGGGGATAATTGAATCTTCTTTCAGTTTGACTTCCTTGATAATGAAAAACTTCTCAAGTGTTTCCAATCGACAATATTTTAATTAAAATTATTTTGATGACTTGTTTGTACATATATGTGTTGGGGCAGGGGGACTGCATTCTAATTGCAGCAGTTCTTTACAACCAAGGGGTGAATTAAGAGGTTAATAAGAAGACTCAAACTAAATAAAGAAAAATATATGGAAACACTATGAAAAAATATGGGATAGGCCCTTCATTGAAAATGAAAATGAATTCCAACCCATATGGCTAGAGAGCAAGCCAGCAGAGGCAGAGGCCTGTTTTCCTCTGGAAACCTGGGCATCAGTCTTTCCCACAGGGAGCACAGATACTCTTGCTAAGGCTTTTCTGCAGAGAGAAGACTGATCACTTTAGTGTGTGTAAAGCAGATGATGATAAATTGAACTTCCTCTATTTTCTGGAACATGCTGACAGTCTGATTCCAGAGGATCTATTGAAATGTAAATCTGAGCAGAGAATCATTGGAGTTCCACGTGGGCCTTTACCCATTACTTTGGAGTTTTCTCCCTGTAGGTGGATGCTAGGGGCCAATCTAAGTCTAACCAGATTAAACCTATAACTATATGAAAAATCATCTGGAATTTATGACATTAAGACTGATTTCATCTGTGCAAAGGACAGCCTTGGTATTACCTAAGAAAGGTTGATCCAAGAAAATTCGTATACAAAATTAGACTAGTATAGAAAATTACATGTTTAATCTAACATATTTCACTAAGTAAAAAATCCTTGATCTCTTTATAAGGTATCCATATGCAAAGGACACAATACTATTTTATTCAGAAGCTTTCCAGAATACTTTGAATCATAGATCTTAGAGCTGAACAGGACCTTAGAGGCCTAAAGCCTAATTTTACAGATTAAGAAACAGAGTCAAAAAAAGAAACCAAGGCTGAGAGAGATTGTTATATGTCTCAGGCTACATCACATGGAAGTGTCTGAGGGTGGATCTGAACTCAGGACTTCCTTCTGCTAAATTTAGTTGCCAGTACTGCCTATCTTAGGTATTTTCCAGTACAACACTGAATCATTCTTAATTCAATTAGGATCCACAAAATAATAAAAATATATGATTATCTCAATAAATGCAGAAAAATATTTTGATAAAATGCAAGATTCATTCCTATTAAAAACTTTAGAAAGCATAAGAATAAATGGAGCTTTCCTTAAAATGATAAGTTGTATCTATCTAAAACCATCAGCAAGCATTATCTGTAGTGGGGATAAGCTAGAAGCCTTCCCAATGAGAGAAGGGGTGAAGCAAGGATGCCTATCATCACCACTATTATTCAATATTATTCTAGAAATACTAGCTACATACCAAGAGATAAAAATAAAGGAATTAGATTATGGAATGAGGAAATAAAACTATTACTCTTTTAAGATGATATGATGGTATACCTAGAGAATCCTAGAGAATTAAATAAAAAACTAGTTGAAATAATTAACAGCTTAATCAAAGTGACAGCAATAAAATAAACCCATGAAAATCATCAGCATGTAAGTGTATGTGTATACACACACACATATATATATACATACATACAAACATACATACATATGTTTGTATATATATATACATATATCAGCATTTATATATGTGTGTGGCTATGTATACACACACACACACACATACACACACATACACACAATTATTACCAACAAAGTCCAGCAGGAAGATAAAGAAAAAAAATTCCATTTAAAATAACTGCAGACAAGATGAAATACTTGGGACTCTACAAAATATTTTTCATACAAATGAAGTCATATCTAAACAATTGAAGAAATATTTATTGCTTATGGGTAGGCTGAGCCAATAATAACAAAAATAGAAATTCTGCCTGAGTTTATTTACTTATTTAGTGCCATACCAATCAAACTATCAAAACATTATACAGATCTAGAAAAAAATAACAAAATTCATCTAAAAGAACAAAAAGTCAAGGATATCAAGGGAATCAATGTAAAAAAAGTGAAGGAAGGTAACTTAGATTGAGATCTAAAATTGTACTATAAAATGGTAGTCATCAAAACAATTTGGTTAAAGGGGGCAGAGAAAAGATGGTGGCTGGAAATCAGGGACTTGGCTAAAGCTCTGCCCCAGGACCCTCCAAACACTGATAAAAATGGCTCTGAACAAATTCTAGAACTGCAGAACTCACAAAACAGGAGAGAGAAGCAGGGCTCTAGCCCAAGACAGTTGGGATGGTTGCTGAGTCAGGTCTATCGCATGGAGCTGGGAGAAGAATAGAGCAGAGCCCAGCATTGGCTGCACCAGGACCAACCAGACCAGGACCTGGGGGGAACAGGCCCTAGCATCCTGAATCAGTGAGCTGTGGCAGTTACCAGACTTCTCAATGCAAAAACACCAAAGACAACAGAGAAGGTTAGTGGGAAAAGTTGCAGGAACAGAGTGAAAGGAATTCTTGGTTTGGTCACTACCCCAGTAGCAGCAGAGGTGGTGCAGCTCTGAGGAAAGAACTACAGCTGCAGAAGCTTCTGGCCTCAGGCCCACCTGATGGGAGGAATTAAGTGACGAATCAGAGCAGGAGTGCAGAGCCCACTTAAGATCTGATTTGCGGTCCAGGTTGGTGGTTCTTGGGGGAGGAAGAGTGCTGGTGTGGCAGAGCTTGCTGTGTAGAAAAAGCTCTGAAAACAACAGCACAGCCCCTCAAGCTTGGGGCAAAGTACTCTATACTCTACAAGCAGTCATACCCCAACAATGAACTCAAGGGTCAAGTGGTTGACTGGGAACATGGCCAGGCAGTGAAAACGAACTCAGATTCAGACTCAGGCTTTGGAATCTTTCTTTGGTGACAAAGAAGACTAAAACATACAGCCAGAAGAAGTAAACAAAGCTGAAGAGTCTACACCAAAAGCCTCCAAGAAAAACATGAATTTTTCTCAGGCCATGGAAGAGCTCAAAAGAGGATTTGGAAAAGCAAGTTAGAGAAGTAGAGGAAAAATTGGGGGAAGAAATGAGAGTGATGTGATAAAATCATGAAAAACAAGTCAATGACTTGCTAAAGGAGAACCAAAAAATAGTGAAGAAAAAAAACACCTTAAAAATAGACTAACTCAAACAGCAAAAGAGTTCCAAAAAGCCAATGAGGAGAAGAAAACCTTGAAAGGCAGAATTAGCCAAATGGAAAAGGAGGTCCAAAAGACCACTGAAAAAAATACTAACTAAAAAATGAGATTGGAGCAAGTGGAATATAGCGACTTTATGAGAAATCAAGATATAAAACAGAACCAAAGGAATGAAAAAATGGAAGACGGTGTGAAATATCTCATGGGAAAAACCACTGACCTGGAAAATAGATCCAGGAGAGATAATTTAAAAATTATCGGACTACCTAAAAGCCATGATCAAAAAAGAGCCTAGATATCATCTTTCAAGAAATTATCAAGGAAAACTGGCTTGATATTCTAGAGCCAGAGGGTAAAACAGAAATTGAAAGAATCTACTGATTGCCTCCTGAAAAAAATCCCAAAAAGAAGACTCCTAGGAACATTGTTGTCAAATTCCAGAGCTCCCAGATCAAGGAGAAAATACTGCAAGCAGTTAGAAAGAAACAATTTGAGTATTGTGGAAACACAATCAGGATAACACAAGATCTAACAGCTTCAACATTAAGGGATCAAAGGGCTTGGAATATGATATTCCGGAAGTCAATGGAGGTAGG
>CM053622.1:33284742-33296231 GCA_028646595.1 Phalanger gymnotis | reverse complement strand
AAAGACCAGAGCTGAATAGAAAATCTGACTTTCAAACACAAGAATCAAGAGAAGCATGAAAAGGCAAACAAGAAAGAGAAATCATAAGGGACTTACTAAAGTTGAACTGTTTTGTTTACATTCCTATATTGAAAGATGATGTGTGTAATTCATGAGACCTAAGTATTAGGGTAGCTGAAAGGAATTTACATACATACATACATACACACACACACACACACACATAAATATAGACAGAGGGCACAGGGTGAGTTGAATATGAAGGGACGATATCTAAAAAATCAAATCAAATTAAGGGATGAGAGATGAATATATTGAGAGAGGGAGAAAGGGAGAGATAGAATGGGGTAAATTATCTCACGTAAAAGTGGCAAGAAAAAGCAGCTATGTTGGGAAGGAAGAAGGGGCAGGTGAAGGGGAATGAATGAGTCTTGCTCTCATTGGATTTGACCTGAAGAGGGAATAGCACACACACTCAATTGGGTATCTCACCCCAAAGGAAAGAAGGAGGAAGGAGATAAAAAAGGGGGCTATAGAAGGGAGAGCAGATAGGAGGAGGAGATAATCAAAAGCAAACACTTTTTAAAAGGGACATTGTAAAGGGAGAAAATTGAATAAAGGGGTATAGGATAGGAAGGAGCAAAATATAGTTAGTCTTTTACAACATGAGTATTGTGGAAGGGTTTTGCATAATGATACACATGTGGTCTATGCTTAATTGCTTGCCTTCTTAGAGAGGGTGGATGGGGAGGGAAAAGCAGAGAGAATTTGCAGCTCAAAGTTTTAAAAGCAGATGTTCAAAAAAAAGTAAAAAAGTGAAATGTACTAAAGAAAGTGCTATGGGAATGAGGAGGAAAATATTATTTGGCTTGGGTGATTCGGAAAGACTTCAAAAAAGGTTGGGCATTTTGCTGGGCAATGAAGGAAGGATTTCAGCAGGGGTGGGAAAGGAGTGTATTTCATGTACGAAAGTAAGCATGAACAAAAGCTTAGAAGTAGCAAAAGTGGATGAATTCAGAAAACTGTGAATCAGTTTGACTTTTGGGATGTAGGGTTCCTGAAATGCTGTAATGTGAGATAAGGCCAAGAAGATAATTGGAACCATGTTGTTGAAGTCCTTGAATGCCAGGATAGGGAGTTGATAAGCCCCAAATCTATAGCTTCACCCACTATATGCCATACCGATTTTAAATTTCAAGTGTTTAATGAAAAGGAAAGGGCCTAGTTCCTTTGTGCGGGCCAGAAAATTTTGGACAGCAGCTTGGACATTGAAAACAGAAGCCTAAAAGGGACTTGGTATCAAAATTTATAGAATGAGGATTCTGCTGTGCCTAGGTATCAACTTTCTTTTTCAGAGAGTGATATTTACCTATTGTACATTGTATATAGCCTTCACATCAGATTTCTTTTGTGGAATTTCTGGAGAGGATATTTTGTCTCTTCTAAAAAAGCTATTATGTGTTTCCTTTTCTTTACACTCAGATTTTTGCCTTTGTTTTTACTTCATATTCAATTAACTTGTGGAGAAGACATCTACTTTGTATAACACATTTTGTAAAGTGCTGGTGTAAAAAAAAAACAATTTGGTTAAGAAAAAGAGTGATAGACCAGGGGAATAAATTAGGTAAATAATATGTAGTAGTAAGTCACCTTAGTAATCTACAGTGTTTCATAAACTTAGAGATCCAAGGTTTTGGAAAAAGAATTCACTATTTGACAAAAATTGCTGGGAAAACTGGAAAGTACTTTGACAGGAATTATAGATCAACATCTTATACCATATGCCAAGGTAAGGTCAAAATGGGTACATAATTTTTTTGTAAAAGTCAATATTGTAAGCAAATTAAGGGAGCATGTAATACTTTAGCTGTCATATCTATAGATAAGGGGGAAACATGTGACCTAATAAGAGATAACGAACATTATGAGATATAATATAGATAATCTTGATTACATTCAATTAAAAAAAAGTTTTGCACAAACAAAACCAATGCAGCCAATATTCAAAGGAAAAGAGAAAACTGGGGAGAAAATTTTACATTATTTTTCTGATAAAGGCCTCATTTTTCAAATATATAGGGACTGAGCCAAACTAATAAAAATTCTAATGATCCCCCATTTGACAAATGGTCAAAGGATACGAATGGGCAGTTTTCATAAAAAGAAATCAAAACTGTCTATAGTCATATGAAAATTGCTCTAAATTTCCATTGATTAAAGAAAAACAACTCTGAGGTACCATCTCACACCTATCAGATTGGACGATATGATAGAAAACATATGTTGGAGGGGATGTGGAAATAATGGCACACTAATGCACTTTTGGTGGAGTTGTGAACTCATCCAACCATTCTGAAGAGCAGTTTGGAACTATGCTCAAAGAGCTATAAAACTGTTCATACCTTTTGACCCAGCAATATCACTACTGGGTTTGTATCCCAAAAGAAACCAAAAAAAAATAGAAAAAATGTCCTATATGTACAAAAATATTTATAGCAGCTTTATGGTGGTGGCAAATAATTAGAAATTGAAAGGAATGCCATCAATTGAAGAACAGCTGAACAAATTGTGATATATGATTGTGATTGAATACTACTATGCTATACATGCATTGTTTCAGAAAAAACAGAGAAGACTTATATGAATTGATGCAAAGTGGAGTGAGCAGGGTCAGGAGATCACTGCACACAGTAAAAGCAATATTGCATGATAATCAACTGTGAATGACTTAGCCATTCTCAGCAACACTATGGTACAAAACAATTCCAAAGCACTTATGATGGAAAATGCTATCCACCTCCAAGAAAGAACTGACGGAGTCTAGCATACTTTTCTAACTTTCATTATTTTTTTTGCAACCATGACTAATATGGAAATATGTTTTTCATGACTACATATGTATAATCTATATCAAAGTGCTTGCCTTTTCAAAAAGAGGCAAGGGATTGCAGGAAGGGGTGAAATTTGGGACTCCAAAAATACAAGAAATGAATGTTAAAATTATTTTTACATGTAATTGAGGAAAAAATCAAATATAAAACATTCTTTAAAGTTTTTCAATTAGAACTCACACTGTCTTTAGCTGAAACTGATTCTTCATTGAAACCATTCTTATGAGAATTTTTGAACAAGGACATGAACCAGGTATCATATTTTAAGAAAGATATTGATGGTCTGGGGAACATCCAGAGAGGATACCTTGATTGCAAAAGATCATGGACTCATGCCTTTAGACTAGTTGGAGGAGCTGTTCATCTTTTGCCTAGGGAATGCCAGATTCAGCAGGGATATGATGACTTCCTGATGGTTTGGGGGGGATCATCTTGTAGAAGAAAGACTATGCATGTTGTTTTAGGCCCTTGAGGGCAAGTCTGGGAGCAATGCATGGAGATTGGAATTAACCAACATTTGGAGCCATCCGAAATTTGAATAGCTTCCTTTCTAAGATAATGAATGTTAGCTCCCTGTTAAAATCTTCAAGTGCAATGTGATGTTAACTTGTTCAATTCAGTTAAACAAATATTGATTAAGTTTTTACTTTGTGCCAGGTAGTATGATGGGCACTGGAAATAGAAAGAGAAAACCAAAATAGCCCCTGAACTCAATGAACTTTTGTTTTACAGAGGACAGATAATATACACTTTAATAAACAAAGAGAAGCATATGTGTAGTAATATAAAGTAATTTAAAGAGAGAACATTAACAATTAGGAAAATGAGGAAAGGCTAATGTAGGAGATTGCATCTGAGTTTCTGTTTTGAAGGAAGTTGAGTCTAAAGAGTAAATAGAGGTAGGGAGAGTGTATGAGATATGAAGGACTGGCTGTGTGAAGGCACAGAGATGTGAGAGGAGGTGGTACAAATGTGAAAGAGCTAAAAGGCTTTGAATGAAAAGTTAAGTGAGTAGAGCACTTTGCCATATTGCATAGGAGTTTCTATAATACCTTAGAGGCAATGGGGAGCCATTGAAGATTCGATATATTACATAGATAGATAGATAGACAGATAGATAGATAGATACATAGATAGATAGATAGATAGATAGATAGATAGATAGATAGATAGATAGATAGATAGATAGATAGATAGATAGTTAGATAGATAGATAGATAGATGGATGGATGGATGGATGGATGGATATAAATGATAGAAATATCTTTGGTTTTACTTAACTATACTTCTTAATATGTCTCTCCTATCCCTCCCAAAGAGCCATTCCCTATAACAAATAACTTTTTAAAATAGGAAATAAAATAGTTTATTAAACTAACCAAAACAACGAACAAATTTTTATGCCAATTAAAAAGTCTAATATTAAATACCATGTTTGATACTTTTAGTCCTCTAGCACTGGAGAGAAGGAAGACAATACTACTACTTGCCCCCTCCTTGCCAATATCATTCCTTGCAGCAAAAAGAAGACAATGCTTATAGCAAAGATACATATTCAAATAAAATAAATCCACATATTTACCATATCTGAAATTGTATGTCTTATTCTGCTCCTTGAGCCCATTAACCCTCTCTCAAGAGTTGGTATTCATGCTTCCTTTTAGTCATCTGGAATCACAGTTGGTCATTGCATTGACATTTTCTTCTTTCTTAATAAGATCCATTTTACATTTATTACTGATATAAGAACACCAGTGACCCCTCTAAACATATGGCTGTTACATTTTTTTGTATTTTACATAATATACAATATTCACTGATTGTATCATTGGGGAAAAAAACTGTAAACACAAGAAAACATCATATATTTACTGAAAAGCAACAATGGCCTGCCAAAAATGTCCCAAGTTATAAAAAGCAAGTCGTTATCAATTTGGTGATTACTAAAGTGCCATAAAATTTATACTACTTTTGAACATTATCTCATAATCTTTGACTCAGTGCCATCATCATATCTTTGTTGTATACTGCGATACACACACACACACACATATACATACTTCTATTAGATTTATTAAATAGAGTGATAGATCTAAGTATAATGAGAATGTTAAAGTGTTTAATGTTCACAGAGAAAACTAGTTTCTATCAAAATAAAACATTCTGCCAACATAATAATGTCAAGAACAACTTACATAAAATGTGGCATATTGTAGGGGGTCAGCATAAGTGCTATAGTTCTCTGCAGTAATGAATCCTTTATTACTGCCCTTGAATAGAACTGAGTATGGCTTGTAAGTCCAATATGGATTCCTACCAAACTTTATAATTAATCATTTGATATATAAGAATTGTATCAAGTTATATGGCTTCACAGACAAATACTTTTAAAAGCTGGTTCATATTATGGAAACTTTCTCAAATGCTAAGAAAATTTCATTTGGACTTAATAATTATAAAATTCTAGATATATGACCAGGGAAATTACGAGTGAGGCTTTGAGCATGATTATGGAGGTCAAAATGATCCAATGGATGAAGATATCAGTTATAATTTCCCAAATGTAATCCAACCCATCTTCACCTTTCAGTTTCATTCTAGGTCCTTAAGCAGTGTCTAACCAAGATATGTGGCAGCTAGGTTGAGCAGTGGTTAGACTTAAGGGTTTGGAGTCATCCTTATTTTCCTGAGTTCAAATCTGGCTTCAGACACTTAATAGGTGTGGAATCCTGGCAAATTACTTAGCCTTCATTGCCTCAGTTTCCTTATCTGTAAAATGAGCTGGAGAGGGAAATGACAAACCACCCACTATATTTGCATATACATATATATATATGCATATATATATATAAACATAAATAAATTAATAGACGCTATTCATCCACTTGGTTTTCCACATGTGGTTTGTTAAGTCAATTACTTCTTGGTAGTCAAGCATCTCATTAACACAATCTTTAAGGATTTGGGGATTTGACATGATTAACATGATGACTTCCATAAAACGCAGCATCTTGAGGACTTCTCCATCTATATAATGAATTCCTGGTTGTTTTGGACCTTGAAAGGGATATCTTCCATGAAAACAGTAAATGTATTTGGTGAGAAAATATTCCCCTTGATGCCCATTAATTGGGGAAAGACTGAACAAGTTGTGATATATGAATGTAATGGAATACTATTGTACTTTAAGAAATGACAAACAGATGGATTTCAGGTGTTATTTTCTTCAGTACATTTTTGGGTTTTCTTTAGCAAGCTGTTGACTTGTTTTTCATGATTTTCTTGCATGGCTCTCATTTCTCTTCTCAATTTTTCCTCTACTTCTCTTACTTGATTTTCCACATCCTTTTTGAGCTCTTCCATGGCCTAAGACCAGTTCATATTTTTCCTGGAGGATTTTGATACAGGATCTTTGACTTTGTTGACTTCTTCTGGCTGTATGTTTTGATCTTTGTTGCCAAAAAAAGATTCTATAGTCTGACTCTGAGTTCTTTTATGCTGCTTGCTCATTTCCCCAGCCAATTACTTGACTTTTGAGCTTTTGGTCTGGGTATTACTGCTTCCAGAAAGGAGAGTGCTTTGTCCCAAGCTTCAGGGGGTTTGTGCTGCTGTTTTAATCTGAGGTGTAATGAAAGGGGCACTGTCTTTAGAGTAAGAAGACCTGGATTCAAATATTGCCTCTGTCATTTCCTACCAGTGTGATGTTGGGCAGCCACTTCATTAATAAGCAAACATTTATTAAGTGCTTACTAGGCACCAGATATTCTGCTAAATGTTAAGGATACAAACAAAAAACTAAGATATTCTCTGACCTCAAAGCGTTCACTTGGTGCCTAATCTTACTACTTTGTGACCCTGGGGACTTACTTAACCTTTCTTGGCCTCACTTTCCTAATCTACAAAATTAGAAGATTTGACTAGATAGCTTCTAAAGTTTCTTTCAGCTCTAGATCTGTGAGCCTATAATCTCAGTTTATCATCACAATAATTCCATGATGAGGAATTACCTTCACCTGAAACTGTGAAATTTGAGCCCTTGAGAAATTGACTTACATAGGATCACACAGCTACTAAGTTTCTAAGGTCTAGAACTTCTAGAATCCAAGTCCAGAGCAACTTAAGCTATATCAGAGTGAAGGATGAACATTATATTGAATATCTTTTGGTTGTATATATTAAGAAATCTTCCATGATTTTAACAAAAGCCTGCCTGAAATCTTGTTGCAGGAAAATTCATAATGATCCATTTTACTTTTCTAAGTTAAATGCTTTTTAAAAAACAAACAAAAATTCCAGCAGAATCTTTTTATTCTCTCTTCTATCATTCAATTATGTAACTGTGAAGATGAGGTCTGCTGGAAAAAAAATAAGTCTGCTTGTTCCCATGATTATATCAACATCTATTTTGATATTCAGTGACTTCAAGGCAATGATGCAATGATGGGAATAGGTAAGAATTGTGAGAAATATATTGGAAAACATAGATCAGGAGCAAAGAATGAGAGAGGCCAAAGGATTGTAATCTTCTCAGAAGACTCATGCCTATATATCATGAATATTTTCTTTGACAAAAGAATCAGTAGGTGCTGAATATAGTGAGCACTGAATAACATCGCAAAAATTGAATTTATTATATTTTAACAGATAGGAAATGGTTCTTTCCTGATGTTGGAGTCATTCCTGAACCAGCTGTCTGTGTGCAATCAGATTATTGGCTTGTTACAGAATGGAATAAAATTTGTGTAGAGTGAAGAAAGAAGAAAAATGTGGAGAAAGAGAGTGCAGGCAATTAAAACTCAAACCTTTAAAAATAGGTATTGATATCTTTTGTTTTTAGATCACCTCTACTTTCAAACATGTCCTTCCCATGCCTTTATTCAGAGACTCATCCTTTATCAGAAAGAATAAAAAAGAAAAAGAAAGAATACAAGAATTCAGCAAAACTAAATTACATATCAATTGAGTCTGAAAATATATGCACTATTCCACACTCATAGCACCCCCCCCCCCTTGCCGGTCTCTGCAAGGAAGGGGCGGAAGTAAATCTCGACAAATTCCAATGAGACAATAATGAAAAATGGGATATGGACAAAAGAAAGGAAATATATCAGGATGTAATTATTATATTAGATGCTTAACTAATGTAAATCAATTTCACTAACAAAGAGATGAAAAAAGGCTAAAAAAACACCTTAGTCAGCAAACTCCTGAATTTGCAAAGTTAAAAAATCTGATCATCAAAGGCAAGAGCGATTTAGAACATAAACTCATTTGTTTAATTATTTGGGAGGGGAAATGTATACATTTATATAGAGCTAACTATGTGCCAGGCGCTGTATTTTTTACAAATTTGATCTCATGTGATCCTTCCAACAACCCTGGGAGGCAGGTGCTATTGTTTCCTCCATTTCATAGTTGAGGAAGCTGAGGTAAACAGAAGTTAAGTGACTTCCCTAGGATCACACAGATAGTAAGCATCTGAGGCTGGATTTGAATTCAGGACTTCCTGACTCCAGGCCCAGGGCTCTATCCATTGTGGCTCCAGGTGCCTTATATAGAGACAGATGATGGAAGATTTTTAGCAATATCACTTCATAAAGCAGAGAGACACAGCGAACGATGGCAATAACTTGAAACAGACAAGAGATTCGACTGAATGAAGTCCTTTCTGGGGTGTTTTTTTAAAGGTTGAATATAAAAGAACCCCAAACCAAACGAAAAGATACATAAAGACTTTCACAGATGGCTAATTTTCCCACCAACAAGTACTGGAGGAGAATCACAACACTTGGGACAGTCTCAGGGAGGTTTGTAGAGGTGACAATAATGATGCTAAAAATGGTAGTAATAACAAGGATAGTAACTACCACCTCTCTAGCTTTTTAATGTTTGCAAGCAACTTTACAAATATTATCTCACTTTATCCTGGGAGGTAGGTAGGAATATTACTCCTATTTCACAAAACGAGGAAACTGAAGCTGACCATTGACTTGCCCAGGGTCACACAGCTAAATTTCTGAGGACATATTAAAGAGAATGGATGGAAAAAGTAGCTGGATTCTACAGTTAAGAGACTAGATGCTTTTGCTAGAGGTAACGCAGTTGGGACAGTATTAATGGGCCAATTCACAAAGTGCCTGAAGGAGGAGGAAAATACCAAAAATGTGTAAAAAACTTGGACATTATTAAAACCAAAAAAAAGCAAACAACAAAGTACCAGATATCGTCCTACTTTTTATCCATATAAAAATCTACATCTACACAGACATGTAGGGCTTCCTTAATAAGGATAATAATAAGCAATAGCCAGGTTTGTAGAAGTTATATTCTTGACCATGAAAAAAATGCTGAAATACAGAGTCGAAAATCCCACTTTGACTATTGTGTTGATTTTTTTAAAAAAATAGACACAACTGAATTGTAACACAAAAAAACTGCCTAAATAGCCTTCTTCCAACAAGCTAGCCTTCCATTTATAGTCTAAAATTTATATATGTATATATATACTCTAAAATAATTCAAATTTTCTAATAATATTATACTAGAGATATGATAATACATAATTTTATATTACCTTCTGATCATTAATGTTAGGCAATATAGGAAACATATGCCAGGATGTTCATCATTGCCATAGAGGAAATCAAATGAAGACTTGAAGTTGAAAAGAGATTTCCAATGAATTATGAGGTACACCAAATGCTTTTGGTTTTGGATAACATGAGGCTGGTTGTATCAATCTCCAGAACATTGCAGGACCTCCAGGAAAAGATCTATAATCACTTTAAAAAGTTTGACCTAAATGCCTACTTGGGGAAAATCGAGTGAAGAATATCCATTGTTGAGGCAGCTAGGTGGCACAGTGAGTAGAGCACCCAGCCCTGGAGTCAGGAGGAACTGAGTTCAAATCCTACCTCAGACACTTGAAACACTTACTAGCTGTGTGACCTTGGGCAAGTTACTTAATCACAATTGCACTGCATTCCCCCCTCCAAAAAATAAGGAAAAAAAGAATATCCATTGTTCAGACTATGGACATGCTGTTTTTTAGATAAGCTATAGAGTTTGTTCATTTGTGTGATGAATAAAAATGCAAGAGAGAGTTTCTGGGTAATTTATTAATTAGGCTAGCCTATAATCAATAAATTCATTGTCAGTGGTTTCTCTTGTGTGTCCTTAAGGCAAAATGGGCTCCTTAGCCCTTGAGAAGTTTGGCTTTGCTTACTTTGAGTGAAAGTACTTTCAGCTGTTAAGTGCTAAGCCCCAGGCCCAAAGCCCTATCAGGTGTGAAACCTGTGTGGGTGTAGATTGATGACTTAAGAGGTGCCAACTCAGGAACCAATGGTCTCTGCTCTCTGGTCGTTGAGGCGGGGCTTGAGAATGCCAGAGGCTTGGCTGTGAGGAGAGGTGAGCTAAGAGACCAACTACAGCTGAAGCTGAAAAAAGCCGAAGCAGGAGACCTGTGTGAACCCGAGTGCGAGCAAGGACTTGAGGCCAGTAAATATGATTTGGCTAAATACTATCTTGTTTCTCTGTGGCCTCCTGGTTACTCTTGTGAGGCGGGCCCATTGGGCCTGGGGGTTTTTGGTCAAGAAGGGAGGCTGGTTCACTGATTTGCTGCTGTGGGGCCTAAATAAAAGTTCTGTTGTTTTCTACTTAGAGAATCTCTCATACCTTGTGATTTCGAACCATTCAAATATATGTATGATTATATTTGAGATCATATTCGGCCTTCCTACTACATCTTGGTAACTAAAGATGCCAAGGGAGACCCTGAAATGCCTTAAATCCCTTCTGAAAGAGAACTGCCTTGACAAGTGAAACTCAATCCTGATTGGTGAGTACTTAATGAGGAAGTCAGCTCAAGTCTTCAGCTCCACCCACTGAGAAGCTGGGTTGTTCATGAGTCTCAATCATCTCAAAGGATCTGAGCAGGGGAAGCCATTTCCACTCCTAACCTTACTAATTAATTTTCTCCTTCATAAACTGAGGTGGCCTAAACTGTAATGGAGGGGATTTAAGGGCAGGGAGTTCTTCCCCAGAAAAAGCTCACATGTACTGTACATGTACAGAATTGGTTGTGTTTATATTCTGAACAGAAATTAGGTCTCCCAGTTGGGGGAGTGTCACACCCAATCTAGTTGAGAAGCATGTGTCTTGGGGGCTAGGAGCAATCCCATCACTCGACCATATACTTCAGAGGATTACTGACTTTGTCAGGAGTTGGGCCTTAACAGAAATAAAAGAGAAAGAGTAGATCACAAATTAATAATTAGCTACAAATATAATAATAATTCCTCTCATCAGTATGTCACCTTCTGCAGGTTTGTGTTGTTAAGCAAAATTGTCTCATTAGCATGGCTTTTGTTTCTTTTGAGTGGAAGTACTTTCAGCTGTTAAGTGCTAAGCCCCAGGCCCAGGGCCCTGTCAGGTGTGAAACATGTGTGGGTGTGGATTGGTGACTTAGGAGGGGCCAGCTCGGGAACCAATGGTCTCTGGTCATGGAGGCGGGGCTTGAGAACACCGGAAGCTCGGCTGCGAGGAGGGGTGAGCTGGGAGACAAATTCAGCGGCGGCGGCTGTGGCAGAAGGTGTGGAA
>CM053622.1:33271628-33284642 GCA_028646595.1 Phalanger gymnotis | reverse complement strand
TTTGCTGCGGTGGGGCCTAAATAAATTTCTTGTTGTTTTCTCCTTAGAGAATCTCTCATACCTTGCGATTTCGGACCATTCAAACATATACATGATTATATTTGAGATCATAAATTCGGCCTTCCTACTACAAGGTTACTTACTTAATTTGCTCTCACAGATTGAGTTCCCCCAGTTGGTGACTATCCTGGGTCCGAGACCCATACTTACATTCACACCCATTATCAAGATACATGTTGTTTGTTTGAATCACTTTGGCAAATCTGTAGTAGAAATTTTTACCTCATTCTCCATAATGAATGTTGGCACATGTCACAAATATATTCATTGTAGTTTTCTCTTACTCACCATGAACACTGTAAGACAAAATCACCAAGTATCCTGCAAAATAATGTTTCTTTCATGATTCATTTGGATGCACAATGAAACTGTCAAAATCTCCATTACTCCCCCTTTCAAGGAGAACCAAAAGCACCATCTTTCACTTTAGGTAAAACTTTGTTGCATTTTCTATGATTTTACTTGTATAAGGCCAGAAAATCTATATGAATATGATTCAGTTCCTTGATTAAAAGGTCTAGTCATTGGTCATTGGAGAACCAGCTAATGTTTAGAGTATTAGCAGTGTACGTCTCAGCATTCTCTGGCCCCCTCTCATCACTCTAGTAATATTATTATAGCAGTAGAAGCACAAGGCTAAGGGACATCTGAAATTTTTGACCAAAAGGCATTCCCCAACAGACATATGATCAAGAATATGGAAAAAAGAATATGAAAATATGGAAAAGAATATGGAAAAGAAGACATAAACAAACCATTCTCCAAACATTTGCATTCTATTAAAAACCAGATGAAAGAATGTTCCAAATTACCAAGAAGAGAAATGCAAAATCCAACAACTCTGAAGTTTCTCTTCACATAAAATAATTGATAAAGATGATAAAAGATGGAAATACTTAATGTTGACAGTAATGTGGTATGATAGACATACTAATGCACAGTTTATGGAGCTATAATTTGCCCAACCATTCCTGAACATAATTCAGAATTAGCCAAAGAAAGTGACCAAAATGTACACCCTATTTTCTCCAGAAATAACACTGCTGGCCCTCTAGATCAATGTCAAGAAGAAAACTCTGAGGTAGAGGGAGGGAGAAGGGGAGAAACCAATATGGTGGAATAAAGGCAGAAAATCAAAAAAGCTCTCCAAAAATCCCCTCCAAACAACTTTAAAATAAACTCTCAAAACAATTCTGGAGTGATAGAATCAACAAAAGGACAGAGTAGAACAATTTTCCAGCTTAAGACAACTTAGGTAAGCAGAAAATGTCTATCTGTGTGGGGTGAGTAGAGCATGATACAGCACAAACCACACCCTGGCAAGCCAGCAGCAGGCATCGGATTGAATTAGCATTGGTGGCAGCAGCTTCTGGAACTCTCAGCCTACAAATATTAAGGTCATCAAAACAGTGGTCAGAAGACTACAGGGGACCCTTTCCTGGCACTGGGTGTAGGATTCTATTGTGTTTACCATATGCAATCCTAGATCACAGTCCCAAGACAAAGAGCA
Source organism: Phalanger gymnotis (assembly GCA_028646595.1). NCBI lineage: Eukaryota > Metazoa > Chordata > Mammalia > Diprotodontia > Phalangeridae > Phalanger > Phalanger gymnotis. The sequence goes on along the minus strand of CM053622.1, from coordinate 33,283,072 downwards.
GCACGATAGGGGACCCTAGTCACATTTCCAGGATGGAAAAGATTGCTTATGGGCATTCACAGACCAGAGAACAGAACAGGATGTCAGAGATTACATTTCTCCTTAGATCATATCACCTTGGAAGAACTAAAAACTTGCAAACTCTCAGAATTAGCTCTGAAAACAGCAGCACAAAATCCTGAAGCTTGAGACAATGCACCCTCCATCCCAGGAGCAGAGGCCACTTTTAACATAAAGTTAAGAATCAGGAAGTGTACAGAAAAGTGAGCAAACAAACAAACAAAGAAAAAGAACCTGACCATGGAAAGTTGCTAAGGTGACAGAGAAGATCAAAATACAAACTCAGAAGAAAACAACAATATCAAAACAGCTACATAAAAAATGTCAAAGAAAAATGTAAATTGGTCCCAGGCCAAAAAGGAATTCCCAGAATCAGTCAAAAAGCATTTGAAAAATCAAATAAGAGAGAGAGAGAAAAAAAAAATTGGAAAAAGAAATGAGAACGATACAAGAAAATCAAGAAAAAAGAGTCAACAGCTTGGTAAAAGAAGCACAAAACAATACTAAAGAAATAATACCTTTTAAACACAACAGGCTAAATAGTAAAAGGGACACAAAAATCCACTGGAAAAAAGAATCCCTCAAAAAGTAGAATTGGACAGAAGGCAAAGAAAGTAAAATGGTTCACTAAAGAAAGTAATTCCTTAAAACTCAGAAATGGGAAATGATTCCACAAGACATCAAGAAACAGTAAAACAAAATAAAATTATAAAAATAAGGAAGTGTGAAATATCTCATTGGAAAAACAACTGACATGGAAAATAGACTGAAGAGAGAAATGGGAGAGGGATGCAGAGTCAAGATGACAGCTGGAAAGCAGGATCTTGCCAAAAGCTCTCCCCCAGGACCCTCCAAACACCTGTAAAATGGCTCTGAACAAATTCTAGAACTGCAGAACCCATAAAATAGCAGAGGGAAGCAGAGCACCAGTCCAGGACAGCCTGGATGGTCACTGGGTAAGGTCTATCATACAGAGCTGGGAGCAGAGTGGAGCAGAACCCAGCATGGGCTGCACCAGGACCAGCCAGACCGGGAGCTGGGCGGAACAGGCTGTAGCACCCTGAATCAGTAAGCTGTGGCAATTACCAGACTTCTCAACCCACAAACACCAAAGACAACAGAGAAAGTTAGTGGGAAAAACTGCAGGGACAGGGTGAAAGGAGGTGGTGCAGCTCTGAGGCTGCTTACAGAGTTACAGCTGCAGTTGCTTCTGGCCCTAGGCCTACCTGGTGGGACAAATTAAGCAGTGGATCTGTGCGGGATTGCAGAGCCTGCTTAGATCAGAGTCACGGTCCAGGTAGGCGGTTCCTGGGGGAGAAGGAGCCCTGGTGTGGCAGAGCTTGCTGTGTAAAAATATCTCTGAAAACAACAGCACAGCCCCTAAAGCTTGGGACAAAGTATTGAGTATTGTGGAAACACAATCAGAATAACCCAAGATCTAGCAGCTTCTACATTAAGGGCTTGGAATGCAATATTCCAGAGGTCAATGGAGCTAGGATTAAAACCAAGAATCACCTACCCAGCAAAGCTGATTATCAGGCTCCAAGGCAAAATATGGATTTTCAATAAAATAGAGGACTTTAAAGCTTTCTCAGTAAAAAGACCAGAGCTGAATAGAAAATTTGACTTTCAAACACAAGAATCAAGAGAAGCATGAAAAGGAAAACAAGAAAGAGAAATAATAAGGGACTTACTAAAGTTGAACCATTATTTTTTACATTCCTACATGGAAAGATGATGTATATAATTCATGAGACCTCAGTATTAGGGTAGCTGAAGGGAATATATATATATATATATATATATATATATATATATATATATATGTATATGTATATATATATGTATGTATATATACATATATATGTGTGTGTGTGTGTGTGTAGACAGAGGGCACAGGGTGAGTTGAAAATGAAGGGATGATATCTAAAAAAATAAAATCAAATTAAGTGATGAGAGAGCAATATATTGAGAGAGGGAGAAAGGGAGAGATAGAATGGGGTAAATTATCTCATATAAAAGTGGCAAGAAAAAGCAGTTCATTGGAAGGGAATAGGGGCAGGTGAGGGGGAATGAGCAAATCTTGCTCTCATCAGATTTTACCTGAGGAGGAAATAACATACACACTTAATTGGGTACCTTACCCCAAAGGAAAGAAGGAGGAAGGAGATAAAAAGGGGGCAATGATAGAAGGGAGGGCAGTTGGGGGAGGAGGTAATCAAAAGCAAACACTTTTGAAAAGGGACAAGGTAGAGCGATAAAATTGAATGAAGAGGGATAGGATAGGAAGGAGCAAAATATAGTTAGTCTTTCACAACATGAGTATTGTGAAAGGGTTTTGCATGATACACTTGTGGCCTACGTTGAATTTCTTGCCTTCTTAGAGAGAGTGGGTGGAGAGGAAAGAGGGGAGAGAATTTGGAACTCAAAGTTTTAAAAGCAGATGCTCAAAAAAAAGTTTTTGCGTGCAACTAGGAAATAAGATGGGGCATAGAAATCTATCTTGCTCTACAAGAAAGTAAGGGAAAGGTGGATGGTGGATAGTGGGATGACTGAAGTGAGGGCTGACTGGGGAATGTGGCAATCAGAATATATGTCATCTTGGAGTGTAGGGGAGGGTAGAAACAGGGAAAAAATTTGTAATTCAAAATCTTATGAAAATCAATACTGAAAACTAAAAATATTAAATAATATTTAATTATTAATTATCATTAATTAAGTAAAATTAAAAATATTAAATAAAGTGTTAAATGCAAAAAAACCCAGAAAATAGACTGAGGAGAGCTAATTTAAGATTTATTGCAAGATGTAAAGGAAGGAGATTCAGCAGTATTAGACCTTAAAGTATCTCATGATGTGAGACGATTGTTGAAGTGTAAAATAGATCATTTTTATTATTTTAAATTATAAATTTCTTGTGTAGACTTCCAGGTTCCAAGATGGGGGAGTAAGCAATAAATTGCTACATCTCCCATATTCACCTCCAAGCAACCATAAAATAGCACCCCAGAACAAATCCTGGGACAGTGGAGCCCATAGAGATACAGAGTAGAGCAGTCTTTTAGCTCTGGAGACATGGAGGATCTGCAAGAAAGGTCTGGCTCACTCACGTAAAAGTGGAGCATATTCCAAGATAAGAAGCATCCCAGAAAGCCAGCAGCAAACTCCACCTCAGCAAACCAGTGGGAGATCCTGAACCCCATGGTGGTGGAGCAGGCTAACACCAACACCAGAACACTGGGGAACTGACAGACTCCAGCTCTGAGAACCACTACATATTTCAGTGTAGCCAACAATGGGCAGGCATCCTGATGCGACCATGTACTTTAGTGCAGCCAGGGTGGTTGGGCATCTTCCCATGGCTGTGTGTTCTGCTCAACCCAGGGCAAACAGGCATCCTCCAAGGGCCAGACATCCATGTGCTTCAATGTAGCCCTGGGGAAATGCAGAAAAATCCCACCTGGTCCAAGCACACACCAGACACCATCACTAGGACCTCAGCTCAGCACCAGTTAAGGTGCCAGACCCCTACAACCTCCAGCAGCACCATCCATTCCCCACCCCAACCCCTCAACATAGCAGCAGATATGAGAGTCCCCTGCTGGACCTCAAGGCAACATCAGCAAAGCACCAGATGAACAGCCAGGGCCTGCAGCTACTGGCATAAGAAACCCCCAAAAGAGCCCCTTCCACACTGGGAAAAGAGATCAAATTTAAAATAAAGGCAAAAGGCATAAAAAAGACAAGCAAAAAACAAACAAAAAAACAACACAAAGAAAACAATCTGGTGATAGAAAAGTATTATGGTGACAGAAAGGACCAAGAAGGAAACTCAGAAGAGGACAACAATGTCAAAACACCTATGAGCAGCACCCCAAAGAAAAATTGGAAATGGTCTCAAGCCTAGAAAGAACTCATGGAAGAGCTCAAAAAAGAGCTTAAAAATCACATAAGAGAGGTAGAAGGAAAATTGGGAAAAGAAATGAGAGTGATGCAAGAGAATTATGAGAAAGGGTCAACAGCTTGGAAAACTGCTTAAAAAGTAGAACTGGCCAAATGGAAAAGGAGATAAAAAATCCACTGAAGAAAACGACTCCTTAAAGAGTATGATTGGCCAAATGCAAAAGAAAGTAAAAAAGCCAATTCAGGAAAACAAAGCTTTAAAAGTTAGAATTGATCAAGTAGAAGCTAATGACTCTGTGAGACACAATGAATCAATCAAACAAATGCAAAAGGATGAAAAAATGGAAGAAAATATAAAATATCTCATGGGAAAAACAACTGTCCTGGAAAAAGATTAAGGAGAGACAATATCAGACTCCTGGGACTAACAGAAAGCCATAATCAAACGGAGAACCTGGACAGGGTCTTTCAAGAAAGTATCAAGGACAACTGCTCTGGTGTCCTGGAACCAGAGGGCAAAATAAGCATTGAAAGAATCTACTGATCATCTCAGGAAAGAGATCCCAGAATAAAAACTCCAAGCAACGGGACAGTCAAATTTCAGAACTATCAGATCAAGAGGGAATTGGTATATATGATTACAGTGCTGTTTGTAATCTCTGAAAAAGATTATGTCAAATTTGTCCCTGGTATATCACTCTACTCTCACTTTGACATGATACTTCTTGCTGGTTCAGTCTCTTCAATGACCTGCTTATTTGGTCATGGGGGCTCTAACGTCCCTATTGGGTCTGCTCCCTACTTCTTGGTGACCTCTGGTAAAGTCACAAGGATCTGCCTCATCTATGATTTCCAGGACTGGAAGCCTTGAAGCTTGACTGTTTCTCTTTTGTATTTACACCTTTCCAAATTGGCTTTCTGGATTATATGAAGTTTTGTAAGATGTGACTGATTATCTTTAATCAGTCACAAAATATTTCTTGTATGGTTTCATGTGCTTTCATCCAATGATCAAAGCCTTCAACTCCTCCCAAATTAATCAAAGACTTATTCACACCTAATTTATACATTTTTGATTGATTGGTTCAATTGAGATATCTGAGCCTTCTATTTTTACCTGGACTATAGTAGGACCCACCCCACCTCTCATCTTTATGTGAGGATTTAGAAAAGGAAGCAATGGAACCAAGACAGATTCTTGACCATGCCAGACTAATCTCACTTCTTTTCTTTAAAAAGTTACCAGACCAACTGATCAAGGAAACGCCAATTTGGAGGGCACTTAGGATTCAATTAAGCATTTGACAAAGTTGTTCATATTATTTTTGTATATGACATGGAGAGATGTTGCATGAACAATATCAATTAGATTGGATACAAAAATGGTGAAATGGCTAGTCCAAAAGAGCAGTCATTGTCAATGTCAATTGTCAACTTAGAGGGAGGTCTCCCTGGTCCCATGTTACTTAACATTTTTTATCAGTAATACTAGTGATATGTGACATTTATATCGGGTTCTGAGGTTTAGAAATCATTTTATATTATAGCATTGGATTTTCATGTAACAGGGAGCTAAATATTTACAAACACCCAGAGGCCATAACTCTTTGAGGATTTGGCATAACCCTTAAAGACAAAAAAAAAGGAAAGCTAAGCAGGCAGGGAAAAGATAAATGCAGGGGGAGGGGGAGTTGGAGCCAAGATGGAAGAGTAAAAGCAGGGATTTACTTGTTTGGTAGTCCAAACTCCATCAAATACCTGTAAAAATGACTCTAAACAAATTCTAGAGCTAGAGAACCAACAAAATGATAGAGTGAAACAAATCTCCAGCATAAGACAACTTGGAAGGCCAACAGAAAGGGTCTATCCCACCAGGCTGGGAGTGGAACACAGTCCAGCATGGACCACAAGGCACAGACCTGGCCAGACTAGGCCTCAGGGGATTGAATCACTGGCAAATGTCACATAAAAGAAGCAAGAAAAAGCTGTTACAATGGAGGAGAAGAGGGGGGAGGCGAAAGGAATGAGTCAACCTTACTCTCATTGGATTTGGCTTAAGGAAGGAATAACATACATACTCAGTTGGATATTTTGCCCTACAGGAAAGTGGGGAGAAAGGTATTAGAGGGATAATAGAATGGAGGGCAGATTGGGGAGTGAGTAGTCAGAAGCAAACACTTTTGAAAAGGGACAGCATAAAAAAAGAAAATGGAATAAATAGGGGGAGTGGGATAGGATGGAGGGAAATACAGTTAGTCTTTCACAATATGACTACTATGGAATGTTTTGCATAACTACACATCCATAACCTTTCTTTCTCAATGAGTGTGGATGGAGAGGGAAGAAGGGAGAGAATATGGAACTCAAAGTTCTAAAACTAAATGTTAAAAAATTGTTTTTACATGCAACTGGGAAATACAATATACAGGCAATGGGGTATAGAAATCTATCTTGCTCTATAAGAAAGTAAGGGGCAAGGGGATAAGAGGAGGGGTGGGGAGAGCAGATTGGAGGAAGGGGTAATCAGAATTCATGCCAGCTTGGGGTGGGTGGGAGGGGGAGGGGAGAGATGGAGAGAAAATTTGGAACTCAAAATCTTGTGGAAATGAATGTTGCAAACTAAAAATAAATAAATAAATTTTTAAAAGAGAGAGAAATGGAATATCCCTTTTGGTCAATAGAAATGTGAATTGTGAGCTCCTTAAGGTCATAAACTAGCTTTTTTTTTTCTCTTTGTATCCCCAGAGCTTAGCAAAGTGTCTGGTACAAAGTAGGGGGTTAATAAATGTGTATCACCTGACTGAATGACTGAATACCTAAAAGTTAGAGAATGAAGAGAGAAGAGGGATAGCATAGGCAAGATGATGATTTGATTAATAAAGTTTCTCTCCAAATTTGTCCCACCCTTGCACAGACTCCACCAGTACACTAACAATGAGATAGAAGAGGTGAAAAAGCAGTCAAGGATCACTGCCACGAAATTAAATGATAGACAACTGGATGTAGAAACTTCAGTCTACAGTGGTTTTCCAGTCCAGATGATATATCATGAGCAAGAACCAAGACAGATACAGAGTTCCTTAGTCATTCATGTAGTCACTGAATGAATGGCCCTCCTGGATATATAAGTCGAACATCCAACTAGGTACTTGTTGTACGACTATAGTCCACTACCAGAAGGAAGGAATGTGACATGAGGATAGTGGTTTAGGGAATGAAACTCATCAAATTCATACTATTTCTTCCCTAGAGTCCTGGTTTCAAAATGGCCTATATCCTGGCTATGGATGACTTGATTCTAGAATTATCAGCAAGTATGTAAGCACATGGTATCTGTTTCATTAGTTAGCATTTATTTCTGTTATTAATTCTATGCAAAAAGTAAAATATTGCATGCAGAACCTATACCTATCTATTCCTGTAGAGAACAGACTACATCAGGTCAACTGCCTAAGGCTGAATGAAACAAAGAACATTCAGGATAGGGGTGGGGCTTGTTAAAAGATGGAAGCCAAGAGCTAAATCTGATTGGTTAAATCAACATTAACCACACCCCCTACCCTTATGGGGTGACTAGATGCTACAGAAACCCAGAAAGAGGTTAAACTGATCAATGACTCATTGAGAACTCCAAAAGCTTGTTCCTTCAACAACATCCATCTCTGCAACAGAGCATTTAACTGCCAAAGCACAACACTCATCCGGGGAATATTCTTTTTTGATGACTATAACCAAGTTAATCCCAGCAGTGGCACCCAGGAGCTAGATTTACAACAGCCCTATAAGGTAAGTGTTATAGATATTATCCCTGTCTTTTAGATCAGAAGACTGGGACTAAGGTTGACTAGCGGCTAGTCCATGATTACACAATTGGTGTCTAAGGTGGGATTTGAACCCAAGTTTTCATGACTAAGTCGAACACTCTTCTGTTCCACTCTGCCTCTTCATTAAAGGCTTGTGTAAAAGCAAAACACTCCAAAAGCCAAAAAATTGAAATATTATGTATATTCTTTGCTGATCACCATGCCATGAAATTATATTACCCAGAGGGCCTTAGAAAAAGTATTAAAAATCATATGGAGACTAAAAAACAATCTTTAAGAACTGGTGAGTCAGAGAATGAATCATAAAAATGACAGATAATTTCATTAAAAGTAGTGACAACACTGAGATAGGAAACCAATATTTGGGGGGATTCAGTGAAGCAGTCAATAGTTAGGGGGTTAAAACACTTTAGCAGTCTCTAAACACCAACAAAAAAGAGAAAGAATGTATCAACAAATTGGGAATATAGTTTAAAAAAACTACAAATTCTTAAAATTCCAATTAAACATCAAGAGGGACATCTGAAAATTAAAGCAGATATTAAGAAATTTAAAATGATAAAAATTATTTTTTATTAGCTAATAAAGCTAAGAACTGTGGTGTTTTTTTTTGGGGGGGGGATTAGATAAATAATTGTTGCTGCTTAGTTGTATCTGACTCTTCATGACCCCATTTGGAGTTTTCCTGGCAAAGAAACATAAGTGGCTTGGTGTTTCCTTTTTCAGTGGATTAAGGCAAAAGTTAAGTGACTTGCCCAGGGTCACACAACTAATGAGTATCTGAGGTTGGATTTAAACTCAGGTCTTCCTGACTTCAGGCCCAGCACTCTATACACTGAGTCACCTAAAAGCCTTATATAAACCTTAGCCAATTTGATGAAAAAGAAAGCCAAATTACCAATATCAAGCTTAACAAAGGAGAATTCACAACAAATGAAGAAATAAGGAATATTGATAGAAATTATTCCATCCAATGATATGGCAATTAAACAAAAAACTTAGAAGAAATAAATAGTTAAAATAAAATAATACCCAAATAAAAGGGAAAAAGAGAATTTAAACAGCCCAATTTCAGAGGAAGAAGTTGTGTGAGATATAAATTAACTTCCAAAGAGGGGAGGGACCTTCAGAACTAGATGGATTCACAAGTGAATTCTATCAAAATTCGAAGAAAAATTAATTCTAATTTTACATAAACAGCTTACAAAAATAAGGGGAAAAGTATCCTTCAATGGCACATATATGGCCTTCATAAATAAACCAGGGAGAGTCAAAGCAGAAAAAGAAATCTGTGTACATATAGAGACTTATAGATAACTACATGAATATAGAAAGATATTATAAAGATTATATATTATGACCATGTTAGATTTAGAGTGGTAATTCAGGCTTATTTTAATATTAGGAAAACTACAAATAGCTAACCACATTACTAACAAAAGCAACAATTACATGATTGTATCAATAGATGCAGAAAATTTTTTTTGACAAAATGTGACTCATTTCTGTTAAAATGCTATAAAACATAGGAATAAGTGAACCTTTTTTTTTTAAAAAATGATAAATAATTGTAACAACAATGCTGCTAGCAGCTGCTGTGAGGATGAAGACCAACAACACTGGCAATGATAGCTGCCATCACAGGTTCTTTGATCTGCTTTTCCAGGAAAGCAACTTTACGGAGTTAACAATATTACTTTAATCAAACATACATATATCATTCACTTACTTCAGGGGGAAAAGCCAGTACCCTGAACTCCAGAGCAAATGCAAATAGAGATTATAAAAAGAAAATATTAGCAGATCAAATAACACAGTTCAACAGACAGGCTTTGTCTGATCAAGACATCACACACATAGTAACCAAAAAGAGAAGAACCAACATCTGGATTTTCTTCAAAGCCAGGGCGTTCCTGCGGCTACCCAGAGTCTCCACACCAACACTCTTCCAGTGAGTGAGAGCCCCAAAACAGAAGGCTAACGTCTGAGTTTATATATCCCTTTTAGGGCCAGAAGGCTTCACACCTAGTTAGCAAAAGGATATGGACCTGGGGCTTCCCACCTAGTTAGCCAAAGGATGTGGGCATGGGGCTTTGCACCTAGAAAGACTTAATCAAAGGAACTCGATTACTTTAGTGTTCTAAAAGAGAAAACAGTAAAAAAAAAAAAAAGTGCCACTTAATTACCATTACAATATTACATATGTAAAAACCAAAAGCTACCATTAAATGTAACATAGATAAACTAGAATATTTTCTTTTTTTTATTTTTTTTATAAATTTTATTTAATATATTTAGTTTTCAGCATTGATTTTCACAGGAGTTTGAATTACAAATTTTCTCCCCATTTCTACCCTCCCCTCACTCCAAGATGGTATATATTCCAGTTGTCCTGTTCTCCAGTCTGCCCTCCCATCTGTCACCCCACTACCCTCCCATCCCCTTTTCCCTTCCTTTTTTGTAGGCCAAGATAGATTTCTATGCCCCATTGCCTGCGTATCTTATTTTCTCGTTGCCTGCAAAAACTTTTTTGTTTTTGTTTTTGAACATCTATTTTTTAAAACTTTGAGTTCCATACTCTCTCCACTCTTCCCTTCCTACCCAACCTCCCTAAGAAGTCCAGCAATTCAACATGGGCCACATGCGTATCATTATGTATAACCCTTCCGCAATACTCATGTTGTGAAAGACTAACTATATTTTACTTCTTCCTAACCTACCCCTCTTTATTGAATTTTCTCCCTTGACCCTGTCCCTTTTTGAAAGTGTTTGCTTTTGATTACCTCCACCCCCATCTGCCCTCACTTCTATCATCCCCCTTTTTTGTCTCTTTCTTTCCTGTGGGGTAAGATACTCAACTGAGTATGTATGGTATTCCCTCTTCGGGTCAAATCTGATGAGGGCAAGATTCATTCATTCCCCCTCACCTGCCTTCTCTTCTCTTCCTACAGAACTACTTTTTCTTGCCACTTATATGTGAGATAATTTACCCCATTCTATCTCTCCCTCTCTCCCTCTCTCAATATATTCCTCTCTCATCCCTTATTCATCTTCAACTCACCCAGTGCCTGCTCTCTCTCTCTCTCCATATATTTATATATATATATATATATACACATATATACATACACATACATATATACATACATAATACATACACACTCACATATACATATATGTATATATACATAAACATATGTATATGCATATTCCCTTCAGCTACGCTAATACTGAGGTCTCATGAATCATACACAATATCTTTCCATGTAGGAATGTAAACAGTTAAACTTTAGCAAGTCCCTTGCAATTTCTTTTTCTTGTTCTTTTTCTTGATTACCTTTTCATGCTTCTCTTGATTCTTGTGTTTCAAAGTCAAGTTTTCTATTAAGCTCTGGTCTTTTCACTGAGAAAGCTTGAAAGTCCTCTATTTTGTTGAAAATCCATATTTTGCCTTGGAGCATGATACTCAGTTTTGCTGGGTAGGTAATTCTTGGTTTTAATCCTAGCTCCATTGACCTCCAGAATATCGTATTCCAAGCCATTCAATCTCTTAATGTAGAAGCTGCTAGATCTTGGGTTATTCTGATTGTGTTTCCACAATACTCAAATTGTTTCTTTCTGGCTGCTTGCAGTATTTTCTCCTTGATCTGAGAACTC
>CM053622.1:33245352-33271128 GCA_028646595.1 Phalanger gymnotis | reverse complement strand
GGGGGGGGTGGAAATGGGGAGAAAATCTGTAATTCAAACGCATGTGAAAATCAATGCTGAAAACTAAACATATTAAAAATAAATTTAAAAAAAGAGGGAAGCCAACAACAAGAAATTGTCATTATCTTTGTGTTCTGCTCTGGAGATTAATTATTTGAATTTTTATTTACTTTTTATCAATTAATAAAAAAATCTATTTCTGTCCTTCCCACCTCTTATTGTCCAATGGAGGAAAAAGAAAAAAAAATCATCGTAAGAAATATGTAGTTGGGGGCAGCTAGGTGGATCAGCAATTAGAGTACTGGCCCTGGAGTCAGGAGGACCTGAGTTCAAATCTAGCCTCAGACACTTACTAGCTATGTTACCCTGGACATGTCACTTAACCCCAGTTGCCTCAATAGTATGTGTATAGTCAAGGCAAACAAATGTTTTCATGGCTAGGTCTAAAGATTTATATCTCAACCTATACCTTTCAAGAGATGGGTAGCAGCCTTCACCACCAGTCCTCTGGAATCATGGTCTTCATTGGCTTGATCAGAATTTCTTAGCGATTCTAAGTTGTCTTTACAATGTTTTTGTTATAGTATAAATTGTTCTCCTGTTTCTGTTACTCACTTCAATCTGCAACACTTCACGCAAGTCTTTTTTTGAAAGCATCTCTTTCACCATTTCTTACTAAATGGAATGTATTCTATTAAATTAATATTCCAGATACATGAAACTTGGATAAGATAGTATCCCTGTCATCAAGGAGTAAGTCAATCTGAATATATAATCTTCTTTGCAGGCATTTTTTTTTAAGAGAAGTCATAGAGAGTAGAGCCAAGATGGCAGAGCAAAGGGAAGAACTCAGATGTACTCTTCCAAATTCCCCCTCCAAACATTAAAACAGCACCTGAAAACAAATTCTGGAATGGCAGAACAAACAAAGAGATGGGGTGAAACAATTTTCTAGCCCAAGACAACTTATAAGCTTGGCAGGAAATGTCTGTCTCACTGAGATGAAAGTGGAGCGCAGTCTAACACAATCTCTGCCCTAGCAAGCCAGCAACAGGCCTTAGAAGTGACTGAATCTATAGCTGTAGCTTCTGGTGCTCTCAACCCATAAAACATAAGGGGGTTGGACAACTGGTAGTAAGGTAATCATAGGGGGCCCTTTGCTGACAGTGGAAACAAGACTCTATTGCATTGCCCAGACATCGTTCCAGGTCACAAGCCAAGGCCAAAGTGGTTCACTAGCAAAAGCAGGGATCCAGGTTACAGGTTCAAAGCAGAAAAATGTTCTTGTGGTCACTCACAGACCAATGTACAGGCCAGGAGAGCAGTGATCACACCACTCCTTAGAACATGCCACCTTGGAAAAATGAAAAATTTACAGACCCCCAGAACTAGCTCTGAAAACTGCCACACAGGAAAAAAATACCTGAATTTTCTAACACTTCTTTCTCTAATACAGGAGCAGAACTCAACTTTAATATCAAGTTATAAGGGAAGAAATGGGTTGGAAAAATGAGTAAAGAATAAAAAATAAGATCACAGAAAATTACAAAGGAGATAGAGAAGATCAAAATACAAACTCAGAAGACAACAGTGTTACAGTAGCTACATTCAAAGCTCAGAGAAAAATTATGAATTGGTCTTGGACCCAAAATGAATTCCTGGAAGCACTCAACAAGAATTTTAAAAATTAAATAAGAGAAGTAGGGGAAAATTGGGAAAAGAAATGATAAAGTTACAAGAAAATCATGGCAGGGGTCAGGGGAAGGGTCAATAGCTTGGTAAAGGAGGCAAAAATATTATGAATAAAATAACACCTTAAAAGTCAGAATAGCACAAATGGTAAAGAGGCACAAAAATCCTCACAAAACTCACTAAAAAAGCAGAATTGGCCAAATGGAAAAAAGATGTATTAAAATTCACTGATGAGAAGAACTCTTTTAAAAATAGAATTGGCCAAATGGAAAGAGATGTATAAAAGCTCAGTGAAAAAATATTCCTTAAAAATTAAAATTGGACAAAAGGAAGGTAATAATTATGGAAGATATCAAGAAACAGCAAAAATAAAAAAACAACCAAAATAATGGAAAATAGAAGAAAATGTGAAATATATGATTGGAAGAAACAACTGATGTGTAAAATAGAGTGAGGATAGATAATTTAAGAACTTTTGGACTACCTGAAAGCCATGATCCAAAAAAAAAGAAACCAAACATTACCTTTCAAGAAAGTATGAAAGAAAACCATCCTGATATCCAAGAACCAGTGTGTAAAATAGAAATGCAGAGTCCCCCAATAACCTCCTGAAAGAGATCCCAGAATGAAAACTCCCAAGAATACTATAACCAAATTCCAGTGCCCTCAGGTCAAGGAGAAAATACTGCAAGTAGCCAGAAAGAAACAGTTAAAATATGAAATCAGAGTCAGGACAATACAAGATTTATCAGCTTGTACATTAAAGGATCAGGGGGTGTAGAACATGATATCCCAGAGGGCAAAGGAGCTAGGATTACAACCAAGAGTCACCTATCCAGAAAAGCTGAGTATAATCATTCAGGGGAGAAAATTGATATTTCATGAAATAGAAGACTTTCAAGAAGTTCTAAAAACTGGCTGAGGTGGAGCCAAGATGGCAGCTGGAAAGCAAGGACTTGCGAGAGTGCTCCCCCAGGTTCCTCCAAACACCTATGAAAATGGCTCTGAAAAAATTGTAGAGCTGCAGAACCCACGAAATAAGAAAGGGAAGCAGGGCTCCAGCCCAGAATAGCCTGGATGGTCCCTGGGAAGGGTCTATTGCACAGATCTGGGAGCAGAGCAGAGCCCAGCATGGGCTGTGCCAGGACCAACCAGACCAGGAGCCAGGCAGAACAGGCTGTAGCACCCTGAATCAGTAAACTGTGGCAGTTACCAGACATCTCAACCCACAAACACCAAAGACAACAGAGAAGGTTAGTGGGTGGAACCGTTAGAATGGAGTGAAAGGAGTGCACAGTCAGCCCCAGCCCCAGAGGCACAGAAGTGGTGCAACTCTGGGGCTGCTTCCAGCTGCAGTTACTTCAGGCCCTAGGCCTACCAGGTGGGAGGAATTAAGCAGCAGATCAGAGCAGGAGTGCAGAGCCTGCATGGATCTGAGTTGCAATATGGGTTGGCAGTTCTTGGGGGAGGAGGAGCACTGGTGTTGCAGAGCTTGCTGTATAGAAGTAGCCCTAAAAACAGCAGCACAAGGCCCGTAAAGCTTGAGACAAAGTACTCTTGACTCTACAAGCAGTCATACCCCGACAAAAAACTCAAGGGTCAAGCAGTTGGCTGAGAACATGAACAGGCAGCAAAAACAGACCTAGATTCAGAATCAGACTTTGGAATCTTTTTTTGGTGACAAAGAAGACCAAAACATACAGCCAGAAGAAGTTAACAAAGTCAAAGAGCCTACATCAAAAGCCTACAAGAAAAACATGAACTGGTCTCAGGCCATGGAAGAACTCAAAAAGGATCTGGAAAAGCAAGTAAGAGAAGTAGAGGAAAAATTGGGAAGAGAAATGAGAGTGATGCAAGAAAATCATGAAAAACAAGTCAATGACTTGCTAAAGGAGACCCAAAAAATACTGAAGAAAATAACACCTTAAAAAACAGACTAACTCAAATGGCAAAAGAGCCATTTGAAAAAGCCAGTGAGGAGAAGAATGCTTCGAAAGGCAGAATTACCCAAATGGAAAAGGAGGTCCAAAGACCACTGAATAAAATACCACCTTAAAAATGAGATTGGAGCAAGTGGAAGCTAGTGACTTTATGAGAAATCAAGATATTATAAAACAACTAAAGGAATGAAAAAATAGAAGACAAGGTGAAATATCTCATTGGAAAAACCACTGACCTGGAAAATAGATCCAGGAGAGACAATTTAAAAATCACTGGATGACCTGAAAACCATGATCAAAAAAAGAGCAAGAAATTATCAAGGAGAACTGCGCTGATATTCTAGAGCTAGAGGGTAAAATAGAAACTGAAAGAATCCCCCGGTTGCATCCTGAAAAAGATCCCAAAAAGAAAACTCCCAGGAATATTGTCACCAAATTCCAGAGCTCCCAGAAGAAGGAGATAATACCGCAAGCAGCCAGAAAGAAACAATTTGAGTACTGTGGAAACACAATCAGGATAGCACAAGATCTAGCAGCTTCAACATTAAGGGACTGAAGGCCTTAGAATATGATGTTCTGGAGATCAAAGGAGTAGGGTTTGAAACAAAGAATCACCTAACCAGCAAAACTGAGTGTAATACTCCAAGGTACAATATGGATTTTCAATAAAATAGAGGACTTTCAAGCTTTCTCAGTGGAAAGACCAGAGCTGAATAGAAAATTTGACTTTCAAACACAAGAATCAAGAGAAGCATGAAAAGGTAAACAAGAAGGAAAAATCATAAGGGACTTACTAAAGTTGAACTGTTTTGTTTACATTCCTACATTGAAATATGATGTGTGTAATTCATGAGACCTCAGTAGTAAGGTAGCTGAAGGGAATAAACATACATACATTCATACATACATACATACATAAATACATATATATATATAAACATATATATATAGATATATATCAAAAAATAAATTAAGGGATTGGAGAGGAATATATTGAGAGAGGGAAAAAAGGAGAGATAGAATGGGGTAAATTATCTCACACAAAAGTGGCAAGAAAAACCAGTTCCGTAGGAAGGGAAGAGGGGGCAGGTGAGGGGGAATGAATGAGTCTTGCTCTCATCGGATTTGACTTGAGGAGGGAGTACCACACACACTCAAATGTGTATCTTACCCCACATGAAAGTAGGGGGAAGGGGATAAAAAAGGGGGGAAATAGAAGGGCAGGCAGATAGGGGGAAGAAGTAATCAAAAGCAAACACTTTTGAAAAGGGACAGGGTCAAGGGAAAAAACTGAATAAATGGGGACAGGATAGGAGGGAGGGAAATATAGTTAGTCTTTCACGACATGACTATTTATAAGAATGTTTTGCATAATGATACGCATGTAGCCTATGTTGAATTGCTTGCCTTCTTAGAGATTGTGGGTGGGGAGTGAAGAGGAGACAGAATTTGGAACTCAAAGTTTTAAAAGCTGATGCTCAAAAAAGATAGTTTTTGCATGCAATGGGAAAATAAGATATACAGGCAATGGGACATAGAAATTTATCTTGCCCTACAAGAAAGTAAAGGGGAAAGCGATGGGGGGAGGGGAAGGGCAGTAATAGAAGGGAGGGCTGACTGGGGAATGAGGTAATCAGAATATATGCCCTCTTGGAATGGGGGGAGGGTAGAAATGGGGAGAAAATTTGTAATTCAAAATCTTGTGGAAATCAATGCCGAAAATTAAAAAATATATCAAATAAAGAAAATGATCACAAAAAGACTGCAGCTGAATACAACATTCAATTTTCAAATACAAAACTCAAGAGAAGTGTAAGAAAGAGAAACAGGAAAGAGAAACCATCAGGGGGATTTTAAAAGGTTAAATTATTTACATTCCTATAGGGGAAAATGATATTTGTATGTCTTAATAACTTTATCATTATTAAGGTAGTTGGAAGCAGTGTACACAGACAAAAGGCATGGTTATGAGTTGATTATGATGGTATGATATGAAAAATAAAATTAAAAGGTGAGAAAGAGGGATGCATAAAGGGGAAGGAGAGATAGAATGTAGTGAATTATTTCAATAAAAGAGAAACAAAAGAGCTTTTACAGAGGAGGAGGAAATGGAGAAGGGAAATGGGCAACACTTGAACCTTGCTGTAATGAGAATTTGGCTGAAAGAGGGAATAACGTAAACACTCAGGTGAGTATAAAAATCTATTTTATCCTATAGAGAAGTAGGAGGAGACAGAGATAAGAGAAAGGGAAATACTGTTAGTCATCATAACTGTGAATGGGAATGTGATGAATTCACCCATAAAATGGAAGTGGATAGCATAGAGGATTAAAAAAACCAGAATCCTACCATATGCCGTTTACAAGAAACATACATGAAGCAGAGAGAAACATGGAGAGTAAAGGTAAGGGTGTGCAGAAGAATTTATTATGTTTTGCTTGAAGTAAAAAAAGTAGTGGTAACAATCATGATCTCAGACAAAGCAAAAACAAAAGTAGATCTAATTAAAAGAGATAAGTAGAGTAAGTGCATTTTGCTAAAAGGTACCATAGACAATGAAGTAATATAAATGCTAAACATATGTGCACCAAATGATATAGTAACCAAATCCTTAAAGAAAAAATTAAATAAGTTACAAGAGAAAGTAGACAGTAAAACAATACTAATGGGAAACCTCAACCTAACCCTCTCAGAGCTAGGTAAATCTAAGCACAAAATACACAGAAAGAAGTTGAAGAGGTAAACAGAATTTTTGAAAAGTTATTTACAATACAAAAATGGGAATAGAAAGGAATATACCATTTCTTCAGTTGTACATGGCACTTTCTCTCTCACACATATGTAATTTGACCATATATTAGGGCATAAAAACTTCACAATCAAATGCAGAAAAGCAGAAATATTAAATTTATATTTTTCAGATCATAATGCAATCAAAATTAAATTCAATAAAAAGCCACAGAAAGATAGATTACAGTTAATCAGAAATTAAATCATTTAATCCTAAAGAGTGGGTCAAAGAAAAAACATAAAATCAATAATTTCATTAAAGAGAATAACAACAATAAGACAAGATGTCAAAATTTATGGGATGCTGCAAAAACATTACATAGGAGAAATTTTATCTCTCTAAACACTAGCATCAATGAAAGAGAGAAGGAGCAGATTAATGAATTGGGTATGCAACTAAATAAAGAGTAAACTTAAATTCTCAATTAGACACCAAATTGGAAATTGTGAAAATCAAAGGAGAGATTAATAAAATTGAATATAAGAAAAGCATTTAACTAATAAACTAGGAGCTGGTTTATATTTTAAAAATATAATACAGATGAACTATTGATTTATTTGATCATTTAAAAAAGAAAGAAAACCAAGTTACCAGTATCAAAAATGAAAAGAGTGAAACACTAATGAAGATGAAATTTTAAAAATTATTAGGAGCTACTTTGCCCAAGTATATGTAAATAAAGCTAACAATCTAAGTGAAATGGATGAATGTTTACGAAAGTATCGATTGCCCAGATTAACAGAAGAAATGGAATACTTAAATAACCATATCTTTAAAAAAAAAGCAATCGAATAATCCATCAATGAGATCCCTAAGGAAAAAAAAAATCACCATTTGCAGGTAGATTCACAAGTGAATTCTATCAAACATTTAAAGAACAATTAATTCCAATACTATATAAACCATTTGGGAAAACATTCACATTTTTTCATTCCTTCACATTTTTCAGTCCTCCCAAATTCCTTTTACAACATAAATATAGTGTACATACCTAGACCAAGGAGAGAAAAAAACAGAGAAAGAAAATTATAAACCAATTTCCCTAAAATATTAATGCAAAAATATTAAATAAAATACTAGCAAAGAGGTTACAGCAATATAGCACAATGACCACACACTATGACCAGGTGGCATATATACTAGCAATTCAGAGTTTGTTCAATATCCAGAAAACTATCAGCATATTTGACCACATCAGTTTTTTTTTTCAAACTGCCAAAATTCATATGGTTATCTCAATAGATGCATAGAAAGCTTTTGACAAAATATAACAATCATTTCTATTAAAAACACTAGAAATCAAAGAAGTAACTGGAGCATCCCATAAAATGATTAATAGCATTCATGTAAAACCAACAGTAATAACTATCTGTATTGGAGAGAAGCTAGAAGCATTACCAATAAGATCAGGGTTGGAGCAAAGATGTCCATTATCACCACTATTATTCAATATTGTAACTGATATTCTAGCTATAGCAACAAGAGAAGAAAAATTGAGGGAATTAGAACAGTCAATAAAAAAACAAAGATATCATTCTTTGCAGATTATATGATGTGTATTTGGAGAATCCTAGATAATCAACTAAAAAGCTAGTTGAAAAAATGAACTACTTTAGCAAAGTTGAAAGATAAAAAAAATTAGCCACAAAATCATCAGTATTTTATGTATTACCAATAGAGTCCAGTAGCAAGAGAAAGAAAGAGAAATTCCATTTAAAATTACTGTAGACAATATAAAATACTTGGGAGTCTGTCTGCCCAAATTAAAGCAGAAACCACATGAAGAGTATTACAAAACACTTTTCACACAAATAAAATCATATCTAACAATTGGGGAAATATTAATTGCTTATGAGTAGTCTGAGCCAATAATAATGAATATTATATTTTACACAGCTAAAAAAAAACAAAATTCATTCAGAAGAGCAAAAGTTCAAGAATATTAAGGAAATTAGTGAAAAAAAAATGTGAAAGAAGGGAGCTTAGCTATACCAGATTCCAAATTCTATCAGAAAATGGTAACCATCAAAACAACCTGGTACTGGCTAAGAAATGATTAAAGACACAACACACAGGAGGAAATGACTATAATAACCTAGTGTTGGGATACGAAATCTCTATTTAACAAATAGTTGCTGGGAAAACTGGAAATTAGTTTGGCAGAAACAAGTTGTAGACTAACAACTAACACTACATACCAAGATAAGGTCAAAATGGATGCATGATTTAGATATAAAGGGTGATACCATAACCAAATCAGGGGAGCATGGAATAGTTTATATGGAGATATGGAAATATATAGATAAGAGAAGATTTTATGACCAAATAAGAGACAGAGAGTATTGCAGGATGTAAAATGGATAGTTTTGATTGCATGGAATTTTTTAAAAGTTTCATGCAAACCAAATGAATGCAGCCAAGATTAGAAGGAAAGCAGAAAATTTGGATTATACATTTTACAGCAAGTTTCTCAGATAAAGGCCTCATTTCTCAAATACAGAGAGAACTTGGTAAAATTTACAAGAATACAGGTCATTCACCAATTTATACATAGTCAAAGGATATGAAGAGGCACTTTTCAAATGAAGAAATCAAAGCTATCTACAGTTATATGAAAATGCTCTAAATCATTATTTATTGGAAAATGCTAATTAAAATGAAGTAACACCTCATATTCATCAGATTGGCTAATATGAAAGCAAAAGCAAATGGCATGTTAAAGAAGATGTAGAAAATTTGGGATTCTAATGTACTACTGGAGTTATAAGCTGATCCATCAATTCTGAAGAACAATGTGGAACTATGCTTGAAATCCATAAAACTATGCATACGCTTTGAGACAGCAGTACCATTACTAGGTCTGTATCTCTCCCTCCTCCCCAAAATGAAATAAATAGGAAAAGGACCTATATGTACAAAAAATATTTATGGCAGTCCTTCTGTAGTAAAAAAGAAGTGGAAATTTAGGAGAGAACCCTTAATTGGGGAATGACTGAACAAGTTGTGGTATATAATTGTGTTGGATTACTATTGCTCTATAACAAATCGTTTCAGAAAAACCTGGAAAGACTTACATGAACTGATGCAAAGTGATGTGAGCTGAACCTAAAGAGCATTGTACACAGTAACAGTAATATTGTATGATTATCAACCATTCTTAGTGATATAATGATCTAAGGCAATTCTTAAGGACTCATCATGAAAAAATGATATCCATATACAGAGAAAAAGTGTGAATTCAAATCCAAGATTTTTTTTTAAATTTTACTTTCTGTTCCTTTTTTGGGGGGAGGGTGTATATTTTCTTTCACAACATGACGGATATGGAAATATGTTTTGCATGACTATAAATTTATAACCTATATCACATTGCTCACCTTCTTAATGAGGGGCAAGGCATGGGGAGGAGAGAATTTAGAACTTAAATCTTTTTAAAAGTTAAAATTTTTGCACATAATTGGAAAAAATAAAATATTTAAAAAGAAAAAAAAAGACAAGTCATTAAAATTATACATTGTGTTGCCTTGTTATAGCATGGAGGCCTATCTATGCTTAGGGAGCACAAGCCCTTGGCAAGGTCTTCCCAATCTAAATTTTTTTTAGAATTCTCCTAAACTTCCCCATTTTTATACAGTGTTTTCAGCCCAGGGCTGGTAGATCCGACCAAAGTGGAAAAATTGAGAGTATTTGTCCAAGAATGGAATATATGTCAGTTGTCTGAGGATCAGCCTGGCTGTTTGGATATCCTCTTCACCAAGTTAACTGGGGATTTTTTTTACAGTAACACTCAAAGAAAATTTGCCAATTATTGAAGTGATTTTCATCTTCCTTAAGAGCAAAAAGGGACAATGAGATGTAGTAAAAAAAAAGTCCTGCCATCAAAAATCGAGGACCTGGATTTAAATCTCAACTTTTAGCATCCAGTCCTCTATGACCTTGAACAATTCACTTAACTTTTGGGGGCCTCAGTTTCCTCAGCTGTAAAATAAGTGGCTTGTATTAGGTGACCTATAAGTCACTTCTAACTCTATATCAATAATCCTGTGATCTTATGAAATACTGGCTCTGCCAGTTACTACCCATATGATCTGGGGCCATTCAGTTAACTTCTCTGGGCCTCAGTTTCCTCCTATGTAAAATAAGTGGCTTGGTCAAAAAAAAACCCTAAACGTTCATTTCAGCCCTCACTCTACACTCCCATGAGTATTTACACCAATCGTATTCGAGATTCTTGAAGTGACTCAGTTTACAGAGAGCAGCTATTTTATCTAAGCCTCTCTCCAGCAACATCTGAAATAACGTTGACATCAACTATAATCTTGCCTTGGCTACAATTTCCTTAAAGAACATTTATCCTTTCCTTCCCACAGAACAGAATCTTTCCTATGAAGTTTAGCCAACTATCTGAAATACTCGAATGATTCCATTGCAGTGTCGTTCTAACCTCCCATCGTGGAAGACTGCAGAAACCGGACCAATCCCTCCCAGTGACAATGTACTCCATATGCCCTGACTCAGGAAAGCCCATCAGCTGTCTGTCAGCCTGCAATAAGCACCTTCCAAGGCATTAAAATGGAAATTGCATAGCAGCCAAAGAAATGAAGCCATGATCCGATGGAGCTTGTCAGCCAGTAATCTGATTTCTAAACATATACATGTTTTATGTCTCCTTGTATTAAATCATTCATAGGAACTATTTAGCTATTAGAATAAATAGTATATGATGACAATCAGCAGAGAGGTAATGATTTTTGTCTCACTCAGATGGGCCACTACAAAGTTTGCCATAATGTCCTGTCAAAAATAAGTGATCACAGTTATTAGGAATGGAGAACATGTGGATGTTTCTAGGGAATTTTCCACTTTGGAATAAAAATAGAAGAGTACACAAAGCTGTCTCAGACAGGTAATATACACAGAACGATAAATGGATAATCTCAGCCATGAGCTCAAGCCCTATCTTTCTTTAAATCCAATGCCAACTGCATGATCACAAAAGGTCAGAGCTGGTAGGAGCATTGGAGATCACAGAGTCAAGAATTTAGAATAGTAAGAAACCCAAAAGGTATATCTAGGCCTAATGAGGCCATAGACTCATTTTCTACTCCATAAATTCATATATTGTATGTATATACATATATGTGTGTTTGCACGTGTGTATGTGTATACATACATATATGTACTATATATCTGTGTGTCTGTTTATGTAGATATAGATATGGATATTGATAGAGACATAGACATAGATGGATAGATGTACTTATTATATTCCCCATGAAAAGGTTAACTCATTGAAAATAGGAATCATCACAATCTTTATATTTTTATCCCTGACTGTTGATGCAATACCTGGTACATAGAAGGCACTTAATATAGGCTTGTCTTTTTTTTTATTAATTGCATCAAAAAATGTGTTTTGGTTGGGGAAGTTATAGGGATGGAGAATGGAGCTGTAGGAGAATAGACTGGCGTGACTTTTTCCTTTGCAATGGAAGTATTGGTGTAATTACAAATTCATAATGAGAAATAAATGTAGACGAGAGAAGATTGGGGTGTGTGTGTGTGTGTGTGTGTGTGTGTGTGTGTGTGTGTGTGTCTGTGACAGTTGATAAGAAGATGGCTAGGGATTAAGGAGAGCCCATGTGGGACTGGCATAGATACAGTCAACCACATGCTGTTCAGTAGTTTTTTAGTCATATCTGACTTTTCATGACTCCATTCCAGGTTTTCTTGGAAGAGATAATGGAACGGTTTGCCATTTTCTTCTCCAGATCATTTTATAGATGAAGAAACTGAGTCAAATGGGGCAAGGGACTTACCTATGGTCACACAGCTACTAGGTTTCTGAAACCAGAATTAAACCCAGGAAGATGAGTCTTTCTGACTCTAGGCCCAGTACTCTATCAACCTAGATGCCTCAGCTACATGAGGTACTCACAGATCAGGGCCCAAGAGCCAGAGTTCTGCTGTTCAAATTTAAGTCCTCAGTAGGTTGGTGCTAGCAGCAAGGTAAAGAGGGGAAAAAAACAATTACAGGATGTCAGGCTTCCAAGTCAGGGATCTTGGGTTTAAGGCAACTGAAAAATCCCTCGAAAATGACTGATGTCTGCTACACTATCGTGCTGGATGAGTTCCGGGCAGCTTATTACATTCACCATTCCCTCATCCATAGGCGACCGATTCAGGAAAGTTGTTCTTACTTTCTCATTCATAAAGAGCTGGATATTGCCTCTCACACAGGGTATCACGCCCCTTTCTCCTGGACCAGTTGGCTGCAGTTGAAGTAAATGGGCTTCTGCCTTCCCCAGGCTTCATCCTTCTCAGTGCTGCTCTGTGGTCATTGGAGACTCTGCTGCTCTCCCTGCCTCGTATCTCTACTTGCAGCTTCTCTTCCTGGCTGGTACATGAAGGAAGACTTATCATTCCCTCTACAGAAATGCTCCTGACTGAAAAAAAAAGGTGGGGGACAAGTTTCTCCAGCTGAAAGACCCAGAGAAATGCTGATTTTCTCTCCCAAAGGATTTGGCTATATGGGAAGTCTCTATGGAGCCATTTATCTGTTTATGGTTTGGGGTGGTTGTTATTGTGTGAGATAGGAATCATTGTATAATGGAAGGAAAACCGTTGGTGTTCTGTGCATAATAGAAATCATTGTATAATAAAATGGAAACTGCTGCGTGTTTGATAGGAAATATTGTATAATGGAAGGAAAACTGGTGGCGGTGGTGGTGATGGTGGTGGTGGTGAGTGTGTGTGTATGTGTGTGTGTGTGTGTGTGTGTGTGTGTGTGCGTGATAGGAATTATTGATGATGGAAGGAAAACCATTGGTGTTCTGTGTATAATAGAAATCATTGTATAATAAAATGGAAACTGCTGTGTGTTTGATAGGAAATATTGTATAATGGTAGGAAAACTGGTGGTGGTAGTGGTGGTGGTGGTGAGTGTATGTGTGTGTGTGTGTATGTGTGTGTGTGTGTGTGTGTGTGTGTGTGATAAGAATTATTGATGATGGAAGGAAAACTGTTGCTGTCATTGTTCCTTTTGTATTTAAAATCAGAGGACCTGGGTTCAAATCCTGCCTATAGCATTCATTGCCAGAATTGCCTTGGGCATGTTCCCTGCCCCCTCTACATTTCTACCATTCCATAAAACGAACTGGTCAGACTGATTGTTTTTATCGCTCTCCACAACCTGACTACCATCTGTATTTCCAGTCTTAGTTTACAATCCTGCCTCCCATAGTTTCCATTCCAATGAAATCGGCCTGCTAGTTGTTTCCCCTATATAATATCCCATCTCCTACCTCTAAGCCTTTACCAAGATGGCTCTATCTCCTTTAGCTCATATTCCCTGGTGTCCCCCAAAATATCACTCAGATGCCACCTGCTTGACTAGATATTTTCTGACTTCCCCCTCTCCCCAGTTATTATTTTTTATATTCCTTATGAAGTTACTTTGTATTTATTTATATGTGTTCATGTGACATTCCCCAAGACAACATAAGCTTTTGAGGTCAGGGATTACTTTTTTTCAATCTGTGTAGCCTCAGACCCTAACACCTAACTCAGCCTTGTTGCTTGAACATAATCATCGTTGTTATTTAGTCATTTCAGCCATGTCTGATTCTTCATGACCCCTTTTGGGGTTTTCTTTGCAAAGATATTGGAGTAGTTTGTCATTGCCTTCTCCAGTTCATTTCACAGATGAGGAAACTGAGGCCAACAGGGATAAGTGACTTGCCCAGGGTCACACAACTAATATGAGTCTGAGGCTAGATTTGAACTCATGAGGATGTCTTCCTGAGTTCAGATCTGGTTCTGTATCTACTGCTCCACTTAGTTACCATGACTGAATAAAATAGATACTTCGTAAGTGTGTGTTGAATTGAACTAAGATGATTCGAAGATCACCTCCAACTTTAAATGCTATAAACCCATGATTCTCTCCCCTTGGCACCTTTCTGCCTTATTTTGATTCTCACCCAGTGAGAATTTCAGTCAGTAATGAGCAAGTTTTGTGTGATGGATTTAATTTGTGATCCTTTAACTCATATGCACAACAAAAACCCAGATTGGTCCAATTTTTCACCACCTCTGAACCATGGCCAAAAAATGTCTCTACAACCCCTCGAGCTTCAAATAAAGTATGACTTCACCTAAGATATGACAAGAGCAATGAAATACTCCCACATCTCCAGGTTCAAGAGAAATATCAATAAGCCACTGCCTTGATGTTTTGTTTTTCATCAGTTTATTTATAATTAGATGTATTTGACTCCCAAGCTTTCTTTCCAATGGGAAAGCAAGTGGAGGGAAGGGGAGTAATTTAATAATTAAAATAATAAATCCATTGTTTAATGGTTGTTTACTTCCTTCAAGTGTTGTAGAGACAATTACACTCTTCTAATAATTAATCAAATATTTAATTACAGACAAGTACCTGGGTTCATGTATAAAGCATGAGCTGTTTACTATATTTGGGCCAGTTGCAAGAAGGTATTCTTAAACTTTTAAACTCTGATTATTAAATCCAGTTGAACATGCAGGAATAAAGCAGTCACTGCACATTCAGTTCTCTGTAAGGTGCTTGGGCCCCTACAGTGTGCCGTTGTAACAGGCTTAAGAAAGTTGATTGGTAAATTTTCAGTGTTAGCATTTACACCTGGGAAATTGGAAATCATTTAAAATCAGGTCTTGAATTATTGTTTTGATGATTGTCTAGACTTAAGAAGATGCTAATAAAGTAGATTAAACTTAATAGAATGCTTTTTTTTCCTGGATCTTAGTGGTTAAACACTTAGCACCACCCCCTTCTGTCTAGCATACAAAGAATAAAACAGTCCCTACTCACAAAGGTAAGTAAGTAGCACAGTGGATAGAATGTGGGGCCTAGAGTCAGTAGGATCCAAGTTCAAATTGAACCTCAGACGCTTATTAGCTATGTGACCCTGGGCAAGTCACTTAACCCTGTTTGCCTCCGTTTCCTCATCTACAAAATGAACTGGAGGAAGGAATAACAAACCACTCTAGCATCTTTGCAGAAAAACAAAACAAAATCTAAATGAGGTCACAAATTGTCAAAAATAACTGAAAAATTGACTGAACAACAACAAGAAGAAAAACTCACAAGGAACTTACACCCTAATAAGAAAATTGAGCATGTAATCAAGAGAAATAAATAGGAGATCATTTGAGCAGGGAAAGAATACTGATAACTGGAGTGACCAAGAAAGCCTTCCCGTAGGAGGTGACAATTGAGCAAAGCCTCAAAGAAAACTAAAAGTTCTTTAAAGGCTGCTGGAGACAGCTAGGCCCTGGAACCAGGAAGACCTGAGTTCAAATCCTGATTCAGACACCTGTGTGACCCTAAAAATAGCCCTTCTTCTCTCTCAGTCTCATCTGTAAAAATGGAATCATAATAGCACCTATCCTCATAGGGTTGGTGTAATGATCAGACTATATATATATATATATATACATATATATACATACACACATATATATATGTATAAATACATACACACATATATATGTACATATACATATGTATGTATGTGTATGTGTATGTGTATATATGCATGTATGTGTATGTATATGTATATATGTATATGTATACATGTAGGTATGTAGAATATATAAATAAATGAAGTATATAAATTATATATATGTGAATTGTTTTGCAAACTTGGACGCATTATACAAATGTTAGCTTTTGTAATTATTAGCTCTTATAGAAGGCAAAGTGGATGAAGAAAGTACTTTCCTAGTATGGGGAAAAACCTGTTCAAAGAAAAGTAACAAGAGATGTAGAGCGGAGTCTACAAAACAGCAAACAGGACAACTTGACCAGAATGCAGAGTACATTAAACTTGAAATAGTCCAAGGAATGTGAGCTAGAGCCAAATATTTGTGTTGTATTGCTTTGGAAACTTAAAATAACTATTGGCTCTGGAGCAATGTTCGCTGATGAAGATGATGGGAGAGCAGCATAGAGGTCAGGTTTTTCCTTCATCTTGCCTTTTTCAAGGCAGTCGTAGGAGATGAGTGAGAGAGAAGTCAAATATCAGTGCTCAAATAGACCAAAGGATTGTGCCCTTTGGAGTCCTTGGAACGAGGCCAGCTAGTTTAGCCCCTCCTCATTTTGCAAAGAAAAAAACTATTGCCATTAGATATTGTTTCCCCATTTAGAACATAAACTCCTTGGGGACGGAGAATGTGTTTGCTTTTTTTTTTCCTCTTTATTCTTAGCACTTAGCAGATAGCACTGAAGCAATATTTACTGATTTATTAATTGGTGACCAGAGAAAATGAGCTATCCAAGATAACACAGATCATAAATACATAACAGATCCAAGCTCCAAGCTCTGTGTCTATCCATGTTCAGTGTTCTTCTTTGATTGGTTGGAGGTTGGTTGCTGTCCTTCATTCTCAAAGAGGACCAAAATGGCATCACTATGTTGGAGTCAAGTTACAGTGTGTCCAACTGTGGCTGATCAGACCAATACAAGCTCTCAAGCCTCTATCACAGGTTGGGCACAAATAGTCCAAATGAATTAAAATGAAAGTCAAATGGCAGAAGCCCTGAACACCAGGAAAAGGAGTCTGGATGCTATCCTGATAAGTGTTTTAGTCCTAGCTATTATATTTACCATGTAACAAAGGGTAGTATTTCATCTCTTAGGGCTTCAGTCTTATTGTCTATAGATGGTAGCCTGGATAATGTCTAAGGTCTCTTCCAAAGCTAGCATTCTTTGAGTCTCCCTCTTGCCCTTTGATCTTAGAATTCTCTCTCTACTCAAGGCTCAGATTACGTGCCAAGCCCTACAGCCTTTCCTGTTCCCCCTTCCTCCAGTTGTTAACACCCTGTGTCCCCCTCCTCCTGAAATTTCATTGTATACAATAGATTTTTTAGATGGTTTCAAAATGAGAAAGACAGTTCAAGCCTCAACTCCTGGCCATTGTGACTATAGGCAAGTCATTTAACTCCTCATTGCTCTGGAAATTGTCTAAAACTAAGAGTTAAATCAATACAACGATCCAAGACAATTCTGAAGGACTCATGAAGAAAAATGCTATCCACCTTCAGAGTGAGAACTGAAGAACTCTGAGTACAAATTGGAGAAGAATTTTCTTACTTTATTTTTCTTGCTTTTGGGGAAAATATAGCTAATATGGAAATATGTTTTGCATGATTTCACATGTATAATTGCTATCATATTGCTTGCCTTCTTAATGATTAGGGAAGGGAGAGAATTTGGAACTCAATTTTGTTAATGAATGCTAGAAATCAGTAATAAATCTAAAAAATTAAAAATAAAGCTAATAGTTACAAACTAAGTACTGATCTACTTTAATGTAGGAAATGTTCTCATGGAGAATTCCCTATACCAGTGAAATCATGGGTCTAGACAAGAAAAAAAAAATTCATTTATTTATCAGCCTAGCTCTGCACTCCACCACACCCTCAGTAGAATGGAAGCTATTTTGATTTTATGTTTTTATTCTCTGAGACAGGTACAGCATCTGTCACAAAGGAGGTCCTTAATAAAAATTTGGGGATTTGACTCAAAGTTGTTGGAGTTGTTAAAGCGTTTTGAGAAATAGTGACATTCTCCTTATTACTCATTTTGCTCCTCATGTATGTATAGATTGTCTTGAATAACGATGATGGTGGTGGCAGCGGTAAAGATGATGATGATGTTAATAATAATAATGATTATTATTGCAAATGACTAACATTTATATAGCACCTACTGTGTGCTGGGCACTGTGCTAAGTGGTTTATAATTATGATTTCATTTGATCCTCAGAACAATGCTAAGAAGTAAGTGCCATTATTATCCCCACTTTACAGATGAGGCGACTAAGGCAAATAGAGATTAAGTGAATTGCCCAGGGTCACACAGCTAGTAAGTGTCTGAGTCTGCATTTCATTTGTGGAATTTCTGACTCCAGTCCACTAGCTGCCCCATAAGTAGTTTCTTAGCTCCCAGACAACAAGGGATTTTTACTTTTTGTCTTTGTTGCTCTGGCACCTAGTATATTACCTGGCACATGGGAGGTGCTTTATAAAGGCTTACTTAGCTAGTATTTACTCCCTGTTATGAACTGAAGCTGATGGATCAATTGAGCTTTGGAGTTCTGAGATGCAGTAGGCTGAGCCATTGGGTGTCCTCATTAAGTCTGGCACCAATATGATGAGTCCTACCCTAGGCTGCCCAAGGAGGGGTGAACTAGACCTGGTCAGAAATTCAAGTCAACAAGCATTTATTAAACACCAACTATGTGGGAGGCACTGTGCTGCTCAGTGCTGAGGAGACAAAGGAAAGCAAAATAATAATGATAATAATAATCCCCATTTGCTAAGAGATTACAATCTAATGGGGGAAGTGACACGTAAACAGTCATGTACGAACAAGATACGTACAGGACAAACTGGAGATTTGAAGAGAGGGAAGGCAGGGAATTAAGGAGGATTAGCAAAGGCTTCTTTGTAGAAATGGAATTTTAGCTGAAACTGGAAAGAAGCCAGGAGACTAACGCAATCAGAGCTCCTGGGTCTAGTAGTAGTGGAATTTGGCAGTGAGTGGCTGCTTCACTTCTAGCCTAGGCAAGATATAGAGAGTGAGGCTCAAAAACAGATACGAATAGAGATAATAAACAGATAAGATTAGAATTAGGATAAGATAGAAAATATGGCTGATTAAAAAGCTAAGCTGCAGGATAGAGAATAATTATCACAACTCACAACTGAGGTAATAAGTATCTAGATTAGAAAGGTAACAATACAAATATATGGAAGAAATATTACTGTAACCAGGAGGGGTCACTGGGAAACAAGGTTTGGTTGTGTGTGTGAGAGAGAGGAGGACTTTCTCTCCCAATACTTCTCAGGTCTCTCTGATGGATCAAGGTACTCTGGACTGCATTTCCAAGATTCATAAAGCCTTGGATATCACCCCTTCTGCCTCGAAAGGAGTTGCCGTCCCTTATGTGGTACCCTATTGCATTATGAACAGGTAGAATTTGTTAATTGATGGAATGTGGGGGAACATTAACAACTTCCCCCATATTATTTCATTCAAGTGGGGAAGCAACTCTAAGGTTATCAGAGATGAAACCAGAAGAACCCACCTTCTTTCAGGTCTTACCATACTGCTTAAACTTCAAGTGCTCAATGATCAATAGATTAAGATCACCTGAGAACTTATTAAGTTTAAAGACTTGGTTTACTGCAAAATGGTAGATTTTTTTTTCCATAGCAACTCTCAGTAATCATTTGCCAAGTTCTAGAGTAAGGCAACCTGAACCAATGGAGGGAGTACTTATTGTCATGAAGTCATGAATTCTTAATTTAAAAGTATAGAGTAGTCAGGACATCAGGAAGGAGTCAAAGATTACAGTAATTTTCAAATTTGGGTGATCCTGAAAATGACGGCTTCAGTTGATAAAGATAAGGAAGTCAAGAGAGGGAGGCCGGCTTTGAGGTGGGAAGTGATTTTACTCTGAAAGTGTTAAACACTTAATAAATGTATGTTGATTGAATAATTAATGGTTTTTGAGAGATGATGTGGCTAAAAAAATAATCATTCTAGAGTTAACCTGATGAAAAGCATCTCCAAAAGTAGCCAGGCTAGTCCTTAGGCAACAAACTCAAATTACCACCAAGCTCATTCTCCAGTTCACTAAGGCCTAGAGACCTTGTGGTCTACTGGGATAGCCTTTGAGGACCTATGATCACCTCCATGCTGCAATGGGGAAGCATGTGTGGGGTGTAGGTTTGGCGATGGCAGAGATCAGGACTTTGTTTCTATTTCTACTGCATTTGTTTTCCATAGAACCCAGTAGAAACTGTATTACCTATTTAAAAAAAAAAGAACATTCTTCCTGGAATTTTAGGAATTCTGAAATCTGAGCAGGTAGATAAGTGCTATTTTCTCTTTTATTTGCTTCTGGGCTGTTTTTATTTTTTAAACAGAACCTGGATACACCAGTGTTAAAGTTAAAAAAAAAAGTTGTCATTCCTAGCATGCTTCTCCAATTTTCTGAGTTTTAGTGATTGAAAGCCATCTAGGACTCACTAAATTTACTCTTAATTTTTTTGGCTTTAGTAACATATGGTAGGTATTTTATTGTTGTTATTTGTTTCCTTTTTCGATGTACATTGTTCCCTAAATTTTTATTTCAATCTTCCCACCAACCTCCCACACCACCACTCCCACAAAGGTTACACTATTAATTAATGAATATGATTTCTCTCCTGTCATCTGGTCTCCCACAGTGGAAATGGTACAGCTTTCAGACAAAGGGTCAGGCTGTGTAACAGAGTCCCCTCATTATTCTTCCATCTAAAAGAATCTGTTATCTTAAGGGGCAGTCGATCCCTGTAACAGAGAGGCAGAAATTAGGTCAACCATTGCCTATTTATGATCCATTGGATCATTAGGCAGTTAAAATTTGCCTTACAATGGAGGCTAGTTAATGTCATCATTACAACAATACATCTCATCATTTGTCAAAGACCACTGAGCACTATTCCTTCCCAGTCACATCTAGGGCCATGTTCTGTGTGTGATGAGATGACTATCATTGACCAAAGGGAAAATCTGCTCTTGATGAGAACCCCTAGGGGACTGAAAGGATCTAAATGTGAAGTGCAAGACCTTGCTTTCCCATTCCTGGGCCTCAGTTTCCACATCTGTAGAACAAACGAGAGTCATCCTGATCTAGTAAGATTCAGTGAGTTGCTATTATTTCAAGACTCAAATATAAACTTCTCTTTTTTCAAATTTATACATTCCGAACTCCTTCATTCTTCACTGGCCTTCACTCCTGACTCTCTGGACTTCTTTCTCCACCATGACCCATTAGCCTTCACTCTCTAATTGATCAGTACCTCCTGGAACCTCCATTTTAAGAAAGTTTCCAGGCCTGCAATAGTCATGCCTTCATTCCTCTCTAGACTCCAGTTCTGACTCTTTGGACTTCTTTCTCCAATATACCTCCATGCAGAAACCTTCTGCCTAGTCCCTTCTCGTTTTCTTTTTCTGTGTTGTCTCTCCTCATTTGAATGTAAGCTCCTTGTGATCAGAGACTTTTGTTTTTTGTTTTGTTTACATCATTAGTGCTTAGAACAGTGTCTTCCCATGGTAAACACTTATTACATGCTTTATGACTTGACTTAAAGCCTTCCACAACCAGTCCCTAACCTACTTTCAACACTTTTTAAACATCACTCCCCTTCATATATACTATGATCCAACCTAATCTCAAACAAAAAACTCAACCTAAAATGCAACTACTGTTTTTACTGTTCTTCATATGTAATATTTCATCCTCTACGTTCAAGCCTTTGAATTATATGCTCCTCGTGGTTAAAGTTCACTTCCTCCTTACTGTACACACATCTATTAGATTCCTTGGTTTCTTTCATACCTCAACTCATATTCTTCCTCCCACATAAGAACTTTCCTGATCCAACTTGTCCCTACTGTCTCCTTCTCCTGACCACCCCAAATAATAACTTGTTACTCTTCTGTATCTATTTGGCATATACATATTATGGCAGCAAGGCAAAGCAGATGACAGGTTTTCTGTTTCTTGACAGGAATATTTTAGAGTAAACCCCATTTCAGTGTAAATAGATAGTTACTTCTAACTCCTATTTATTACCTTTTTAATTTTATTTTTAATTTATGGAATAAAATAAATATTTCCATAGCATAGTATAATAAATAGATGATTGTACATGAAACTGCAAATCTACTATGTAAAACCTGCTATTCCATTCAAATATGCAACAAAATTATCAAGTAAATTTATTTTTCTTTGCTTTTTCTTCCTCCCCTCCAAAGATGGAAGTCAAACAAAGGACAAACCAAACCTATCCTGTCTTAGACCCCCCCAGGACCAATGATATACTAACACATGAAGAAGTCTCTGTCTCCCTTCCTCTGAAACACAATAGAATGCTCACCAGGCCAGTGGCTGACCAGTTGTGAATGACTGTGTTATCTCTGTACTATAAGTACTAAGATGAAATGATTTGTATTCAGAAGCCTTCTTCACCACAGACACACACTTCTCTGTGACATGATATTTCTCCCTACCTTGGCTGATAACTAAGAACAGAATAAAGCCTTTTACTGACTTTTGTCCTAAATTGAAGCCACAGACTTTTATTTCCATTATACTAGCAATATTTTTATGGAAGAAGAGAGAGTGAGATACGCATTTGCATATGTGCCAAACATTATTCTCAGCACTTTACAAATATCTCATTTCATCTTCACAGCGCTGTGAGGTATGTGT
Organism: Phalanger gymnotis; assembly: GCA_028646595.1. Classification (NCBI taxonomy): domain Eukaryota; kingdom Metazoa; phylum Chordata; class Mammalia; order Diprotodontia; family Phalangeridae; genus Phalanger; species Phalanger gymnotis. Next base: position 33,248,393 of record CM053622.1, on the reverse strand, counting down.
TGTTATTAACTCCATTTGACAGATCAAGAAACTGAGGCAAATGAAGTTTAAGTGATTTGCCCAAGATCATACAGCGAATAAGCATTTGAGACCACATTTGAACTCAGGTCTTCCTGACTCTCTGTATACACACACATATACACACACATACCCATGTATGTTTACATATGAATATATATATATATGTATTTGTATATATTATATTGAGATGTATCAGATATTATATATACCATTATATAATTATATTTATACATGTTTATCTCTATAAACTTTATATATTACATATATGAGTGCTCATGAGAGAGAAACAGGATGATTTCACTTTTGTATAGAACAGTGCCTAGAAAACAGTAGGTGATGAATAAATGCTGGTTTATTGGTTGATCTCTAAGGAAGGTCCCTTCCTGTGCCAAAATTCTGTGGTTCTGAGGTACCACAATTAAACACTTTGGAGCAAAGTGGAAGCATTATCCAGACTGTTTATTTTAACCTTAGCATAAAGGAACTGCTATTGCAGCAGATTACATGCTTTGGTCTTGCAGTCTGGATGCCTGAGTAGGAACCCCATGAACCACACTTTCTAGATGTGTGTCCATGGGCAATTCATATTACTTTTCTAATCACGATAATAATATTTAGATAGCACTTTCACATTTACGAAGTACTATTTCACATGAGCCGCACAACTATCCTTGCAGATTGTTCAGATATTCATAGACTTCGTGAAGAGCTCTAATGAGGAAGAAGCCCATTACCTTCAGAGACAGCCTTTGGGGTGCCTTCCTGGAAATAAAAATCAGGATTAGATGAGCCAAGAAATGCTAAATGAAGCCCTTTTGTTTGGTGTTTAAGGGACAGACACCCAGGCCAAAAGAGAGGAAGACAGAGCTAGCAAAGAAAGGGTAATCCATTAACCTGCTGAACCACTGCTCTGCTCCCCCGTCCTATCCCCATCTCACCCCATCCCCCACACACACTCACACCCACACACACTCACACATGGGTCAGGAATAAAACTTCCAAATTAAATTAATTTCCCTAGCCGCACTAAAATATCCAAAACAATCATTGGGTCATAGATTTGGAGCTGAAAGAGACCTCAGGGACCCCTTGGTCTAAGTCTCTCCTTTTACAGATGAGGAAGCAATCTTAGGCAGGAAAGATGACTTATTCAGGATGGAGAAGTACAGGGAAGGGATACAAGTAATGTGTCCAGGAACTGCCAGAAGAGTTTTTCAGGAGGAAAAAATCCAAAATAGTCTGGCGACAGAGTGCTCTCAGGTTGTGATGAATCATCACCAAGATTTCACTGAACCTCCCGGGTTCTTCTCATCTTTTCTCCTATTAGAAGGTAAGCTTCTTGAGGGCAAGGAGTATTTTGTGTATTTTTTCTTCCTTTATATACCCCGCACATGCCTTTATATTACTCAATGCCAGATACACAATTAATATTTAATAAATGCTAATTAATGATTGAGTAACTAAGGGCAGCTAAGGCAACTCCAGTGTTGGGTCAGATGAAATTTTATGAGAAGGCATAGGAATTTGCTTAGGTGGGTTAGATTGGGCTCATAGGCAGAGAGGTGCCAATCAAATAAGAATCTGGCAATTTCTATCCTGAAATGTTCTAAGCATGGAAGCATATGAAGGTTTTTCCAAAATGGGGCAGGGCAGGAAGGAAGGGCTATCAGGTAGGAGGAAGAGGTATAGCAATGACATAGATTTCTTGTTGGATGGAGAGTTTTTGTTTCCAGTTTTTCCTCCCAAAATACAATGGAATTCCATTCCAACTTTGGGCAGCTCTAATTGTTCAAGAGTTGTTTTTTATTGGATTTTTTTTGTTTTTTCCCCATATGTAAGTTCAAATTGTCCTTCTTCTAACTTCCACCCATTACTCTTAGTTTTGTCCCTGGGGCCAAACAGAATAAAGTTAATCCCTTCTCCATGTAGCAGCCTTTCCAGTCCTAAAAGACTTTTATCATCCTTTTCTCAGTCTTCTCTTTTTCATGCTAAAAATTCTGATTCTCTTTCACCTTATCCTGAGATGTATAGTGAAGGCCAAGGGAAGGCTCAAAACAGAAAGAAAATCATAGACCAATTTCCCTAATTAATGTTGATGCAAAAAAAATTAAATAAAATATTAGCAAAAAAATTGTAATAACTTATCACAAGAAAAATACACTATGACTAGGTAGGATTTATTCCAGGAATGCAAGGCTGGTTCAATATTAGGAAAACTATCAGCATAATCGATCGTATTAACAACAAAACTAGCAGAAACCATATGATTATCTCAATAGATGCAAAAAAAGCTTTTGACAACATACAACATCCATCGCTATTAAAAACACAAGGAAGCATAGGAATAAATGGAATCTTCCTTAAAATTAGAAATAGCACCTACCTAAAACCATCAGCAAGCATTATATGTAACAGGGATGGGGGCGGAGCCAAGATGGTGGCTGGAAAGCAAGGACTGAGCTCCCACCAAGTCCCTCCAAAAAACCATAAAAAATGGCTCTGAACCAATTCTAGAACTGCAGGACCCACAAAATAGCAGAGGGAAGCAGGGTTCTAGCCCAGGACAGCCTGGATGGTTGCTGGGTGAGGTCTTTCATGCACAGAGCTGGGAGCACAGCAGAGCCCAGCGAGGGCGGCGCAGACCAACCAGACCAGGAGCTGGGCAGAGTGTGCCCGAGCGCCCTGAATCAGTGAGCTGTGGCAGTTACCAGATGTCTCAACCCACAAACACCAAAGACAACAGAGAAGGTTAGTGGGAAAAGCTGTGGGGGACAGAGTGAAAGAAGGAGTTTGCAGTTCGGCCACCACCCTGGGGGCAGCAGAGGTGCGGCAGCTACAGAACTGCAGCTGCAGTTGCTTCCGGCCCCAGAAACACCTGGTGGGAAGAATTAAGTGGCAGATCAGAGCAGGAGTGCAGAGCCTGCTGAAGATCTGAGTCCAGTCTGGGTTGGGGGTTCTTGGGGAAGGAGGAGTGCTGGTGTGGCAGCGCATCCCCTCAAGCTTGGAACATAGTACTCTTT
>CM053622.1:33215957-33244852 GCA_028646595.1 Phalanger gymnotis | reverse complement strand
CAAAATATAGTTAGTCTTTCACATCGTGAGTATTGTGGAAGGGTTATACATAATGATATGCATGTGGCCCACGTTGAATTGCTTGACTTCTTAGGGAGGGAGGGTGGGTGGGAAGGGAAGAGGGGAGAGAATCTAGAACTCAATGCTTTAAAAACAGATGTTCATAAACAAAAAAAAAAGTTTTTGCATGCAACTAGAAAATAAGATACACAGGCAATGGGCATAGACATTTATCTTGCCCTACAAGAAAGGAATGGAAAAGGGGATGGGAGGGGAGTGGGGTGACAGAAGGGAGGAATGACTGGGGAACGGGGCAACCAGAATATATGCCATCTTGGAGTGGGGGGGGAGGGTAGAAATGAGGAGAAAATTTGTAATTCAAACTCTCGTGACAATCAATGCTGAAAACTAAATATAATAAATAAATTAAATTGAAGAAAAAAATAAAAGGGAATGATTATTAGTCATATATATGTATATATGTGTACACACATATGTCTATGCATATTGTATATATGTATGCATGTGTGTGTGTGAATGTAATACCAAAACATCATTAGAAAAATTTGATTCAGATTTCCTCCCCATTTAACAAATTCCATTCTCATCCTAGGTGCAATAATGTTGTCTGTGCAGAAACTTTTCAGTTTAAATAAATCAAAGTTATCTATCAAAAAAAAGAATTTAGATATTATTCCATTTGGAGCATACATGTTTATTATTTATTTTATGGTACGGTCATCAAAATGTAATTTCCCAGTGTTTTATGACAAAAAAAAAGTTTTATTTTAACATCTAAATAAATGTTAAATCCTGAAAAAAAAAAACATGTAATGGGGATAAGCTAGATGCTTTCCTATAAGACCAGGGGTGAAACAAGGATGTCCATTATCACCCCTATTATTCAATTTGGTACTAGAAATGTTACCTGTAGCAATAAGAGAAGAAAAAGAAGTTGAAGGAATAAGAACAGGCAAAGAAGAAGCAAAGTTATCACTCTTTGCAGATGATATGATGATTTACTTAGAGAATCAAGTAAAAACCTACTTAAAATAATAAAAAACTTAAGCAAGGTTGCAGGATATAAAATAAACCCGCATAAATCCTCGGCATTCCTATATATTACTAACAAAGCCCAACAGCAAGAGATAGAAAGAGAAATTCCATTTAAAGTTACTGTAGACACTGTAAAATATTTGGGAGTTTACCTGCCAAGACAAATCCAGGGCCTATATGAACACAACTACCAAACACTTTTCACACAAATGAAGACAGATCTAAATAAATGGAAAAACATCAGTCGATCATGGGTAGGCCAAGCTAATATGATAAAAATGACAATTTTACCTAAACTAATTTACTTATTCAGTGCTATACCAATCAAACTACCAAAAATTATTTTACAAAGCTGGATAAAATAATAACGAAATTCATCTGGAAGAACAAAAGTTTCAGAATATCAAGGGAATTAATGAAAAGAAATGTCAGGGAAGTTGGCCTAGCCATATCAGATATTAAACTGTATTATAAAGTAGCAGTCATCAAAACTACTTGGTACTGGTAAAGAAACAGAGTGGTGGATCAGCGGACTAGGTTAGGTACACGAGACACAGTAGTCAACAACTGTAGCAATCTTCTTTGATAAACCCAAAGAATTCAGCTTCTGGGCTAAGAATTCACTATTTCACAAAAACTGCTGGGAAAATTGGAAAAGAGTATGGCAGAAACTGGGCATAGACCAATATCTTACGCCATATAGCAAAATGAAGTCAAAATGGGTTCATGATTTAGCAATAAATGTTGATACTGTAAGCAATTTGGGAGAGCAAGGAATAGTTTACCTCTCAGATTTATGGGAAAGGGAAGAATTCATGACACAACAAGAGATAGCATCACAAAATGAAAAATGGATAATTTTGATTATGATAAATTGAATTTTTGTATAAAAAAGCCAATGCAACAAAGATTAGGAAGGAAGTAGAAAATTGGGAGAAAATCTGATAAAGTCCTCATCTCTAAAATACACCGGGAGCTGAACCAAATTTATAAGAATACAAGTCATTCCCAATTGAGAAATGGTCAAAGGATGTGAACTAGCAGTTTTCAGAGGAAGAAATTAAAGATATCTATAGGCATATGAAAAAAAATGTTCTAAATCACCAGTAATTGGAGAAATGCAAATGAAAATAACTCTTAGGTACCACATCTCTCCTCCCAGATTGGCCAACATGAAAAACAGTAAAATGATAAATGCTGGAGAGGATATGTGAAAATTGGAACATTGTTACATTGTTGGTGGAGTTGTGAACTGATCCAGCCATTCTGGAGAGCAATTTGGAACCCTTTGACACAGCAATACCACTTCTAGGGCTATATCCCAAAGAGATTGTACAAGTGGGAAAGGGAACCATAGGTACAAAAAATATTTATAGCAGCTTTTTTGTGGTGGAAAAGAATTGGAAATCAAGGGGATGCCCATCAATTGGGGAATGGCTAAACAAATTGTGGTGCATGAATGTAATGGAATACTATTATGCTATAAGATTGAGGCAAACTTTTTGCTCCCTTTTTTCCTTTTTTGGTTTCTTTTCTTCTTTCTCATGATTCATTCTATTGCTTATAATTATTCCTTACAACTGGACTATTATGCAAAGAAGTTCAGTGTGAAGGTATGTGTAGAATCTACATTATATTACATGCTGTCTTGGGGCAGGAAAGGGAGGAGGAGAGCAAGGAACAGAAAATTTGAAGCCCCAAAATTTGTGGAACTGAGTGTTATAATCTAAAAATAAAAAATAAATTTATCACTAAAAAAAGAAAATCTTCACATTAGCCTGTTTGGCTGACACAGCTACTTTTGACTCATACTGAGCTTTCTTTCCATCCACTAAAAACCCCCATTTAAAAAAAAAAAACAAAAAAAAACTTCTGACCATGTCCCTTCCCCCATCCTATCCTTGTGAATTGAGGTTTAGGATCTAAGTGAATCTAAGTGGAAGACTTCATATTTCTCCTGACTAGATTTCACTTGGAATCAGTATTTAAACTTGTCAAGGTAAGGGAAAGAGTGTTGGATTTAGAGCCAAAGGATCTAGGTTCAAATCCTGCCTCTCCTACCTCCAAACTTGTGTCATTCAGGCAAGTCTCTTGATTTCTCTGGGCCTCAGCTGCCCTATCTGCATAATTAGTAGCTTGGCCAGGAAAGCCTCTAAGGTCCTCTCCAGGTCTCCATCTATGCTCCTATGAGGTTATATCTCCCTGTTACAGAAGCCATTTCTCTAAGGTAGAAACATGAAATAGTGGGAAAAGTCTTAGAGTGGCATTTAGAAGACCTGGGCTCCATTCCTGGTTCGACTAGCTGGATGGCTTTCGCCAAACTCATTCCCCGATCTAGACCTAATTTTCCTCTTATAGAAAATGAAAGGTTCTAAACTTTCTTCTAGCTTTTGGTGTCTGTGACTCTATTCAGAAAATGTCTCTCAAACAAAGAAACAAAAAAAATCTCTCTTGAAAAAAAAAGATACACACACATACATATACACACACAGATGTACGTGTGTGTGTATTTCAAGTTTCCTGGAGATTGGAACACCTCATCTTTGCAACCATCCTCAAGCAACTTCAATAGGTTTCCTTCGAAAATACCCTTAGGAGAACTTTCATGTGACCCCTTTATTTTACAAATGAATAAACTGAGGCTCTGAGAAGTTTTAACTTAAGAATATACATATATGTAATTATACATAAACCTTATATATAAGTATACATACATATACATGTACACACATATGTATGTGTATATATAATTGCTAGCATTTATATAACACCTACTACATGCCAGGCATTGTGTTGAGCACTTTACCAATATTATCTCATTCAGTCTTCACAATAGCTCTGGGAGGTAGGTGCTGGTATTATTCCTACTTTACAGTTGAGGCAAAGAGAGAGAATGTGCCTTGTCCAGAATCCCACAGCCAGTAAGGATCTGAGGATGAATCGACATTCAGGTCTTCTTGCCCCCAGGCTACCACCTAAATATCAAGCTGGAAGTACCCTTTGAGTTCATCTTGTCCAGCCCCATCATTGTATAGGTGAGGAAACTGAGGCATAGAGAGGCTAACTGTTGTGCTGAAGTTCACATGGATAGTCAATAGTAGAGTCAGGCTTGGAACTCAAATTTGTTTAACTAGAAAAGGAGCTGGAAATAAAGTAGACCTGAGTATTAGTAGAGTGCATCCATGAGGAAGCTATTCACTGGGTCATAATTTGTTGTTATTCAGTCATTTTTCAACAGTATCCGACTCTTCATGACCCTATTGGGTTTTTCTTGGCAAAGATACTGGAGTTGTTTTCCATTTCCTTGTCCAGTTCATTTTACATATGACAAAACTGAGGCAAACGGCATTAAGTGACTTGTCCAGAATCGCACAACTACTAAGCATCTGAAGCTTGAATTGAACTCAGGTCTTCCTGACTGTGGGCCACACACTCTAGCCACTGTGCCACCTAGCTACCCAGGTCATCATTTACATAGAAAGAAATGGTGAGCCATGAGATAACCAAGTTAATTGTGAAAACAGTAAGGGCAGGCAGAACAAGGCCTAGAATGTCATTTCTGAGAGCATTAACCCAGGCACCCAGAATAAAGCAGAAAGATAGCTACAGAACCTCTCACAATAGTGAATGCAAAACTGGCTTTGTAGGCATTTGGTGAATTTTAATTACTTATACCTATGGGGTTTTTTTAATGAAAATTTGTTTTCTTGATTAAAATTAGTCAAATAAGCTTTGATGCTTGACTTTAAAGGTAACAATTGTCTACCAAATTTTCCCATTATATTTATTGGAAAGCAGTGAAATTCCAACTAGTAAGTCGATAAGTAATAATAATAGTAGTAAAAAGTAGAATTTTATTTAATAGAACATAATTCTCCTGAGGATTGGCCTAGTTCTTCCCACTAATGCCATATTGTTTAAGATCTTTCCAAGGCAGCTAGCTAGACAGCTAGGTGATGTAGGGAATGGAGCATTGGGTCTGGAGTCAGGAAGACCTGAGTTCAAATCTGACCTCAGACACTTAGGAGACGTGTGACCCTAGGCAAATCACTTAAGCCTGCTTGCCTCAGTTTCCTTATCTGCAAAAATGAGCTGGTGAAGTAAATGGCAAGCTACTCCTGTATCTCTACCAAGAAAACCTCAAATGGGGTCAAGAAGAGTCAGACATAACTGAAATAAATAAATATTAACAATGTAGGCAATAGGGCATTGACCTTGGATCCTATAAGACCTCAGATCAAATCTATACTCAGACACATTAACTCTGAGACCACGGGCAAAGCACTTGGACTTTCTTAGCCTCAGTCTCCTCATCTATAAAATGAAACTTAGAGTAATAGCTACCTCACCACACTGCTACGAAGATAAGAGACAATCATATTTGTTAAGCTATGTAAATGTCAGTTAGCTCTTATAATTATTATGGTGAATAGAACACTGTACTTGATGTCATGAATACTTCAGTCCAAATCTGGCCTTGGACATTTATTATCTCTGTGACCCTGGGCAAGTCACTTACTTTTCCTCTATCTGCCTCAGTTTCCTTGTCTATAAAATGGAGATAAACAATCACAGCACTTACCTAGGGTTACTGTGAGAACCAAATGAGATAATATTGTAAACCGTATTGCAAATTTTAAGATGCTATATAAATGCCGTTCAGTCATTTCAGGCATGTCTGACTCTTCATGACCCCATTTGGACTGTTCTTGGTAGAGATACTGGAGTGCTTTGTCATTTCCTTCTCTAGCTCATTTTGCAGATAAGGAAATGGAGGTAAACAGGGTGAAGTGACTTGCTCAGAGTCACACAGCTCATAAGTGTCTTAAGATAGATTTGAACTCAGGTCTTCATGATTCCAGGCTCTGTACCCTATCTCCTGCACCACCTAGCTACCCCATAGAAATGCTAGCTGTTACTACTTCTGAAGCACTAAATCTCAGTGTTTGCAGGGACCATGGAGATCAACTAGCCAACCCCTTTCCTGAACAGGCATTTTCTCCACTATTAAATTTTATTTTTAATTTATGGAATAAAACGAGCATTTCTATAATGGAGCACAATAAAAAAGATGATTGCACATGAAACTACAAATCCACCATCCATAACTTGCTATTCTCTCCAAATATACAACCAAATCATCCCATAAATTTCTTTTTTTTCTTCCCTCTCCTCCTGCCCTAGAGATGGCTATTCAAGTGTGTATAGGTGTATGTGTATATGGGTATATATACTTATATATATACACACACACATACACTTGTGTTATATATATACACTATGTGTGTGTATATATTTATGGACACACATGCACACACACTTATATACACAAAAACAGGTATATATACATATACATATATACCTATGCGTGAATACATATAAAATTATTCTATACATACTTCCATTTATCAGTTCTTTTTCTGGATGCAGATCGCATCTTTCTTCATATGTCCTTTATAGTTAATTTGGGTATTCGTAATAGTCAGGCATTTTCTGTACAACATAGCCAGCTTTTCTTTGAAGACCTCTAGTAAGGAGGAGTGGCCTGCTTGTCAATGCAAACTCTAAATACTTCTTTCTGTATCTCCCTTCTGTTTCTCCTAATTTTGTTCCCTGGGGCCACACAGGACAAGTCTCACTGTTCTCAAAATAACTCTTCAAATTCTTGAAGATATTTACCATGTTCGCATGTACCCATTTCCTTCTTTGCATGCAAGCCTGCCCTTTTCCAGGCTCAATATTCCCATTTCCTTCAACTGATCCTCTTGTAGTACCATGTCCTGTTCCCATAGCAGCCTAGTCATCCTCCCCTAGATGTTAGAAAGGAGGCCACTGAGATCCCAAATTCCACTCCCTAGCACAGTAGGCCATCAGTAAATGTTTATTAAAGTCAACTATATTAATTTGCTCATGCAATAAATAAGTCAAGGTTTTGCTAAAGGTCAACTAGATTGTATCCTAGGCTGGAAATAACCTCTTAGATTTGTATTTTTTTCTAACAGTGTATACTACCTCCCAGAGGTAGAATTCTACCCACTCCTTTCTATCTGTTTTTCTATTTCTACTTTCCTCTTTCTCCATTAGATTGTGAAACCTTCAAGGACAGACACTGCCTTTTGCTTCTCTTTGCATGCCCAGAGCTTAGCACAATGCCTAGCCTATAGGTGTTGTTGTTGGTGGTGATGGTGGTAGTGTCGGTGGTGGTCCTTCATTCTCGAAGGGGACCAATGATATAAGAACGGTGATGTCATGACTTTTGAGTGAATTGGGTTTAAGTGAGGGAGGGCTGTATAAAGTCACCAGCTGGAGCCATCTGGGCCCAGGAGCAAGCTCTAGATCAGGATGACTGGAGATGGCCCCAAATGCAGTGGGGGATTTGGGCCTTTTTAAACCAAGGGCTTTCCCAGGTCTCAGTTTGTCTGAGGCAATACCCATTCAGTAGTTAATAGCTAGCAAATAGTAAGCACTTAATAAATATATCTGTCTCTTTCTCTGTCTTTCTCCCTTTCTCTCTTTCCCTTTGTCTCTTTAATTTCTTCCCTCTTTTTGTTTCCTTCCTCTTTCCTTTCTCCATCTGTCTCTCTCTCTGTCTCTCTCTCTGTCTCTGTCTCTCTCTCTCTCTCTCTCTCTCTCTCTCTCTCTGACTCTCTGTCTCTTTCTGTCTCTCTGTATCTGTGTCTGTCTCTCTCTCTGACTCTCTGTGTTTGTCTCTCTGTCTCTGTGTCTGTCAGTCTGTCTCTCTCTGTCTCTCTGTTTCTGTCTCTGTCTCTCTCTCTCCCTCTGCTTTTCAATTTCTCTCCTCTGACTTCTTTCTCTATCTTTCTGCCTCCCTTCTCTCTGTTTCCTTTGTCTTCCTGTATCTTTATAGCTCTCTGTGCATCACTATCTCAATCTTTGTCTCTTTCTCCTCATGTGTGTCTATTACTTTGTCTCTTTCTCTGCCCATCTGCTTCTTCCTCTATGTATCTCTATCTTTGCCTCTCTTTTTTTTTTAAAGAAAGGTTCAGCTTACCTGAAGTGGCATTCTAATCAGGAGGAATGAGCTGAGTAAGGAAGCTAAAAGCCCACCCTTCCCATCAGCTACTCTCACTACATGATTCAAGAATCAATCCAATAAACATTCATTGAGCTCTGTCTCCTCCATGAATCCCCCCGCCCTGCTTCCTGCAGCTCCCCAGCCACATCATATACAATCCTTTTCCCTGGTCCATGAATCTCATCAACCACATTAAAGCATTCTTTAAATGTCTCATATGTTACTTTAGGTGTCTTCTTTTTCCCATTTTCACCCCACTGAAGAAGCTTCTCATTTTGTGTGTCTCTGCACCTTACAGATCCCACCCCCCCCCCACCGGCCCTTAAACAATTCTTCACCATGCATCTTCAGGGAGCCACACACTGGTCGTTGTCCTGAGCTTATTCCTGTCTAGCTGGCCATCCTTAGAACACATCATGATTTGAAACAACTGCCACAATATGCTTCCTGGACATAAATATAACTCTGAGCCTAAGCAGTTGACAGTATTTCATCGAAACTGCACTTTTCATTAGGACATGATAATGACAATGAAGGAGACTACTTTTACCAGACTTTCAGAGAGCAGAAATGATGATAGAACATCACTATGCTCTCAAATGCCTCACTTGACCCTGCCTCGAAGGTAAACAGATTTTTTTGCAAAGTGGGCAGAGAGGCAATCAGTAGTCATCGGAGAAACTTCATGCAAGCATGAGTGGGATGGAATAAATGAAAGGGGCTGAAGTTACATCCAGTCCATATAGTTATCAGCAACAAATGTTCTTCTCACTGCTACATGGAGGGAAAAATCCTGACCCAGCAATAATACTGTGTCTTTTTCATCCACTAAATAAAATAGTATCATGAAGCAGCAACATCATGGAAAGCATTTCAAGATATAATTAGTAATAGTTGAAATAAACATGTTTAATTTTATACAAGGGCAGCTAGGTGGTGCAGTGGATAGAGTGCCAGGCCTGAAGTCAGGAAAACTCATTTTCCTGAGATCAAATCTGGTCTCAGATGCCTATTAGCTGTGTGATCCTAGGCAAGTAAGTTAACCCTGTTTGCCTCAGTTTCCTCATCTGTAAAATGAGCTAGAGAAGAAAATGGTAAACCACTCCTGCATCTCTGCCACAAAAATCCCAAAAAGCTTCAGAAAGAGTCAGACATGACTGAACAGCAATAAAGTAACTGTGTACATCTATGGGTGTATGTGTCTGTATACCTTATATGTGTATTATACATTTGTATAAATACACTATAGATTTGTGTATATTTGTATACAGATATGAATGTATGTATATGTATAAACACAGATACTTAAAATATGTATTATGTGTGTGATGTGTGTATACATATGTGTATATATGTGTATATTTTTCCTTTCCTCCTTTTGTTTCACTCATTCTTTCTTTTTTCTCTCTTTATCTCTACTTTTGAATTTTTCCAAAGTTCGCTATTGTCCCTTTTCCAAATATTGTTTTTGAGGCAGGGGGAGGAGGTAACATTGATAACATGGGAGAGTTGGAAACAAACAAATGATACAGTAGGAATATACAACTGTTTCATTTTGTATATGGAGGAACTAAGGCCATGTTAAGCGGCTTGCCCAACGTCACACAGATGGTAAATGGTAGAGGTGGGATGACATTTGAATTCAGGTACTCTGATTCTAAATAAACATTTTTCCCTAAATCAAATTTCTAAAATCAATACATATTCCATATATATATGCCATCTAGGATATATATATGTATATATACACACACATATATACACACATATACATATGTATTAATACACATACACATACATAAAAATCACATATGACATGCATATACATGCCTATATATATATATATGCCTATATATGTATGAAGACTTAAAATATAGGGAAGAGCTGGCGATAAAGGGTTTTAAATGCCAAATAGACTATTTAACTTGGAACCAGAAAGACCTGAGTTTGAATCCTGCCTCAGACCCTGAGCAAGTTTCTTAACCTTTTGTGCCTTAGTTGCCTCATCTGTAAAATGGGCTAGATAGATAATAGCACATGCCTCCCAGAGTTAATGTGAGGACCGAATGAGATAACAAGGAGAGCACTTTACAAACTCTTTAAAGCATTATATAAATATTAATTATTATTAACCAAACACTACCATAGAGTCACAAAAGGCTACTACGATACTATTTTGTCAGTCATCCATTTATCATACTCTTCCTATGAAACTGTTGTTATTTAGTTGCTTTTCATTCACTTCCAACTCTTTATGACTCCATTTAGGGCTTTCTTGGCAGACATACCGGAGTGGTTTGCTATTTCCTTCTCCAGCTCATTTTACAGATGAGGGAACTGAGGAAAACAGGTTAAGTCACTTGTCTAAGGTCACACAGCTAATAAGCATCTGAGTCCAGATTTGAACTCAGGAAGAGTCATCTTCTTGACTCCAGTCCTAGTGTTCCATCTATTGCTCCACCTAGTTGCCCTATGGAACAAAGTACCCCTTATAATGTTATTTCCTCTAACACCATGTTTTCTCAGAAGCAATTATGGATGTTAAGCAGAATGTGTTTGTACTCTGTATGCAGACTTCCCTAGAATGTTACCCATATGTAGGGAGACAATGGATGGGACCTGTCTCCTTTGAAGGTGCCATTAAACTAAATTAATTACTGCCATCCTCCAAAATCATTCACTGCATCCCACTCCACAAATACAACACTCTTTTGTTTTTCTCTTTTGAGGAGAAGATTTATGACCTTGTTATACTCCCTTCCCTACTTCTCTCCTTTGCTTTACGACTAGGATACAGTCCAAATTGAGGTTATCATTTATAGCTAAAACATTAGGACTATTAGCTCTGAACAGCTAAGCAGAGTAAACAAACTAGTACCCAGCTGGGAACTAAATCTGCTGCCTCTCTCTGCTTTTATGTCATCAAGGTCAAACTTCCAAAGCCTGAATGTCTTGCAAATCATTTCGAAGGCATCCGCCGTACTGCTGATTGTCCACTGTCAAACGAGAAGCATCAGAACCAAATTGTACATTTCAATAATACCGTTTAACTCCTTTTCCCCCTTCAGAAGCTTTCCAACCTTTCGTGACTTTTTTATCCCCTCAATAATAGGCAGGTATAGTTACATGCATTTTCAGAAACTGAGTGAAGAATGAGACCCAAGGAAATTAAATACCTTAACAACATTATTCAATTTATTAATGACAAAAGTGGAAATCAGGTATTTCCGATTCTCCAGATCTGGTGCTCGTGAGATGTTTAGATCTGAGACAACTTTAGGAAAGGACGCTCGGTCCAGTTTTCTTTTCTCTTTGACAACCCAGGATATCTCTAGTTGTCTTTCTTTTATTTTCTTTTTCATTTCATTAAGGGCAGTGGGCTGAACCTGTGGAAAAGAAGGAAATAGTAAAGATAGTACCTATGATAGGTCTTTGAGTCTCTCTCTAGGTTTTTTCAAGTTCTATAGCTATGCTTGGTACCCTCCCCAGAATAGGGTGCCAGTTTACTAGAAGGTTAAATGTGTAAGGAAAAAGCAATTTAGATACAACCCAGGTTTCATATCTGATCCTACCGTTGCTCCAAGACTCCACCCCAATGCTCCTGGTTCTTCACTCTAAATCCAAACCGGTCTAATAATCCCTTTTACATATGACAATCCTTCAAATACTTGAACACAGGTACTTGCTTCACCCCTTAATCTTTTATTCTCCAGGCTAATCATGCCCATTCCCTTCAGATACTCTTCATATGACACGAACACAAGACCATTCAGCAACCTGATTGACTTCCGATGTTTACTCTCTAGATTTCCAATGTTTTTATTAAATTGTGCTGCTCAGAACTAAATATTATACTCTAGGTACATTCTGACCAGGGTTAAAAACAGCGGGACAGTCCCCTCCATATTCAAATAAGATATTTTGTAAAACACTTAGCAGAGTGCCTGGCATATAGTAGGCACTTATATTTTGTTCTCTTCCCTTCCCCTCCTCCCTTGTTCCTGAAAGTTGTGCCTCTAAAGGCAGCCCAAGATCAAATTAGTTTTTTTTGCCACCACATAATATCATTAACTCATATATAGATTATAACGCACTATATCCCCCAGATCTTTTATTTAATAATTGATGTCTAACTAACCTCCCCCATGTTGTACATATGAGTTTGATAATTTGTACACAAATAGAAAACTTTAAATATATTTCTCTTGGATTTCATTTTATTACATTTGATACAATGCTCTAGCCTGTTGAAATATTTTGGAGTCCTAACCCTGCCATCCACTATGTTAACTATCACTCCCAGCTGTCTTTCACCTAGAAATTTCGTGAGCATGTGTTTAGACGTTTATGCATGTTATGGATTAAAAAATATGGTAATCCCACTGTAGTCTACCTCACCAGACCTCGTTAGGAGCATTACCTTCAGTTCTGGGTACCACATTTTAGGAAAGACCCTTTTTAACTGGAGAGAGGTCAGTGGAGGGTGACCAGGATGATGAAGGACCTTGAACATATGCTGATATAAGGAGCAGTTGATGGAACCAGGAATATTTAGCCTGAAGAAGACAAGACTCAGGAGGGATGTGAAAGATGTTCTCAAGTGCTGCTTGATGGAAGAGGCATTTGATTTGGTCTCTTGTGCAGAGCAGGCAGAACAAGACACAAGGTGGAAAGGCTAGCTATCAGGAGAAACTTTCTAACAATGAGTGATGTCCCAATATGGATTAGCTTTCCTCAAAAAATGATAGAGTCCCCTTCCTTGAAGGTCTTTGAGAAGAGTCTGGATTGCTTTAATTGGGTATTTTATGCTGGGGATTCCTTTTGTGCATGGGTTGGACTAGATGGCTGATGAAGCCCCTTCCAACTTTCAGATTGTGTGATTCTGTGAATACTAATACATTCATCTAGGAAATGATTGTCCAGTTATTTCCATGATGCTGATTGAACCATAGGCCTCCAATATAACCCATTCTCCCAGTATGAATATATTAAATTATGGAAAGAATGGGAAATGCAGGTCCTGAAGGCAATAATACAAAGAATATAAAGAAAGCCTTTATTGAACAGTCTCATGAATCAGTGAAGACTTCTCTTTTATTTGTCCTCAAGAAAGGAGGTGAGTCGTCCACTGAATTAATTACCACAGCCTAGACAAAATAGCTATTTGTAACTGCTACTTGGGTCCATTGATCTTGAATATTTTGGCTAGAGTTCAGCAAATATGGATCTATAACAAGGTGTATTTGCAAAGGAAAAATAGTCTTTTTAGAATTAGGGCTGGAGATGAATTGAAAAGCCTGTTGGACCCAGTTTGGACATTATGAATATCTGATCGTGCCCTTTGAATTAGCTATTGTACTTGTGACCTTCCAGCCTTTGATTAATGAGGTATGGCTGGACCTTCCTGATCAATACATCATGACAAATTTAGAATTGTTTTTCTTTTTGCCATGCATAAAATCGTATCTTGCAGGTTCAAGAACTCACCCGTTGGCTTCACTGAGGCTTACATTCCCAGCCTGGAGGGAAAATCTTTCCCTATCATCAGATACCTTAGAATTTTGACTGAATCTGGAATACTTATAAATGAATCAAAAGATACAAGACTGGGTTCTTCCAACTGGAGTCAAGTCCCATGCCATTTGCTAAGAATGTCTAAATTCTTGTAGACATTTTTTCTTCAAGATACTAAAGACTGAAGAAAGCCCTCACGTAATCAGTAAAAGATAATGCAAAGTCTTTCCCAATGAATTTATAAATCTGTTCCTGCTCTGCCCAAAAGGTGAAAATTTGTGTGTGGTTTTAAATCCCACTTCTGAAACTTACTAGTTGTATAATGTTGGGCAAGTCACATATCTTTTTGGTCTTCAGTTTCCTTTTTTAGGTTTAAATTTATTTTTAATTTTTAATTTACAACACTGGGCTTTAGTTTCTTAATCTGTAAAATAAGGAATTGAATTTAGTGACCTTTAGGGTTCCCTCTTGTGCAAAATCTGTAATTCCTATGATCACATTTTGTCTCGTTATTGGAATTGTTTTCCTTCGTGTCTTCCCGATTTCATTCTTGAGCTTCTCCTCTCCTTCATGGATTGACTCATCAAAGTATCTTTGTCCATATCATCCTGATTATTTTTCCATTAAAACTTTGAAATCTACTTCCTTAAATCCAAGTATATGTCAAACTATGCTCAGATATCCTCTCCTCTATCATTTCCCCTCCAAATACCCATCACTTCCTCTCCAGTGACCAATTCCTAATTGTTAGTTTGAATAAGATCTATAAATGAATTTCCTTTTGTTCCCTTCCTGAGTTCAAATCTGAGCTCAGACACTTAATAGCTTTGTGGCTTTGGGCAAGTAATTTAATTTCTATATGCCTAGGAGGCAGCTAGGTGGCTCAGCGGATAGAGGGCTAGAGCTGTAGTCAGGAACTCAACCCCTGTCTCACACACTAATTAGCTATGTGACCCTGGTCAAGCCAACCCTCATTTGCCTTGATCCACTGAAGAGAAAATGGCAAGCCATTCCACTATCTTTGCAAAGAAAACTCCATGGACATTATGGTCCACGCAGTAACAAAGAGCCAGATGTGACTAAACAACAACAATTTGTCCCTCCACTTTTTGAGGGACAAATTATCATTAATGAAACTCAAAAAGATATTAAACTATCTGCTTTTGGGAGAAAGAGAGACAGAGATATGGGGAGAGAGAGACAGACAGAGACAGAGACAGAGAAACAGAGAGAGAGGCAGAGACAGAGCGAAGGAGAAAACAGAGACAGAGATCCATCCTATGATCTATCACCCAAACTCCTCAACTACTTCTTTCCATACCAGTGTTCTGTGCTATTCAGTTATTTTTTTCAGTCATGTCTGACTCTTCATGACCACATTTGGAGTTTTCTTGGCAAAGATACTGGGATGGTTTGCTTTATGTTTTTTTCTTTCTCCAGCTCATTCTATAAATGAGTTAACTGAGGCAAATGGGATTAAGTGAGTTGCCCAAGTTCACACTGCTATTAAGTGTCTGAACCCAGATTTGAACTCAGGAAGATTTGTCTTCCTGTTTCCAGGCCTGGCACTCTATCCACTGCTCCACCTAGCTTCCC
The DNA here is from genome assembly GCA_028646595.1 of Phalanger gymnotis. NCBI lineage: Eukaryota > Metazoa > Chordata > Mammalia > Diprotodontia > Phalangeridae > Phalanger > Phalanger gymnotis. Next base: position 33,229,650 of record CM053622.1, on the reverse strand, counting down.
CCAGCTATGCTCTATACTGGATGGCTTCTGAAACTTTTTCAATTTGTGACCCCTTCAGGACTTCTTAAAATGTGGGTCAGAAGTGCTACATTCCAATGACAAATTCCATTTCTCTTTCCATTGACCTTGACTCAAATCTTCTCTCCATTTTCTTTATCTATTCTTCTATCCTTCTGGAACCTCACTAGTTCCTTTTATTTCCTCACATAAGTATACCTACTTAATATGCACTGCTACCCCTCCTCCTTTTGCTTATTCCATTCCTTCTGGATAACATTTTTTCAATCCAGAACTATAGTACAGTCATGGTTTCAATGATTCCTTTGAGGTCAAATTTGGCCCATTATGGTAGAATCTATAGGTCCTTTTTGTTTGTTTCTAAACTTTGGGCATTTGAGTATAGATATTTGAAACCATTGTTTCTGTCACTAGTTCTTTTCTTAGATTTTTTGTGTGAATTTCTGAGTGATTCAGGTAGTATTCCTCTTTCATCTTTGTCACCACTCTCTAGATTTTCCATCTTTGAAGACATACGTAAGAACTCTTCTCTTTAATAATTTTTAGTGTAAAACCCTCTTGACTAGATTTGTAAGACACCTGGCAAATGCATTCTTATCACTCTTTTAAAGGTATACTTCATCTCTGGCAAAAAAAAAAATTGACCTCATATTGTAAGTTGTGATCCATAAATCCAAATCCCATCCTAAGACATCCTGTTAACTCCTCAATTTTGTTTCTTTTCCATCATTTGCCATCAATGTAAAATAGTGAGAAAAAATGCAATGTGGTCCCTTATTATCTTAAGTTTCTTGCTTAAGACTTCTTTATTACTTCATTTTTAAGTTTTTTCCTAGAGGTTTTATTATTTCCTTAATGATTCACCACTAGTGAATTATTATCAGTTTTGATGAGTTTGGAAAGAGTGTCTGCTATGTCTTGGATACATGCTCCCTGAAGATATGATACCTCTCTAATACCCTTATTAGTTCTACGAATAGCTATATGATAGATAGAGATTTAGATAGATAGATAAGTAGATAGAAGATAGATAGACAGATAGATACATAGATAGATAGATAGATACGTAGATAGATTGGTGTTTGTTAAGTGTTTAGTATGTACTAGACACATGCTCACCTTCCCTTCAAGCTTTCATCAGTCTCTCTCAGTTGTTCTCGACTTTTGTTTCTTAATTTGCCTCATCTTACAAACTATCTTTATCTTACCTTTCTTCAGTCTACCTCTTCATATTCTACTCCCTAATCATCATTGTTCTTCCTTAATTTTCCTTAATTCTTTTATAGCCCCTTCTATTGTCTGTGATCTCACTTATGATATAATCAAGAAATCGAATTTGGACCAGTATCTGGGCCTGGAGGGCATTTTTCAAATTTTCCTCAATTTCTCCCAAATTTTATCTCCTCCATATTCAACTTCCAACCTCTTCCATTGGTTCATACTCATCTAAGATAGCTGTATGAAATACTTCATCTTTTTCAGTTCAAAGTCCTTCTCTCTTTTCTTTCTCCTTCTCCCTTAACTTTCTCTGTGTCAGTAAGGCAAAATGGGCTCCTTGAAGTGCCCTTGAAGAGTTTGGCTTTTGTTTGCTTTGAGTGATTCATCTATTTCATTGAATCTTGCTAAGTGCTAAGCCCCAAGCCCAAGATTTGGATGTTCTTGGTGCCTCCTTGCCTCAGGGGAGGGCTTAGTTTAGACATGAGATTGAGTGACATATCTGGGACAGCAGGGGCTCTTGGACCACGAGGGTTTGAGTCCACATCTTTGTGGCGATTTTGGGTCCCGTGGGTGAGTCGCATGTGTGACTCACCCCTGACTCTGACAAAGATATAAAAGCCAGGGGTTGGCCTCTTCTTCCTTGCAGCTCTGAGATGCAGCAGGAGTGGCGCGTGACTCTGAGCCAGACTTGTTGAGCTCCCAGCTGAACTCAGTTGTTGATGGCTCCTTGGTAACTATGAATTGTATTGGGTCTGTCTGTTTGTAATTTGTTTGAGGGCTCTTGAGATGGTGTTGATGGGGAAACTCTGGGCGGCTGTAGCCAAGGAGCCCTCCAGCTTGTAAACCCGGATGCTGAGACTTTGTTGAACTCTGGTAACTATGTATTGGGATTTGAATCAGCCAAGATCTGTCTGTTGATGTTTGTAATCTGTTTGTATTTTGTTCTGAAGTTCAGGGTGCTGGCTTTTTCCCCTGAACTAAGTGAATGATATTTGTGTGCTGAATTAAAGTAAGCTTGCCAACCCCTTAACCTTGCTCTCCTTATTAAGGCAGATTAAAAGAACCTGGGCTTTTTGGCTGTCCGGCAGCTTTCTGGGTGCTGGCTGTGGGTGGATCTGAACCCCCCACAGAAACTGCTAGCCAGATTGCAGAAACACTGCCAAAACTGGAAACAAAAATATTTGTTACCTCTCAAAGTATTACTATCGTCCTCATCATAGTGATTTACTTCTCAATAATGTGCCATTTGTTTCAACTCAGGTTACTTATATATCCCACAGATACTAAGGCCTTTCATGGAAGGGCTCATTCACTTCCCTAGGATTCCATATCGGGATTGCCTTATATGTTTTCATAGCTTACAATGATTTTTTTTAGGAATAGAGATTAGGGTTGAGGTATGACTTATCATTACCTGCTACCTAGCCACTGTCATTGTGTTGATGTCTTCTATATATGGTTCAAGTAGATGGTTTCTAAGGTCCCCTCCAATTCCAAAATTCTGTTATTCCATAATAAAGCTTTAAAAAGTGTTGTAAACTAAAAATAAAAAATACATTTTAAAAAAGAAAAGAAAAGCATATAGCATAATGCCTGGCAAATAATAGGTGCTTTATAAATATTTATTCTCTTCCCTTCTTTTTCCCTTCCCACTTCAATTCACCAAGAATCTATTAAGCGTATGGTATGTGTACAAGCCCTTATGAGACTCTGCATCTCCCAGTGACTGAACCCAGTAAACAATAAATTGTGATTATGAAGAACATGAAAGAAATACTTTAGCTTTCTTGCCTCAGACCTTAAATTGATATATTCCCTCATATATTCATGGCAGTAGTTATAATAGTTAAATTTGGAAATGAAGTGTGCAAGATTTGGGATTATGGATAGAGGAAGTTTCATGATACTATCTAATTGATTGAAAAGGGTATGGCTAAAAGAACTACACATGGGAATTAGTAGAAACCAACTATATTTCCTCAATCCCTATTTAGCAGGTTTTACCAGATTTGCACAGATAATCTCAGACCATCATCCCCCAGGAAGGAGCTGAATCAGAGCATGCTGCTAGCCTATTAATGAGAGGGAATGCCAGGGTAACTTCTATTTGTACTACCATTACTAGAGTTCAGCGATGTATTTACTGGTACATTTAAGGATGGAAGGCCTCTTATTGTTGCTGGTTATTTATAAGACTGACTAGTACCCTATTGCACTAGTAGACTCTCAAGCTCTCTCTTAAGAACTCTGGAATTGATTGTGTGACCTAGGAGACACTGGCACAGGACCACTCAGCGTGGCGTGCCCACATATAAAAGGTGTTGTGCTCTACGAGCAAAGCACAATTGAAACAGTTCAAAGGAAATGCAAGATGTCCAAATTTAGAGAATCTGCCCCAAATGTTCACATGGACTATTTGTGCCCGACTGGTGCTAGAGCATTCTGAGCTCGTATTGGTGTGGTCAGCCACAGTCGGTCTTGAGTCTAGCATAGTGATGTCATTTTGGTCCTCTTAGAGAATAAAAGACAACAATATCAAAAATAATCACAACAACCTCAGTACATTGTGGTAGCTACATTCAAAACCTCTCAAGATCCTAGAGATAACCCTGTTGTGGGGAAGTTCCCTTCTCCTCTTTACTACTCTCATACTCCAGTCCCTAGTGGTGTGATTCCAATTTACACCAAACCAGCCATTCATGAGGATGAAACATTAAATATTAACCATGTAATTAATAATAAGGTAAAAGTCAAAATGAATAACATTGCAAGTACTCATTTAAACAAATTTAGAAATAAAAAATATCTTACAATAAATACATAAATTCAAGTCATTCTCCCACCAGAGCACTCAGCATCTGTGTGAAAGATTGGGCATATACTTATAAAAATCTGGCAGGGAAGCCACCTGAGAAAAGAAAACTCATGGGGTAGAATAACTTGTAACTCTAGAATTATATACTTCAGTATCTTTTTTCTGCCTCAGTAACTGTCCATCAAAGTTCTTTGATGAACATGGCTTTTGTATTGAGCAGATGTTTCCACTGTTCAAATTAATTCATCCACACTGCTGGATAACCACTTCACTGGGCACAGTCTCAGTAAAACTAGTCAATCTGCTGGTTGACTTCTCTGTTTCTCTTCTTTAAAATTGTCCCTCTACTCACCTATGCATCCTGGGCCATCTCCAGTCATCCTGGTGAATATCAGGCCACTGGACCCAGATGGCTTTGGAGAAGAAAGTGAACCTGGTGACCTTACACAGCCCTCCCTCACTCAAATCAAAGTAATGTCATCATTTCCCTGATGTCATGGTCCTCTTTGAGAACAAAGGACAAACACCACAACAACAACCTTCTGCTCACCTTGACTTACTCATTGATAACTATAGCATCATCATTTTTTTTGGTGGGGGATGGGAAAGACAATTCAATTGACAAAATCCTCTACAACTCTGCTCCTTTTCAATATTCATCTTCTCTTTATCCATTTCTCAGCAATTCTACTGTACTCAACAGGAAGTCATAATGGAAAGCATGGCATTTCATATGTGTATGTGTGTGTGTGTGTGTGTGTAATATGTTTTTTTCTTTTTCCTCTCACCAAGTGGAAGTAAAGAGACAGAGACAGACAGACAGATACACATACACACACAAAGAGAGAGACAGAGACAGATTGAGAAAGACAGAAAGAAAGAAAGACATGGAGAAAGAGAGACAGAGACAGAGAAACAGAGTTCCTTTAACACATTTCCAAAATCTATCCTTTCCTGTCTCTTATCCTTCTGGATTCAGATCTGTGTCACTTTTGCAAATGGTCCCTTTTGATTGTTAGTTCTTATCTTGGCTATGATCAGGCAAATTACACTTGTCTCATAATCATAGAATAGTTCCAGAGTCCAGATTTCCCCACTTCTTAAACCTAAAAGTCCTCCATTTCTTCATATACAACTCACTAAAGCATTCTTTGTTCTCCATTTACTCCAGTATTCTACAGTTTTTCACATTCACATGTGCAACGCATGCCACAGATCTCTGAGTCCCACTTTGCAGTAACTGCTTCCCTTAGAACTCTTAATAGACATATTGGGAACCTGACAAATGAACTCTCAAGGCAGGCAACTCAGCAACTTTTTTTTCCCAGAAGCAGTCTTTTGCCCCAGACAGTTGAACCATCAAGGGTCACTCTCTTATCTATCTATCAGTGGAGAAAAGGTCAACACCACTTGTGCCTTCAAGACTTGAGAATGATGCAGCGGCATTTTAGGGATCACCCAGATAACTTCCCTTTAAATACATATCCTTTTAAAGGCTCCACTAGTATTTTGACTCAGCTCCAAGTGTTTAAAGAGCTCTCTCATGGAAGATCATTAGGATTAGATTTGTTCTTCTTGGTTTTAGAAGATAAAAATTGCAGAGAGAGAGAGAGATTTAATCTTGAAAAAATATAACAATTAGAACTCACTAAAAGTGGCCTGGACCGCTTCAGGAAAAGATGGGTCACCACTCACTAAAGGTCTTGTAGAAGAGGCAGAATTTCCACTAGTAGAAGATATTGTAAAGAGGGTTCTTATATGGGTACTGATTGGACTACGTAGTCATTGAGTTTTTTTTTTTTCCAAACTCTTAGATTTTGTGATTCTTGAATTCAATAAGACAGGGAGATCATACTAACATTTTCACACAACCTTTTCTTTCCTAAGTAAATTATTCTCCCAAATAAGGATTTCATTCGAGTACATTCTACTGTAAATAACTTGTGATATTGTTGTTGTAGGGCCAGCTAGGTGATGGTGGATCTATTGCCAGGCCTGAAATCAGGAAGACTCATCTTCCTGATTTAAAATCTGACCTTAAATACTTATTAGCTGTATGACCCTGGGCAAGTCACCCTGTTGGCCTCATCTGTAAAATGAGCTAGAGAAGGAAAGGGCAAACTGTTCCAGTATCTTTGCCAACAAAACCCCAAAGGTCATCATGTGTAGTCAAACGCAACTGAAAAATGAAAAACGCAACAAAACAACACTGTATGCAACTCATGATATACAGTACTTTACGTCAGGCAAATCTAAGGGCCAGAATTCTGACAGTCTGATAAACCTTATTGACCTCCCCTCCGAACCTCCCAAAAAATGCTATAAAAGGTAATTACTTTATTGGGGAAGAAAGACATTTGAATTTTGAACAGGATATATAGAAACTACCAATATTGTGAGCATACTGGCTACCATCTGTTAGCTACTATCAATTAATCACCATACATTATTTAGCACCTACAATATGCCAGGCACTGGAAATGGGAGAAAAAAAGGTGATAGCCTATCTTTGTGGTCATTTAGATAGACACAAGATATGTACGAAGTAACAAAAGGGATAATTAGTGGAAGGCACTAGACCCCAAAGCAGCTAAGTGGCAAAGTGGATAGAGAGCCACACCCGAGTTCAAATCCAGTCTCAGGCACTTACTTCACTGTGTGACCCTTGGCAAGTCACTTAACCCTCTTTACCTTAATTTCCTCTTCTGTAAAATGAGCTGGAGAGGGAAATGACAGACCACTCCAGTATCTTTGCAATAAAACTCTAAATGGGGTCACGGAGAGTCAGACTCAACTGAGAAATGAATGAAGGCACTGAGGGCATTACAACGTAAGACCATTGTGGTGTGGACTGTTTTATTTTTGTACATGCATCTTAAGTACTTAGCAGGGTTTGGTACATTGTAAACACTAAACACTTTTTGATTCATTCCCTCTTATTTTCCTAGAGAACCTTGTCTATATCTATCCTTTGCTCTACATCTCCCACTCCTACTGCACGACCACTCATAACTAACTTGTAATGTGTTTTTATGTATGGTGTTCACCCCACTCCAGGAAAATCTAAGTCGCTTGAGGTTAGAGGCTGAAAATATTATTTATTTATATTTGCATCCTAAGGACTAAATCAACATTTATATATAAGATAATGCATGCAAACTACTATGTTAAAAGGTGCTAAAAATACCAATTAGTATTAACTGGGACTACATGTTATCAGTATTTCATTCAAATTTCTAGAACCAAAATGATGTGAATGCCCCTGCCCTCTTCCCTGGTCAGACCACAAATGGGGTGCTATGTTCAATTCTGGTATACTGTGTTTAGAAAGGACCTTTATAGGGTTGGAGAATATCCAAAGAAGCGCCTCCAAGATGGTGGAGGGCCTTAAGTTCATTGCAATACATTTGACCAGTTTATTTAGCCTAGAGAAGAGAAAACTAGGAACATATCTGGGGACTGAGAGGTGGGAGTGGGGGCAGTGATATCTGTCTTCAGGTATTTCAAGGACTGCCATATGGAAGAATGATAAGATTTAATCTGTTTACCCCAGAAGACAAGACCTGAAGTAATGAATGTTCAAAGAGATAGATAAAGGCCTGACTTCAGGGGGAAAACTTCCTAATAATGAGAGCTGTCCAAAGATAGAATGGGCTTCCTCAGTTTGCCCATCACTCGAAGTCTTTAACCAAAGGCTGGATAATTATTGGCCCGTGATGTTATGGTAAGGATTGCTTTAATGAATGGGTTAGACAACGTATGCCCTAAGCTCTCTCCTGCTCTCAAATTCTGTGATTCCATGATTGAATTTTTCTTTCTTTTTTCTCCAAATAGGGACAGAATATTGACACTCAGCCTCTGTGAATTCTAATGTGCTCACTAAAGCTCAATGCTGCAAATCTGAAAGCTGTGGAATGATTGATGGTTCTGTGCGTGGATATCTCTTCCAACAGTGAGCCCATTTGAATTTTATCTGCAATCTCAAATCAGAGGCATGCTTTCATTTACAATCTGCTGATGCAAAGACCCACCCTCTGGAGTCTGGCTTCACTCTAGGCTCTGTCTCTGGAATTAGACATCTTCATCAAGTTGCTTGTTTTGGTTTGTTTATTTTGTTTTGTTTTATTTTCCTTTTTGCTCAAAGGTTTCATGTCATGATTTTACCTTCTAATAAGCAAGTTAGGGAAATCGGTCAAAGTGGAACTAACATTTTCTTTCAGCTTTAAGATTTCCAAAGCTATTTACAGAGCCTGTCACATGATAGACACTTAATCAATGTTTGTTACTTGAATGCCTATCTCCTTCAAGGCAGCTAGATGGAGCAGTGGGTAACAGTTCTAGGTCTGGAGTCAGGAAGACTCAAATTCAAATCTAGTCTCAAACTCTAAATATCCATGTGACCCTGGGCAAACCATTTAACCTCTTTCTGCCTCAGTTTCTTTAACTATAAAATGGGGATAAAACCTCCTAGGATTATTGCAGGGACCAAATGAAATGATATTTGTAAAGTGCTTAGCATGGTGCCTGGCACATAAAATATGTGTTTTCTTCCTTCCCTCCCTCCCTCTCTCCTCTCCTTTCTTCCTTCTTCCTTCATTTGAGTCTTATAATAATCCGGAGCTAGAAGGGACCTTAGATGGCATCTAGTCGAAGTCTCATTTTACAGATGAAGAAGTTGAGGCCCATAAAGATGGCATGATTTTACAAAGTCCCATAGGTAGTTAATGGTAGATCAGGGATTCAAACTCAAGCCCCCTGATTCAAAACCCAGTGCTTTCCCCACTGGTCCATGATGTTACCTGAGGGCAAGGACAATCTTTTGCTTCTTTTCATATCACCAATGCTTACCATAGTGCCTGACACATAGTAAACACTTAATAAATGTTTATTGAATGAATAAAAGAGTCATATTGACAATGAATTCATGACCTCATCTATGGGAGTATCCCCATCAACTTTACATATTACAATCCACCCGTTACTTCATGTCCTATGTAACTCTTCCATGTCCTGCTATAAACTAGCCCTATGGGGACCACCTAATTTTACTTTGGCCTTCCTTCAGTCTTTTTCACACAATGGAGCTCCTGCAATCATGGAGCATGAAGGCCACCCATCAATTATCCCTTATTTTTACACGTGACTCATGAATCTTTTTTTCCTAATTTTATATTTCTTACAGGACATCATTTACATTACTTCTCCAGCTTTGCTCACCATCTACCTCACCATTAACCTGGGGTGAACATCAATTTTCTTTCTTTAGACATTTTAGTAGTCCATGCTTGTAGCCATAACAGCCAGCAACACCTGAAAATTATGGACATTGATCAGATGGGGATTTGCTTTGAGGAAGAGTTTGAGGGTTGTGAAAAGAACTTGGTAATTTCTCAATGCCAATTCAATCTGCTCTCCGCTTTACCACAAATTCTTAGCCCATCTCATTGTCATTTATACTATTTATCATATATTGATGTATAAATATCTATATGTTGATATGTCTATATATACATAGATGTATGTATATGTGTAACACCTCCCCTGAGGCATTATAAACCTCCATCAAGGAATGAATACTTCCCTAACTCCTATTTGCACTGGACATCTGGTTCCCCAGAGGCCAGCTGACTAGTTTTCCTCTTAGGGTATGGGGGCTCTGGCATTGATCTTGACAAGCCCCAGAGGACATGGTCAAAGATAACGTAGGGCAAATTTCGTCTCACCTGACAAAAATGGTAATTACTCGTGCCCAAGCCCATGGATGGTCAAGACAACCTCTTTCTATCTCCAATAGATTTATACCTTACTTCTCCAAAGACATATGCTATTTTCTGGACTTCTAGCACTATCATGAGCACAAGGACACCTAACAAGAAGAAAGAGTTCAGAATGTTGGAAAGACGAGATTCCAAAGATGTACTGAAGCCAGTTTGAACTGGCTTCTCAAGAGCCAGTTGTTAAATTTTCAACAAGAGGATTTACACCTCATAAATTGGCAAATTCTGCAAATTGAAGCTTAATTTAATGTTTTATTGATTGTCCAGACTTAAGGATGTTATAGAGAAAATATTCATGGTGCAGATTAAACTTAAGATTGTCATGCTTCCCCACCCCCAAGAGAGCTGGTGGTTAAACATTTCTCAGCACATCCTTACAAGGAAGCTCCTCTCCTCATTATTCCCTTCCCCCTGTTGTGCCCCAGTAGGATTAGAACCTAAATATTCTTTGCTCAAGGCCAGATCTCTATTCCCTCTACCATATTGCCTCTCATTGTCCACAATGGAGAAAGCTTATGACTGTTGTTGACAGGATTTGTTGCCTTGAGATTTTTCCTTCAGCTTAATTTGGACCACCTCTGCTTCTGCAACTTGTCAATAGCAACATTATCTTTGCCAGAGATGTTTTCTAACAATATTCCATGTTGTTTCCTAAGCCAGAAGGCCACTGTTCACTCCATCTTCACAAGCATCTAAGACGATTTTTCCTACAATGTGGGGTTGGCCATGTCACTTTCTTACTCAGTAACCCCAGTGTTGTCGAGTCATTTTTCAGTCATGTCTGACTCTGACCCCATTTGGAATTTTCTTTGCAAAGATTCTGGTTTGCTATTTCCTTCTCCAGCTCATTTTATAGGTGGGGAACCGAGGTAAACAGGCTTAAGTGACTTGCCCAGGGTCACACAGTTTGTAAGTGTCTGAGTCTGACTGATTTGAACTAAGAAAGATGAGTCTTGCTGATTCCAAGCCCAGTGTTCCATCCATTGTGCAACTTAGCTGCTCCAATAACTCCATTTTCTCCCTATTAATTCTAAGATCACATATAAACTTCTTTGGTTGGCATTTAAAGCTCTTTATAATGTGGCATTTTGAGTTTTTGTACGTATTATTTACCTCCATGTCCTCAGTGGATTGGTCATGATGGCCCACTTGTTCCTCACACGCATTCCTACTCTTTATTGTGACTTTGCAATAGACTGGCCCCTGTGCCTGGAATTTTCTATCTCCTGACCTCTGTCTTTTCGCAGCTTTAACGACTAGTTCAAACCCCCCTTCGCACCAGGTCTTTCCCAGTCACCCATAGATTAATGCCTTCCTCTTCGACATTACCTTATATGCACTCAGTATCTTGTATTTAAATTTATAGACACATTCTCTCCCACATTGGAATGGAAGCTCCTTGAGGGAAGGGGCTGTTTTTGATATCTCTTTGAGTCCCCATCAGCTAGCACTGTGCCTGTAACATAGTAAGAACTTAATAAATTCTGATTAATGGATTGAATCACTCATCCAGGGTCCTCAGTTTCTTTGTGGGGGACAGGAGAAAGAGGAATTCACTCTAAACAAACATAAGACTACATACCTTTCCCCCCAGAACATTACTTTAGCTTGGCTCAAGGAAATGAGAGCACCTTTGTCCAATATTCCCCATGGCTTTCCAGGGAGACATGCAGTGATCAGTCACAAACAGCTTATAAACGAAGACACAGAAAGACTTCATTTCCAAGACTTCTTAAAAAGGCTGAGGTGTCCATTTATCCCCTTTAGGTTCTGTTGTATGCTGACACAGCCCCAACATAGAATGTCAAACTCCACAAGTTTTTATCTTTTTAATAAACCTCAAGAGCCTGCCATTAATACCTAAACCCAACTCCCCTACACCTTTATCATCATCATCATCATCATCATCATCATCACCATCATCATCATCACTATTATTATGAATTTTGATGATCTTCTGAGAGCCAAGTAAAAAGTGTGTCCAGGGGCAAGTCAGAGCATTGTGTTGTTTTTTTTTTTAATATTTACAAGAACACGGACAAATGAGTTCAGTATATCTGCCCATGGACAGAATAGCATGTAGTCTTTAGTACATCCTCTTATTCTTAGAAAAAGATGAGAGAACACTAAACTACCAATCAAATGTGGCCACCTGTTGAAATCATAGATAAAATTTCTCTCCATTAGTTCTTATTATGTTCTGCTCTGCAGATTAGTCAATAGAAAGGAAGAGGTGGTAACACATTGCCTAATGAAAAAGACGAACACACGCAGATCAGCAGAGGCAAAGGATGGCTGTTGGCTCAACTTTGTACAAAATCAAAAAGAGGGAGGGAATGTAAGGACAGGGTATGGAATGAATATAACCTGTTTTTTTTTTGGTTGCAAAAAAACTGTAAGGGAAAAAGGGAAGGGTTCCCATTTGGGGACAATGTTTGGAAGACAAATTGTAGTAAGTAACTATTGGTAGATTTTTATTATGCCTCAAAAAAGAGTAATATCAGAAAATCAGAAAAACATGAGATTTGTTTGAATCAATGCAGAATGAAGTAAACTGAGAAGGGAAAACATTATACAGAATGAATAAAATAGGTAAAGGGGGGTCACCAAATGAAAGTGCTTATGGCATAATTGAAATGACCAATCTGGACTTTAAGGAAGAGATGAAGAAAAATATCTTTGCGTCAATCAGTCAAAATATAATATTAGGTGCCTGCTGTGGTCCAGGTACCATGCTAGGTGCTAAAGATACAAAAAAGGAAAAAGTAGAAGAAAGTCCTTGCTCTTAAGAAGCTCACAGTCTAATGGTGGAGACCACATAAGAACAAGATATAGATAGGCCAAATTGGAGATAAACAAGCACTAAAGTTAAAGGGATTTAAGATAGTCTTCCTGTAGTGAGAGGATTTTAGCTGGGACATGAAGGAAGACAGAAGGCAGAGGTGTCTAGGGAGAATGTTCCAGACATGAAGGACAGCCCATGAAAGTGCAGGTAGACTGTCCTGTGCGAAGAATGTCAAGGAGCTTAGCAGATCTTAATCACAAAGGACAGTAGAAAGAACACTAGCGGGCGGAGCCAAGATGGGGGCTGGGAAGCAGTGACTGGCGTGAGCTCCCCACCAAGTCCCTCCAAAAACCTATAAAAAATGGCTCTGAACCAATTCTAGAGCTGCAGAACCCACAAAGTGGCAGAGGGAAGCAGGGCTCCAGCCCAGGACAGCCTGGATGGTCTCTGGGTAAGGTCTGTCTCGCATGGAGCTCCCAGCCCCCAGCTGAGGGGAGCGGAGCTGAGCCCAGCGTGCACGGCGTGAACAGACCAGATGCGGACCTACCAGACCAGAAGCCGAGTGGAGAGTGCCCTACAGGCATGAATTACTGAGCTGTGGCATCTACCAGACCTCTCAACCTACAAAGAGCAAAGACTACACAGAAGGTTAGTGGGAAAAGCTGCGGGACTGAGTTTGCAGTTGGCCACCGCCCCTGGGGCAGCCGAAGTGGGGCAGCTTTAGAACTACAGCTGCAGTTGCTTCTGGCCCCAGGCCCACCTGGTGGGAGGAATTAAGTGGCTGATCAGAGCAGGAGTGAAGAGCCTGCTGAAGATTTAAGCCCAGTCCAGGTAGGGGGTTCTTGGGGAAGGAGGCGTGCTGGTGAGGCAGCGCATCCCAAGTGTGGAACATAGAACTCTTTAGTCTACAAGCAATCATACACTGACAAAAAAGTCAAGGGTTAAGTAAGTTGGCTGGGAACATGGCCAGGCATCGAAAACACACCCAGATTCAGTCTCAGACTCTGGAATCCTTCTTTGGTGACAAAGAAGACCAAAATATACAGTCACAAGAAGTTAACAAAGTCATAGAGCCTACAA
>CM053622.1:33166579-33215457 GCA_028646595.1 Phalanger gymnotis | reverse complement strand
CTCAGTGAAAAGACCAGAGCTGAATAGAAAATTTGACTTTCAAACACAAGAATCAAGAGAAGCATGAAAAGGTAAACAAGAAAGAAAAATCATAAGGGACTTACTAAAGTTGAACTGTTTTGTTTACATTCCTATATGGAAAGATGATGTGTATGATTCATGAGACCTCAGTATCATAGTAGCTGAAAGGAATATGCATATATATATATGTGTGTTTATATGTATATATATACACATATGCGTGTGTCAATGTATGTATATATGAAGCTGTGTATATATATATATATGTACATGTATATATATATACATACAGAGGGCACAGGGTAAGTTGAATACAAAGAGATGATATCTAAAAAAATAAAATCAAATTAAAGGATAAGGGATAAGAGAGGAATATATTGAAAGAGGGAGAAAGGGAGAGATAGAATGGGGTAAATTATCTCACATAAAAGTGGCAAGAAAAAGCAGTTCTCTAGGAAGGGAAGAGGGGGCGGGTGAGGAGGAATGAGTAAATCTTGCCCTCATCAGATTTGACCTGAGGAAGGAATACCATGCACATTCAATTGGGTATCTCACCCCACAGGAAAGAAGGAGAAAGAAGATAAAAACGGGGGACGATAGAAAGGAGGGTAGACAGGGGGAGGAGGTAATCAAAAACAAACACTTTCGAAAAGGGACAGGGTCAAGTGAGAAAATTCAATAAAGGGGGATAGTTTAGGAAGGAGTAAAAAATAGTTAATCTTTCACAACATGAGTATTATGGAAGGGTTTTACATAATGATACGCTTGTGGCCTATGTTGAATTGCTTGCCTTCTTAGGGAGGGTGGGTGGGGAGGGAAGAGGGGAGAGTATTTGGAACTCAAAGTTTTAAAAACAGACTTTGAAAAACAAACAAAAAAAGTTTTTGCATGCAAATAAGATACACAGGCAATAGGGCATAGAAATTTATCTTGCCCTACAAGAGAAGAAGGGAAAGGGAGATGGGAGGGGAAGTGGAGTGACAGAAGGGAGAGCTGACAGGGGATTGGGGCAACCAGAATATATGCCATCTTGGAGTGGGCAGGAGGGTAGAAATGGGGAGAAAATTCATAATTCAAACTCTTGTGAAAATCAATGCTGAAAACTAAATATATTAAATAAATTAAGTTAAAAAAGAAACAAATAACAACTTACATAGCTGAACATATAGTGCTCATGGATGGGCTGGACCAATATAATAAAAATGATAATACTACCAAAAATAATTTATAGTTTTAAAGCTATATAAGTAAAACTACCAGAATAATACCTTACAGAGCTAAATAAAATAATGACTGAATTTTAGAGGAATAAAATACCTAACATATTAAAAACAAAGTACAAATGGATCAAAAATCATCAGCAATTCAGTTAGACAACATTTATTAAGTAACTTCTGTGTGCCAGCAATTCTGCTAAGCATTCATGGATCCAAAGAGAGGCAAAAGACAGTCCCTGCCCTCAAGGAGCTCATAATCTAATGGTGGAAACAATATACAAGCAGCTGTCTATACAAACAAGCTAGATACAGGATAAATTAGAAATGAACAACAGAAAGTAATCACTAAAATTAAGAGGGATTTGGAAAGACTTTCTTCACTCTCTCCAATTTGGAATCATTTCTATTCTGGCAATACTTGGCATTTCTGTATTGTTTGTGCATCAGTCTTTTCTTATTAAGTGAGTCTTTAACAATTAGACCTTACTGAAATATTCTAGCCTGTATTTCTAAGCAGAACCTATCTCAGATTGGTTGTGGGGAAAAAACTCATTTTGGTAGAATCTAGAATACAAATCTGGAGAATATACATACTAAATGCTTATTGACTGACTGAGTCAACTTTTTGTTACAAGTTTAAGCAGGGAGAAGCATCAATTGGCACAGAGAAAAGTATGTGCAAGTAGGCTTCTGAATATGAGTCATTTTTCAAGGACTTGTAACACACAGAAAAGACATTCATGTTGTGTTCACAACTAGTCAACTTGAGGGTAATTCATTGTATTTCAGTAGAAGATTGGAGATTTTCTTATCTGCTAGAATGACATTGCTCTTGCAGAGGCTGATAAAAGGTGGACTCTTGGTTTGCTTTGCCCAAGAACAAGATAAATGGCAGGAGATAAAAAAGCCTAGATGTGCCCATTTACACTTGAAATGGAGGCTAATTCTAAAATAATATTATTTATTCCAAGGAAAGAAATAAATGTTTGTTAAGCTGAATTGCATTTCTTGATTTGAACAAAAGATGGAGACTAGGAGGAGGTCCTTTCCAAGTATCATGCTTGGAATCTCATGCTGCAAATATATCCTGTCACCTCACATGAAACATATTGATAAGTTTCCAATGTCCTCTTCTCATGGACAGGACTTTATTGCTGTACCTTTTCTACTTTGGCACCTCAATGCTGGCTCTTTATTTTTCCAGTGTCCTTCAAATTCAAAGGATCAAAAAGTACACAGTTTACTAATTCTCCCCAGTTGGAAAGGGATGTATCTCTGAATTTCCCCAGTCCCTCTATTTCCTATCACCCATGTGAAAGAGCTTCCTCTAAGCATTTCCAAGTCCAGGAATGTTCATTCTTGAATGAAAAAAATATGAGTTCTGGTTCTGGAAGTATTCTCCATCCCTCTACCCAAACCATTTGACTCCTTCCTGCCACTACCATTACTTTTTGAAGTATTCCTATAGATGTTATCTCCTTATTCTCTTAATGACACCCCAAGAGAAATATTTTAAAAGAAAATAGCCTTATATATCCCTAGAACCATGTAAGATCACTTTAATTGTTCGTCCTATGTTTGCAATACCATCTTGTTTACCTCTGCTATGTTTCTTTGATTTGATGAATTTACACATCAAATCAAATTCCTGTGATTTCTTCTGAAGGAAAGACATAATTCTTCCCTTTTAGGGGAAAAAGCATTTCTTTGTCCTTTAATGATTAAGCTCAACTTTATAAGGTAGTTGGGTTTTTGGGACTGTAACCAGAGCTTCTTCAGAATTCGTAAGTCCAATTTGTTCATGGACTTTTCATAAACAGGAATTTGTATAATCCAGTTTTCTGGTTAAAATGTCCAAAATCTTTTATTTCATGTTCAAGTTCTGAAGCATGACCATGACATTCCTCTACGTTCTATCTTCTGTTCTGTCCTGTCTATTTAAGTATCTTCTGGCATATTTTGATCTGCATTTTGCTTTCTGTAATATTTCTGAACAATTTTCTTGCATGATTTCTAAGAACATGGTATTTTAGTTTATTTTCCTTTCTTCATAATTCAGTGATCCTCAGATGATCTCATAGTATTTTATTTTCATGAGCAATTAGGTGGCACAGTGGATAGAGTGTTGGGCCAGGAGTCAGGAAGACCAGAGTTCAGATCTGACCCCAGGCACTTACTAGCTATGTGACCCTGGGCAAGTCGCTTAATCCTGTATACCTCAGTTTCATCATCTGTAAGCTGGAGAAGGAAATGGCAAACCACTCCAGCATTTTTGCCAACAAAATCTCAAAAGGGGTCATGAAGAGTTAGGTATGATTGAAAAAATGACTAAACAACAACAAAATCCTATTTTTCAAACTCAATGTCCTTTGCTTGTATAAAACATAGGTATGCCTGCCACCTTATCATCTTATAATTTTTTCCATTAATTTATCTTCCATCTCTGCAATTTTGAATGTGAAATCTTTATCAGCAAATTTACTGTTTTGGAAACATCTTGGGTCATATCTTTTATTTAACTTTTTATTTTTGAGAGCTTTATTTTTGTCTTATTTTCCTTTATTTTTAATTATTTTATTACTCTTTTGAACAATTTTGTATTCTTCTGAAGCCATTTGCTTACTGTTTCAGGGGTCTTTGCTGGTTATTGTAGTACCTCTCCTCTCATTAGAAAGATTTGAGTCAATTTATTTCACTCCAAAGCACATATATAGAAGCCTTTTTTATTGTTTATCCATTTCCTTTTGTCATCAGTCTCTCTCTATTGTCTTTTCTAGGAAGAGTTTCTTAAGATGAATTCTCCTCTCCCCTCTGTATTATTTGCTGTTACTCTTTTACTATTTTCGACAAGTCTTGCTATTTTGAGATGATGGATTGGAGATGGGCTTAAACATGACCTCTCACTCAATAATCTTGCCAGGCATGTTCCTCTTTTCTTCCATTTTGTTTGCTGTTGTTTTTCTTTCAGTTTATTTGGTGCCTTTATAGGTGTTTGAAGGTATAAGGGGGTGGAGGGAAAGGACTGTTTATATTCTTTTTCTCCTTGATGGCCCTGTATTGATGATCCAGATAGCACAATACCCAGCCCAGACTGATCCTCTCTCTATCCTAGACTGATGACTTTCTCCATCCAGAGCAGTATGCTTGGGCAACTTAATAGACTCATAGAGCAAGAACTAAGAAGGGAACTTGGAATTCATATAGTCCACCTCCCTCATTTTACACATGAAGAAACTGAGGCCCAGAGATTTTAAGTGACTTATTCAAAGTCACACAAGTAGCAAATCAGAAATCTAGAATTCACACTCATGTACTGTGTCTTCAAGTTCAACTGGCTTTCTCCATCATCACCTATTGAGGGATGGGAAAATCTAACCAAACTGATGTTCAGGGGAGACTTCTAGGAGAAATGACAGATGACACTGCAGCCATACTGAGCTCATGGAGTGGTAACCAGAGCAGAGCATACAAATTCCAGGCCAGTAACATAGCCTTCTATTTTATTTCCTGTTTAGAATGGCCATGTGGAGAAATGTTTCTTTCCTCCTCTGCTTGCTATTTTTATTGCTTTATTTGGCACATTTGTTGTTGCTTTGAGATGCAAAGGGGGAGGTCAGTTTATATCCAGTCATTCACTTTGCCATCTGGCCAGAAGTTTCAGATCCACTAATTTAACAGATAAAGAGGCTGAGACTTAGGGAAGTCCCCCAGGTAGTAAGCAGCAGAGTCAGGACTGGAAACCAGAATCTTGACTCTAAACACAGTGTTCTCTCTTCTGCTTTCTTCTTTGCCTCTATCATGCTACCTTGGACAAACCCATGCAGTCAGCCAGTCAGTTACCAAGCACTTACTTTGTGCAGAGCATTGGGACAAAAAGAAAGACCAAAAACTAAAACAAAAACAAAAACCCTAGCCTCGAAAAATTTATATTCTAATGGAAAGGGGAGGTGGTATAACATGTAAACAAATAAATATACACAAGATATATACCGGATGTATGAAAGGCCCTAGCAGCTAATAGGACCAAGAAATTTGAGTTGAGTCTTGAAGGAAGCCAGGGAAGCCAAGTCATGCAAGTTAGGAGGCAGAGTACTCCAAGCACGGGGCAGACAGTGCAAAGGCAGAAAGATGGGTGATGGGGTGTCTCCACTGTGGTATGCAAATAGGCCAATATGACTGGATCATGGAAAGCACGGATGGGAGTAAAGACCAAAAAATTTGGAAGGGACCAAGGTATGAATGAATATTTTTATGGGTACACACACAGACCGGGCACATAAAAAACACACATACTCACACACAAAGATACACACATACTCACACACATACAAACTCATAGACCCAAACACTTTCTCTGATTCTAAGTTAAAATACCAAGGGTACAGGAAGAAAGAGGGTTTCTTTAGCAGGAATACACATATTAAGCCCTTGAGTTCATTGAAATCTTTTTTTCCATCTACCTCTCAAACTACTTTCATTTACATAAGGCTCCTCCCACAATGGCAAGATAAAACTTCTTGGAAAGATCTTATACATGTATGTATGTATGTATACATGTATGCATGTATTTGTATATAACTGTATGTACACATATACATGCACATATATATATAAATATAAAAAGCTAACATTGACAGCCATTAGATCAAAGCTCTTTTTCCCCTGTAGACTGTGAGCTCCTTGAGGGTAAGGACTCTCTTTTGCCTCTTTTTTATATCCTTGGTACTTGGCATGGTGCCACCTGGCACATAGTGGGTATCTAATAAATGTTTATGGATGGACTGGCTTTTCCATAGAGGAACCATCATAATAAAAATTATGTTTCTCCTGACAAGCTCTAAATATCCTAAGACACCAAGGTCATCCACTGCACCCCGAACTTCCCCAATCTTCTTGACTTTTGTCCAGCCACTGGACTTCAATGACTCAGGAAGAGAGAGCGAAGCTGCCAACTTTGTGCAACTGCCTCACTAAATCCAATTCACAAACAAATCATGTCATTGGTCCTCTGAAAACGAAAGACGACTAACAAAAAACTACGCTAAAAAACTAAGTTCTCAGGCCTCTATTCTGTATTCGTCTATTCAGAGAAGGAGTTATTATCTAGGATCTACAATTCAGAATAATTGTTTTCCTTTGTAATTCCAGGTGGCATGGTGATTAAGAGTGCTGAAGATGGAGTCAGGAAGACCTGAGTTCAAATCATATTCCAGACACTTACTAGTTGTGGCAACATAGGCAAGTCATTTCTCCTTCAGTCTCAGTTTCCTCATCTGTCTAATGGCGATAATAATAGCATCTACCTCCTAGAGTTGTTGTGAGGACAAAACAAGATAACTGTAAAAGTACTTTGTAAATCTTAAAGGCCCCTATGAATTCTAGCTATTATTACTACTGTTTCTTGCATGCATTTAAAAAATCATTCTAAGGTGTCTACATGCCTGCTCAAATTGACAAAGGGGTGCTCATCTCTAAAAAGTTAAGAACCTCTGATTTAAAGAAAGGATAGCTCAGCCTATATCTGGTTGAATTATTTCAGTAGGAGCTGAAGGACAAATACAGGGCATATTAGTCCAAATTACCTTCCAATTGCAGGATGAGAGTTTTCACGAACTTGATTTGGAAGCACAGACACAGGTGGATTTCTTTTCATGTCACCTAGGGCAGCCTGACAACCTGCAAGGGACATTCAAGAAGGCGGGGGTAAGGTGGGGTGTGGAGGAGGGAAGAAATTGCTTTCATTTAAAAATTACTCTTTCATTATCACTTCTGCTGAGTCGCCTAGGCTCTGTAGACCTTGTTCCTTTAATGGCAACCCACATTTCACAGTCATTAAGAGATGTTGATGGGGTCCATCCCTAAGTGTGAAAGCAGCCACTTCCGATGTCCCAATTATTCAACTCATCGTCGCCTATGGTTCGGATGGACCGGAGATATACTGCGTCCCACAGACGGCACATATGAATGTCTTTGGATGCTTCCCTCAGCAGATTTACATCTCAATCACCTATTAGGGTTCATAGGGAAGTCATAATCGCATACATTCAGGCATTTCTGCTACAAACGTCCTAAATCGTGGAGGCGCTCGGCAATGATTCATTCCTTCAGTCCTTTCGAGGGAATAAAAAATGAGAGACTCTCTGAGTTATGAGTCCCAGGCAGGGCGAATATAAATTGAAACTAGCTAATCGCAGCCAGAGAAGACTATCATTTTTTCTGTCATGCTGAATTATGATGAACAACAGGAGAAAGATATGTAAACATGTCAATGTCGGTTCAGGAGCCTTCAATTTCTCAATAAATCTGGCTTCCAATAGTTTTTTCCAAGATGATGTCACGTATCCAAATGTCCCATTCCAATGGCGCGAGCAAAAAAACTAAGAAACAGAACATAGAAAAACAGAGGATCAGGTAAGGCTTCTTAGATTTATGATTTGGAGTTAGTGAACCTGAGTTTATATGACAGATATGTATTTTACAGACTGCCTTCCAACTGTACCCTCTTAATGTCTTTTGTACCTGCTCTAAGCCACATCCCAATGGAAACAACTTAAGGGCTAATATTCAACTATGTGCTATGTTGTTTAATCTCTAACATGGTTTAGAGTCCACTATGCAATCTTTCACACGCCCAGCCAGCACTTCTTAAATAGTTATCCTCAATTGAAATCAATATTCCATTAGCACGATGGAAACTCCCGTGCTCCTAAATCTTTTGAATTTGTCATTTTCAATGGTCTCAGCTGGGTATCTTCTGACAACTTATAACTGGCTAGTTAAAGGTGACCGCTTTTTGCTTTTACAGTGACCCACACAGGGCCAGATCAAGGTCGGGAGAATTTGGTTGGCAGCATCGAGGGGGCTTGAGCTCAGAGTGAGAAGAGCTGGCTCCTCATTCTGGCTCTGGCTCTAGTTGTCTCTGGGATGGAAGCGAGCCACAGAGTAATTACAGAGTTGGAAGGAGAGTCCATCTAATCCAACCCACACCTGAAGCAGAGCTCTTTTATTTCTACAAAACATTATTTGTTTATGTCAGTATGCCTGACAAATGGCTATCCAGACTTTGGCTGAAGATCTCCGTTGAAAGAGAACTCACTACCACTTGATGCAGCCCATTTATTCCAGTTTCAGATAGTTCTCATTAATTGATTCATCAATACATGGTGATAGCTAGTATTTATATAGTACTTTAAGGTCTGCAAGGCATTTTGTATCTTTTTTTATTTAATCCTCGCAATAAACCTGGGAGGGAGGTACTATTATTATTTTCATTTTACAAATAAAGAAACTGAGGCTGAGAGAGGCCAAAGGACTTTCTTAGGGTCACATAGCTAGTCTGAGGCAGGATTCAAACTCAAATCTTCTTGACTCTAAGTCTGACTACTATATTAAATTTCTCTTGGAGTTCATGGCATATTTTATTGTTGTTGCTGCTGAAAGGGGTTGGTTTAACAACAACAACAAAAAATAAACAAAAAAAACTACTAATGTACTCTAAACTATTCATTTGTGGATGAGGAAACTGAGGCCAAGAAAGATGAAATAACTTGTCCGAGTTCATGAGGAAGAAGAAGACACAGGGTCCAAACTTGGACTAGCTGAAGCCAAATTTAACATCCTTTCCTCTACCTCCTTCTTATCCTCTACAGGTTTTCCTTATATCAAACCAAAATGTACTTATTTGTGTTTTCCACCCATTGTTACTGGTTCTGCCCTCTGGAGCCAAATAGAAAAAAACCCTGAAATTTCTTGGGTATGTCGTAGAAAAACATAATGGCCTTCAGTGAGGGGAGGTAGAGGGGACCCCACTACCATGGCACTATTTCCATTTCCATTTTGGGTAGCTGTAATTGAATATGTCTAATTTTTCTTCTTCCCAAAACACCTTCATATCCTTCAAGATTTCTATCATTTTTGGCCCTTTCCTCCCCAAATCTTGTCTTGTCTCTACTATACTTCCCTACTTCCTTTTATCTATCATCCCATGATATGAACTCAAAGCCTTTTGCCAACTAAGGTTAATGGAAAAAAGAAAACTGGGTTAGGAAAAGAGATCAACTAGTCCAAACCACAACTAACTCCACCTCTTTGGGCCTTAATTTTCAAACTGTTTAAATAAGGTGATCAGATTCAGTGACTTCTAATGAGCCCTCAAGCTTTAACCTTAAATGACTCTGCCTAGAAATTAAGTAACCAAAACTCCACAGTTTCTGCTTTTTCTGAAGAAATTGATTTATAGCACATAGAAAACTCTTTTACTTGGAAACTGGGTAAGCAGGTGGCTGCAATTTATATCAATTAAATTGTGGACCTGTTGCCGGGACTTGAAATTTTTTTTTCTTCCTTAATTATGTCTTTTTAACCAAACTGCTGATGTCTGAGTATTTGCCTGTTTGGCTTCTTCATGTCCATCCTTCCTTTGCCTTAATCTCTTTGAGCTGTAATGAGAAACTTACTCCTCATCTACCAGAAACTTCATGAGCAAGAATTAATGCAGTGTTTCCTTTTATTTAAAAACAAGTCAAGTAGAGTGGCTCATGGAAATTCTGGATAAGGACAAATTATGATTCCATATTGTGGTCTCATGTAATTTTCTCCTGCCAGACCCTGAGCTATCATTACAATCAAAATGCTTTCTCCTGGAAAATAGAGAACAAATTTAAAACCTTGAAATAGCCATTGGATGGCAGCAGATAGGACATTAGACAAGATGCTAATGCTGGGCTGGATCTATGTAGGTTCTTCTGAATAATTACAGTTCCTGGCAAGGTAGGGCTATTTTTCAGAGGGTTAAGACTTGAAACATCTCTTCCTCCTACTAGGGAGAAAGAATGGGATTTGAGAGATATTGATGCTTCTCAGTGTCCTTGGTAACCACTGAGTGTTTGCAAAAGTTGTTATGGCAACAGAGGGACTGAATAAACAGGGCTAGCTGCAGGTCTATAGGCATCAACGCCGGGTGTCTCTGTCTTCACTCGTGGGCTGCTCTCTAGTGACCTTGCTACTGCTGCCCAAACGATCCGGCAAGGTAAGAGAATAAATAAATGTAGGCTGTTTTTGATCTAGGGGCTCTCTGAAGGGGTAAGGGTACAAGTAGGGAGACATGGCTAAGCCAAGCCAATGCCCAAGAAATACTTGCAACACTAGTAGAAAGGCCTTATATGGAACATCTCAACTGACTATGGTTGAGTCCTCTAGAATACATGTGGTATGATGTCATGGTTTGAGAACAGAACTAGGAGTCAGAAGGGACTGGGTTCAAATCTGCCCCCATGTATTGTTAAGCAAAATGGGCTCCTCAGCACTTAGTTTGACAAGTGCCCTTGAAGAGTTTGGCTTTTGTTTGCTTTGAGTAATGCTAAGCCCCACGCCTATACCCCTATTAGGTGTGGAACCTATGTGGGTGTGGATTGATGACTGAAGTGGGGCCCAAGGTGGGGCTATCACCGGGGATGGCCTAGTTTACATGTCTGAGACAGCAGAGACTCTTAGACTACATGTGTTTAAGGTGGCTCTTTGTGACGATTTTAGGTCACGTGGGTGAGTCGCATGTGTGACTCACCCCTGATGCTGAAAAAGATATAAAAGCCAGGGGTTGGCCTATTCTTCCTTGGAGCTCTTTGCTGCTGCAGTGGTGGCATGTGTGACTCTGGGCCAGCCCTTGTTCTGAGCTCCCAGGGCTGAACCTAGATGTTGGTAACTATGAATTGTATTGGGTCTGTCTGTTTGTAATTTGTTTAAGGGCTCTTGAGATGGTGTTGATGAGGAAACTCTGGGCAGCTGTAGCTAAGGAGCCCTCCAGCTTGTAAACACGGATGCTGAGACTTTATTGAACTCTGGTACCTATGTATTGGGATTTGAATCAGGCAAGGTCTGTCTGTTGATGTTTGTAGTTTGCTTGTATTTTGCTCTGAAGTTCAGGGTGCTGGCTTTTTCCCCTGAACTAAGTGAATGATATTTGTGTGCTGAATTAAAGTAAGCTTGCCAACCCCTTAACCTTGCTCTCCTTATTAAGGCAGATTAAAAGAACCTGGGCTTTCTGGCTGTCTGGCAGCTTTCTGGGTGCTGGCTGTGGGTGGATCTTCCCCCACCCCCCACAGAAGCTGCTAGCCAGATTGTGGAAACACCTCACCCTAATAGCACTGAGGTATTATAACAAGTCATTGACCTCTATAAACCAGAGTTTGCTTATCTGAAATTAAGGCCAATAATATATCACCCAACTTGTCAATACTCCTCAGCAACTTTCCTAGACAACACAAATTGGAGAAAAGAAATTGATAGTATTAGAATCCAGTCTGTGCAAAGCATTTCCATATATTACCACCTTTGATCCTCTCAAGAATCCTTGGATGTATGTGTTATTATCATATTGTCATTGACATCTTACAATGAGGAAATTAAGGCAAGCAGAAGTTAAATGCCCAAGATCACAAGCTAGTAAGTGGTTGAAGCAGGATTTAAAATCAGCTCTCCCTGACTCTATGTCTAGGGTGCCAGGCATTGAACCACCAGCTGTCCTAGGTTGCTGATCTACATTGTTCCAGAGAGGGGAGTTCTTCACTGATATAATAATGATGATGATGATGATAATAGCTATCATATACAGAGAATTTTAAGGTTTGCAAGGAATTGTACATATATTATGTCATTTGATCCTTACAAAAATTCTGCTAGGGAGTTCTATTATACATATATATATATGTATATATATATGTAAAATAGAATATATATATGTGTATATATGTATATGTGTATATATGTATATATACATGTATATATACATACATGAATATATGTATATATGTATGTATATATACATACATGAATATATGTACATATAAAGACAAATATACATATGTGCATACATATATGTGCATATAGCATCCATCCTCATATCTTTGTTCACATATGCACATAAATGTATTATAATTACATTATATATTCATTTATGTAAATTTAAATATTTGTTTGCATACATATATCTGTAATACCTACTTCAGAGATGTGGTAAGGGCAGTTTCTGTTAGGGACCCTGCCCCATAGGCCAGGCTGGTTTTTCCTAATACTCTTCTCCATGCAGCCCAGGCTGTTGTTATTTTTTTTTCCCTTGAAAGGTACTGAAACCATCCTTGAGATTTAACTGGCCTCAGGAACTAAGGGTCAAAACATTGCCATGGCTTCCTGGAAGCTGAAGTGTTGTAGCCAGTGTGAGAGGAGTTGGGGTAAGGATGATCCCACCGGCTTCTGGTCTCCAAAGCAGGGAAACTATGTGCACCTGATGCTATGGCATCCCTTCTTGAGGAGCCACTCCATGCTCTAAGAAATCAAACCATCCTTTTAAATTACTAGATGGTTTATGAATGTCTCACTTCCTTTCAGTTCAAAGCCTGACTCACCCGACTGGCCTGGTCTATAACCAGGGGGTTGTTCTGAGCTCAGAGGAAGAATATACATATCAAGGGATTATGCTTATTAGAGTGAGCTCTTGTGCTTATTAATGACATAGCAAGGTAGAGAGGAATTAAAAAGACCTTAGACTACTAGTTCTGGTACTTCTACTTGTGTCATCTCAGGCAGAAGTCATGTCAGGAGGTGAGCGGGCTTCTTAATTACAGGTCTTCAGGAAGCATATTTGGTCTCTGCATGGAACAGTTTCTAAGTCTTTCAAAGCTGTTTGTTTTAACAATGTTGTTGGAATAGTACGAGTTGTTTTCCTGGTTCTACTTGCTTCACTCTGCATTAGTCCTTATAAGTCATCCCAGATTTCTCTGAAACCTTTGTCCCTTTTTTGGGAGAAAGTCAGAAACTGTTTCTGAGAATCACAGGATGTCAGACCTTGGAGTCCTAGATCCTCAGAGACCTTCCCATCCATTCCTCCCTTTTTATAGAGGTAGAAACAAAAAATCTACGAAATATTCATTGCTAACTATTGTCAGTGGGCATCTAGATGGCGCAGTG
The DNA here is from genome assembly GCA_028646595.1 of Phalanger gymnotis. Lineage (NCBI taxonomy): Eukaryota > Metazoa > Chordata > Mammalia > Diprotodontia > Phalangeridae > Phalanger > Phalanger gymnotis. The sequence goes on along the minus strand of CM053622.1, from coordinate 33,202,258 downwards.
GATTGAGCCCCAGGACTGGAGTCAGGAAGACCAGAGCTCAAATCCAGCCTCAGACACTTACTAGCTATGTGGCCCTGGGCAAGTCACTTAACACCATTTGCCTCAGTTTCCTCATCTCTAAAACAGAAAAACACTTCAGTACTTTTGCCAAGAAAAACCCAAGTCAGGTCACAAAGAGTCAGACATGACTAAATGACTGAACAACATTATTATTGGCAGAACTGCTATAAGAACCCGGGTCTCCTGACTCATTGGTCCAGTGTTCTCTTCATGACTCCACATAATACCTCACCCCACTTCAAAACACATGGCTTCATCCTTTAGGGAATTGCATGGTGTCTATGAATATCATGGAAGGGGAAATATCAAGCTGAATTCGGCCGAACCAGGCTACCAAGACAACATACAAATGTAAGATGGCTGGGACTGCTTGAGAAACAATAATCTGTCACAGTATGATTTCTTCCCTCACCCTGAATGTTTCTGAGATTACTGAGTTTTCTGAGGTTTTTTGTCCATCTGAGCATCAGCCTAGATGCTATAAAGTGAATTTTCAGGTGGAAGGCTTATGGTTTTTAAATGGAATACAACTGGGATGCCCAAGAGTCTTCATGCTCCCTTGGGCAAATGAGGTATAAGAATCCTGATACTGGAACCGCTAAGGAATTAATTACTTTGCCAGGGTGTAAACTGCCTTTACTCGTTTGGAAGCATAAAAAAAGAGATTTTCCCCAGTGAGCTCTGACTGCCTTTTAAGCACAGCAGCTCAATGTTACCGCTCTCATGTCCAGGGTCAAGCACAATGACTATGTTCATTCCAGTGACAAGTACCAGGCCAGTCCATTCAAATTCAGGTTCTGCCCTAGGTACCCAACATCTGGACTGCTGTTGCCTACTGCACTCAGGCACCCCTGCCTCCACACTCTCTTCCCTCTTCTCCTGACAAAAAAAGCCAAAGGCAAAGTTCTGTTTACATAACATTGTGCAAAAATATGTTCCTTAAAATTTTGTTAAGTTAAATGGTGTTTTAAATGCACTAGGCAACTTAGCTATTTTAATAGACTTCTATGCTGAATCATTTTCCAGAAGGAAGGATCTTTTTGGCAAACTAGGAGGTTTATATTTATTAAAGCTGAGATTTCATGTATCATAAAATTCTCCAGTGTGGAGGGACCTTAGAGGTCATCTAATCTAACCCTCTTATTTTACAGATGAACAAAATAAGAACCAAAAGTGAAATGACTTAGCTAAGGTCACACTGCTAACAATTGACAGAAGTGAGATTTGAACTACCCAGAATAAAAACCCAGGGCTTCTGACTCTAACTCTAGTTCCTTTTCCAATATATCAATCTGTTTCTAATGGAAGAAGACCCTGATATCAACCTCCAAGTGTTCTCTTCTCTAAATTAAACATCGCCAATATTTTCAATGGATGATCATGAGTCATGGTTTCCAATCCCTTAGAACCCTGATTTTCCTTCACCAGGAAGCTGCTGAGCTTCCTCCTCTATCCCCTTGTAACACACTCTGGGTTAGGGATACAAGTATACTGCCTGCCCTTTGAATCCCTTACCCTCTGTCTCATTTCCTGACCCGCATTTATGGGTAACTCACATAACCTCTCTGTTTCTTCCTCTATGCAACGAAGAGGTTGCATTCGATTGCCTCTATGATACTTTCTAGAGCTAAACCTATGTCTTCAATAAGTCACTTTCCCTCTTGATGCCTCAAATTCCACATTTATCAAATTTATAAAATTCCACAATTATAAAATTAGGAGGTTAGACTCAAATGCATTGAAGTCTCTTTTGGCTCTGAATTTGTAATCTTATGATGTCATTTCCCTCTTTTGTGCCTTATTTGTCTCATCTGTAAAAGGAAATTCAATGGCCTATAAGATTCCTTCCGGCTTTAAAGCTACAATCTCATGAATTGCTCTGGGCCTCAATTTTTACATCTATTAAATGCAGAGGTTAGACTAGTTGCCTTGTACTTTTCTAAGTTACCCTCCAGCTCACTATCTGACGATGCTGAAGCCTTCTGATAGCATGATCCTGGGTATCCTCCTCCTCATCTTCCCCTACATTCTGTCCTGCCACCTACACCTCAGTCAACTTACCCTGCGTTCTCTTCAACAGCCACCCCCATAATTCACTCCAGCTTGCCCCTTCTGCCTGCAGACAGGCCCCTTCTACCTGTTAAGCCATCAACCTCATTTTATTCAAAACTCATCTCCCAACTCCTCCAGAAAGTCTGCTCTGATTAATCTGGGGGAGGCAGACGGAGGGAAAGTGGTTGGTAATTGCATTCTTTGCAAGAGAATCCTCTAGCTTCCCATAAAGCTAGAACATGAGAAAAAAACACAAATAAGCCAAAATCAAAAGGAAGATGACCTGTGGGAATATGTTCAGCCCCACCAAGATCACGGCCTTAGAGTCTGACAACCCTGAGGTCCAATTCTACATCCGTGAGTTAAACACTGCTCCTAGCACTTTGCCGGTATTCAAGCATGAACAGGCAATCTGGTTTTTATAGTGCAGTTAAAAGCAATTGAAGATTGTAAATACTTTTTATTTAGTGAATGTAAATTTGTTATAATGTAAATCCAATTTTATATTTAACATATTTTCCCCCATACAGGATCCCAGTCAGTTAGTAGATTGGTCAGAGAATTTGTGGGATTACTAAGGATGATAAGGAGTTGATGGACCCCTATACTCTGCCCTGCTCAGGACTCATCTGCAGTATTACATTCACTTCTAGGCACTACATTTTAGGAAGGAAATTGTTAAGGTAAATTTATTTCTTCTCTTTATATTCTATATAAATTATGTCCATGTTGTCTCCGCCATTAGAAATTTGCCAGATGTGATTGTTTCATTCATTGAATTTATATTTCTATCACCCACGATGGTGCTGGGCCCATAACTGGTGCTTAATAAATACTTAATGGTTGCCCAACTGATTGATTTGTTATAAGATGAATTTCTTGTTCAGATACAGGTCAGTTTAGGTGTCTACTGAATTCTCTCTCAACTTTGATTCTGTGTCCACAGGTGATCACCTCACATGTATGTCACTTTAGCCTTTGACAGACCAAGCCTTAGGATCCTAGGAAATGTCACTACTAGCTAGCCACATCATTAACCACAGGAGTATAAGTCAGGCAAGGAAACTAGAGGGGCAGAACATGTACTGGTGTTGGAATCAAGAATTTCAGGCTCAGTGGAGTACAATGGGAAGGCCCATGTTTTAGAAAGAACATTGGCTCTTAGATCAGAGGATCTGGATTCAAATTCAAAGAGAGGTAAATGTATGCCCTTGGCAAAGTCAAGTCAAGTCAACAAGCTTTCATTGAAATCATTATGCAAAGCATTGAAAGATACTTGATGTCCCCGGACTTCAGTTTCCTCATGTATAAAATAGGTTGGGCTAGATGGCCTCTGAGGTCCCTTCCAGTTCCAAATCTAGGACACCACAATTCACCTTGAACATTTACAAGCTATGAGAGCAAGGGCAATTTACTTCATCTCTTGGAGGCTCCTTTGCATACAATGAGCAGCAATGATACTTGCACCAGGTTGTTCTGAAGAGATGCCTTTATAAACCTGGAAGTGTCATACAAACATGAGCTATTAATGTCACTTAACAGTTTTCCCATCCTCAATGAGCTCTTCTGAAATCTCCTTACTTCTTGTCAGATTTATCTCTCTATCCCTCTCTTTGGGTCAGCTAGGTGGTGCCATGGTGCGCAGAGAGTCAGGCCTGGCTCAAATCTGGACTCAGACACTCACTAGCTGCGTGAACTTGGGAAAGTCACTTAACCCTCTTTTTCTCATTTCCTCACCTGTAAAATAAACCAGAGAAGGAAATGGCAAAACCAGTATCTTTGCCAAGAAAACCCCAAATGGGCTCATAGTCAGACATGACTGAACAACAATAACAACAACTAACTCTCCCCTCATCATTTTGTTCCTCCTTTCCTTCCTTTTTCCTTCCTACCTTCCTTCCTTCTTTCCTTCCTTCCCTCCTTCCTTTCTTTTTCTTTATTCCTTCCTTCCTTCCTTCCTTCCTTTCTCTCTCACTCTCTTTCTTTTCCTTTTCTTTCTTTCTTTCAGATCTACTTTGCAAGACTGGACCTTTATCAATCCCCATAAGAAACACTATGACTTTTCCCCAACCTGTAATATCTGATGAGAGACCTTAGAAGCTATGGGGTCCAACCTCTTTATTTTACAGATGAGAAAATTAGAGTCTAAAGCAGCTTATTTGGTTTAACCAAGGTCATGTATGCAATAGATGAAATTAAAACCCAAATCTTTTGACTCTAGAATCAGAGCCCTTTCCAAAATATCACACTGCCTCCTAGCAGAAAAGGCCATGAGTCGGTCAGTCAATCACCATCTCACTTAACATCCTTTGCCTTGTCTTGAGAGTGTGCAGTTGTTATGGATCAATTATTCAGTACATATTTAGTCAACTAACCCTCTAAGTGTCTAAATAAGCTAGGTTCCCAATTGTTCAGCCAGTTACATTATTAGCTCATTGCCAGCCTATCTGGGGATAAGGAAGAATAGGAGAAAGTAACCAACCATTACCCAGTCATTTGAGTCTAGACAGTACGTCCATTCTCAGCTCCCTGAAGACAGAATGTAATGACTCAGGTTACTGAAAGTAGGAGCTGTTCGCCATTGGCCTGGTTTCTAATGGGAGAGTTTCTTGGAGACATTGATAAATGTGGTACGATCCATTCTGTTCCTTTGGAAGGCTTTTTCTCTTGCAATGTGTCATAACTTCTCTCCCTTAGGAGGAATAAATATAATAATAATGAAAAAGATAGAAATAGATGAGGATGGTAATCTTTTTCCCCCCTCCAGGACCATCTGGCCTATTACGTAATTGGAACAAGTTATCACTTCTTTGTACTGGGATCTAATTTAGAAAGGAAATGTCTTACCTCCCCTAGCCATATCACAGAGCCTAGCTCTATTGCCAGTGTTTTAGGATACTGACTTCAATGAGAAACTTTTTTTCTTTTTTTTTAGATTTTGAAGTGGGTGGTACTAGTGAGACGAGTAGCTTTAAGAAGACTAACTTTGGAATAGAAGACACTCATAGAATTGAAAATGTCACAGGAAGCAGGAAACTTCTTTAGTCCGACACTCTCATTTTACATTGCCTAGGAGAAGGCAATGTTGCTTCCCATATCACACAGACAGGGATTGGTGAACTATAGGGTCTCAGTCCAGGACTCAACTGAAATAATATATGTAGAGGACTTTGCAAAAGAGCAAGGGCAAGAGGTGACTGATGGATAGCCATGTGCCTCAGTATCCTTGAGATGTCAAAAGAAAGCTGGGAATCTGGCAAACTTATGGAATAGCATGGATAACAGGCTGATGGCAAAGATGGGTCATCTTCATCACTGAAGGGCATATTCACATTGTTAAGATTACAGGTCCCCTACAATAGTTGATCCCTATTGCAGTCTTGGGGGACATTTAGAGCCAGAAAGAACATCAAAAGCCATCTAGCTGAATTCTTACTTTTAACACATGAAGAAACTGAGGTTCAGAATGATTTTATAAATGGAAGACATAATAGCACTTACTGGGTTCATAGGATGCTACCTTTAGAAGTAGAAGAGTATCAGAGACCATCAAGTCAACTCCTGTCATTGGTGTTGTTTTTTTACAGATGAGGAAACTGAGGCCCAAAGAGGTTATACAATCAGTTGGTGAGTCAGTCATCAAGCAGACTCAGCCATCCTCACCAAACGCCAACCAAGTGCCATATATAGAGAAAACATGCCAGAGCCAGTCTGGATGGAGCAACAAGCCACCCTGAGGGTCACAGGATAAAGCATGCACCACACAAGTCAAACTACCACCACCACCTTGAGCACCATCTCCTCTCAAATTCTGCAGGAGACCATCCAGGACCCTAAACCCAAGAGCCTTGGCAATAGCCATGCTTCCAGCCCAGCCATCATTGGGAAAAACAACCCCTCTGGAGAAGCAGCCTGGCAATGTGCTACATTGTGCTACAGCTATCGCTATTGAGGACTCAGCAAAGACAGTTCTTCCCACCAAAGTCCTTGTCACTGTCATACGGTTAAATACCAAAAGGTGATATAATTTGATGACTGTACATGACTTTCCCAGCATCACCCAGGAGATAAGACAGAGCTTTGAACCCAAATCCTTCTGAATCAAAGTCCAGTGTTCTAGTCACTATAACACACTGTAATGAAGAACAAATGAGAAATACAGGTAAACACTTAAAAGAGCTGCATTCATTTATTATCAAGTATTTACCTAAGCCCTCACAGATGGTAGAGGACAGGCAGGACTCAAACCCATATCTTCTGACTCCATTAGTACTTCCCTTCTACTGCCATGCTGCCCTTGGAATAATACTCAGGTTGGGCTTTGTTCTTTCATTGTACAGAACACAGCCATTTGAAAGAAAAGAAAATAGTTTGGGGTCACTGAGAGAGTAAGCAACCTGTCCAGGGCCATTGTGTGTCAGAGGTCCAACTTGAACCCAGATCTTTCTCATTACAAGGTTTGCTCACTATCCACTTTAAACTCAGTTCTTGAGAGCCAAAAAAGTGGTGCGGGGTTAGTCCTAAGAAGGTCTCACATGTACTGATTGACCTCTAAGCTCTCCTGGCATGTGGCCCTGGAAATAGATTATATGCAGTAGAAATCCTGGAGACATAAAGAGAGAAAAGATTTGTAAATAAGAAAGAAGGACAAAAAATGCTGTGTGAATAAACATCTTTAACTTGAAAAAAAGAAGCAGCCAGCTACTAGGTAGCCCAGGTTGTAAAATCCTCTTCTTTGTAGATGGAGATCCATTTGAAGAACAAGATCCCTTGATCTAGCAAGATATAAAAGGGGAAAGGCTCTGTTCTGTTCAACCAAATGCATTCTGTGTCACCACACCATCCTCCATGGATGATAAGGGCAGCATACACTGTCTACAACCTTGTGGTATTGAGGCTTAGAATAGAGACCGGCTAGCAGAGTGAGCCTTGTCTGACTGAAGTCCAGAAATCCAAGAGGAGGAATACAGGTCAGGAATTCTCATAGAGGCTCTACCATTAATTCACAATGTGTGACACTGAGAAAGACCCTTTCCCTCGTTTGATCTTAGTTTCCTCATCTATTAGATGTTGGGGACTTTTCTAGATCAGAGGTTCTTAACCAGGGTCCTACATATCCCTAAAGGGTCCTGAGAGTGATTTCAGAGGGTCTGTGAACTTGAATGAGAAAAAATACTTACTTAACCTCAAACTGAAATTTAGTATTGCTTTCAATTAAAAAAAAAACAAAATCATGATTCTGAGAGGGGGTCCATCAGTTTCATCAGATCCTCCTCAAAGGCTACAGGATCACAAAAAGATTATGAGCCCTTGTAAGAGATGATCTCTGAAGGCTTTCTTGACATTCTATGCCCTGAGATGCCTCTCGGGTCTGAACTTGTGTGTTCCTGAGTACCCTTTCAGCTTTGACATTAATTATTCTATGAAGTGATGTGTCCTGGGGACTCTGACTATAAAGAAATGAAAATCAATAAAAAAGGATGGCTCTGGAGTCAGCACCCATGGATTCAAATCATATCTCTAATGTATACATCTAATTCCACAAGTCATTGAAACTGCCTAGGTATCAGATGCCTCTGTAAATTGAGGTTTTGGAATAGATCATCTCTGAGGTCTCTTCAAACTCTCTGTCAATGATTCTATGATCCACAGTAGCTACACAAAGACAATATTGCACACTTATCAAGTATGCATTTATGGAGGGTTGCTAATGGGTTTTGTATTGTTATGGATATTATTGTTGTCCTTTATTATTACATTGCCAAAATTTCTCTATCTCTCCAATCTCCCCTAACATATACACATTGTTCCTTATAACATTTTTAAGGAAGAAAGGAAAGAAGGGAAAAGGGGGAAAGAAGGAATGAAGGAAAGAAAGAAGGAAAGAAAAAAGGAGAGAAGGAAGGGAGGAAGGAAGGAAAGAAGAAAGGAAGGAAGGAAGGGAGGAAGGGAGGGAGAGACAGAGGGAGCAAGGAAGGAAGGAAGGAAAAATAAGAGGAAGAAGAGAAAAAAAATCAGTTAATATAGTTTTGTTTTCATTTGGTTTTGTTCCAGACCTGTTAACAGATGATACACAGGCAGAACAGAGCAGAAGTCTAACTAAAACCAAAAGGTACCTCTTAAGTCACCTAACTTACACCTCATTTTACAATGGAGGAAGCTGAACCCCACAGAGGAGAATTAACATGCCCAAGGTCACCCAGGAAGTAAGTAGAGGAGCTGGGATTAAACCCCCCAATCCTCTTGATTCCCAGTCCTGTGCTCTTCTCTTGGCATAGTGCCACATCTTAAAGTACCAAGATGAGGGACTGATGGTCCAGATGAGGACAAAGAACAGGTATGGAAGAGATAAGAGAGTGGGAATGGGGGAAGGTTGGGAGATTGGGATATGAAAGGGATATTTCAGAGCAAGTAGTGTTTGAGCCAAGCTTATCATTTCAAAAAAATCTCTCCTAAGAATAGTGTTTTGTACCAGAAGTTATAATAAGACCATGATTGATTAAGCCCTATTTACCTACTCTAGAAAATGATCCAAGCTAGTTTTTCTTCATAACTTATGAAGGAATGAATGATGGATCCAATATTTCCAGAGCCAACAATGAGACATTTGGAATATCTTCCTACCATCAAACACTCTTCGAGTACACTGAGCATCATAAGGTAATATCTGCTAACATGATAACAACTGGTGCTTTTGCAGCCTTTTACATACCTTATCACATTTAATCCTCCAAACAACCCAGGAGAGTAGACATTAGAGATATGTTTGTTTGGTTTTTTTTTAATCCAGATCTGTAGTTTTGCCCATGTCTGGAATCCCTTGGTGTATAAATTCCCTTCTCCAAAACAGATCAGTAATTGGCACCCATAATTTAGTCAGAAAATTGCCTGGGGTGCTGAAATGTTACGTAACACAAAGACATTAAGTGTCAGAAATGGCTCTTGAACCCGGATTATCCTAGACTGCTAGGCGCTCTAGTGGATAAAGTGTTGGCTTAGAGTCAGGATACACTTAAGTTCAAACCCAGTCAGATACTTATTAACTTGTGTGACCCTGGAAAAGTCTCTCAGCCTCAATTTCCTCATCTGTAAAATGGGGATAATAATAACATCACCCCTTTCAGGGTTGTTGTGATGATCCTGGGAAAAAGCATGTGTGAAGTAGTTTTCCAACCTTAAATCACTACCTACATTTTCCTTGCTATTATTATTATTATTAATAATACCCAAAATTTCTACTACTCTTAAAACTATCAGTAATTCTCCACAATCTCTACTCCCAAGGCCAAAAAGTGGAAATGTATGCTTTCATCAAGAACTTAATATTATGTTATTTCCCCCAGACCTCCTGATTACTTAGAAGACTTTGGGAATGTAAATACACAGTCATTAATATGAGAAACAAATACCCAAAGTATGTAATATGTAAATCAGGTTTGTAAATTATAAATTGGGAAATTAAACTTGTCAACAGAACCCCAAGCTGAATATTACACAAATACTTCTCCGCTTCGTTTTCCCTTTAAGCAATGTATCAGAAATATTAATCTGACAGCCACCCAGTGATTTCGGCTTACGCAGAATTCTAAATGTTCTTTTTGTTCCCCGATCAGCTCGTGTGTGACAAAGAGCTCAGCGTTTCTGTTACCCGGTTATTGATATTTTCATATACAGTAATTTATTTTTCATTTATGTCCTTCCCATTTAAATGATGTCGCTCCATCTTCTTCAAAGTCAGCTTTTCCAATGATGGCTTTTAATACACTTGAAAAAATAACTACTGCTTATCTCACTTAGCACATTGTACTTTGCGTGGATAACCCCAATCACTGAGATTCCTATGAAGGAATCCTAGGGCTTTGGATGGTTGAGTTGGCTTTGTTCTTCCTTTCACAGGTGCATGTTTTCCTCAGGAGAGTCAGTGAGGCCTAATAGAGAGAGTGATTGACTTGGAGACAGGAAGGTTCAAGGCTACCCTGTGCCACTTATCTACACTTATTGAGAAAGAAGGGTCTATGGAGACCCTGTAACCCAATCCTTTAATTTCACAGTTTAAGAAATGGTGGCCCGAAGTGACTTGCCCCAGGTCACATAGACTGTAGGTAGAAGAGTCTGGATTTCAACCCAATTCTTTTGACTATGGAGAAGGAAATGGCAGAGAAAACCAAGAAAACCCCAGATAAGGTCACAAAGAGTCAGACATGACTGAAAAACAAACCTCTGACTATAAATGCAACTCCTTTTTCACTGTGTTATGCTATTGATACAACCTTAATTGAATGAGGGTACCTCTCCAGGCTTCAGGACATTTACTAGAACTTAGCTACCAAGTCATAGAAAGTTCATAGATGCAGTGAAAAGAATGCCACTCTTGGAGTCACGGGATGTGTGTTCCCTGTTCTGTTATTTAATACCATCTTCCAAACTTCCATATTGCTGTTGAGGACCCCGCCATTCTTCCAGCACACAGGTGTCAAATCTTGGTGTTACCCTGGACTAGTCACTGTCACTTGCCACTCCTATCCCATTAGCTGCCAGTCCCTGCTTCTTTGTCCACAACATCTCTCAGATAGCATCTCACTCACCCCATCACCACCATGCTCTAGGGAATATTTTCCTAATTGGTCTCTCTGCATCAAGTCTGTATCCATTCCAAACCATCCTCCACTTGGTAGCCAAAGAGAAGTTCGTAAAAGACAGCACTGACTATGTCTTCCCCCTGCTCAGTAAACTCTAGGGCTTCCTATTACCTCCACAATAAAATATAAACTCCTCCCCTTACCATTTAAAGCTCTTCAAAACCTGGCCCCTTCCTGTATTTCCAAGGAAGCGCTCAATAAATACTTGCTGATTGATTATGGTATGAGATGTGTGCAACTTAATTTCTTCCAAATTGTTTTTAAGTTTTATCAGCAGTTGCTGTTGTATTGAGAGTTCTTACCTCAACAGTTAGTATTCTAGGGTTATCAGACACTAGGCTACTAAGTTCCACTGTTTCTGGGCTTTTCTCACTCAGACTATCTCAATAATCAACTTTTCCATTTGTTCAATCAGTGCCAAATAGCTTTTTAATCTTTTTCTCCTTCCTATTAGAAAAAAAAATCCATGATATTCTTAACTATTCATTTCTTCAAGTGATAGTTGTAATTGGTTTGTTTCTGAGGCAATCCATGGGCCTACTGCTTGGTAAATTAATTTAGGTAGCATCACCTTTTATATTATATTGGCACTGCCTAACCACGACAGTACACTGCCCGGCAGCCCTTCACTTTCCCTTCGTTGGTTCCTTCATTCCTCACTTCCCCCTTACCTCCTTCTCTTCCTTCTTCCTTCACTCCTTCCCTTTCTTCCTTCTTCCATTCCTCCCTCTCACTTTCCTTCTTTTCCTATCTTGATCTGCTTCCTTCTTCATCTCCCCTTCCTCCCTCCCTTCATTTCCTTATTCTTTCCTTCCTTCTTTCCTCCCTCCTTTTTATTCCTTTTTTGTTCTTTCTTCCCTCTCTTGCTTCTTCCCTCTTTTCTCCCTTTCTTCCTCCCTTCCTCCCTCCCTCCCTTCTTTTCTTCTTTCCTTATTTTCTTCTCCTTCCTTCCTTCCTTCCTTCCTTCCTTCCTTCCTTCCTTCCTTTGTTTCTATTTGTAAGGCTCTGTTCTAATCACAAGGTGGGAGAATGGCTTATTGAATTAGGAGGAAGTACGAAATGGACAAAGTCACTATTTTGTCTTCAAGGTCAAATGTTTTGTGGATTCCTGGAGGTGGAGAGAAGAATCATTGGAGTGGAAAATGAGGGAACTCTCATGAAATCTGCAATAGAAATAAATAAATAAATATTAAACTACAAGATGAGAAACTGTGTTTTCTATACCTTATTCCAAAATGGGCCTTATTGGAAATGGATGTTGGCCAGTTATGGAAAGCTAACTCCCAAGACGTTCACTCCTAGTTCCAAGATACCAAAAATGCAGAGGAATGGCTTTATTGGGAGGGTTGTAGACAGAGAAAACGCCGTGAACATCATCTTCTTCCTCATCATCAAACTTCTTAAGTGGGTTTAGAACTTCCCAATTTACAAAGTGCTGTCATTCACCCTTAATCTGAGCTTGGAAATGATGGGTGTAGTGAATAGACATTCAGGAAACTGGATTCAATCCTACTTCTGCCATTTAAGCTGTTTGAAAGCGTGTCTTTTTACTTCTATGAGTGGAGCTTTTATCCTGTAAAATGATTGATTTAGGGGCAAGGGGCTTTTGTTGTTGTTGTGACCCACGATTTCATTGGGGTAGGGGCAAAGAGGTACTGGAGCCAGCTTGAACTGGTTTGAAAGGACCAATTGTTAAATTTTCAAGGTGAAGATATACACCTTGACAATCAGAACACAATAAAAATAAAGGCCTCATTTATTGTTTGATTGATTATATAGACTTAAGAGAGTGATGAAGAAAATGTTTATAATGAAAATTAAGTTTCAAAGTATGTCTTGCATACATTATTTTTCCAGAGACCTAGTTGTTAAATATTTGCCAATATAGCAGAGTAGAGGCCTCGCAGGCTGAAAATGGCCACCATCAATGCAAATCAGCCAGTTGACCCTGACTTTAAGAATCTCAGAAATTCAGAGTTAAAAAGAGACTTGAGCAGCTGTCTGATCCAACCCATCCTTGTACAAAGGGAATCCTCATTATTGCACAACCCCACAGTGGCCATTTAGCCTTTGCTTGAAGCCCCTCAATAAGGATAGAGCTACAAGCTCCCATGGAAACCCATTCTTCTTAGGGTTAGTTCTCGTAGTTTGGAAGCTATTTCTGACAGCAAGCTTAAGTTAGTCTCTTTGTGACTTCCATCCATTGCTCTTGCTTCTGCCCTCTAGGACCAAACATAACCAATAACCTCCATCTTCCAGACTGAAACCTTTAAAATACTTGCCCCCACCCCAACTCTTGAGACTTCTCTTCTACAGTCAAAATATTCCCAGGCCCTTCAATTAATCCTCATGTGACATAGACTCAAGGCCTTTCACAGTTGCCCTCCTCGGGAAACACCTTTAGAGTTTTAGCATGCTGCTTAGGGTCCTAAAGACCATAATTATATAACCGCACAGCCATAATGACATAATTACATTGTCCATATTTACACGGCCATGATATCTCACATGAAACCTGGATTCCAGATTCCAGATCTTCCTGACTTCAAGACTGGTCCTTTACCCATTACTCCACATCTTTTCACTTCTTCATCTGTAAAATGAAAATTAAATTGGTTCATAGCACTAAACTCATTGAGTTATTGTGAGGTTTAAATGAGAGAAAATGTAAAAGGCATTATGAAAACCGTAAAGTGCTACCTCACTGTCACCTATTCCTATTGCCTCTGTTTCACAAATGAGTAAGACTGAAGGATGTTAAGGGATTTACCCAAGTCACACAGTTGATTAATGGAAGACTCTGTCTAGGACCTTGATTATGTGCCTCTTTCCTTCTATGACACCATGGTGCTTATCATCACAATGAGACAACTGACAGAATAAAGTGTTTGTACACTGTGATGTGAATGTTTACTTCTGGTGAAAGAGGTGAGAGGTAGAAGTGTTTACCTAGAGATTGATGAGTTTGGCTGTAAAAAGAGTCCACCTGGCTGTGCTGAAGGAATTTGAATTGAAAACACTCTAATCACTCGATTCCTCGAACTATTTACCCCTACCTACTCTTCCACTCTACTTCAGCCACACACACACTCATATGGTCTTACCTTTTGTCTTGCCATCACCCACAAATGTATCACCTCCATGTTAAACAATTACAGATTCCCCTTCTCTGATCACAGCCTATATGTATTCTACATCTCCCTCTGCCTTCTCTTACCAAACTTTACTCTTTGTCCACTCTGTGACCTGTGATCCCTTAAACCCTCAGGTCTCTCCCAAGCCATTACTCTGGTACTAGCCACTTTGGCCATCTTGATCCCATGGAATTATATACTCTCCTCTTCTCTTAAATCCTTGTCCCCTATATCATATCACCAATTTTGCCCTACTAAGTCAGCCTTGGATCACTCCCACCATCTGCTACTTTTGCTCCTACACACATGCTGCTGAATAAGGTGGAGAATACTATGAAATTATTCTAAATCTGCTACAGATTTGTGTTACTCAAAATCAACTGGGCCCTCATTGCTACTAGGCAATCTTTTTATACCTGCCTTATTAACTACACTATCCCACTCTCCACAGTATCTTTTCCTCTGTAGACCTCCCATGGCTTCCCCTTCTCCATTTCCTTGGCTAAGAACCTTGTTTCATACTGTACAAAAAAAAAATTGAGGCTGTCTGCTAAGAGCTCCCTCTTCTGCCCTTGTCTTTATTCAGTATCAGTCAGATTCCTTCCGCCACAATCTCCTTCACCTCTTTCTCACACAGAGGTGGCCCTTCTTGACAAGGTTAATCCTTTTGCCAACTAGAGCAATCCCATTCCATCCCATCTCCTCCAGCAGATTGACCCTTTGGTCATTACCACTATCACTTATCTTCAATCTCCCCTTAGCTACCAGCTCCTTCCCTATGGCCTACAAACATGCCCATGTCTTTCTCATCCTCAAAAGCCCTCATTTGATCCTTCTATTCCTGCTATCATCATGTATCTCTATTGCCTTTGAGAATAAATTGCTTGAGAAGGCTGTCTACAATATGTGCTTCCATTTCCTCACTTCTCAGTCTCTTCTTACTTCCCTATAATCTGGCTTCTGACCTCATCATTCAATTCAAATTGCTCTTTCCAAAGTTGCCAATAATCTCTTAGTTGTCAAATCCAGTAGCTTTTTCTCTGTCTTCATTCTTCTTGACCTCCCTGCCTTCTTTAACATTGCCCACAGTCTTCTCTCTGAGTTTTTGGGTTACCACTTACTTCTGGTTCTCCTTTTACCTACCAGGCAGCTTCTCAGTCCCCTTTGCTAGATCTTTATCCAAATGACAGCCCTTAACTCTGGGTGTCCCACAGGCCTTTTTCTTTACCTCTCTTCTCTTCCCTCTTTATATTACTTTACTTGGTGACCTCATCAGGTTCCGTGGATTTAATTGCATCTTTGTGCTAATGACTCTTAAATTTATCTGCCCATCCTCAACTTCTCTACTGATCTCTAGTCTTCTATCTTCAATTGCTTTTCAGACATCTCCAATTGGATGTCCTGTAGACACCTTAAGCTTAGTATGTCCAAAAGAGAACTCATTATCTTTGCCCCTAAACTCTCTTTACTTCTGAATATTCCTATTATTGTTCAAGGAACTACTATCCTCCAGTCCCCTGGACTCAGAACCTAGTTGTCAACTTCAGTTCTTCATGACCTCTTACACCCCACTATGTCTGATTTGTTGCCCATGCCTGACAATTTCACTTTTGTGGCATCTCTTCGATATACCCCCTTCTCTCTTCTGACACTGCCGCCATTCTGGTGCAGGTTCTCATCACCTCATGCCTGGATTATTTAATAAATAGCCTGCTGATGAGTCTGTTACCTCACATCTTTTCACTGCAGTCCATCCTCTATTCAGCTGCCAAAGGGATTTTCCTAAAGCAACAGTCCAACCATGTCATCTCTACGTTTTCTTTGTTCACACTGTGACCCCCAATCCCTTGACCCTTCACTTCTATTTTAGGCCAACTCTCCCACACTAGCCACTATCTCATCTTCTCCCCATCTTGACCCCTTGATGAATCAATTCAACTCTACACTATCCTATTCTTCTGAATCCATAGAACCCTTAAGTATATCATGTATGCTCAGATAAGCCTCAGCCTTGGATCACATCATCTTCACTCCTACTAACATGCTGCTGAATAAAGGTGAAGAAAATCATGCAGCCATGCTGACTGCATCCACTGTAAGTTTGTTACACAACTTCAACTGTACCCTTACTGCTGCTAGGCAATCCTGCTATGCATCGTTATCAACTCACTATCCCACTCTCCACAGAGGCTCTTCCAAACCTTTGTATTCCTCTTCAAAACTTCCATGGTTCCCCCTTTCTTACTTTCTCAATTGAGAGCCTTACCTCAAATTTTACAGAAAAAAAAAATGGAGACCATTTGCCATTAACTCCCTCTTCCTCATCTCCTAACACTCAGATGCCTTCTGCCACTTTCTCTTCTTTCACTTGTGTTTCACATTATGAAGTGGCCTTACTCCAACGCTAACCACTCTATTTTGTTCAACTTCATTCTACTCTGCCTCCTGCAACAGATTCTATCATTCCCAATCTTCCATTTATTTTCAATCTTTCCCTGTCTACTGGTTCATTTCCTATTGCCTACAACAATGCCCATGTCTCCCCCATCCTTAAAAAAAGTCTCTATATCCTTCTATAGTAGCAATTTAGATTTGAAGATCTTTCCCACCCATTAATAGGCCATGTGACCTGCTTACACCACAAGAAGACTGACACGTGTTGGGAGGAGCTTCCTGACAGGAAAAGGAAGTTATGTCACAGGAAATGTTGAGAGAGAGAGAAAGAGAAAGAGAGATGTTATGGCTGCTAATGCCTGCCTTAGTGATTGTTAGAACTGAATAGGCTTACTTAGCTGTACTGTGAATTTGTTTTGAGGAAGACCCCAGCAAGGGGTCAGAGAGATTTTATGGATGGCGAGACTACAGGTTGTTACATGATGTATTGAATGTTTTGGGTTTCTTGCTGTTATGATGAAGTGCACTAATTGGCTATGGGAGCTGAGCATTTGGTTATGGGATATGGTTCTCTGGTGTCTGAATAAATGGTTTACTTCTTCTACCTTCTATATGGAGAGTCTCGTATACTTTATTTTACAGAACTACATAGGCATTTTGACAATTATCATCTACATTGTTATTATTGCCTTACTGATACACCTGCTACCCAACTAAATATTCTCCTATATCTCTTCTGCCTTTCGTAGTTAAACTCCTTGAAAAGGCCATCTACAATAAATGCCTCTACTTTCCCTACCCTCACTCTAATCCCTTACAAGCTACTGTCCAACCTTATAGTTCCACTGAAACGGCTTTCTCCAAAGTTGCTAATGATCTCTTATTTGCCAAATCCAAAGCCCCTTTCTCTCTTTTGTAAATAAGATATATTCATGTTCTTCTGTTTCTTACATCACCATATTATCCCATGTATCCCTTCTCCTCTCCTCGGGCCATCCCATATGACAAGTGGAATTTCTTAGAAAAGAAAAAAAAAAGTCAGCAAAACTGATCAATACATTGAAATGTCTGGAAATATATTTGTTGAGGGAGAAAAAGCCAGGGATTTAGGGATCCGAAAACTGAAGTACCCAGGACTAGAGTTCCCAGTTGAGGGAGGAGTGCCCCTCAAGGACCCAAGTACTGGAGAGGGTCAGGGCTGTCTGGAATGAATTCATGATCTCAAGCATTCTTTAAGTCAAGTTGGCAAAAGTTTATTACCCTTTACAGCAGGAAAGAGTTCTTAGGGAACCAGCAACCTTAGAAGGGTGCAGGGAGAGCTTAAATAAGAGATTTAGGGATGAAACATATCAATTAGGTGTTTTGGGGTGGGATTAGGGAGTGGTTAAGGGGTGGTCAGTTCTTAAAGGAACATGCACATTTAGTATCTACTGCGCAGATGTATTACCAGAGTTCACTGGGAAATAGCCCAAAGGATGGGGTCTACTAGGGGGTGTAGTTTTGACTGTGAAATGTCACTAAGTTAACTATTGGTCAGGGCTAAAGGGGAATCTCTATGTAGCTTCTCATCTAATGTCTTGTTGGACAAAATACTATGTCTAGGATACACATTAGAAAGGTCAGTAAGTAGCAAATATGGTCATGACTCAGTGTACTGTCAATTATCAGCATCTGGGAATCAGTCTATAGATAAGCACAGCTACTTATTGAGGAAGGAGCAGAGATAAGTGTATTTCTGGGGCATGCTACCCTTTAGCTAGAAAGAAACTGCTAGGGCCAGAATGTGTTGTAGAACTGGAGTTCAGGCACAGGCACCCAAGCAGAGCTTTAGGTCAGAGAATTAGGGTCCAAGCACAAACACCCCCATCATATTCAGTGTATAATACCTGTGAACTTCCCACCTCCATTAAGAGGAAAGTTGAGGGTGTCTTCTCATATCTCTCTATTTGAGTCCCACTTGATCTTCATAATTTATTACATTTACTTTGGATTTTTTGGTGTATCATTGTTCTTTACATTGACATTGTTCTAGCTAATGTGCGTCTTGTTTTCTTGACTCTGCTTACTTCATTCTACATCAGTTCATCTAGGTCTTCCAGTGTTTCTCTGTATTCATAACATGCATTATTTCTTACAGGACACTAGTATTCCACTAAATTCACATGTGACAGATTGTATTGCCATTCTCCAATTGATGGCAACTATTTTGTTTCTAGTTCTTATCCATCACAAAAAATGCTGCCACCAATATTTTGGAGTATATGAAGATGATTTTACTGTCTATAGCTTCCTTCTGGTATAATCCCAGTAATGAAGTCTCTGATTCAGAGGATATGGAAATGCAAGCCTATTTATCTTCATGTGTCCAAATTGCTTTTCCAAATGGTTGTTCTGATTCACAACTCTATCAAAAATATCCTAGTGTATCTACCTTCCCATAATCCCTACAACATTGAGAGAGAAAAAAAAAGAAATTTACATGTTAACTTTGTTATATATGTAAAAAGAATATCAAGGTGTACATAATAGATTTGCAGTTTCATGTGCAATCATCTTTTTATTATACTGTTTATGGAAATGTTTATTTTATTCCATAAATTAAAAATAAACGAATGAATGATTTTTTGAAAATATATAAGAACAATAATAAGGAGGAGGAGGAATATAGCTGACATTTATATAATGTTTTATACCCATATCTCAGACCCCTTGACTCTGACTTCTGGCCAAGAGATTGTCTCTCCCTTTCTCCTAGGCCCACCCCATCTCCTAACATCCTTCTCAGCTTCCTGGGGTTCTGATCTACAGTTTCATTGGTAAAAAGAACTCCCAGTGTCATCCTCTAGTCAATGGTTTTAAAGAGTTGACTGGGACACATTGATTTGCCCAGGATTACATAGCTATCATGTCTCAAAGTCACAACTTGAATACAGATCTTCCTGACTGCAATGCCAGCTCTTTATCCATAATGCCTGATTAGGGCATAGAGTCACAGAGTTATCCTCATATCATTACCAGTAACTCAGTCATCCAGTCTCTTTTTAAGATCTCCAATGATAGAGAAGGCACCACCTCCTGTGGCATCTCATTTCAGTCTCAGAGATATCTCTTTGTTAAAATTTTTCTTTCCTGCCTATTGAGCCTAAATTTCTCTCTTTGCTTCTTGCTTACGGTTAATGATATATATTAGTGCTGGATAGTGGGGGTGGGCGAGGATATTTTCACTGTTCTACCTTCTAGGATTTGAGGGAACTTATAAGAGTTGAGGAGGAGAGAGAAGGGAAAGGGAAGGGAAGGTAGGGGAGAGGTGGAGAGGAGAGGAGAGAAAGGAGAGAGGAGAGGAGGGGAGGGGAGGGGAGGGGAGGGGAGGAGAAAAGATACAGAGAAAGGAAAAAGAGACAGAGAGACAAAAGCAAACATCGAAACAGGGAGAGGCAGATGGGAGAGAGAAGCAGAAAAAAACAAAGGTGGGAAAGAGGAAGAGACAGGCCAAGAGAAAATGACAAAAAGTGGACAAAGAGAGGTGGAAAGACAGAAGCTGAAAGGGTATGAGGAAAGACACAAAAGAGGAGTGGAGGTTGGTGAAAGAGAAAAGGGAAAGAAAAGAGAAAAGAAAAGACAGGAGAAAGTGAGGATGGGAGAAAGAGAAGGGATGTGGAAAGGTGGGGCAAGTGAAAGAGAGCTATCTCAAATGACTCAGGTTGGCAGCTGCCAAGGCCATGGGCTCTGAAATGTATAGCAGTGTGAATACTGGGAGAAAAATCCACACATTGGTTGCAAAACAAATCTTTAAACCTTCTGTGACAGCTGCTGCCCCTGGCTGAGATGTGACATGTTGGAAGGGAAAGAAAATAATATAACCAGGATATTTCTAATACTGTTTGGTTATTCAGATTCGGTGACTTCATCTCTCTTTTTCCTCTTGCAAAAAGCAAATTATAAACGCGCACACACACACACACACATTTAAGATTTGGAAAACCAGGTCCAGAGAGGTTCCTAGGAATGCTGACTCAGTGACCTCTGATGAAGTTAATGGAGAGTTCTTTCCAGTGGAGCCTTAATAAAAGGAGTCTGCAGTCTATTTATAGTGCAGGTAATGAATGTCTAGCTTCAGGAATACTGTCAAAAGCAAGGCCACGACAAGGGAGTTCAGGAGTGAAGACTATTAGTGTTTCCAGAATGTGACAGGTTCTCAGCAAGGAGGGCTCCACCTTGGCCTTCGGCCTTCACCCCTAGACTCTAGAGAAAACAAACAAATAAGCATTGCTTGCCTATCAAGTAGGCCTCATCTATTCACTCACTTGGTATGCACTAAGTGTCAGGATAGGTAGTGGTGATAGAGAGAAAAATAAAATTGCCTTTTCCCTCAACAAGCTCATATACTCCTGGGGATAAGCAATTTTCATACAATAAGCATTTATTAAGCACCTACCATATGCAAGGAAATAAAAATGTGTTTAGTACTCAAATGGGGCTGTGATTATGCTGAAGAAGTCCCCACCAAATTGTGGATCTCAACACATCCAGGCCTGCCTATCCCATGTGGCTCTTGTCCCTCCCATAACTTCACCACTGGGGGTTCACCCAACATTCTGGAAGCCTTTCCTGACCTCTCTTCCATTCATGAGGGTGTCAGTGGGCAATCTGCCTGTCCACCTGTCATCCTCGCCCTTGATGCATTACCTGCCCATTTTTTCTTCCTATCATTCTTTCCCTTAATGTCACTTTTTACTCCTATTCTTACTCAAGGTTCTGCATTGGTTATGTGTTGCTTCCTGCTCGCACCCACATTTGTCTCTCTTTCCCATCATTTAATATCCCTCCAATTCAAATTTCATGGTGCAAACCTAAGGGTTGGTAAGGTGATGGTGTGGATAGAGAACTAGTCAGGAAGACCCGAGTTCAAATCTCACTTCAGACACCAGTTATATGACTCTGCCTCAGTTTCTCTATATTTAAAATGAGAATCTGCCTCATAAGAGTCATTGTGAGAGTCAGATGCAATAATATGTGTAAAGTACTTTCCAAACCTGAGTGCTATATACATGCCATTAATATTATTATGTTATAACCACTTTATATAGAACACCCGGTGAGTGAAGAGTTCTAAGGTACTTTTTTCCTTCACATATTCATGATCCACTGAGTACCCCTTTCTCTCTGTAAATTATCACAAATATACTTGTCTGTTTATTAAAATTGCAGCGCTGGAGATCCTGGAATGATTTTCCTTTCATTTTTTCACCTGACTATGCACATAGTAGGTCCTTAATAAATTCTTGTTGGATTTATGCAGATTTATTTATGCAGATATGGCCTCCTAGATGTTGATAAAACATGTGACACACACATAGATTTGATATCAGGAAAAAATGCTTAATAATTTTAATATCCTAAAATGGAATAGACTACCTCTGGAGTGGGAAATTTCGTCTCACTAAAGGTCTCCGAGAAAAAGCCGATGACCGTTTGTCAAAGATATTATTAAAAGTCTTCTTTGGCAGATAAAAGTCAGTCTAGATGGCCACTACATTTTGTTCTAACTTTGAAACTGCATGTTAATGCTATTTGGGGGAAGCATTCACAAATGAGTAGAGATTTTCAAACCAAGGACTCAAAAAAATTAATACTTTCAAGGTGTCTTGAACTTCTCGTCCAGCAATTAATTCTTGGACAGTATGCTGGAGGATTTATATCTTTAGTACATGCTTGTGTAATATGAGTCTATTATGAACTGTAACTTCTGATATTACCTTCCTACATCCCATATATTAGTTTCCATTTGTAGCTTGGTTTATAAAATGTATTGCTCTTTAAAGAATAGAGAGATTGTACAAGATGATCTAAGGTCCCTTTTAACTTTGAGATTCAATAACTTGCTTGAAAGTTCCTGTAATTCATACCTTTTATGGATTTTGTTCCCCTTTTCCATAGTGGTTCAAAATAGTGAGGTTTGACGATATTAAAAATTAACTACCACTTTCAAGTTCCAGTAGTTTCTCCATTAACCATTAATCTTGATTTTTCGCCATTTTGAAAAAGCCATGAAAAATTAACCAGGTCAGAGAACTTCCAAATTGCCAGGGACCTTGGAAGTCATTTAGCCCAACTTGAAACTGAGTTAAGGATTTCCTCTCCGACATCTCTGACAAGGGGCCATTCAGCCTCTACTTGAAGACTTTTAGCGAGAAGAGACCTACTACCTACGGAGGCAGCCAATTTGACATTCATTTCATTCTTATAGTTAGGAATTTTCTGCTTTTCCCTCCCTTTTATAAAACCTAAATGCTCCTCTTATCAGCTTTCTAGCTGTATCCTCTGTTGTCAAGCAGAATAACCCTAAGTCTAGGGGTATGTAGGAAAATGTTTAACAACTGGATCTTCAGGGGAAAACATACACACGACACACTTAAATTTAATCAACACTATTAATATTTTCTTTTTCAATTTCTTAAGTCTATACAAGCAACAAAACAATAAACCAAGACCTGATTTGTAGAACATCGGCCGATTCCTGAGACATAAACATACACACTACAATTTAACAATCGGCTCTTATGAGTGGGTTCAAGCTAGGTCCTGCCCACCCTTGCCCTTCAAAATTCTTGAAGACAGTTACTGATCGTGCCCCACCCTAAGTTTTCTCTAAACGTTCTCAATTCCTTCAACCAATCCTTGTATCAGATGATTAGAGGCTTTCTTCATCTTACTTGATATCTTTTGGACACTTGTCAGCTTATCGGAATATTCCTTAAAATAAGGGGCCCAGAACTGTAAATTGCATTCTATGTGTGGTCTCACCAGGGAAACGTACAGAATAATCTTCACTTCTATTTGTCCTAAATATATTTTTTCTCTTCATAAAGCAACATACCTAACTAAAAAAATGACTGCTCTCAGCCATTAACTCAAACAATGAAGACCAAAAGTGGATTTCTTTGCAGATCTATGCTATATAACAAGGCTGTACGGGAACTTTGGAGTCAGAGACACCATATTCAACTTCAACTTCTCCCTTTTACTATTTGTGTGACTTTGGTCAAGTTTCTTAGTCTCCTTGGGCCTCAGTTTCCTCATTTGTGAAATGGAGAATAGGCTTGGAATAAAGGATCTCTGGGATCCCTTTCAGCTCTAAATCTATGATATTATGTCATGCTGAAGCAAAGAGAAAGAAAGCCTGTTCTTCGAACTGATGCTCAATACCAGTATAAATTAAAGGGAGAAGCTTTAAGGTTTGAGCCTGGGATTCCATTTATTGCTATCATTGGTATGGCCTCATACTTCAGTAATTTCATTGATTTCAGTGTTCCTGCCTATCACACAGACCACAAGTCATCTATAAGATGTTAGCTTTCAAGTTTAACCATTGCTAGAATATTCATCATTCATCATGGGATCATAAATGTGTAGTTTAAAGAGATCTTAGGGGCAGCTAGGTGGCACAGTGAGTAGAGCACTGGTCCTGGAGTCAGGAGGACCTAAGTTCAAATCTGGCCTCAGACACTTGACACTTTTACTAGCTGTGTGTGACCTTGGGCAAGTCACTTAGCCCCCATTGCCCTGCCTTTCCCCCCTTCAAAGACAAAACAAACAAAAAACACACACACAAAAAGAGATCTTAGAAGTCCTGTTTAATTTCGCATCATTTTTGTGTATTCCAAACTCATTTTGGGGATGCTCTCTTCTCCCAAAGAATATCAGTGAGGTTTTTTGCTGGCTAAAATAAATGCAGCTGAAGTCAAATGAAGAAAGTAGGGTTCACCTTCCTGCCTCTCTTCTGCATATCTACCAGAAACAACAAGAAAAACCTGACTTTTGCACTCTATTATAAGAATCTGAGCTAGTTATTCACCTCTCCAGACTTCAAGTTCCCAAAATCTCACTGGTCATCATATATTCAGTGAGGAAACTGTGAACCCCTAATACTATACACCAAGGAAAGGACGTAGATAGATAGGTAGATAGATAGATAGATAGATAGATAGATAGATAGATAGATAGATAGATAGACAGATAGATAGACACACATAAGTAAATGTGTATATCTATACACGTGTGTATAGATATACACATGTGTGTACAAATTTACACACATATGTATATGTGTGCATGTACATACACACATAACACAAAAATTGCCCAGGATCACACACAGCTAGGAAGTGTCTGGGAC
This sequence comes from Phalanger gymnotis, assembly GCA_028646595.1. Lineage (NCBI taxonomy): Eukaryota > Metazoa > Chordata > Mammalia > Diprotodontia > Phalangeridae > Phalanger > Phalanger gymnotis. The sequence continues at coordinate 33,177,803 of CM053622.1, read as the reverse complement.
CAGATTTGAACTGATATTTCCTTGATTCCAGGCCTGGTGCTCCATTCACTGCACTGCCCAGCTGCTCTGAGAGGTTTTGTTAGTAGTTTTCTAGACTGTGTTGGCAAAGATCTGGAAATTCAAGGGTGCACATCTATTGGAGAATGGTCAAACAAATTAGGACATGTGAATATACCTTTATATCATATGATGAAAAAGACAGCTTTAGTCTCACCAAACTCATAGTCTAATGAAAGGGACAACACATAAGTAACTATATATACACAAGATATAGAGGGCAGCTGGGTGGTACAGTGGTTAGAGAGCTGGGTCCTCGAGTCAGAAAGACCTAAGTTCAAATTCAGCTACAGACACTTACTAGGACACTCACTTAACCCTATTGGCCTCAATTTCCTCATCTGTAAAATGAACTGGAGAAGGAAATGGCAAATCACTCTAGTATCTTTGCCAAGAAAATCCCAAATGGGGTCACAAAAAGTCAGATATGATTGAAATGACTGAACAACAACACAGAAGATAAAAACAGAATAAATTAGACATAATCGTAGAGGGAAGATACTCAGATTGAAGAGGACTAGGAAAGGTGAGATTTTTGTTGAGACTTTAAGGAAGCCAAAGAAGTCAAGAGGCAGAAGGGAGAAGAGAGAGAGTTCCAGCCATGGGAATTAGTGAAAATTCCCAATTGGGAGATGGAGGGTTTTATTCAAAGAAGAGTCAGGAGGTCAGTGTCACTGGATTTCAGAGTACATGGAGGGAAGTAAGGTATAATGAGACAAGAAAGGTAGGAAGGAGACATGTTATGTGGTACCTTGAAAGCCGGAGGATGTTATCTTTGATCCTGGAGGTAATAGGGAATCACGTGAATTTTTTTTAATAAGGAGGTTACAATAAATACGAAAAATTCATAGAAACTTGGAAAGTTTTATATGAGCTGATGCAGAGTGAAGTAATAAGAGCCAAGAGAATAATAAAAACACATTTTTAATGGTGCTAAATGATGACAGAGGTCCCTCACGTCAATGCACTTATCAGTCCTAGCTTTAGAAAACTACTAATGAAAGATCTCACAGCAGCTGGGCTGTGCAGTGGACGAAGCACCAGGCCTAGAATCCAGGAGACATAAGTTCAGATCTGGTCCCAGACACTTCCTAGCTGTGTGTGATCCTGGGCAAATTGCTTAACCCTGTTTCCCTCAGTTTCCTCATCTATAAAATGAGATGGAGAAGGAAATGGCAAATTTCTCCAGTCTCTGCCAAGAAAACCCCAAATGGGGTCTTGAAGAGTTGAACACTACTCAAAATGACTGACCAACAACCACAAAATGAAACCTCTCAGTAGAGAAATAATAGATTACAGCAGAAAAGGAATATTCAGATGTAATGGTTCTGTTTGTTTAAATGTATCTCTTTATTATAAGGGAGGGTTCTCTGGGGAAGGGCAGATATTGGGAAATGCAAAAAAAACACAGACAGAAGTAACATTTTAAAAGCATTTTTAATATAATGTACTGAAGTTTAGTACATTAGGTTATTGTAAAACTAGGTCTAGAAAATTGTTCTATTTATGCTGCAAATGAATAAACTGAACTTTTTGGTCAAAGTATTATGGAAATCAAATCATTAATATGATGGCTGTAATCAAGCCTTGGTTAGGTCATGCCTATTTCTGCATTCAGAAAAGTCTTATACTGTCTTAGCTGAATCCAAGGTACAGTATTCGGTGCACAAGATCATAGCAACTTCAAAACTTCAACAATAATGTGCTATTAGAAGGCCAGCATTAACATCAGCTCATTACATAAGTGATATGTGCAATTAGCATGCCAATTACCAGAATAATTGGTACTGAGATACTGCTCCGCTAGTAGGTTAGTGTCATAATCACGGACTATATATGACAAGGAAAACAGAGACAACATTACAAAAGTCATTTGGGGTTCAGCTTGGTACTTGAAGTTGCAAAAATAAGCCAATCAGTTTATACAAACATTAGCTCATTCAGATAGTTATAATTTTAAGAGATGGTGCTGTGCAGTGGAGAGAGGGCTAAATCTTGAGATAGAGATTCATGGTTTCAAATCTTTGCTCTGCTACTTATTACAATTAATTTTCTTTCACTTCACTCCTCAGACGGTGCCTCGCCTCTCCACTAGAGACCACACTCCAAAAGTTTGAAGCCTTTCAGGACCAGAATTCTCACCCTGTGCCATTTCATTGTCTTCATATACCCCAGGCAGGCTCCATCCATGACTCAGTTTAATTTCCCATCTTTCCACCTGCTTCTTTGCAGTCACGAATGTCCCCTCTACACACTTTCCAATTCTAGACTCAAAAGAAAATCAATATTGCCAAAGCTATTGGAAATGTTACACCAATCTGCTCCTCTATGGCCAATTTACCATCCCTATAACTTTCTAAAACCAAATATTCCTCCCCAGTTGCCATTAACCTGTATCTATTACTTACTTCTACGTATTAGAATGCATGATCTTTGAGGTCAAGGACTGTCTTTCTTTTTATATTTGTATCCCTGGTGCTTTGCATAATGTTTGGCACATAGTGAATGTTTAATAGAAGCTTTTCCATTCATTCATTCATTTAATTAACATTACTTCCCTGTTCCCCAGTTTCCTTGTCTATAAAAGTTAGGTGAGGAATGAACTAGTTACACAAATTCATTGAGTAAGCAAAGGATGGACAAAATCTTAACTTTTCTTGGGTTCTAAACCCCTCGGGCAATCTGGGGAGGACTACGAACCTCTTCTCAGAGTCAGGCTTTTAAATGCACAGATTATATAGGATTGCAAAGGAAAATAAAGGTTAGTAGAAAGGAAGATGTATTTGTTTCCCATCAAAGTTCACTGAAATCTGTCCATAGACCCCAAAGGAGGACGGCAGGCTAAGTACACTTCTACTAAACTACCTCTAAAGCCCCTTCTAGCTCTAAATCTATGATTTGATAAATTTAGTTACACAAGTTCATTCAGTAATGAAAACTTGATTCGCTATGTCAATGGATCTGTCATCTTACTGATGTCAGCAATTCCCTTTAAAGGTACAGATCAATCACCAATCAACAGGCATTTTACATTTTGCATCCAATACAACCCTTGTCTATGTCTTCCCATGAATCTTCCAAGAGAAGGGAAGGGAAGGGAAGGGAAGGGAGGGGAAGGGAAGGGAAGGGAAGGGAAGGGAGAGGGAGGGGAAGGGAGAGGGAGGGGAGGGGAAAGGAGGGGGCAATTATTAAGTGTCTGCTATGTGCCAGGCCCTATGCTAAAAACTTAATAAATGTTTCATTTGATCTTTACAACAACTCTGGGATGTAGGTACTATTATCATCTGTATTTTACAGTTAAAAAAGCTGAAGTAGACAGAATTCCACCCAACCTACTAAGGATCTTCCTCTCAATCTCAACACTCCATGGACATACTGAAGGAGAATGTGGACTGTCTATTATCTCCCCCTCTTGCTACATAATTGGCCCATTTCTTTTTCTAGCCATATATTTCCTTGATGACATCAGAGACTAACATGTTATTCAAGTGTGTCCTTATGATTAAATCCATCCACATGATCCAAATAGCAGTGATTTACACATACATGCCAGCATTTACGCAATGCATCTGGATGAATTCCATCAGATTCTTCTTGCAAAACTTCCTTGTGTCATGGAGATGACCCAGACTTCTTGAAGGCTATTCTCATGGAGCATAAGTCCTAATAGTTCCTATGAATACAAAAACCTTTAAGTGCAGGCCCAGTAACAGACTCCATGTTGCTTTCCCCAAAACTAGTCTTATTCAATTCAGAAAGTAAGAGTGATCCAGATAAAAAAGGTGGATTCAGTGGACTTAGGTTTAAATCCTACTTGGGATGCTTACTCAGGAAGACTTGAGCTGAATTCCAGCCTTAGATAGTTACTAATCATGTGACCTTGGCAAGTCACAACCTCTGCCTCCCTGTTTCCTCATCTGTAGAGATAATAATGACACCTGCCTACCTTCCAGAGTTGTTGTGAGGCTGCAATGAGATAATATTTGTAAAAAGCTTGGCAAATTTTAAAGTGTTATGTAAATACTAGCAATTGTTGCTTCCTGTACGACCTTGGTCAAGTCACTTGACCTCTGTGTGCCTCAGTTTCCTCATCTGCCAAATGAGAGGTTGGACTAGATGATCTCTGAGTTTCTTTCCAGTCCTACATCTATGAACATATGACCAGATTAAGCATAACCTGATAATATTTTTGGCCACGATAATGCCCAAAGTTGGTGCTCTTTGTCCTTTGTTCCCAAGGAAGACCATGCTATCAGGGAGGCAAAGTGAATTGGATTAAAGTGGGGGAACGTGTGCAAAGCCACCAGCCTCACTTTTTCATCCAAAGCCAACTGGGTCTAATGTCTAAATCTAGATCAAGAGATAACCCAGGTGCCCAAAGACTAGACTATTAAGGCACAGTGAGATCGAAGTTTGCACCCAGGAAAAATTTGTCCAAATCACAGATCTCTGAAGCATTGAAATACATACAAGAACTTACTTCCATATCCCTACACGTTTAAACACTATTCACCCAATGCCCATCTCAGAAGCCAGCTTTTTTCCTAGCACCCACAGAGAGAAATGCCTATCCCCAATTTTAATTCCTCAGGCCTCTCTGATTTCACCTATATAGTTAATCATGTTCTTAAAATGTTTTTATTTATTTGATTTTTATTTGATTTTATTTATATTGATTTTCCCTTTGCTTCTACTTTCAAATATATCATATTCTAATTTGAATTATAGTTATTTGCTCACAAGCTTTTCCTCCCCAGCACCACCCCACACACACACATCAGACTAGATTAGAAACTCCCCGAGGGAAAGAATAATGTTTTTATTCTATCTTCTTCAATATTTTGCCAAAGACTTTGCCCATAGAAGCGTTCTTAGTAGATGTGTAAGGAAAAAAAAGAAAAAAATAACTTTCTCTGCCAAACAATTTCCTGCTATTACCCCTCTTGACTGCTTTCGTACTTATGCAAATGCTGTTCTTAAAGAGACTGGTTTCAATCCACACTCTGAGATTCCTCTTATTCTTAGCTTCTCTTCTTTCCAACCAGCCTCAGAGCACCATCCAGTAGCTCTCTCATACAGTTACTGGATTATTCAATGCTAGATGAATTCCTGATGCACCAAAATGGAATTTCATTTATCAAATGAAATAAGAAAAAATCAAAAGCAGACCTGCCCCTATTTGTAGTCTCTAACTTGATTTCAAGTGTTTTCTCTTTGGAACTGGCCTCTGGGGATGGAAGCTGTGACAGAGACTCAGATTTTTTTCTTTTCTTTTTTTTTTTATCAGGTATCTCAAAAACCTCAAGAATGACTCTGGGGGTTGAAAGTGCACATCCTTCATTTTCCTTGTCAGCTAAAGCTTCACTTTTTTATGTGTGTCTTTTTTCCCTGTGGCAGAATCCTGCAACATACAGCATTGTTCTGAACCTAAGTGCATAGCACTTTAGTGAATGTATGGCAATTCTTTTCTTACAAACTCTAAAGGACTTTCCATAGGGACATTTTTTTTAAAGCCGCCACCAAGGAGAGATTTCTATTCCTCTCTAAAAACAATAGCTTCCCATTCCTGTGCTAATATATTATTTTTATTCTATGATGCAGATCCAGAGAAGACAGATGAGGAGGAGGCTAAAGGAATTTGTAATTAGTGTTAAAGGTAATAGGGAGCCATAGAAATAACGACTGGGGGAACAGAAAAATTGACACATGTAAAGTGGCATTTGCCCTGAGTCTTAAAAGAAACTAGTGGTTCTAAGAGACAGAAATGAGGAGGATGCAAATTCTAGACATACAGGATGGGAGGGGCAGGCATTGGGAAGATATGCAGTATCCTAATCAGGAACAGGGAGGGAAAGCCAGTTGGCTGAACTTGAGTGTGGAAAGGGGAGTAATGCATCATAAGACTAGAAAGGTAAATTGGGGCCAAGTTGTGAAGACCTTTTAAATGCCAAATAACAGAACTTATGTTTGATTCTAGATCTAGGTGACAAAGATTCCATGGAGTTGAGCTAATTGGGGGGGGTGTGACATGGTTAGATCTCTGCTTTAGAAAAGTCCCTTTGGGAGCTATGTGTAGAATGGATTGGAATGGGGAGGGAGAAGCCAGGGATAGCAAAGAGGTCATCACAATGGCTCATGGGAGAAGAGACCACACTAGAACTAGAGCACAGGCAATGGGAATGGATAGTGCAAAGAACGTTGTGATCATACAATTAGAAAGGGAACTGGGTTTGTAGTTAGGAAATGTGGGTTCAAATCTCAGATTTAACAGTTACTAATTGTATAACTCTGTGTCTAATGGTTGTGACATTGAGAAAGTGCATCAACCATGAGGCCCCTGAAGCTATAGCAAAAGCAAGGAACCAATATTGTATTATCAAGCAAGGAACCTTGAATTTTGTGTTATTATTATGAGACAGTCAAATAGTGCAAGTCAATTGGGAAGAGGTTGCCTCTTTAACAACTACAAATTTCTTTCTCTTTGGGAGAAGTCAATACCTTAATTATAGGAACAAAGGCCTGGATGACTGTACGTGTTTGGCATTGAAGTTGAGTGTTGAAGTTTACAGTGATATTACCTGGGTCTCAGTTTCTTCATTTGTAAAATTTTAGGTCTGGACTAAAAGGTCTCTGAGGTCTAATCCAGTTGTAGGTCTATGATCTGATTTTCCTAATTGTGTGACTCTGGGCAAATAACCTAAGTTAATTTACTTAACCTTAGTTCCTTCAGCTGCAACATGGACATAGAACAGTATTTTCACTACCTTGCTCACAGAGTTTTAATGTGAAAGCATTTAAGGGAATATAGAAATGTGAGTACAAGGATGCAATAAATTCCTTATTCAGATATTAACAGATTCTAGATCAGCTCCCAAGATGAGAATTTTGAACGTATGTTGGCACTCATTTTTGACAAAAGCCTGAAATTCATTTTCCCTAGAATAAAAAGAATAACATCTTCTAATTCTCATTTTATGATGGGGAACTCTTAGGCACTGTTTTCTGTTTTATTTTTTTTCATTTGCATAATTCGTGGTCTGCAATGCTGCAAAACCTTTTGAAATTTTAAATAGATTACAAAAATGTCATGTCAGATTTGAAAACTGTCACTAGCATTGGGGTTTTAATTATGAATTCTTTATAAAAGAGAAAACTGCTTTTCCTGTGGCAATAACATTTTACATAATACACAAACTCTGAAGTAGAGAAATGTTCAAAGGCTCTTGAAATAGGGAGATAATAACAGAAAATACTTGTGATGCTCATGTCTGACCATATTACTTCTCTCTTCAAACATACTCAATGGCTCCCAATTGTCTCAGGGAGAAAAGAAAAGACCCCTCAGCCCGGCATCTAAAGCCCTTCATGGTGCAGTTCAGGCTGATCTAGGAACACATTTTGTCTTACTTTCCTTCTATTACGCAATCTCCATTCCAGCCAAACTGGCTACTTGCTCTTCCCTGAACTTGAAAAGGTAGGTCCTCTCTCCAGGCTTCTAGGTAGGCTGTCCCCTGTGTGTGGAGTGCACTCCCTTCTCCTATTCATCTAAGATCAGAGTTCTCAGTTATCTACAGAGTTCAGGTCAGATGCCGTCTCGTATCTCTCTTATTATTAGTGTTCTGTCTTTCCACATAAATATAATATACCTTTGTTGTTCAGTCTTTGTAATCATGTCTGACTTTATGACCTCATTTAGGGTTTTCTGGGCAAAGATACTGGAGTAATTTGCCATTTCCTTCTCCAGCTCATTTTACAGAGGAGGAAACTAAGGCAAACAGGGTTAAAAGACTTGCCAGGCTCACACACCTAGTAAATATCTGAGGCTAGATTCAAATTCATGAAAATGAGTCATCTTGATTCCAAGCCCAGTAATCTATCCACTATACCACCTGATCAGCCAGGTGGCACAGTGGATAGTGCACCGGATAGAGTATATACATATATATATACATATATATATATATGTATGTATATCTGTGTGTGTTTGTATGTGTGTATATATGTACATATATGTATATGTGTGCATGTGTATATATGTGTGCATATATGCACATATATACCTACATGTGCACATGTAAATTTATGTGTGTGTATATAATGTGCTGTATAATTATATATGAATGCATGTGTGTATATATGCTCATGTATGTGCACAAATTGCTTATCCTTCATCACATATTACTGCAACCTCGAGTTTCTCTGAGAAATCTCAAAAGATAGCTCCTATATAGGTTTCTGCAGATGCAGACAAGAGTTTCCTAGCTCCCATATAAGCATCCCAGGTAACATTTCATATTGGGTACAGGACGGCCTTGATCCACACAAACAGACATGTGCCCACAGACAGACTCAGACTGAAACAGAATAAGGGACTTGTAGTAGACCATAAATAGGTGATGTGACTCTCTTCCCCCTCTAATAAATTCTTTCTTCCCTAGGGTCCTAAAATTACCCATACTTATAACACTAAAATTAATCCATGGTTTAGATTCTTTGCAAACAGCAAATGAAGTTGCTACAATGGTAACCTTCAACATTCTCAACTTTGATTCCAAACACTTACACAGTCATCCAGACTTGTGGTTGTTAGACGGGCAACCCCTTCCCAATTGACTTGAACCATTTGACTAACTCATTATAATAACAGACAACAAAATCCAAGGTTCCTTGCTCCCCTCTATTATGATGCTGGTTCCTTGCTTTTTCTACAACTTAAGCGGCTTCATAGTTGAGCCACGTTTTGCTGTAAATTTTTTTATATTTATTTATTTTCAGTTTTCAACATTCATTTCCATAAGTTTTAAATTTTCTCCTCTTCCTTTCCCTCTCCCTCCCCAAGATGGCATGCAATCTAATATGGGCTTTACGCATATATTCTTATTAAATACATTTTCACATTAGTCATGTTGCATAGCAGAATTATAACGAATTGGAGAAACCATGATAAAGAAAACAAAACAAACAAAACAACGGATAAAGGAGTCTGCTTCACTCTGCATTTTGACTCCACAGCTCTTTCCCTGGATATGGATGGCATTTTCCATCATGAGTCCTTTGGAAAAGTTTAGGTTCTCTCATTCCTGAGAAGGGCTAAGTCTATCAAAATCAGTACTTGCACATTGTGACTGTGTACAATGTTCTCCTGGTTTTCCTCACTTCACTCAGTATCAGTTCATATAAGTCTTTCCAGGATTTTCCAGGGTCTGCCTGCTCATCATTTCTTATAGCACAATAGTATTCCACTACATTCATATACCACAACTTGTTCAGTCATTCCCCAATTGATGGGAATCCCCTTGATTTCCAATTCTTGGCCACCACAAAAAGAGCTGCAATAAATATTTTGTACATGTGGGTCCTTCTACCATATTTATGATCTCTTTGGGATACAACCCTAGAACCAATATTGCTGAGTAAAAGGGTTTGCACATTTTTACAGCCCTTTGGGCATAGTTCCAAATTACTTTCAAGAATGGTTGGATCAGGGTGGCGGAGCCAAGATGGCCTCATGAAAACAGTGTCTTACTGGAGCTCTTTCACAACTTCTGTCAGATTCCTATAAAAAGTGAATTTGAGCAGATCTGAGAGAGTTAGAAACCGCGAGAAGTCTGAGTGGGGCAAATTTCCCAGCCAGGAGAGTCTGAAAGGCCGAAGGAAGGAATCTGTGGGCTTGGAGAGCGCTCGGCGTGCGGAGCTGCTACAGATTGCACCAAAGTGGAAGGTGCTGGCTGGGAAACACACGTGGGAGACAGACTGGGACAAAGCCGGGCACCCAAAACCAGCAGAGATCCCCAGGTCTCCCAACACAGGACGGCAGTCTGTGAAAGTGACGAGAGGCATCACAACACCACCGACTGTGAGATACCAACTCCTGAGGCTCGCAGCCCAAAGGTATGAAACATGGCTTCTTGAACTTCCAGGAGATATAATGGCCAGGTAAATGGCTCTAATCCCTCCCCTTCCTACCCAGAGAATTCCTTGGGGAAAAATAAACGCTGGAATAGAGGAGACAGAAGTGGGGCTTCAGTGGCTGAATAGTGGGAGTACCTGAGTCCCAGAGGGGCAGAGCCAGCAGGGGTCAACACCAGGAGCCCAGACATACTCTTCCTCCCCCAGGGGAAGTGCCAGACACCCAGCTCAAACAACAAAGAGCTGAGACCATTGCTGAAGAGCAACAGTGCTGGAGAACAACCCCAGGAGAAGAGGAGATTTCGGGCAGCCAGACCCCCTCCCCCACACCTCAGGAAACTGAAGGCTATAATTCACAAAGCCAACAACTAGACTCACAATCCCCAGAATAAGAAAGCTAGGACAGAGAGCCCTGAGCCCCAAATGCAGAAATTTATTGTAAAGCCAGGAAAAGGCTAACCAACGCAAAGCACACAAAAAAACCAAGGACCATTGATTCTTTTTATGGAGACAGGCATGATCAAAATACCAATTTGGAAGAGGATAACAATGACACTATACCCACATCTGATACCTCAAAATGTAGTGTAAACTGCTCTCAAGCCCAAAAAGCATTACTGGAAGAGCTAAAGGAGGATTTTAAAAAAACAAATTAGGGAGGTAAAAGAAAAAATGGGAAAAAAATGGAAAAAAAATGGAAAAAAAATCCACTGATGAAATCAAGTCCCTAAAGAATAAGATTGGTGAAATGGCTATGGAGATTCAGAATCTAAATAGAGAAAATAATACCCTGAGAGCTAAAGAATGGTTGGATCAGGTCACAGCTCCACCAACAATAAATTAGTGTTCCAACTTTCCCACATCTTCTCCAACATTTATCATTTTCCTTTTTTGTCATGTTAGCTAATCTGATAGGTATGATGTGGTACCTCAGAGTTGTTTTGATTTGCATCTCTAATTAATAGTGATTTAGAGGGGGCAGAGCCAAGATGGCATCTGGGAAGCAGTGACTGGCCTGAGCTCCCCACCAAGTCCCTCCAAAAACCTATAAAAAAATGGCTCTGAACCAATTCTAGAGCTGCAGAACTCACAAAGTGGCAGAGGGAAGCAGGGCTCCAGCCCAGGACAGCCTGGATGGTCTCTGGGTAAGGTCTGTCCCACACGGAGCTCCCAGCCCCCAGCTGAGGGGAGCGGAGCTGAGCCCAGCACGCACGGCGCGAATAGAACAGACGCGGACCTACCAGACCAGGGGATGAGC
>CM053622.1:33152122-33166079 GCA_028646595.1 Phalanger gymnotis | reverse complement strand
CCTACCCAGCAAAACTGAGTATCATGCTCCAAGGCAAAATATGGATTTTCAATAAAATAGAGGACTTTCAAGCTTTCTCAATGAAAAGACCAGAGCTGAATAGAAAATTTGACTTTCAAACACAAGAATCAAGAGAAGCATGAAAAGGTAATCAAGAAAAAGAACAAGAAAAAGAAATTGAAAGGGACTTACTAAAGTTGAACTGTTTTATTTACATTCCTACAGGGAAAGATGATGTGTATGATGCATGAGACCTCAATATGTGGGTAGCTAAAGGGAATATGCATGTGTGTATATGTATGTGTATATGCATATATATTTATGTATGTGTATGTATATATGTTTATGTGTGTATCTGTATATATATACATATATATGTGTGTATGTGTGTGTATATATATGTATATGTATATGTGTATATATGTATATATATATATATATATACATATAGGGCGGGGCATAGGATGAGGTGAAGATGAATAAGGTTTGAGAGAGGAATAAGAGAAGAGAAGGCAGGTGAGGGGGAATGAGTGAATCTTGCCCTCATCAGATGTGACCTGAAGAGGGAATGCCATACATACTCAGCTGTGTATCTTACCACACAGGAAAGAAGGAGGAAGAAGATAAAAAAAGGGGGGATGATGGAAGGGAGGGCAGATGGGGATGAAGATAATCAAAAACAAACACTTTCAAAAAGAGACAGGGTCAAGGGAGAAAATTCAATAAAGGGGGATAGGTTAGGAAGAAGCAAAATATAGTTAGTCTTTCACAACATGAGTATTGTGGAAGGGTTATACATAATGTTATGCATGTGGCCCATGTTGAATTGCTTGACTTCTTAGGGAGGGTGGTTGGGAAGGGAAGAGGGGAGAGAATTTGGAACTCAAGGCTTTAAAAAAATAGATGTTCAAAAGTAAAATTTTTTTTTTGTGCAACTAGAAAATAAGATGCCTAGGCAATGGTGCATATAGATTTATCTTACCCTACAAGAAAGGAAGGGAAAGGGGGATGGGAGGGGAATGGGGCGACGGAGGGGAGGGCAGACTGGGGAACAGGGCAACCAGAGCGTACGCCATCTTGGAGTGGGGGGGGAGGAAATGGGGAGAAAATTTGTAATTCAAACGCCTGTGAAAATCAATGCTGACAACCAAACATGTCAAAAATAAATTAAAATTTAAAAAAAATCCAGAAAAAATAGTGATTTAGAGCATTTTTCTTATCATTATAGACAGCTTTAATTTCTTCCTCTGAAAACTGCCTGTTCATATCCTTTGACCATTCATCAATTGGTGAATGACTTGTAATCTTGTAAATTTGACTCAGTTCTCTATATATTTTAGAAATTAGGCCGTTATCAGAGACATTAGTTGTAAAAATTCTTTCAGTTTTCTGCTTCCCTACTAATCTTGGTTGCATTGGCTTTGTTTGTGCAGAAACTTTTCAATTTAATGTAATCAAAATTATTCATTTTGCATTTCATAATATTTTCTAGCTCTTGTTTGGTCATATATTCCTTCATTCCCCATTAATCTGACAGATAAACTATTCCTTGTTGCCCTATTTTGTTTATAGTATCAGCCTTTATACCAAGATCATGTACCCATTTGGACTTTATTCTGGTATACAGTGCCAGACATTGGTCTATGCTCAGTTTCTGCCATGCTATTTTCCAGTTTTCTCAGCAGTTTTTGTCAAACAGTGAGTTCTTATCCTACAAGCTAGGTCTTTAGGTTTATCAAACAGTAGACTGCTTTAATCATTGACTACTGTGTCTTGTATACCCAACCTATTCCACTGATCTACCCCTCTATTTCTTAGCCAGTACCAAGTAGTTTTAATGACTACTGCTTTATAATATAATTTAAAATCTGATTTGGCTAGGCCACCTTCCCTAGCATTTCTTTTCATTAATTCCCTTGACATTCTGGACCTTTTGTTCTTCCAGATGAATTTTGATACTATTTTTTCTAGTTCTATAAAATAATGTCTTGGAGGTTTGATTGATATGATACTGAATAAGTAAATTAATTTAGGTGGAATTGTCATTTTTATTATATTAGCTCAGCCTACCCACAAGCAACTGATGTTTTTCCAATTATTTAAATCTAACTTTATTTGTGTTAAAAATGTTTTGGAATTGTGTTCATAAAGTCCCTGGGTTTGTTTTGGTAGGTAGGTTTCCAAATATTTCATAATGTCTACAGTAACTTTAAATGGAATTTCTTTTTCTATCTCTTGCTGTTGGGATTTGTTAGTAATATATAGAAATGTCAACGATTTATGTGGGTTTATTTTATATCCTGCAACTTTGCTAAATTATTTTTATTATTTCAAGTAGTTTTTTACTTGATTCTCTAGGATTCTCTAAGTATATCATCATATCATCTGCAAAGAGTGATAACTTAGTTTCTTCTTTGCCTATTCTAATTCCTTCAACTTATTTTTCTTCTCTTATTGCTACAGCTAATATTTCTAGTGCCAAATTGAATAATGGGAGTGATAATGGACATCCGTGTTTCATCCCCGATCTCACTGGAAATGCATCTAGCTTATCCCCATTACCTGTAATGCTTACTGATGGTTTTAGGTAGATGCTATTTATCATTTTTAGGAAAGCTCCATTTATTCCTATACTCTCCAGTATTTTCAATAGGAATGGGTGTTATATTTTGTCAAAAGCTTTTTATTCATCTATTGATATAATCATACCATTTCTGCTAGTTTTGTTGTTGATATGATCAATTATGCTCAGAGTTTTACTAATACTGAAAGAGCCCTGCATTCCTGGTATAAATCCTACCTGGTCAAAGTGTATTATTCTAGTGCTTTATTATTCTAGTTGCTTTAATCTTTTTGCTAATATTTTATTTAAAATTTTTGCTTCAATACTCATTAGGGAAATTGATCCATAATTTTCTTTCTCTGTTTCGGCTCTTCCAGTTTAGTACCATATTTGTATCATAAAAAGAATTTAGTGGGACTCCACCAATTTCACCAAATAGTCTATATAGCATTGCAATTAATTGTTCTTTAAATGTTTGATAGAATTCACTTGTAAATCCATCAGGACCTGGAAATTTTTTCCTAGGGAGTTCATTGATGGCTTGTTCATTCCTTTTTCTAAGATGGGGCTATTTTAGTATTTTACTTCCTCTTCTGTTAATCTGGGCAATTAATATTTTTGTAAATGTTCATCCATTTCCCTAAGATTATGAAATTTATGGGCACACAATTGGGAAAAATAATTCTTAATTATTGCTTTAATTTCTCCTTTATTGGAAATGAATTCACTCTTTTCATTTTTAATACTGGTAATTTGCTTTTTTTTCTTTTTTTAATCAAATTGACCAAAGGTTCATCATTTAAAAAAAAAGCTCTTATTTTTATTTATTAGTTTAATAGTTTTCTTAATTTCAATTATATTAATCTCCTTTGGTTTTTAGTATTTCAAACTTGGTATTTATTTGGGGATTTTCAATTTTTTTCTAGATTTTTCAGTTGCATGACCAATTCATTGATCTCCTCTTTCTCTATTTTATTCATGTAAGAATTCAGAGACATAAAACTTCCCCTCAGAACCACTGTTGCTGCATCTCATAAGTTTTGGCATGTTGTCTCATAATTGTCATTCTCTTGAATAAGGTTATTAATTGTTTCTGTGATTTGTTGTTCGACTCATTCATTCTTTAGGATTTGATTATTTAGTTTCCAATTAATTTTAGTCTATCTTTCCATGGCACTTTATTACATATAATTTTTATTGCATCATGATCTGAAAAGGATGCATTTAACATTTCTGCCTTTCTACACTGGATTGTGAGGTTTCTATACATGGTCAATTATTATGTGTGTGCCATATTCTGCTGAGAAAAAGGAATATTCCTTTCTAATCCCATTCACTTTTCTCCAGCAGTCTATCATATCTATTTTTCTAAAATTCTATTCACTGCCTTAATGTCTTTCTTGTTCATTTTGAGGTTAGGTTTATCAAGTTCAGAAAAAGGGAGGTTGAGGTCCCCCACTAGTTTAGTTTTCCTTTCTATTTCTTCCTATATCTCCCTTAACTTCTTCTCTAAGAATTTGGATGCTATACTACTTGGTGCATCTATGTTTAGTAATGATATTATTTCATTGTCTACAGCGCGTTTTATCAGGCAATAATTTCCTTTCTTATCTCTTTTGATTAGATCTATTTTTGCTCTTGCTTTGTCTGAGATTAGGATTGCTACCTCTGCTTTTTTTTTTACTTCAGCTGAAGCATGACATATTCTACTCCAGCCTTTTACCTTCACCCTGTATGCATCCCCCTGTTTCAAATGTGTTTCTTGTAAACAACATATTGCAGGATTGTTGTTTTTAATCCATTCTGCTATTCACTTCTGTTTTATGGGAGAGTTCATCCCATTCATATTCATCATTATGATTACTAACTGTGTCTTTTTCTCCAACCTATTCCCCCTCCCCCATTTATGCTTTTATTTCTCCCTTCTCCCTTACCTTCCTCAAAAGAGTTTTGTTTTTGACCACTACCTCCCTAAATTTTCCCTCCCTTCTGTCAGCTCCCCCCCCTTATCTTATCTTTTTCCCCTTACTACTTCTTCCCTTCCTTCTAACCATCCCCCTTTTCTTTTCCCTTTCCCATCCTACTGCCTGTAGGACAAGTTAGAGTTCTATACTTAACAGATTATGTTATTCCCTCCTTGAACCAAATCAAACAATGCTCATCTCCCTCCCTTCTTTACCTCTACTATAATATGATTTTGTGCCTCTTTCCTGTAGCAATATTCTCTGGGTTTTTCAAGGTCAATGGCACAGGGGTGACAGCACTTAGAGTTTACTCCTCCATCTTGGCTCCTGGAAATTCAAGTAGGTGACTTTCAAACATTTAGTCTGTGGGCTGATAGCCCCAGGATCTATTGCACTGGGCTGGGAAAGTGCAGAATGCACAGGCCTCTACCCGACCATAGTGGAGCAGGAGCAGGCCCCAGTGGACTGAATCATCTGTGGCAATTCCCAAACCTCTCAGCTACTTCTGCTCTTTCCCAGGTTAAACATTTTTATAGTTCATTTGACCCTTCATCCTGTGACTTGAAACTGATGCCCTCTGTTAGATGTTGTTCAGTTGTTTCAGTCAAGTCCAACTCTCTGTGACCAATTTGGGGTTTTCTTGGCAAAGATGCTGGAGTAATTAGCCGTTTCCTTCTCCAGCTCATTTTTACAAATGAGGAAACTGAGGCAAACAAAGTGAAGTGACTTGCATAAGGTCACACAGCTAATAAGTGTCTAAGGTTGGATTTGAACTCACAAAGATGAGTCTTCCTGACTTCAGGCCCAGTTCTCTATCTGCCGTGCCTTCAATACTCTGCTAGACACTCACCATCTTAGCAATTATCATTATCCATACTAAAACATGGCACCTTAGAACTCAACAAAATACTTCAATTACGGTCTGACTAGGTATTCTCACCTGTAGGATGGCCAAACTCTGAGCCCAGCAAGAGGATACAGTATTCACTGGGTATATTGGGGATCCTTGAAGAGTTTGGCCTTTGTTTCCTTTGATTAATTCAGTGTCTTTGATGGAGTCTTACTAGGTGCTAAACCCCAGGCCCAAACGCCTGTCTATTAGATGCTAAGCCTGTGTCGGTGTGAATTGGTAACTAAGGTGGGACTCCAGGTGGTGCCAATGAAGGGAGGTGATAACATCAGAACCAATTGAAGGAACCTAAGTTCTGGTCCCTCAGATGATGTTTGACGAAGTCTGAAACTGTATGAAAAAGAGAAGACAGAGCTGTTTGCTTAAGGTTCTCACTCCTGGAGGCGCGGGACTCTGGGCAGCTGCTCTAAGGGCCTTCAGGCTGAACTCAGATGTCGATGGTATTCTTGGTGGCTATGAATTGTTTTTGTTCTGTTGATGTTTGTAATTTGTTTATATTTGCTCTGAAGTTCAGGGTGCTGGCTTTTTCCCCTGAACTAAGTGGATGGTATTCGTATGCTGGATTAAAGTGAGATTGTTAACCCCTTAATGATGCTTTCCTTAGTAAAGCAGACCAAAAGAACCTGGGCTAGCAACGTCCTGTGAGCTGGTTGTTGTTGGTTTTACACCCCCCACAGCAGCTGATAGCTGGATTGGTGAAACACTGGGCTACCTTTGCACAGTTCACTAAGTATCCTCCAGGAGGATGAACCCAGGTAGCACCAACTGAATAATGGTAGATGGCCAAACACCTTTTAGAGGGAGGTAAATACAACAGATTTTAGGAAGCAAAGGCCAGAGATCAGCCCTGTTCTAAAGGGATCGTTTCAATATCAGAACTCTCCTAGGAAAGGTGTTTCAAAGTCCAAAGCAGAGGGCAGGGGGAGAAACATGAGAGCTGCCTTCAAGTATCTGAAAGACCGTCATGTAGAAAAGAAATTAACTCATTCTACTTGACCCCAGAGGGCAGAACAATGGGCATTAGTTACGAAGAAGCACATTTTGGCTTCATGTCAGGAAAAACTCTCCAACAATTTGAACTGTCCAAAAGTGGAATGATATGTATCATGGCAGGCTGGGCTGCCTCTCACTAGAGGCCTCTAAGCAAAGACAAGATGGCCATTTGTGAGAGAATTTGTAAAACTGATTATTTCAAAGTAAACATAGGGCTCTGAGGTCTCTTATGACTAAGATTCTATTAAAGGTTGGTACAGAGGGAAATCAGTAGGAATTAGGAGGAAAAAAGCCCACCATAAGAATAACAAACTTGTGAAGATATTTGGAAACTCAGAAACAATAAACCCGGTGACCAGCCATGATTCCAGAGGTCTTATGATGAAGCAGGCACCCACCTCCTGACAGAAGGATGATGGACACAGAGTGCATAATGAAATACAGATTTTTGGACATGACTGATGGGAGAATTTGTTTTGCTTAATTATGCAGATTTGTTATAACACGTCTGGTTTTCTTTTTTTCCCCAATTAAGGATGGGGAAAGGTGAGAGGGAGAGAAAACAGATATTTTTTTCGTGGAAAAAAATTTTAATGATTTTTTAAAGTCATGGAGGTTTGGCTTCAGTGGCCCCAGTCATACCTTTTTTTCTGATTCAATACAATAATAAAATAATAACAAAAGTAGTCAACAATTATTCAGTACTTTAATGTTTACAAAGCTATATATATATATATATATATGTATACATATGTGTATGTATGCATGAATACATAATATAGATAATAGATACATGATAGATAGATGGATAGATGGATAGATGGATGGATAGATGGATAGATGATAGATAGATAGATAGATAGATAGATAGATAGATAGATAGATAGATAGATGGATAGATATCACTTGAGACTCACAACAACCTTGCCAAGAAGGTAACACAAGAGTTATTTTTCCCATTTTACATATATAATAAAAAGAGGCCGAGAGAAACAGAATAATATAATGAGAAAAAGGCTGGATTTGGAATCAGGATCTGGGTTCAAATGCTGACTCTACCTGTGTAACTGTGGGCAAGTCACTTGAACTGATTCTCAGTTCCCTTATTTGTAGAATGATATTGCCATGCTATATGACTTCTCAGTTCCTTTTCATTTCAAAATTTATGATTTAGGTCTTCTGGTATAACCTATAATATGCCATGTAATCTCTCTAGGCCTTGGTTTCCTAATCTACAAAATGAGGGGGATTAAACTAGATAGCAACTGAATTCCCTTTTAACTGTCCATGCATAATCCTATGTTCAAAGGTCTAAATGGATTTTCCCCATAACAGAACTGGGACCCTAAATCTGGCCTTTCCTAGTAAACCCATATACAGAGGGCTTAAGGACTTGGTTCCTGACAGAAGTCTCCCTGAATGGGCTGCACAGCCCTTGGGATTCAAAGAGTAAGCAAATGAAGAAGCAGGCTTCCTACTTGGCATTCAGGCCCAAATGAAGTCCACAACTCAAAGAGGATGCTTGGTCTTAGAGTCCTGGGTGATTCTCAGCAGAAAGACTCAAACAGATTAGGGCAGCCCACAATTAGGTTGAAGAGAATTCACTGAAGTGCCATCCCACATTGAAGCAGACTGTGTTACCAGATGTAATGGAACCTAACATTTCATAAAGAGGCTTAATCTATTTCATTATGTTTTGCGACGTTCTGTATAATAAATCATTCCCCATCAGCAGCTCTGACAAATGTAACTGACTTTATAAATAATGGGTCAATATCAACTTTGTCATAAATTTATGCCAACTTTGGAAGCAGGCCCAACAGCTACTCTTGTTTTGTTTTCTGGCAAAAAGAGCCATGATTCATAATTAGCGTTGACTTTAAAACGTGGAAAGGCCTTTGATTTTCTGAAAAAGGAAGGTTTGTTTAAGTGAAAAAGAAAATTGATTTTCCTTCTAATTATATAGTTTGATAATGATACTTTCAGTCTGCATTTCTATTGTGGTGTAGCTAGAAAATCCATTTATCATGACCACAAAAAACTGTAACCAGAAGTATGATATGTTGGAAAGACCACAGGCTTTGTAATCAGAGTATGTGAGTTCAAATCCTCTTTCCCAACCACTAACTTTGTGACACTGGACAAGTAGTTTAACTTCACTGTGCCTCAGTTTCTTTATCTGTAAAATAAGAGGTTTGGAATAGATGGCCTCTAAGGTCTTTTCCAGGCCCAAATGTGTCATCCCATTAAATATCAACATTTAGATTCATATCATAACCAACCCTAATTCCAAAGAACTGATCAATCCATCAATTATTTATATTATATTATAATAAATAGTATGTTACATTCTTATTATCAAGCATTTATTTAGCACTGTATGCTTGGCACTGAGGATACAGAGATAAAAGTGAAATAATCCCTACCCTGAGGGAGCCTAACATCTATCAGGGGAGACAACATGAACCTACATAAATATATACACACATTAGGTATATACATATATATGTATATATATACACAAATATACATATATATATGTATATGTATGTATATTGTACTTTAAGGCATTTTGCATATGTAATCTTATCTGAGCCTCACAACAAGTACCTGTGAGGCCAAGACTGTAAATAAAATTGTACCTATTTTACAGATGAGGAAACTGAGTCCTGGATAATTTAAGGGTACAAAATGATGATCTACTATCCCAGATTTAGAACTGGAAGGGACATGAGAGGTCATTTAGTACAATCTCCTTCATTCTACAGATGGAGAAACTGAGGCTGAAAGAAGTTAAAGGACTCACTCAAGCTCACGAGGGACATAGATTTCAAGCTGAAAACAAACAGAAAGGATAACTAGTGCAACTGCCTCTTTATATATACTGAGAACCCAAGAGTAAAGAGACTTACCTAATATCAAACAGGAATAACCAGATTTAAAATCCAGGCTTCTGACTCCAAACTATTTTTTCCTTTTTACTATGTTTCCTATTTGAGCCTTTTTTTGTTTCCTTCTATAAAATACAAGCTAGAAGACATAGTGGATAGGGTGTCAGGTCTGAAGTTTGGAGGACCTGAGTTCAAATCCAGACTCAGACAGTTCCTAGCTGGGTGACCCTGGACAAGTCACTTCACCCTGTTTGCCTCAGTTTCCTCATCTATAAAATGAGATGGAAATGGCAAACCACTCCAGTATTTTTGCCAAGAAAAGCCCAAATGGGGTCACTAAGAGTCAAACATGATTGGACAACAACAAAATAACATGCAAAGATGGTTATGCAGCTATTAAGTGTCCAAAGAAGTACTTGAAGCAAGGTTTTCCTGACTCCAAGGTCAACATCCAATTATCTACTAAGTCATCCTCTCTCTGACTTACCATAAAAATATCTCCCTCCTCTCTGAAGAAAGGCAGGGGACTCTGGCTACTGCTTGCTATATGAAATCAGGAATGGTTTCTGTATTGGTTTGCTTTGTTTGGTTTCTCTTTGTTACAGAAGAAGGTAGTAGGGAGGCAGGGAGGGTGTTATGGGGGAGTGACAATAATTGCAAATCAAACCACACCAAACCAAACCAAAAAAAGGCAACTATAACAGGACCCATGGATCATGTAATACTGTACCAGGTGGCTCATATATTATTAAACCGTTGAGTCATTTTTCAGTAGTGTCCAACTCTCTGTGACTTCATTTGGGCAAGGATACTGGAATGGTGCTGTATTCACTGTGCCGCCTAGCTGCCCTAAAGATAACTGAGTGGTTTGCCATCTCCTCATCCAGCTCATTTTACAGATGAGGAAACTGAGGCAAACAGAGTTAAATGACTTCCCCAGGGTCACCCAGCTAATAAATGTTCAAGGCCTGATTTGAACTCACAAAGATGAGTCTCCTTGACTCCAGACCCAACGTTCTATTCACCACACCACTTAACTGCCCTGACCCACATATATGATGGACATAGAGATTTGGAATGTCTTTCTCCACACCTCAGGGGAAACAGAGGTCCACCTCTGGAAGGAGCAAGAGGACAACCAGGGCTTAGTGATCAGTCCTTCACACTCCTATCTTCAAGAGTCGTAGTAGTTGGAAATGATATCTATTGTACAAAAGATATTGGAAGCCTAGCGGCAGATTGTTTGAGAAGGTGCAGGATAAAGATGACTTTCCCTGGCCATTCCAAGGTGAGAAGTGACAGGGATTAATTTTACCCCAGACAGTAAGGGTAATAGTTAGCTTAATCTGGACAGTTTAACTTCACCTCTTCTCCATCATTTTTATCCAAAAGGCAATCACAGAGAGTGAGCAAACATGTTTAAGAAAGCAAGCAATTCAAAGAACAATTGGAGAAGTCTTACAGGTTACTTAAGATGTTCTGTTTGGCCTTTAATTACCTTCATAACCTAGCCACCTCCTACCTTTCCAATCTTCTTACACATTACTCTCCAACAAGTACCCTTTGATCCAATGACACTGGCCTCCTGGCTGTTCCACAAACAAGACACTACCTCTCAGCTCTGTGCATTCTCTCTGACTGTCCCCCGTATGTGGAACACTCCTCCTCCTCTGCTCCAACTACTGACCTCCCTGGCCTCCTTTAATTCCCAACTAACATCTTATCTCTTTCAGAAAGCCTACCCCAAACCCTCTTAATTCTATGGCCTCCCTTCTTCTAATTATTTCGTATTTATCCTGTATGTAGCTTGCTCAGTATATGTGTTTGCTTGTTGTCTCCCCCTGAATGAGAAATCATTATAGAAGATCTCCGATATTATAGTGTAAGCCCAGCTTTTCTTCCTTCCCCGCATCCTCCCTCCCTGCAAGACTCTCTGGTTTGGAATATCAGACATTCCTTTCCCCCTTTCTTTCTTGCAAAGACCTTTAGACTTTCTGGCTTGGAATAAAGAATCAGACATCCCTCTCCAACTGATAAACCTTAAGAATGGACCTCTCAGACACTCCTCTCTCCTTAATTGGCCCAAAGCAAAGAATGAAATACTTTAGGAGACAGGCCCTAACAAAGAACAGGTAACTCTTAAGACAAAGGACAAGAAATTTCAAAACTGCTTCTTGAGGACCTAGCCAGTTCTCAAAAACAAAATGATTGATAAGATCTTCCCCTCCCGAAGGGAGTAGCTGCCCCTTCTGGAGGGGGAACATCCTGGACAGTTAGCAGTAGGCCCTCCTTGTTCAGGAAGATATAAAAGTCCCCACGTGGAACAAGCTAGTGGGGATCTCACTATGGAGAGGAAGTTTCCTGGGATCAGTTTCCCTTTTGGGCCTTGGTCGAGCTGGGCTGTGTAAACTAGGATCCCCCTCAGCTTTGAGAGTGTCAAGTGCTGGAGTTCCCCCGAGAGGTGATGAATCTGTGTTGTTTATGTCTTTGTCTTTGCTGTGTCAACTGCGTTTGTCAGAGTATCTCCCGTCTTTCAATAAAAACCATGTTCTCCCAGGAGTGTGCTTTATTGCCAGGACGAATCTGAATCCGAACCTAATTTAGCTTAACTGAACACCCCCGTTAGATTTTAAGCTCTTTGAGGGCAGGGATTGTCTTATGCCTCATTTTCTATCCCAGTACTTGGCCCATAGTGGGAGCTTAATAAATGTTTATTGAATGAATGAATCGATAAGAAAAACAAAAGAAAAAGAAAGTCTGAAATAGTGGAATGAAATCTCATCTCAGCTGGAAAGAAAATGATCTCACCTGAAAGTCCACTCTTAGCAGTCTTGGGGGTCCAGGTACTGGGAATCGGGAACATGATAGGCTGCCACTGCCCCACATTCCTATAGCTCTGGGGGCTTCCTCTTCACCA
Source organism: Phalanger gymnotis (assembly GCA_028646595.1). Classification (NCBI taxonomy): domain Eukaryota; kingdom Metazoa; phylum Chordata; class Mammalia; order Diprotodontia; family Phalangeridae; genus Phalanger; species Phalanger gymnotis. Next base: position 33,153,841 of record CM053622.1, on the reverse strand, counting down.
TTCTCACACCTTTTCTCCTTGCCTGGCAGTCTGTGCTTTTCTCATTTCACTTTGCTAGACCTCTCTCAACCAATTAGGAGTCTTGCTTCGCTATGCATGTGCAGCATCTCTTCAGAGTACCTCCAGACCTGCCTGAGAGGTGCCACTGCACATCAGGAAAATATTTTTCTTTTCTTTTTTTTTTTAAAGAAACTTGTTACTGTGAAAAAAATTAAAAATGCACTGAGAAAAAATGAAGTTTGAAGCAATAAGTTTAATGTATCTTAGTGATCAAGCAGCATCAGTGGCCAGAGGAGGTACGAGAATTCCCACTACTGACTTCAGCAAAAGTACTTTAGTGTGAGTCCTGTGATCTGTTGACAGCATCTGACAGTCTCACAATAATAACTTCTCATGACCACGCTTTAATGTATTTTATCTGCCTCGGCAGGTAAATTAGAAGCTGTGGGGATATATTTTTTAAAATAAATATGGTTTCTATTGGTGACTTTGGGCGAGTGGGACTTAATGGGTCCCTTTGGTTCCTATCTAAGTAAAAAGGTCGTTTTGGGCTGACGAATTGCTGTGGTAGAGTGCTAGAATTCTCCAAGCATACAGAAGGAAAAATACAAAAAAAGCCAGGGCTACCCACTCTAAGCTCCCAGGCCTGCTACAGTTAGTAATCAACGTAGTAATAATAAAAACAAACAATTAATAATGATGTTTTCACAACATGACTGATGTGGAAATAGGTTTAATATGATTGTAATGTATAGCCTATATCAGATGGCATGCCATCTTGGGGAGGGGGGAGGGGAGGGAGAGAGAAAAAAATTCGAAGCTCGATCTTGTAGAAGTGAATGCTGAAAATTATCTTTACATGTCATAGGAAAAAAGGAAATACTATTAAGTGGGGAAATAATAATGATGATGATGACAATGATTCTAGCATTTATATTGCACTTTGAGGTTTGCAAAGCACATTATAAATATTATATCATTTTATTCACATGACAACCTTAGGACTTAGATGATATTATTATCATCTCCATTTTACATATGAGGAAATTGAGGCAGGCAGAGGTTAAGTGACTTGTCCAGGGTCACCTAGTCTAGGGCTGGATTTGAACTCAGATCTTTATGTGACCCTCAGAGAGTGGTTTCACCTCTCTCAGTTTCAGTCTCTTCTGCCATAAAATAGAGATTATAGAGTCATAGATCTTACAGCTGGATGAGATCTTAGAGTTTCAACTAGGTCAACACCTTCTGTTTAGATGTGGGGAAAACTGAAGTCAAGAGAGATGAAGTGTCACTCGAGGTCATACATGTGACAGAGTCAAGATTTGAATTCAGATCCTCTGGATAAAAATCCAATATAGAATTTGTCCTGTACCAAACTCCGAATTGCCATAGCTTCCTGCATCATATCTACGCAAATGATTCCCACATCTATGTATCCAGCCTCAGTCTCTCTCCTGAATCCCAGTAGCAGCTCCTACACAGGGCTATTCAGTTTAATTCAATTTAAAAAATTGTATTGAGTGCCTAAATTTAGCAAGTTTTTATTGTGTTCACTAAATGTAAAGTATCTTATGCTCTGTTAGGTGTCCTCACAACTGTGTTGTTAAGCAAAATTGTCTCATTAGCATGGCTTTTGTTTCTTTTGAGTGGAAGTACTTTCAGCTGTTAAGTGCTAAGCCCCAGGCCCAGGGCCCTGTCAGGTGTGAAACCTGTGTGGGT
>CM053622.1:33141706-33152022 GCA_028646595.1 Phalanger gymnotis | reverse complement strand
AGAAGCTACGGAAGCAGGAAGCTGCGGAAGCAGGGCTCACCCGTGTGTAGACCAGGAGTGCGAGCAGGAACGTGAGGCCAGTAAAATGATTTGGCTAAATACTATCTTGTTTTTCTGTGGCCTCCTGGTTACTCTTGTGAGGTGGGCTTTCTGGGCCTGAAGTCTTTTGGTCAAGATGTTAGAATGGGGAGGCTGGTTCACGGTTCTGCTGTGGTAGGGCCTAAATAAATTTCTTGTTGTTTTCTCCTTAGAGAATCTCTCATACCTTGCGATTTCGAACCATTCAAACATATACATGATTATATTTGAGATTATAAATTCAGCCTTCCTACTACAACAACAAAAACAAAAAGTGAAACCCTAGGAGCTTAGATTTTGCTGTGAAGATATAAATTGTACACAAGCCAACAATTTATTAAGGACTCACTATGTATCAGACACTGTGCTAAGTATTGGGCATACAAAAAAAGGGCAAAAAACAATCTTTGTCACCAAGGAATTCATGGTCTAACAAAGGAGACAATATGCAAAGGAGACAATAAGCAATCAACATGGGTTCTTTTCTTCTTTCTTGTTTTTCTTTGGTGTATAGACCTAATTGTAGTTCACTGCTTCCAGGAGTATGCCGAGTTTAGAGAAAGAATCTTTCCAAATTTCTTCCCAGATTGGCTGGACAAATTCACATTCTTACCACCAGTGAATGAAAATAAGAATAAACATTTATTAAATGCCTACTATGTGCCAGGCACTATGCTAAGCCCTGGGGATACAAAAGAAAAGAAAAAAAGACACTCCCTTCCCTCAAGGAGATTACAATCTTGAGGGAGAAGAGAGTACAGGAAAGGAAACAAAAAAAAAAAGAGATCCATGAAAGCTCCTGCTTTCTCCCAGCCTCTCTAACAAGTGTTATTGTCCCTTTCTGTCATCTCTGAAGATTTTGTCAGAGTAAGGTAGAACAAAAAATTGCTTTAATTTGCATGTCTAATTATTAGTTATTTGGACCATTTTATATGGTTGTTGATAGCTTAGATTCCTTCCTTTAAATTCATTCTCTTCATATCTTTTGGGGATATTTTAAATGGAATTTCTCTTTCAAACTTTTCCTGTGGGGTTTTATTGGTAATTACAGAAATCCTGATGAATCTATGTATAAATCCATCTATATCGATTTATTCTATATCTTGCAAGTTTGCTAAAGTTATTCATTCTTTCAAATAAATTTTAGTTGATTCTCTAAGATCCCTTAACTATGCCATCATATTATCTTCAATTTATATGTATGTATTATAATATATACATGATTATGTATAAGAGACTGTATACCCAACCAAACACAGTATATATATATATATATATATGTATATATGTATATATATATGTATATATGTATATATACATATATATACACACACATATGTGTAAGCAAAGTATATATGTATAATATATGTATATATATAATATGGTTGGATGAATTCATCTCATTTGCTGTCATAATTATAAAATACAAAAAAGAACCTATCCTATTTCTTTTGAATAACATATTACCTGTCCAGAATGATGACCCAGTTGTGTATTTCATCCCACCAAAACTCACTGATACCTATAGTATTGTTTGTCTTCTCACCTTAGGCTGTTGAAGTCTTATTGTTTATGAACTAAATTTTTGGTATTTGTGTATAGACTTTTGTCACCATGAATTTGACTGCTGTTTCCTTTTGAGGGGTTTGTCTCCTTTAAATTTCTGGATGTTTCTGCTGATATTCTTTCTTCTTTGTTTTTTAACTTGGGGGATATCCTTAAACAATCTTCTTCCTCTGCCATCCTTATGAGTTTAAAACTGTTTTGGTAAGATTTGCGAGACAACTGGAAAATGCATTTTTGCCATTCTCTTTTAGATACAACATGTCTCTGTCCAGGAATCTCTCAACTCTGGACTTGAAACCTGTATCACCAATCACCGCAGCACATCTGAGGACTGCTACTGTGAATAATTTCGGGAGTCTAATCACGTAGTATGATGAACTCTCTATTTATTCATCAATATATTAAACATTGTTCAATTAACCAAAGTCTGACATTCATAACATCCTTAAGCAAAGTATATCATTTAACATTCATATATCTCATATCATTCAGTATATCTTATAGCATTCCTCAGATTACCCATACAGCATATATCAATAGCATTCCCCCAAATACTTGTTTACTCACACTACACAGCATATATCATTGCATTCCCAAAATCGGGGGGGGGTCCCAGCTTAGAGTCTTCCCTAACACAACTCATCTTTAATCATTACCAAATATCCAAGTAAAGTCATTTTTTTCATCTTGACCTGAGGTCTACTTTCAAGTCCCATGTCTCTTCCTCCATGGGCTGACCACTCCCAACTCTCACCTGGACTTATACATTCCACTCCCTGCTCCAGATCTCAGCTCAAGGGGACTGCTCCACTCCAAACTCTTCCCACTCCTGCCTGACAGCAGGTTCCAGGGGCTCCTGCCTGCAACTTCTGTCCTTGTGAAAACAAAACCTAACAGGACAATAACACATACTATCAGCAACACCATCCCAATTCACTCTCAAAGGCCAGAGGCTCCATGCCAACCACTCAATAAGCTTTAACAGCTCCCCTTCTCGCTTAGAGGTCTTCTCTCCACTCTCAGAAGGTTTCCTCTGAACTCTCAGGTCTCCTCTGCACCCTTGGAGGCTCCTCTTCCCCACTCTTTTACGTTTCTTCTCAGCTCTTAGTTCAAAGCTGCTTCTTCTTCTTCTTCTTCTTCTTCTTCTTCTTCTTCTTCTTCTTCTTCTTCTTCTCTTCATTCTTCTCTTCTTCTCAACACTGACAGTTCTCTTGATGTCAGCTCTCTCGATGTCTTCTCTTCAATGCCCTCTCAATGTCTGCTTCTCTCACACTCTGGTCTCTCCTTATATACAGCTCTAGCCAGCAAGATTGGTTAAAACTCAGTACCAGCCTCTGATTGGCTAGAACTCAACACATATTCAATCCAGCAAAAATCCCGCTTTGCTTACCATTCCAAATCTCATTTTCAGACAATGCCTTCTCATCCAACTATTTACTTCCTACATCACTTTCTCTTCTCTGCTTCTCTGTCTTTCCATGATGCTCTTTGGTGTATAGCACAAGACTTCATAATAATTGGTAATATTTTACAGGTTTCTTTCATCAGTGCCACTCATGCCACTGTTTACCACCAGAAAAAAGAGAGTTGTCATACTACTTAATAGCTCTTTGTAGGTTCTCTGTTATGATGCTTAGGTCATCCACTGCATCCCAGGTTGTCTCTAGCTGTATTGACCTTTGTCTTGCCACTGGACTTTCATGAATCTGGAAGAGTGAGGCACAACTCTGCCTCGTTTAAATCCAATTCATGTGTAAATCAAGATATAACTGAGTGATGTCATTGGTCTTCTTCAAGAATGAAAGATGAACAGCGTGGTTATAGTCGTTAATTGTGTATTTCCCTTTATGCTATGTACGAACTGTATATATGTGTGTGTGTGTGTATATATGTTCAGGTATATGTATATATGTGCGTGTGTATATGTACATATACATGTATTTATATATAAATATCACTCTTGTTTATGTATATATTCCCTTGCTTGTATATGTCACCCCCCCCTCCACCATTCCTTCTGGTATGTAAAATGTTCTACCTATACAACAATTATATGAAACAGCAAGTCCAATTCCCATTTTTCCCCATTCCTTCCCCAATGTGCTCCCTTTTCTCTCCATTTACTCTCTTATTTTAAAATCATCAAAACATAACCAAAGCACTCCCAAGCCATCTGTGTAATTTAACTCAATGACCCTTGATGACATTAGGGTTCTAAGGGGACACATTATTCTTTTCCCTCTATTTGAATGTAAACACTTTATTCTCATTCAATCCCCTCTAATTATTCTACACATTCACCATTTTAAATTTTTCTTGACCAAAATGTTACATTTTCAAAGTTTCTACTCAGCTTCGATCTTTTCAACAAAAGTGCTTGTTTGGAAGACTATCTATTTTGCTTTTTAGAATATTATATTTCTCACTCTCCTTTCCTCTATGCTGGTCGCTGACAAATCCTGAGGCAGCCTAGCTGTGGTCCTTGCTATGTGAACTCTTTATTTTTGGCTACTTGAAGGGTGTGTGTGTGTGCGTGTGTGTGTGTATGTGCGTATATACATATACATATATACACATATATACATACATATTATATATGTATTTAATTGGAAGCTCAATATTTGAGCTATCGCATGTCTAGTTTCTTTGTGGTAACCAGTGAATTCTTTCTATTTTCACTTCTCACTTAGCACAGCGTCTAACTCATAGTTAGTGCATTATAACTGCTAGTTGACTGACTCTTTCCAGTAAGAAGGTTAAGATTGATCTTATATCTTTTCATTGATTATCTTTGCAATCAATTCATTTTTTCCTGAAACTGCTTTTATCCTCTGACCACTTAAGTCATGGTTCCTTGTCTCTGAATGTTCAGAGTGCAGCTGGCCTATAATGGGTTCAGTTTAAAAATCCAGCTTTCTTGCTTCAAGGAATTTTGCTAACCTTGGAGAATGTTTATGGACAGAAAGGGAGTTTGGGCCTGATATCATTTCTTCACCAAGCTATCCTTCAAGGATATCTGGTTTGCTCTCCAAAAGTCTGGACCACTATCTTGTACCTGGCCTCAAACAAAGACTACTTCTTAGTCACATGAGAGAAGGGGGATCGTTGCTAATTTCCCATTACCTGGATTTCAGCTTTGTAACCAATTACATTTCCCTCAATCCCATGATGTCACCTATGCTGCTCTGTTCTATACTTCCCAAAATAAAAGAGGAATTATTTTCTGCTGGGAGATTTTGACATTAATGGAGGCAATGCATTGACCCATTTATTGACAATTAGCATGGTTCTGCTAATAAATATTATTTGCCTTGGAGATCTGCATTTACCGTTTGTTAAAACCTCAAACATGACACCCAATTCTAATAGATCTGCATAGTTTTCATCCATAATTTTTTTTAAAAAATTGTAGAATCTAGGATCTTTTCAAGTAGTCTCAATGATTCTTAATTTTTTCTCCTTGAATTGTTTTCTAAGTCATTTGATTTTAATATGAAATACTTTAAATTTTCTTTATTTTTTTCAAGCTTTTGACATTGTTTTAACATTTTTTTCCTCGTGGCTTCATTAGCTTATGTTTGTTCCATTCTAATTTTAAGGGAGTCTTTTACTTGGGTAACATTTTGTACACTTTGTACTTAATAGCAACAAGCTATTCATTCTTCTTTCCATTATTTTCCCTGGAAATTTCATTTCATTTCTAATTATTAATCCCTAGAAATCTCATTTTACTTATAATGTGATTTAAAAGAAGAGCCTTGTTTCATTTCTTCCAGAAATTCTAGTTAGTTTTTTGGCAAAGAGGTGCTTTTCTTTTTAACTTTGCTTATAGATATTACAAGGTTATTCTTTTCTTCTGCATTTGAGTCTTAGGAGTCCCTGGCTGAATTTGAAGAATCTCTGTTTTTTTATGGTAAGAATCTTTTTTTTTCTTTTTAATCATTTTCCAGCCTTGTTTCCTGAATTGGGGCTTTGTGTTAAGGTCAAGCTTTGTGGAATTCTGAAAAGGATATTAAGGTCTTGTGTTGTACTGAAGTATATTATCTGGGGTCCTGCCACTGCTTTCTCCATGCATTGAATGCTACATTCTTCAATATTTTAAGGGTGTCTTAGGACATGAAACTGTAGACTTTCTGTGCACCATAAGGAACAAAGAGTAGAAGTTTGAAAGAAGTAGATTTGGCCTTGATGTCAGGATTATTTTGCTAACAACTAGAACTGTCCAAAAGTCTAATTTGCTGCCTTGAGAGGTGGTGAATTCTTCCTCCCTGGAGGGCTTCAAGAAAGTGTTGAATAATGACTAGCTAATTATGGGTGAGACTAGATGACATCTGAGATGCTTTCCTACTTTGAGATTCCAGGGTTCTTTGATCCTGAAAACCTTCAAAACTTATTTCTCATTTTTTAAAACATTTAAGTTGCATTTCGGTGATCCTTTTTGCAGTAGGTTCTGCTACAGCTACACTAAAGGTTCTCACTTGGAGCTGTAATAATCAATATTTTATTTATTTTAATGACATTCATTACCATGACAGATACAAGCTTCTTGCTCATTAAAATGGAACTAGTGAAATGTATTGATTTTTGAAATGAGAGATATTAAAGTGTTTAATGGAATAAATGTGAAGCTGTGATTGCTAGAGTCTGCCAAAACCAAGAGGTCATTGTGTTCAGGGCTATCCTTTTCCTCACACATAATCTCTCCCTCCTTTTCGCTCTTGCAGGACCTTTTGACTGAATGTGAATCTGGACTACCATATTCCTCAAATTAAGATCAGAGGAATCTAGAATGAAATCAGAGTAAATGTAGCATATGAATAGATGGATAAATGGATGAAGAACAAAACATTTAAGTGCCTAATATTTACTAGACATCATACAAGGCACTAGAGATACAGAAATGAATATAATTCAGTCCTTGACTTCAAGGAGCTTACTTAGGAATAGGACTATAAAATACACATGGAAGGGTGCTGTTCAGGAAAGAAGATTTCACTTAGGAATCACCAGGATGATGAACTGGTCCATAGGGCAGTCGATTGACATCCTTTCCATAAGCAAACAACAATGACACTCAGTCTATATATCAATATTCTATATCTATTGTGATAATATCTACACAACTAGTCTTAGATGGTTGTTTTGAGAAAAGCAATTTGTTTTTATTTTCCTTTTAAAAAGTTTTTATTTTTATAATTACATGTAAAAACAATTTTAAGATATTTTTAAAATTTTGAGTTCCAAATTATCTCCCTCTCTACCCTCCTCCCCTTCTCCCTCCCTGACACAGCAAACAATTTGATATAAGTTATACATGTATAGTTATGTAAAACATATTTCCCTATTAGTCATGTTATGAAAGAGAAAAAGACAAAAAATGGAAGAAAACGAAGTTCAGTCTTACATTCAGACTACCAATTCTTTCTCTGGAGGTGGATAGCATGAGCCCTTCAGAATTGTCTTGGATCATTGTATTGCTGAGAAGAGCTAAGTCATTTCACAGTTGATCATGGTACAATATTGCTGTTACTGTATACAATGTCCTCCTGGTTCTGCTCACTTCATTTTGAATCAGTTCAAGTAAGTTATCTAAATGTCAGTGATTCTTTTTAACATGTCAGGGATTCAGTTTACTCATTCGTGAAATGAAATCAGCAAAATATATTTAACTTCGTGGGGATGGTTGGGAGAAAAAATGCTTTGCAAAGCTGAAAGTTCTCTCTAAATGTGAATTATTTTCAGAAGCCAACCATGCCCTTACTGATGCAGCACTTCTCACCCTTCTTACCACCTGCTTACCTGTGCTAAGAGAAGTCTCTTTCTCTCCTCCCATTAATCACCTCTGATGTAGAGGCAGCAGTCTCATCACAGACCGAAGTCAGCTGCATCACATGATTGAGAGAAATAGCCTAAGCGTCAGATCTTGAAAGGAAAAAGAACCCCTCTTGTGTGATTCTAAATATTGAATAAAGGAATTGAATGGGTGACTCCTCAAGGTCCAAATCCTGGGATATTGTTCTGCCTTGCCTGCCCCTTTATTTTCCAAGGAATCCCAGGTGGGTCTCTGCAAGACTGCAGACTGGGTAGATCCCACTTATAACACTGATGAGATGCAAGAGGAGATTTTTTATGAGGTACACTTTTTCTGGGCCCAAGATAGGGATAATCTACTGTACAACAGAGTGCAGGGTCCTCAGATCATCGGAAGAAACTATAGAGATTTGAATCTGAAAATATCTTGACAGGAGTAGGAAAGTGATGGTCTGCTCTAGCAAAACCTCCCCTAGAATATTGTGCTCAGTTCTGGCCTTCCTCTTTTAGGAAGAACATTGAAAAGTTTCAGAGCATCCAGAGGAGGGCAGCCAGGTTGGTAAAGGTCCTTGAGATCATGCCAAGGGATGAATTGGAATAACTGAAGATGTTTAGCTTAGAGAAAAGAAGATTTAGAGGGATGTAATAGGCTGTATCTTCAAGTATTTAAAACCCTGTTTCATAGAAGAGGATCAGACTCTCTTTAAAGTATTTTTAAAAATTGTTCCACGGAAGAGGATCAAGCTTATTCCACCTGGCCCTGGAGGGTAGATCTAGGAACATGGAAATCAATTTGATTGTTTTCTCCACCGTTACAATGTGAGCTGCTGGAAGATAGGGTCTGTGCTTTTGCCTTTCTTTGCGTTCCCAATGCTTGTGACAGTGCCTGGAAAGTAGTAGGCACTTCATAAATTATTCTGCTTGCCGTTGAGCTATTAACTCATGACAGACTCTTTGTGGCCCCATGGACCATAGTACATCAAGCCCATTGTCCAGCGTATTTTTTTAGTAAAGTAATAAGTTCTTACTGACTAAAAAAAGTTGCAAAGAAACAAATTCAGGCTTGATGTTGGGAGCAAAGTGTGGACTGTGGGGAGCCATCCTAAAAATGAAAATTATCGTGAAATAGAAGAGTGGAGGAAGGAAGAAAGGAAGGAAAGAGAAAGAAGGGGGCAAAGAGAGAGAGAGAGAGAGAGAAAGGTAACAAAAAAATAGAAATTTCCTAATAAGAAAGTTCCTATCTGCAAGATATTTTCATTCCACTGTAGGGCGGGGAAATAGGAAATATATATACACACATACACATACATATGTGTATATACATATATATGTATATGTATATAACATATATGTATATATGTATACATATGTATCTATGTGTGTATGTATATATATACAGATAACGAACTCAAATTACATACAAAATAAGTGAATGAATGAATTTTATCTACAGTGTAAATGAATCTATGCTACAGGAAGGTGCCTTTTTAACAATTTTAGTCTCCTGCATGTTCATAAGAGATAATAGTAAGACTGTGAGCATTCTTCTCAAATCTTAAACAATCTACAAAGGAGAAATCTAGTGTCAGAGGAGTGTGGACAAGACAATGCCAAAAAGAATTATAAATGGCTTAAAATAACTTGGCAGTTCCACTTGGAAAGGGAACAAATTATGTAGATACTTTAAAAAAGTGAATAATAGGAAATCTAGTTTATTATCTTGGTAAGAATGCTGATGCAGAGTTAAGTCAGTCCTGATACAGAATAGTAGAAAGTGAAAATTTCCCAGCCTTTTGTCCTTTATTACAAAATCAAAACCTATTGAATAAAATCCTACATTTTTTCCAGTTCAGACTTTCAGCTAAATGCACAGAAAAGGTCTGGGGGTGGGGATGGGGGGTGGGAATCCAGTTGGATTTATCACCAGTTTTTAGGCATGCAACTCTCCCTCTGTCTCTTGGGTCTTGTTTGTAGCCGAGAACATTCGTGCTGAAAATGGAAATGCTGAAAGAGTGAAAAAATAAAAGCTTAACTCAGGTTCTTTGGCTTTTATTGGTTTTGGATTTATCACATTTTTATAAATGAAAAAAAGAAACTTTCAGCTTCCTCGGAGCAGCCATTTAGTCTGTTTTGCTTCTGCTTAGATGGGCAATAAATCGCAATTGATTACTAATCAAAGAAATTGACAAATTAACTAGTTCTCTGCTGGGAACATTTTAAAGCAGGAAATTTCAGTTCTATCAAAAATCAAACTAGCAAAGAGTTTGCAAAAATCCTTCCACCTTCACTGCCAAGCCTATAGACAGAGTGGATGGTTACTTAAGCTCTGTCATGCAAATAGAGGCTTGCTTTCTTTGAAGACAAGGGAATCAAACCCTTACCTGTCGGTGCTCTGCCCAAAGGAATATAAATTTTGATTGCTGAAACCTAACAAGATGTCTTGGGGCTTACAGGCTAGATTTCTTTTATACGGACCATGCAATAATCCAAATCACTCTGGCTTTCAATTGGCCGACAATGAAAATAGGTCCTACCTCAAGCCTCACTTGTTCCTTATTTGGTCTCTGATGGCTCAGAGTGAGTATAAAGAGCAACTGTCCCTAATTTGGCCAGAAACCCCGAGGGTCGACCCCTCCCAGATTGATTTTTTTTGACTAAGTGAAAGAGGTCACTCTTTGCCTCGTTTTCTCTTACCTAGCCTCGATCATGCGTGTTGCCTCAGACAAACTGAGATCTGAGAAAGACCTTAGCTTCCAAAGGCCAAGGTCGACCACTGCATCCGGGGACATCTCCAGTTCTCCTGAGGAGAGCAGGGGAGGAGAGAAGAATGGAGGGGAGGATGGAGAGGAGAGGAGAGGAGA
>CM053622.1:33098353-33141206 GCA_028646595.1 Phalanger gymnotis | reverse complement strand
GGGGAGAGGTGGGGAGGAGAGGGGAGGGGAGGGGAGGAGGGGAGGAGAGGGGAGGAGAGGGGGGGAGGAGAGGGGAGGGAAGGGGAGGAGAAGAGAGGAAGAGAGAGGGGTTGGGATGGGAGGAGAAGACAGAAGAGGAGAAGAGAGGAAAGAAAAGAAGAGAAAAGGATGGGACAGGAGGGAAAGGGCAAAAGAGGGGAGGAGAGGAGAGAAAATAGTTGGTTTGTTGTTTTCCTTCATTCTCAAAGAGGACCAAATGTCATCACTATGTTAGAGCCAAGTTACAGTGTGTCCAACTGTGGCTGATCAGACCAATATGAGCTCGGAATGCTCTACCACAAGTCGGGCACAAACAGTTCGTGTGAACATTTGGGGTGGATTCTCTAAATTTGCGCATCCTGCATTTCCTTTGAGCTGTTTCAATCTTGCTTTGCTCAGAGAGCACAGCACCTTCTCTGACGTGGGCACGCCATGCTGAGCGGTCCTGTGCCACTGTCTCCCAAGTCACACAATCGATTCCAAAGTTCTTGAGAGACCTTAAGAGTGTCCTCGTAACACTTCTTCTGACCATCAGGTGAATGTTTGCCCTGTGTAAGCTCTCCATAAAATAGCCTTTTAGGCAACTGTACTGCTGGCATTTGACCAGCCCATTGGAGTCGCGCTCTCTGCAGTAGAGTTTGAACGCTTAGCAGTTCATCTCAAGAAACGCCCTGCGTCCGGTTCCTCATCCTGCCAGGTGATCTTCAGCATTTCCTAAGACAATTCAAACGGAAGCCATTCGCTTTCCTGGCACGGCGCTGGCAGACTGTCCAGGTTTCACAGGCATACCGCAATGAGGTCAGCACAACGGCTCTGCAGACCTTCAGTGTGGTAGGCAGCCTAACGCCTCTTCCCTCCCACAATTTCCTTGGGGGACTCCCAAATACGGAGCTACCTCGGCCGATATGTGAATTAATCTCATTAGCAATGTGTTTGTCCCTGGAAAGTATACTGTTAAGGTGAGTGAACTTGTCCACGGTGCTCCAAATGTCTCCGTTTGTTGGAGATGGTTCCACACATGGATGGGGTGGCGCTGGCTGGTGAAGCACCTGTGTTTTCCTGGTGTTCATCGTTAGGCCAAAATGAGAACAAGCAGCAGAGAAGTGATCCATACTTTGCTGCATCTCAGCTTCACAGGCTGCATTGAGTGCACAACCGTCTGGGAACAGAAAATCATGCACCAATTTTCCCTCCATTTTAGTCGTGGCTTACAAGCCTTTTCAAGTTAAATAATTTACCTTTAGTAAGATAGTTGACCTTGATGCCGTGTTCGTCTTCATTGCAGGCATTTGACAACATTGATGAAAACATCCTGCTAAAAAAGCCTTGGAACAGACACACAGCCTTGTTTCACTCCATTGGTGACTGAGAAATACAAGAACATCCTCCATTATCCAGAACCAGGCAAGCATGCCATCATGAAATTGATGTACGATGCTGGTGAACTTCTCTGGGCAACCAAATTTTGACATAATTTTTCATAAGTCCTCATGACTGATGGTATCAAAAGCCTTGCTCAGATCTGCAAACATTGTGTACAGACCTCTGTTCTGCTCATGGCATTTAGTAAGCACCTACTATGTTCTAGGCACTGTGCTAAGCATTAGGGGTAAAAAGAAAGCCGGTCCCTGACCCCAAGGACTTCTAATGAGAGGGACAACGTGAAACCAGCTATATACAAACAAAATATAAGCAGAATCAGTATAGTGGATGAAAGAAGAACCTTAGAATCAGAAAGTCCTGGGTTCAAGTCCTACCACTAACACGTCATGGTAATGTGACCCTGGTAGTGGGGCAAGTCACTTGACCACTTAGTGCTCTAAGCTATCCTCTGTGACTTATAAGTTGCAGAGAAGATGCAGACCAGCATAGATAGATGGTATAAATAAAATAAAATGACACATAATAATGACAATAAAAATGACAGATCTAGTCACTATCCATATCTTAAAATGAGTATAATAAACCATTATACAAACTCACTGTTCATTATCATTATTAATAATATGAATATAACTAATAAGGTAATGATATGTGGTGTTATATAGTATACAGTATAAGGGGTTCAGTACCTACCTCAGGACATGTATTGTCTATGTGACCCTGGACAAGTCACTTAACCTCTCAATGCCCCAGACAATTTTTCAAGATAAAGGTTAGTGACCTGTGGCCCATGAATGTATTTTTGCTTCATATTTTTAAAACAATTTCAATCTAATTGGTTTCCTTTATAATCTTTTGTATTTCATTTTATGCATTTAAAAACATGATTTGAAAAGGGGTCCATAAGCTTAACCAGTCACTGTCCCAAAGCATCCATGACACAAAACTAAAAAGTCCAACTCCAAGACTATCTGTTGTAGTGGAGTTGCTGATCTGCATTGCTGAAGTGTCTTTCCCCAAAGGGAGTTTACTAAACCAGTGAAAGCACAAGATCAGTCCAAAAAAATATGGAGGATCAATATGTTTTCACCAGTCTGCTTCACTGACAAAACAAAAAAAAATGAAAAATCTTCATGAATTCTTGCATTTATCAAGTTTTACACCTCCCCTTTTATCCCATTTATTCTTCCCTCCTCCCCACCCCTGCCCACTTCTCTTCCAACCACTCATTCTTTGAAGTATAGGCACAGAATACACATAATTATTCCCCTTTTACCTTATGTCTTTTCTTGCTTCTTAGAAATGTCAATCTATAGAAAATGAGATGCAAAGAAAAAGTGGTTAAAATACCCCCCTCTCAAACACTGCCTGTCACCTCCAGCCTCAAGAAAGAATACAAGTCAAATGGGAGGTAAGAGCAGGCTCCAAATACCAAAGAAAAATCATAGTCATTCTCTTTCGTAAATATCCACTCAGGAAACTCACATTTATGGAGAGGTGATATAAAACACTGAGGTTTCTTTTGAGACTTTGACGTTTTTAGGCCACCCCCCTGATATTTCATAGAATATGGCAGAAGATTTTCTTTTAAAAAAAAGAATTGCAGCATCTCCATGTTGGAAGGAACCTTAGAAGTCATATAGTCCAACCAGGAGGGGTGTGAGGGTGTTCAGGAGGGCTAGCACCTCTGGTGAGAAGGCTGCTGAGCCCTTTTCAGGGCTGCTCATCCACCTTTGGTGTCCACCTGTCACTCAACTCTTACCTGTGGTTCTAAGAAGCTGTAACATGTGCAGTGGCCACACTCCATTAAGGAGCTGTAGCATGTGCAGTGTCCACACCCCATTAAAACTGCCTGGACAGACAGGCTAAATCAGGTGGAAAGGAACCAACAAGCCTCAAATCTGTCGATGAGTCAGGGGAATATCTGCCCCAAGTATATGAAGATTTCCCCTAGTGGAATGAGAGGGTAAGAACAATTTGTTCCAAAGGCCGCGAAAGTAGCTGAAGCAGGAGCTGTGGAGCACCTAGAGCCTGGTCAGACATTGAAGATGCCAAGTCACCACTGCATCCTGGGCCATCGCCAGTCCTCCTGACTTTTGTCCTCCCACTGGACTTCTTTGATTCTGGAAGAAAGAGTGAGGCTGAGGACTTTGTGCAACTCTGTCTCACTTAAATCCAATTTACCTGTGATGTCATTGGTCCTCCTTGAAAACAAAGGTTGTAGATGAACATCCCTTCTCTAACATACCCAAAAAGTGGGCATCTAGACTTGACTGAAAAACTTCAAGGAAAGGGAATCTCTCAAGGCATCAAGGAATCATCTCAAGGCATTAGGAGAAACGTATTCCTCACCTCATGCCTAAATCTACCTCTCCCTCTCCTAATCAATCAATCAAGGAACAGTTATTAAGTGCCTACTCTGTACCAGACACTGAATTAAGTACTGGGTATACAACATGACACTTCTTCAGACACTCAGAATGGAGCATCACATTGCCCTACTTACTCTCTTTTCTAAGCTATAAACCTGTAGTTCTTTCAAATGATCCTCATATGACATGATCTCCAATTTCTTCACCATCCTGGTGGCTCTTCTTTGGAAATGCAACACTTTGTACATCAGATCTATCAGTTGCCTATACCATGGGTTTTTAACCTTTTCTACGGCATGGGAAGAAGAAGGAGAAGGTGGAGGAGGAGGAGGAGGAGGAGGAAGAAGAAGAAGAAGGAGGAGGAGGAGGAGGAAGAGGAGAAGGAGGAGGAAGAAGAAGAAGAAGAAGAAGAAGAAGAAGAAGAAGAAGAAGAATTTATATAGTGCTTTAAAAACATTTCATTTGAACCTCACAATAACTCTGGGATGTAGTTACCATTATCCCCATTTTCTGATAGCTGGAGAAACTGAAACAAAGTGATTTGCCCAGGGTCATATGGCTATTAAGTATCTGAGGTGGGATTTGAACTCAGGATTAGTGCTCTAACCACCGCACGACCTAGCTGCCTTTTATGCAGTCTGGTGAAGTCCATGAATCCCCTTCTCAGAGTAATGTTTCTAAATGCATAAAGTGAAATATATACGATTATAAAGGAAATCAATTATATTGAAATAAAAAAGGATTTTCCCCCATCTGAGTTCACCAACTCCTCTGAAATCTATACACAGACCAGAATGCCTACTCTAAGCACTATCTGAGTAGAGCAATGGATAAAGTGATAAACCTGGAGTCAGGAATATCTAGTTTCAAAACCTAGCTAATGTACCCATTAGCTATATCTCCCTAGGAAAGACACTTAACCTCTCTCTGTGTGTCTCTGCTTCCTTATCTCTAACAGAATGAAGAGTTGAACCCAATGACTTCTGAGATTCCCTCACACTCTAAACCTATGATCCCACAATTGTCCCTCACTTAACGTTAGCTTTATGGGCTATCATACCATTGTAATTAATTATTGAACTTTCAATCCACTAAAACTCCTAGAACTTATTTTAGATAAATTGGCTCCATGTTATCCTTGAGTACTTGACTTTTTGAACCCAATTATAGAATTTTACATTTATCTAAATTAAATGTTTGCTAATTAAATTTATAGCAACATTCTATTTTTATGCAATTAAAAGTTCATAGTGCGTCACCAAATAAAAATATTTATGTGGTCATTATGCATTTTAAAGGACTCTTAAAAACAATTTTGAGTGCAATAATTTAATCTTTACTTTGCAAGTTACAGAATTTTAGAGTAGGAAGAGACTCAGAGGCCAGTCCATGCCAGAGAAAGAGCCCCACCCTACATGCACAACACAGCTGCAAAGGAATCATCTAACATCTAACACTGAGGACCTTCAGTAAGAGGAAACCCATTCCTTCCCTCAGTGGTTCATTCCGCTTTCCGATAGCTCTAATTACCTTAAATTGCTTCTAAAAGTTACAATGTGAAATGATGTTTAACTATTAATGAAAATTAGATTGGACCCAAAATGTTAGTAAAAGATTACCCTATTAATATGTCATTAATGCAGGCATTACATCAGTATAGAATGCTGAATATCTCATTAGTTACAACGATGCAAAAGGGGTCTTATCCAATCAAGTGGAAGCAGTAGGAGAAACAGATTGACAACCGACTGACCCTTGAACTGTGGCTCATTATTTCTCTACAGAAGCAATGTTATGTGGGGCAGGCAGGCAGGAAAGATGTCTAGACCGATCGTAGGAGAATACCATGAGCCCCGATTGCTATAGCAGCAAATTACTACCTACGAAGCAAAGCGGGGTTAGGATTGCTGATAGGGAGAGACTTAGATGGATTTACATAGCCAGTACATGAGTCAGGGTGCTACCTAGAAGAATGCAAAGAAGCTGAAGATACCCCAAATCAAGGAGTGTAGAAAATGCATGTACTAACAGTAAGGTGATACATTTCCTTCTGTGGAATCTTTGAACTATTCTTTATGGGTACCTGGGCAGAGCCCTCCAAATTTTGATCCAGTAGATTATTGGGTATGTTTTTTCGGATGGCAGTTTTCCCAAAAGAGATCCAGGGGGCTTTGAGGGACTGGAGGATCAACATAAACCAACAGAATTATGCGGCAATCCCAACAGCTAATTTAGCATTGGGTTGTATTGAGAAAAGTGTGGAGTGGCAAGACTAAGGAGGCCAAAGTACCACTGTCCTCTGCACTGGTTAGGCCACACTTAGAGTTCAGTTCTTGGCACCATACCTAAAAGCAAGATGATGTCCAGAGGAAGAGGGAATCCAGGAGGGTGAAGGGCCTAGGGATCCTACCATAGGAGCTTCAGTTCAAGGAAATGAGGAGGTTTAGTCTGGGAAACAAGCTTCAGAAAGGACAGGATCACTGTCTTCAAGAATGTGAAAGGCAGACTTATAGAAGGTGTATTGGACTTGTTTTGTTTGGCCCCAGAGGACAAACTAGGAGCAGTGGAACAAAGTTACAAAGAGATAAATTGAGGCATAATGTGAAGGAAACCTTTAACCAATTAATCAACCAACAAGCCTTTAATAAGTACCTACTATGTGTCAGGTTTCATTTCACTTCTGTCTTTGTGCTGAGCACAGTGGCTGGTTCATTGTTGTTATTTAATCATTCAGTTGTGTCCCACTCTTCATGACCCTGTGGACCTTACTGTCCATGGGGTTTTCTTGGCAAAGATACTGGAGTGGTTTTCTATTTCCTTCTCCAACTGGTGCATAGTAGATACTTAATAGAAGTTTGTATATACATATATATAATACATATATACATATATAATATATGTATATATATTATGTATATAATGTAAGATTGATAGAAGTTTATAAGAATTTATGAAAAATAAAGAGAAAATGCTTTGGAGGGCAGGTCAAGGACCAGGAAAGGTCTCATGCAGGAGAGATGAGCTTTAAAGCTCAAGATTTAAAGCTGGGATTTTAAGTGGCAGAAGTGAGGAGGGAATGAATTCTTGGTGTAAAGGATGGCCAATGCAAAGCCCCAGAGGTAAAAGATGGAGCATCATGTGTGAACAATGCCAAAAGG
The DNA here is from genome assembly GCA_028646595.1 of Phalanger gymnotis. NCBI lineage: Eukaryota > Metazoa > Chordata > Mammalia > Diprotodontia > Phalangeridae > Phalanger > Phalanger gymnotis. Next base: position 33,134,254 of record CM053622.1, on the reverse strand, counting down.
TCATCTTGGCTGTAGAGTAGACTGTGTGAAAGGGAATTGTTTGTGATAAGTATGGAAAAGTAGGATCATAGATTTAGAGCTAGAAGGAACCATAGAGACTACTGCCACTAAGTCCAACCCCTTCATTTTACAAATGTGGAAACTAAGGCCAACAGAGGTAAAGTGATTTGGCCAGGGTTATACCAATTGTATATAAAATACCTGAACTCAAGCCCTTGGACTATAAAACCTGTTCCCTTTTTCTCTACCCTAAAATACTTCCCTCAAAGAAGGCAGAATTTCAGTAAGTAGATATGGAAAAAAAAGTCTTGTTTCCTTCTTAGATTTTTTTTAAAAAATATATTCTTTTATTGCAATCAATAACCATAGATTGGATAAGACTCTGGCTCTTGGAATAGAAAGGCCTAAGTTCAAATTCTGCCTCTGACACGTACTGACTATATGACCCTGGCTGAGTGACATGCTGTAGGCAGCACCCTCTGACTAGAAGGAAGGAGCTGACCTGGAGAAACAGGGCATCTCCTCTTCTGGGAATTCCCTATACTACATAGAACGGAGATAGAAAGATAGGTGTCAGATATATGTATGTAGATACAAAGTAGTTAGCAAAAAGGCTCCATCGATCTTCCCTTCTACACTTCTTTCTGTTTTCTTGGCCCTTTAGAAAACTTTCATTGCATAGCTATCATTACCCACTAATCATAATAGCAAGCATTTATATAGCACGTTAAGGATGATTATAATACAAAGGGCAGCTTAGTGGTACAGTAGATAGAGTACCAGGCCTCAGTCACTTACTAGCTGTGTGACCCTGGGCAAGTCACTTAACCTTGTAACAAATGTTTATATAGTTAAACAAACCAAACCTTAATTCCCTTACTGGACTGTATACTTCATGAGGATGGGAGGGATGGGATCACAGGATTTAGGGGAGGATGAGAGCTTTCATGTTATCTGGTCTAAGGTCCTTATTTTAGCACTTTAGTACTAGAATAGGGACAAGTAACATCCCCAAGATCTTACAACCAGCAAGTCATTGAAGCAGGATTCAAACTCAAGTTGCCCGGCTTGATATCCATTGCTCTTCTGACCACAACGCTCTGTATAGATCTTCTAAATCTCTGTACCCACAAACCCCACTCCACAAATATAACATGGTGTAGTAGGCATTTAAGGGATGTATGATGAGAAAAAGAAGGAAAGAAAGAAAGAAAGAAAGAAAGAAAGAAAGAAAGAAAGAAAGAAAGGAAGGAAGGAAGGAAGGAAGGAAGGAAGGAAGGAAGGAAGGAAGGAAGGAAGGAAGGAAGGAAGGAAGGAAGGAAGGAAAGAAGGAAGGAAGGAAGGAAGGAAGGAAGGAAGAAATGGAGAGAGAGAGACAGAGGGAGGGAGAGAGAAAGAGAAAGAGGGAGGGAGGAAGGAAGGGAGGAAAGAGAGAAAGAAGGAAAGAGAGAAAGAAGAAAAGAGAGAAAGAAAAGGAAGAAATAGAGAGAAAGAAAAGGAAGAAAGAGAGAGAGAAAGAAAGACAGAAAGAAAGAAAGAAAGAAAGAAAGAAAGAAAGAAAGAAAGAAAGAAAGAAAGAAAGAAAGGAAGAGAAAAGAAGAAAGGAAGAAAAAAAGAAAGAATGAAAGAAAGAAAGGAAGAAAGGAAAGAAGGAAGAAAGAAAGAGAGAGAGACAGAGGGAAGGAGGGAGAGAGAAAGGGAGAGAGGGAGGATGGAAAGAAGGAAGGAAGGGAGGGAGGAAGGAGAGAAAGAAGGAAAGAGAAAATGAAGAAAAGAGAGAGAGAAAGAAAGAAAAGGAAGGAAGGAAGAAAGAAAGAAAGAAAGAAAGAAAGAAAGAAAGAAAGAAAGAAAGAAAGAAAGAAAGAAAGAAAGAAAGAAAGAAAGAAAGAAAGAAAGGAAGGAAGGAAGGAAGAAAGAAAGAAAGAAAGAAAGAAAGAAAGAAAGAAAGAAAGAAAGAAAGAAAGAAAGAAAGAAAGAAAGAAAGAAAGAAAGAAAGAGAAAGGAAGGAAGAAGAAATAAGGAAAGAAAGGAAGGAAGAAAGAAAGGAAGGAGGGAGGGAGCGAAGGAAGAAGGAAGGGCAAAAAAAGTTGCTAAATTGGTGAATATTTAAACCTGAAAGTTGTACTGTTTCCAAAAATGCCTCCATTGTTAACTTCCCAAACATAGGTCCTAAAGAAGCTAGCACAGGACCTAAGAGAATGTGGGATGAATAGCTGAATGAATCAATCAATGAATGGATGGATGAAGAATGTTTAAGCCTGGGGAATTTCGTTGTTTCAGAAATGCCCCTTTACTAACGCCGCAAGCACAGGTACTAACGAGGCTGAGCGTACCTATAAAGTCACCTCGGATGCCTTCCCCGTCTCTACTTCTCTCCCAATCACCTCTCTTTTTCCCCTTGGGCTACATTCTAACAAATCAACTTGGAGCCAAACCTGATTTTCAGAAGCAGCCCGAGGCAACATTCTAAAGCAGGAGATGTCTTGTCTTTCATGCCCCCATCCTCTCCTCTGCCATCCTTCCCCAGGTACTCAGCCCTCTCATACTGCCTGGGGCCCCACACCGGCACCTCAAACAGGCCAGCTCTCCGCAGCAGCACTCCTCAAGCTCAGAGAGTCTCAAATATCCCTGTGAATCTGTGATGTGGCTCATGTAGATGCAACAAGCAGTGAGGCACATTAGAACCCGGGTTCAAATCCAAGCTCTTCCATTTGGACCCCAGATCCCCCACCTGAAATATGACAGTGTGCACTTCATGCTAGGGGCCTTCATCCAGCTCTCTTGGCACTGGGAGGGCATCAGGGCTCACAGGAGTTTTTCCCATGGGCCTCATCAAGCCATCAGCCCATCTTCTTTTCCACTCATACATTTCTTTGATGAGATCTTTTGACTTCACACACATACATAGGAGGGAAAATATACACCTGCCTGATGATGTAGGAGAAATAACACTTGCCCTAGAGTCAGAGGACCAAGGTTCAAATCCCAGTTCTGCCACTTAATTTCTGTGGGCAAATTAACCTCCCTAGGATTTAGTTTCTTGAATGCATTTGGAAACCCTTTATTCATTCAATCCATCAACCAAGAAGTACTTCTAAGTAACTCTTATGTTCCAGGCATTGGGCTAAGTGCTGGGAATATAAAGGGAAATATGAGATATAACGGCAAATGTGGTCTTCTATGAACCTATCAGCATAAATGTCGTTTTTTGTCCTTCATTTTCAAAGACATCCAAGATGTCAAGGTCATCAGTATTAATACTGTGTAGATAGATAAGTAAGTTGTTCCACCCTTTCCAAGACCAGATTTGTGGTTTTTCTCACTACTTGAGACAGCTAGGTAGGGCAGTGGATAGAGCACACAGCCTGGAGTCAGGAAGACCTGAGTTCAAATCTGACCTTAGATACTGACTAGCTATGTGACCATGAGCATGTCACTTAACTTCTGTTCACCTCAGTTTCCTGAACTGTAAAATGGGGATAATAATGGCCTGTACCTAATGGGGTTGTTGTGAGGATCCAATGAGATGATATTTGTAAAGCACTTAATGTCTGGCACACAGTAGGTGCTCAACAAAAGCTTGTTCCTTTTCCCCTATGGGGAACTCCCTGTTAAGAACTCCCTTCCACCTTATATAGGTCAGCACCTTCTCTGAAACTTATATACTCTTAAGTAGGACATGGAGAGTTTAGGTAATTTTTCCAGCATCACACAGCTATTATGTGACAAAAACGGACCTTGAACCCAGGTTTTCTCACCTCGGAGATCACTTTTTCTATTCCTCTATCTCTCAAATTGAAAATAGACGCAAAGAAATTTAAGGGGAGAGGATTAGAAGCTGGGGGAGGTGATCATGAAAGACCTCGTGGAGGAGAGAGAACATAAACTAGCTTCAGAGAAAGTTATGGATTCCAACATGTGAATGGTGGAGGTATCAGTGTTTTATTTGTCTTACTTTAATTGGGGCTGCTAAGCCTAAGATGGAGCAGCTAGCTAATGCCAGTGCTGGGCCTGGAGTCAGGAAGACCTGACCTCAGACCTTACTAGCTTTTATGACCATGGACAAGTCATTTAACTCTGTTTCCCTCAGTTTCCTCAGCTGTAAAATGAGCTGGAGAAGGAAGTGCAAACCACCCCAGTATCTCTGGCAAGAAAACTCCAAATGGGGTCATGAAAAGTCAGACTCAACCAAAAAGACTGCACAACAGTAAGTCTAAAGAAGAGAAGGCTTTGTGAAACCTGACTGATAGCTGTCTTCAAATACTTAGATTGGGCTTCTGCTAAAGAAGGATCAGGCCAGTTCTGCAAGGTTCAAGAAAACAGAATTAAGAACAATGGGTAGGAGTTGAGGAACGATGTGAAGGAAAACCCAACCCAGAGGCTGAAAAGAAGAAGGGGATGCCTCCAGAAGCAACGCAAGTCTCTCCTCCTTAGAGGGCTTCAGGCTGAGGTTGGATGATCATTCATTAACTATGACGTGCAGAGCAGTCTTGCTCAGGGATGATTTGGACAAAATGGCCTCCAGACTAAATGGAGAACTCTTCAGACTCTGGAATTTTCTGGTTCTGCTCCAATTTTTGTACCATGCTTTCGAGTTTTATGAAGCATTCCCACCCACCAGTTCTTATTTCTCCATCAGGACTCAGGAGCTCAGTGTGACTTGGTCAGTGTCTCCTGATTGCCTAGAAGGAAAACCCCAAGACTCAAGGTCATGGAACTCTTTGACACAAAACACTGTTTGGTGATGTTTGCCAATGTCCAGATGTTTCACATCATGTAATTCAAACTGCACAGACAGCACCTGCTGTTGAGGGCATTAAGGGTTTAATTAAGAAGGAAACCATAGCTAGGGAGGCCCTGAGGTCAAAGTTTAATGAACAGAGCTGAACAATTTTATCAAATAAGAATGTGTGTGTCTGTTTGCGTGAGTATGTGTGTGTGTAAAAGAGACAGACTGACAGAGACAGAAATGAGAGAAAGGGAAGAGAGGGGAGAAAAGAGGAAAGGGAAAGAAAAGAGAAGGGAGGGAAAGAGGAGAGACAGAGATGGGTGAAGGAAGTAAGGGGGAGAAACAGAAAATATGGACAGAGAAGGGGTGAGGGAAGGAGGGGCAGACAGAGGGGGAGAGAGGGGGGGGAAGGAAAGCAAGAAAAGAGGGAGAGAGGAGAGACAGAGACAGGGGAGGAGGTAAGCAGAAGAGGGAGAGAAGGGGGAGGGGTGAAAGGAAAGAAAGAGAGGGGGGGCAGCTAGGTGGCACAGTGAGTAGAGCACCGGCCCTGGACTCAGGAGGACCTGAGTTCAAATCCTGCCTCAGACACTTGACACATGTACTAGCTGTGTGACCTTGGGCAAGTCACTTAACCCCAAATGCCCTGCCAAAAACAAGAAAAATACAAAAAAAAAGAGAGAGAGAGAAGAAAAGAGAAAAAAAGAAAGGAGAGAATGACGAGAGACAGAGATGGAGGGTGGAGGTAAGGGAGAGAGACAGGCAGACTGAGAGGGCCAGAGATGGGGGCATGGGGTAAAGGGAGAGAGACTGAGACAGATATCCATGAAGATTCAAGTACTTTCCGTGGACTCCCTGTGGAAAAGGTATGGGAAGATGTGGATGGAAGCTCTGATGATGGGCAGGCAGGGGTATTTTGCATTCTGTGTGATTGGAGTGATTATTCACATCTTTGATAATCACAGATGTGTTGTGTATTGGATTATTAAATAGACACAAGGTTAAAAAAAGGTCACAAATTTTCATATCTCTGACCAGCACAGAGAATTCTTGTCCACAGGAGGAAGCGAACTGATCAAACCAGGACTTTCTGTGACTGTGAGGGAGCTGCAATCTGTGTGGGCCCTGAGCTGCTGCCTAAGAGTGGATCCCACTTGGCTGGGGGATGAAGCATTTTGGTCTTGGTTCATGGGCAATAATGGCATTAATGTTCTGGTAGAATTTCAGATTACAGATAAAAGCCCACAGGTCTCTAAGAGATGAAGGGACAATTTCCAAAAAACAGATTTCCAACTGAAGAGGGAACAATAATTTTGAGAAAATAGCCAACTGCTCTTTGACTGTATCCAGAAGTTGAAAGACTATTAGTAAAAGTATTAAGATAGAAAAGATTACTTTACAACCTGGAAAGTTTAGAGGAAGGTATTAAAGTTCCAAATGACCAGCAGCTAAGGGAAAAGGTTTAAATCCACATAAAGATACATCCTAACGAGAAGTTCACCCATTGTGTAGTCATTATGTAGGTATTACAGTCAGTCATTTCACTAGTGTCCGACTCTCTATGGTCCCATTTGGGGTTTTCTTAACAGAGATACTGGAGTGGTTTGCCATTTCTTTCTCCAGCTCATTTTACAGATGAGGAAACTGAGGCAAACAGAGCTAAGTGACCAGTCTGGGATTACACAGCTAGTGAGCATCTGAGGCCAGATTTGAACTCAGAAAGATAAGTCTTCCTGACTCCACACCTGGCATGCTATCCACTGCTCCATCTAGTTGCATATGTATGTATGTATGTGTGTATGTATGTGTACATATGTGTGTGGCCTCAAACTAGCTTAATAGGTGCCAAATTAAAAACAATTTTTTCTTGATCTCTAGAGCAAGAGTGTGAGATATTATGTGTAAAATAAACTACCTTCTCCCACCAAATACTGAGACAGAAGGCATAAAAATTAAAACTCTGAATGTTGCCTGCCTCAGTTTCCTCAACTGTAAAACGAGAGTAATAATGACACCTACCTCCCAGGATCATTGTAAGAATCAAAAGGAATAATATTTATAAAGCAATTAGCACAGTGCCTGGCACACAATAGGAACTTAATAAACACTTGTTAACTTCCTATATGTATATAATTGTGTATGTATATGATATGTGTGTGTTTGAAACATCTATGCAATAAAAGACGTGTATGGCTTAAAAAACAGCACTCTACTGATGGAGAAGCACCCAAAGGTGGGGAAACCATCTCAATCCTGTTTCATCTGGTCAAGATCAAATCTTCTGAGTCAGCCTAATATCAATGGGATCACAGACTCACATGAACTTGATCATGAAGAAAATGAAACCGTATCAAACTATGGCTTGTCCCAATAATTCACACCCTACTACATGTGTATATACAAACACATGTACATGTCATATCATCATGCTTCATCTCCTAGGTAATGAGAAGCATAGAAAGGCAGATAGATAGATAGATAGATAGATAGATAGATAGATAGATAGATAGATAGATAGATAGATAGATGGATGGATAGATGGATGGATAGATGGATAGGTAGGTAGATAGGTAGATAGGTAGGTAGATAGACTAGTAGCTAGGTAGATATATGTATCTATAGATTATCTATATCTCTCTATCTACATATCAGTATACATATGTATATATATATATACACATTATATCTTTATCTCTATATACCATTCCAGATGAAAAGGGCAAAATTTAATCATCCAGTTGTTTGGTCTCCATGATAAGCAAGGGATACCCACGTGTTTCTCATCAGAAAGTTATAGCTTCAGAATGGTGTCCTGTGCATATTAAATAGTTACTCCTCTAAAATTTACCCAAAGTCACTGAATCACAGAGTTAGAAGAGATTTCAAAAGCCATCTAGTCCTACCCATCTTCACAAGGGGTTATCCAACCTCTTTTAGAAGACCGCTATTGATTGGAAACTCGTTACTGTCTGAGCCATCTCATTCCATATTGGGATAGCTTTAATTCTTAGTAATGTTCCCCTTATACCAAGTCTAAATTTACCCTTCAGTGACTTCCACCTGTTGCTCCTAAGGCTGTTGTTTGAAGCTAAGCAGAGCAATTCTCGTCTCTCTTTCCCAGATGATTCACCCAAATACCTAAGAATATTAGCGTAGGACTGTCGAAAGAGCACACCCTTTGGAGTCCAAAGACCTGATTTCAAATGCTAGTTTTGATGTCAACTGCCTATGTGACCTTGGGTAAGTCACAAACTCTCTGGCATTCCATTTTTTACTTTATAAAAATGAGAGCATTAGATTAGATGTCTTGTGAGATCCCTTTTATCTCTATGACACACTGATATAGCAATTTCTCCAGGCTAAGCTTCCTCAGTTCCTTCAATTGATTGTTAAACAATATGAAACCAAGGTCCTTCACTATCCTAGTCACATTTTCCTAATTGCTCTCCAAACTATCACTGTCTTAGGACTGATCACAGCTTTATTTCTCAATGCCTGATTTCATCATCTCCTATTATTTATCCAGTGGGTTTCTTTTTAATCTTCAAATTCCATAATTTTAAGTGAAGCTTACACCAATTAAGTTGAAGGTTTGACTTTCCCACCAAACTATAAAATACAACTCATAGAAAATAAAATTCAGGTTATAGCTTTAGGGAAAGGGTAAGAGAGATGGAGTGAAACCATATGTAACTTCAGCAAATTCAAATACTCAACAGAAGAGTAGGAACAATGGTTATTTTATGACTCACAAGGGTGACTTAACTAGCTTGAATGACATGACTTTTCATTGTTCATTTTTTCAGTAAAGGAGAGCAAGTCTTCAAAATGTCCTAAGAAAAAGAGAATTTTTCACCTCCAGAACCAAAGCCTACCATCTAGCTCTCCCAAAATGCCCTTGTTGACGATCATCTTTAGTCATTCCTCTAGCTGTAGTGCTCTCTTCCTCCTTAAATATTTATTTATCTCTTTGACATTTTTCCCCCTCAGTAAAATGTAGGCTCCTGGAAGACAGAGACTAGATTTGCCCTCTCTCTCTGTCTCTCTCTGTCTCTGTGTGTGTCTCTCTCTCTCTGTATGTGTGTGTGTGTGTATGTCTGTCTCTGTGTCTCTCTCTGTCTCTGTGTCTGTGTTTCTGTGTGTGTGTGTGTTTCTGTGTGTCTCTCTGTTTCTGTCTGTCTGTCTCTTTGTCTGTGTCTGTTTCTCTCTCTCTCTCTCTCTCTCTCTCTCTCTCTCTCTCTCCCTCCCTCCCTCCCTCTCTCCCTCCTCTGCCCCTGAGCACTAGCAAGAGACAATTTGCTTTAGTTAATAGAGAACTGCTTTTGGAATCAGAAAGAGCTGGGTATAAATGCTGCTTCTTATGCATCCTGGCTGCATAAGTCTGGCCAAATCACTTAATCTCTCGGTGTCCCAGGCAACTAAGACTATAAGTTGAAGAGCAGGTGACAATCTGAATTGGTAAAAGATGTCCCCATCCTAATAAAATAAAAGGTCCAGTAAAGGATGATGATGATGATAGAAACCTTTTATATAGAGTTTTGAGGTTTATGAAGTATTTTACATATGTGACCTCATTAGATACAACAATAATGTAAGAAAAGTTTTTTGATTGTCCCTATTTTATAAATAAGGAAACTGAGGCTTCAGGAGGTTAAGTGAATTGCTCAGGGGCACATATGTCTTGGGCAGTACTTAAACTCAGATCTTCCTGACTATCCATTAGTCTGTGAGCTCTTTGAGAACAGGGACTGTCTTCTACCTTTCTTTGTATTTCCAATACTTAGTTTGATGTCTGGCACATAGTAGGCACTTAATAACTGTTTTTAACTGATTTCCTGACTCTATGTCAAGTGCTCTATCCACTGGACCATCTAACTGACTTATGGAAAACAAAACAAAAAAAAAACCAGATCCTAGCGCATGGTAGACACTTGATTTATAATTGTTGAGCGGGGTGAAATTAAATTGAGCTGTTCTGTTCTGTTGCAACAGAAGTTTGACCAGTAGGAGGGTGATAAGCTTTTCATTTGATTACATTTAGAATTAAACTAATGAATCCAAGGGAAGATCTGGGGTCTTGTAGGGAATGCACCAATTTCCTTGAGTTGAATGACAGTTAATATGAATATAATAGTCATAAGGAGAAAAAAATGCAATGTGTTAAGGTTTCAAGCAATCATTGGAGCTGTCAGTATAAAAAGATAATCTTCTCTAATGGAATCACATATCAAGCATTGTCCCCTTTTCCCCAGTTGGGTTGAGTCTATGTCGAAAATGCTGCAGTAAACAGATATTATTTTTCACCAGGTCATTAATCACAGGTGGAGTTAACATGTTCAGGCCTAGGGATTAATCATAGTTACTGAGCGGAGAATTACATTAAAAAATGTTCTTTTTTAGAGGGGAAAAGCTAGGCCATGACTATTTAGTGACTTTACCTTCATGTGCCTAAGGGCTTAGGTTGGGTGGGATTCAAAACCAAGGGAAAGATTTCGTGGGCTGTCCAAACATGTCCAAGGAAATGCCTCCTAGTAAGTCTGGACAGGGAAGAATTAAAGCTACGTTCTTTTGTTCGTTAGTAAAAATCTTAGTTTCTAAGAAAATTGCTAATGTGTGCATTCATTTCTCTACAAACATGTATCCAGAGGTGAAATTAGAGGTCAGCAGAGAGGATAGGGCAGGACTGGAAATCACTAGCATAGAGATGGCTGTTAAATCCCTGGGAGCTGATGACATCACCAAGTGAAGAATAGAGGGAGAAGAGGGCCCAGGAAAGAAACCTGTGGGACAACCGTGGTTAATGTCTGTGATGGGGATAAGGACCCAGCAAAGGATACTGAGAAGCAACTGTCTCTCAGGTAGTAGGAAAACCAGGAAAGAGAGTGGTGGCTTAGAAACTGAGAGTAAAGGGAATTTTAGGGAAGTGAAAGTGATCAACAGTGTCAAAGGATACAGAGAAGTAAAGGAGAATGGGTTGTGTGTGTGTGTGTGTGTGTGTGTGTGTGTGTGTGTGTGTGTGTGTGTGTGTAAATGAGCACCCTAATCATAACCAGTTTGGTAAGAACTATAAGGAAACAAAGCCATAACTAGGTAGTTATAAGTAATACAAAGAAGTACAAAACTGAACGGATCCTTGCCTTCAAGTATCTTATAGTCTAGTTCTACAAGAGGCCTTCCCTAGTCCCCCCAGATACCTCTTTTCCTCTAATTCTTCTCTCTCTCTCTCTCTCTCTCTCTCTCTCTCTCTCTCTCTCTCTCTCTCTCTCCCCGTTTCTCCCTTCCTCCCTCTCTTTCTCTCTCTCCTTGTCTCTTCCGTGTGTGTCTGTGTGTCTCTCCTCTCTCTCGCTATTTGTACCTATATACATGTACATGTATATAGAGAGACATGTGTCTGTATGTCTTGTAGATACCAATTAATGTTATATACACACGTACACTTGTATGCACAAGCAGCATAAACACAGACACAAACACACATACACACACACACACAAGCATGTGCATGCAAGCAATAGATATCAGACACTCTGGAGTCATCAGCTTCACTCTCTCCTCCAGAGTCATTGGAATCCAGTGGCAAGACATAAGTCAAGACAACTGGCAATGGCCCAGGATGCAGTGAGAGACCTCCCCTCTGATATTATCACCACCATGGTGCAGACTCTCATCACCTTATGCTTAGAGGTAACCAATAGCCTGTAGGTGAGTCTGACTGCCTCAAGTGTCTCCCCACTATGTTCCATCCTCAACGTAGCAACTAAATTGATTTTCCTAAAGCACAAGTTTGACTATCACAGGCACACACACACACACACACACACACACACACGCACACATACACACCTCAATAAACTCCAGTGGCTCCCTATCATCTTCAAGATCAAATACAAAAGTCCTCTAATGATCAAAGCCTTTCATAACCTAGCCTCCCAAGCTCTACTTTTATGCCTAACTACATACTCTGCTTTAGTGACACCCTCCTCCCTGTTCTTTCATGAACAAGATACTCCATCTCTTAGCTCCAGGCATTTCCTCTTTCTGTCTCCCATGCCTAAAATGTTCGCTCTCATCATCTCCACTTATTGACTTCCTTTAAGTCCCAACTAAAATCCCATCTTCTCCTGACAGCCTTTCCCAATACCTCTTAATTCTAGTGCTTCCCCTCTTCGTAATTATTTCTTATTCATCCTAATCATATCCTATTCCTGTATATAGATCCCTTGTATGTATTTATGTGCTTGATGTCTCCCCCTTTAGATTGTAAGCTCTTTAAAGACAAAAACTATCTTTTTGTATCCCTAGCGCTTAGCACATAATAGACACTTAATGTTTACTAACTGACAATAAAAATGATGACTATGAAAAAAGGGCAAGAGGCAAAGGATTCTATTGAGACAAAATTAACAAGACGTAGCCACTCAGTAGACGTGAGATGAGGAGACATAGTGGAGTGTCAAAGAGGATTGTCAAGTCTGAGTAATTGGGATTCTGGTGACACCATTGAAAGAAATAAGCAGACTGATGTATGGCAAGTTTAGAGGGAGACATGAGGCATTCAAAGAATCATGAGAATTGCAGAATCTCAGAGTTGGGCATGACTTCAGAGGACATTTATCCCAACCACCAAGTGAACAAGAATCCTCACTAAAACATTTTAATGAGTGCCATTCTACGACGATACTACCTAAATTAATTTACTTATTCAGTACCATACCAATCAGTCTGCCAAAGATTTACTTTATACATCTAGATAGAAATGGTAACAAAATTCATCTGAAGGAACAAAAGGTCAAGACCATCAAGAGAATCACTGAAATAAATGTGAATGAAAGGAGCCTAGCAATACCAGATCTCAAACTATGTTACAAAGTGGTAATTATGAAAACAATCTTGTAATGAATGGTAAATGAATGGTCATCTAGCCTTCACTTAAAGACCTACCAGTTGCTGTTCATTCCACTTTGGAGCAGCTCAAATTGTTGGTAAGTTGTTTTTTGTCTCTTTTCTTTCTAATGTCAAGCCTAAATATACTAATATGCAAATTTGTCCCATTGTTACCTTTTTCTGACCCTTGGAACCAAACAGAACAAGTCCAATCTGTCTTCTGCAAATACTTGAAGATAGCTACCATGTCCCCTCTGTCTTCTCAGTGGGGAACACTAGGCAGCCAGGTGGTACGATGGCTAGGACGCTGGGCCTGGAGTTGGATCTTGGTTCAAATATGACCTCAGACAGTTACTAGCTATGTGACCCTGTGCAGCTCAGTTAACCTCTGTCTTCCTCAGGCTCTTCAATTATAAAATTACAATAAAACAGCATCTACCTTATAGAGTTGCTGTAAGAATCAAATGAAATAATATCCATAGTGTTTAGCACATTGTCCAGCACATATGGTTGTTTGTCCTTTCTTTTCAAAGAGGACCAATGACATTGCTGGTTAATGTCTTGACTTGCATGTGAATTGAATTTAAGTGAGGCAGAGCTGCACAAAGTCATCTGCCTTACTATCTTTTCCTGAGTCATCAAAGTCCAGTGGCAAGAGAAAAGTCAGGATGGCCCAAGTTGCAGTGGATGATCTTGGCATCTTTGATGTCTCACCAAGTGTAACAGCAAGCACCTGAGCATACCCAGGATGGTCTGCTGGCACAGATTCTTTGGTCTACTTTTAAAGGAAAGGTAGCTTTTTAAAGGGGTCAACAATCTTACTTTAATTAAACATATATATCATTCACTAGTTCAGGGGAAGGGTCAGCACCCTGAACGTGGAAAATACAAGCAGAGAAATTAGCACAGATCAACAGACAGGGCTTCTCACTATCTGAACAAAGTAATATATACATAGTCACCAGAGAGGGAGCATCAACATCTGGATTTTCAAAGCCAAGGGGGATTCCTTAGCAGCTACCCAGAGTCTTATCTGGCCAAATCACACAAACATTCTTCCCATGAGCGAGCCCCAAAACAAAATACCAACCTCAGAACACACTTCTCAGAGCCAGAAGGTATCACAACCTATGTGCTTCAGTGCCTAATTACCAAAAGGTATGAAAACCTTCCTACAAGTAAGCCTCTCCATAAGCAAGCTTCCCTTTTAAGTAAGTTCGTCCCCCAATGGGCTCCACGTGACTTAGGATGCATTACAACTGTGAGCTAGAGTTCAAAGCAGTAAAATATCTGTGACCAAACACCTGTGGTCACATGGGCCTTATTAATGGACAGGGAAGATCTTCCTATTCCATTAACATTACACCAAGTGCTAAGCATTTCACAGTGCCTCCTTCAGCTGCCTTCATGGCCACTGGAACAAATTGTCCTCATCAGCCCATTCCACTGGGAAAGTATTCACACATTGGGGTAGACATCCCCCTAACCCAGCAACAGGTTTAAGGCCTATTGGTTACCCTCAACCTGATTAAGCCCATTGTCTGCCAAGAAGGTTTACTGGGATGTGGCTGCTACACATGCTATTGCTTCTGCACCCACAATGGGAGTTGGGTGAAGGTGGACACCTTCACATGGTATACACTTAATGAATGCTTATTCCTTTCCCTTCTCTACTCTGCTAGGTTAAATAGCCCTACTTCCTTCAGAAACCACCATGTATCATCATCTCAAAGCCTTTTGCCATTCTAGTCACCTTTCTCTGGATATTCTTCCTGCTTGTCAATGTCTTCTTAAAATGTGATGCCCAGAACTGAATGTAATATTCCAGCTTTGGTCTGAGCAGGGCAGAATGCAGGAAAACTAGGTCCTTGCTATTATGGGGAGACATTATGCCTCCCTTAATGTGGTCTATAATTGAACCCTACTGAAATGTATTGAATTTCCTTTATAGTCCATCTTTTCTCTTTCTAGCCCCTCTTCAAAGTCTTCCAGATTCTCATAGATACCATGCTGACAGCTGGGGAAGGGAAAATGAAGGAATTAATGAAACATGCCCTCAACCATTTCAGTAGGAGCAGGGGACTGGATCATCTGCTCAAAAAAGAAGGCATAGAATTAGAGGTTTGACAAGAGTTGTTTTGGAGCAACCACAATGTAGATTGTGTGGGTTATGAGAAAAAGCTGATGAACGAACAGATTGCTACGTCACAGCTGATGTCCTGTTGAAGCTAAAAGGGATGAATTTTTAATAGACTCATTTATCAGCTTCATGACTTCCTTCAGAGAGGCTGAGTAGTACAGTCATAGTGGGAGACAAGGCAGATGGCAGAGGTCAGACAGGGTTCGATCCTACCAAGTTCGAGCATCTGATACCCAGTAGATAAAATAGTTGTATAATTAACTGAATTTATCTCTTTCTATTCAGTTGCTAATATAAAGATCAACCAATCGACAAGTGAGCATCCTAATCATAACCAGTTTGGTAAGAACTATAAGGAAACAAAGCCATCCTAATGAGCATCCTAATCATAACCAGTTTGGTAAGAACTATAAGGAAACAAAGCCATAACTAGGTAATTATAAGTAATACAAAGAAGTACAAAACAGAAAGGATCCTTGCCTTCAAGTATCTTATAGTCTAGTTCTACAAGGGGCCTTCCCTAGTCCCCCCAGATACCTCTTTTCCTCTAATTCTACTGTCTCTCTTTCGCTCTCTCTCCCTCCCTCTCTCCCTTCGTCCCTCTCTTTCCCTCTCTCTTTGTCTCTTCTGTGTGTGTCTGTGTGTGTCTCTCCTCTCTCTCACTCTTTGTACCTATATACATGTATATGTATATAGAGAGACATGTGTCTGTATGAATTGTAGATACCAATTAATGTTATCACCCCCATTTAGAATGTAACCTCCTTGAGGGCAGAAACAATTCTTCCTTTCTCTTTGTATCCTCAGAACTTTGACCAATGCCTAGGGCATAGACAGCATTTAATAAATGCTTGTCCATCGGTTGATTGACTGGGTGGACAAGAAGAAGTCAATGAAATGATAAGATAAAAGCAAAAAAGAGCACTTAATGAAAACCTAGACCATGTGGTGTAAGGGTTTAGAACAGAGGAATGGTGAATGAAGACTGGAGGAGTGCTGTGATAATTGGTTGAAGGACTGGTTGATATCAAGAAAAGAAGATTTAGGAAGGTCATGAACCGTCTTCAAGTATGCAACACATGATATATAATCTATATAGCCATGCTCTGCTAGGTCTTAGATGGTAGAACCAGGAGTAATTAGTGGAAGTTATGGAGAGGCAAATGAGGATTTGATGTTAGGAAATACTTTCATACAATCAAAACTATAAAAAAGTGGAATGCACGGCTTTAATAAAGAGTTCATTCTTTCCGAGCGGAGACTATATGATCACTTGTCCAGTGCATTATAGAGGCAGTTTTCATTCGGGTATTAATCAGTCTAGAAAGCCTCTGAGGTTCTCTGAGATGGGGTTCTTAAGGGAGGAAATGAGGATCGTTTTGGTCCTTAAAGGATAAGTAGAGTATGAATTGGCAGAAGAAAGAAGGGCAGACAGTCCATGTAAGTGGGACACAGCATAGAGACAGACAAGAAGGCAGGTGTGATCTTGCTCCCATTGTTAGCCTGCCCTACTCAGAATCCAAGTCAATGAACAATCAAACATTCAATCAACAAGAACATATTGAGTTCCTACTATGTGCCAGGCTGTATGTAACACACTGGTATTCTTTGAGCACTGGGGATATAAAAAATGAAGCAGTCAACTCAAAATTGAAAGTAGAAGAGAGAAATCACGCCACCTCACTGTATGCAATTCAAACTACATCCTATACCATGCAACTAATCTAACACAATCAATTTTCAAAACTATTCCACACAATAAAACATTATCATTTAATATCAAGATATAAAATTAATGACACAAAAACCACAGTATTAATGTCGAGTCCCCCAGAGCACTATAATTCAGACATAAGAAAATCATTCAATCGGAATCGAAATTGCTTTTGATGCTTAAGAATACAATGTCCCAAAATACCAGGACGTTTATAAAAAGAGCAAATTGCCAGAAATGGTGAAAATCGAAGTCATTCAAGGTGGGTGGAACATCTTCTTACTATCTAACTAAACATTGTAGGGCAAGCTATGAAAAAGAGTTATATGCTGGTAGTTTATTTAGATATTTGTCACGGTTTATTTAGAGTTCTAAATTGAAATGTTTGCTTTGAAGGAAGCAGCTCCATGAATAGTGCTCTACCTAGGACTGTTTATACCTGAGACAATTTTAAAGCAGTGGAAGGTGGAGGGAGGAGAGGTGTAACCATCCGAGGAGAATCAGTGGCCAATTCCTGAGTAATGTAGACCTTTAACTCTATGATAGTTAGATGAGAAGCTAGGCGGCACAGTGGATAGAGCAGTGGTCTTGGAATTAGAAAGATTATCTTCATGAGTTCAAATCTGACTTCATACTAGTTGTATCACCCTGGGCAAGTAGCTTTACCTTGGTTGCCTCAGTTTCCTCCCATGTAAAATAAGCTGGAGAAGGAAATGGCAAACCACTTCAATGTATTTGCCAAGAAAATCCCAAATGGGGTTATAAAGAGTTAGACATGACTGAAATGACCAAAGAACAAGAAGGTGGAAAATGTAGAGTCTGGATGAAGTGTACCACAGAAGCCAGATGCTGGGTGTGGGTGGTCTTGGATAGTGGTACCATGCTCATGGGCTAGTGGAGGACCAGTAAAGAGTGGGAATGATAAATTCTGTGGGAGAAAATGTCCCCCTTCAGAGATAAAGCCCATTACCTTGAAGCAAAGCTCCATTTGCTCACCTACTGTCCATGATGGACAAGGAAAGGCACATGGTAAGTATGAGAAGGCTGGAACATATAATTGCCAATCATTTGTAAGAAAGAAATTACATGAAAGACTTCATTGGGGCATCATGATCTCAGAAAAAAAAAACATATTGGGCTAAGCATGAGGTGAGGAAGAGGAATGGATATCCCACAAAATACTAAAAAACTCAAAGAAAGATTTTTAACAGAGACCTCAGGACATCTGTAGGAGGATGCCACATGGGGAAGGAGGGAAGGAAAGGAATGGAAGAGAAGAAGCTCAGACTCACCTGCCATCTGATAATTTCCTGTTTTAACCCATTGTTTCTGCTAAGTTATAAAAGCAGTGACTCTGGAGTCAAAAAACTTGGCTTCGAATCCCACCGACACTTACTACTTGAGTGACCTTAGGCAAACTACTGAATAAACTCCCTGGGCCTCAGTTTCTTCATCTGCAAAGTGATGAGCTTGGAGTAAAGGCTCTAAGATTCCTTCCAGCCATAAATCTATCATACTAAGTTTTCTAATTTCTGCATTACTGAAGGACCTCCAATGTTATCAGCGCTCTCCAAATTTGGGCACCCATGGGAAAAATCCTCATTACCTTTCCCTAGTTAGAGGCCTTAGAAGGTTTCCTACCTACCTCACCAAAGTATAAAAATCCAACAATGGTGATCTGAAGTCACTTTGGAATGGAGGCATAAAAGGGGCATAAAAATCAATGAGCCAGTCCTTCAAAATGTAAAAGGGATTCCAAGTAGATGCATTATTTGTTTGTGTCATGCAGGTTTATCATTCCTTTTAATAATTGTAGAGTTTTGTGTAATAATGCATGTGCTAAACTCCCACAAGCAAGTGGTAAGGAGGATTAGTCTTGTTTTCTGTGGCTCCAGAGAACAGAGCTGGAAGCAAGAGATGGAAGATGCATTGTGGATGATTTTGGTTTGATGTCAGGAAAAAATTCCTGACTATTAGAGCTGTCTGCAATAGTGCGATGGATAGAGTACCAGGCCCGAAGTCATGAAGACTCATCTTCGTGAGTTCGAATCTGGCCTCAGACATTTACTAGTTATATGACCCATGCAAGTCACTTGACCCTGTTTGCTTCAGTTTCCTCATTTGTAAAATGAGCTGGAGAAGCAAATGGCAAACCACTACTGTGTCTTTCCCAAGAAAACCCCAAATGGAGCCATGAAAAGTCAACTGAAAACAACTGAACTGAACAAGTGGGATGTGCTGCCTTGAAAATTGGTGAGTTTCCTCTCATTGAAGGTCTCCAAGATGACCAGATGACCACTTTTCAAAAATGTTATGCTTTGGGGTATCAATTGGATCCAAGCTCCCTTCCAAATCTGATTTCATAGAATCACAGTGATCCTATGAGATGGTAAAATGAAGATTTCTAGAAGCCATGAAAAATCTGAGTCTGAAATTAATCAGCCAGAAGACCAAGCCACGAAGACACAAATGAAGTCAAGTGGGAGCTCCAAGGGGAGCCTGCTTTGCTCCCCACCATTATGTTATCCATGAAACAATCATGCTGTGTATAAGCATGATCTTGTGTATAAGGCCCTGGCTGCTAGCCAAGAACCTCTTTAAAAATCTCACTGTTATTAAGGAAAGTAATTTTAGCTGAAACGTGAATTATACGGTTCACTGGGTTTTAGTAAACAAGCTTGTTCTAAACTAGAAAAGTCATTTCTAAAAACAATTAGCAATGAATTAGATTTAACACTTAGGAGAGTGGCCCAGTACTTGGGACAAGGGATATTTGTAACCAGAGAAGCCAAAGGAGGCTCTGGATGGCCTGAAAAAATAAGGACTCTAGACCAGAGGCAGGTCTCCTGAGAGGCCACAAGAAGACGTAAACTATAACAAGACCTTTGCAAAGCTTTGAGGTTATTTTCATTCATTTAAGAACATTAATGGCTTTGAAATCTAACTGATAGCCGAGGTATAACTACTGACTTTTACTACGGGGACAAGGTAGGAGAGGGAGCAAGGTAGCACAGTGGATAAAGCACAGGACTTGGAGTCAAGAAGACCTGAGATCTCATTGAAGGTCTCCAAGATGACCTCAGTTTGCCTCAGTTTCCTCATTTGTAAAATGAACTGGAGAAGGAAATGGCAAAATCACTCCAGTATCTTTGCCAAGAAAACCCAAAATGGGGTCACAAAGAATCAGATATGACTGAAATGACTGGGACAAGATTGAGGAAGGGGGAATCTTTCCTGACACCACAAAGTTTCTATGTTGTTGGTTGAATGTAGGTACTCACATGAATCACAGATTCTTCCAGAGAACTGAAGAGATCTATGAGGTCATCCAATCCAGACCATCCCTTGTTTTCCAGATGAGGAAACCAAGACTCAGGAGAAGTTTTTGCCTAGGAGCACACAGTAGCAAATATAAGAGGCAAAATT
The DNA here is from genome assembly GCA_028646595.1 of Phalanger gymnotis. NCBI lineage: Eukaryota > Metazoa > Chordata > Mammalia > Diprotodontia > Phalangeridae > Phalanger > Phalanger gymnotis. The sequence goes on along the minus strand of CM053622.1, from coordinate 33,114,364 downwards.
TGAAGCAGGTCATCTTCAATCGAAGTAAGGAGTATGCTGGAACTCACTTGTACTGGGCCAAATTGTCTAGAATTAAGAAAATGATGGAAAAAATATTAATAATGCAAATTAAACTTAAAAGTGCATTGAACATACATTTTTATTCCAGAAAAGCTGATTGTTAAACATTTACTAAAATATCATGCCCTAAACCCAGCAAGAAACTTGGAGAGAAATTTAACCTGAAATACTGAGCATTTCCTACACTGGGGGATAGGGGTGGAGAAGCATAATCCAGGATGGGGGACAGGCGCAAGCAAAGGAGGGAAGCATGTCCTGGGAATATACTGTCAGTACCATCCAAATTTCCTGCTCTAAGAAAAGCCCAATAACCCCATCCTAGTTAGAACTCTATCAATATAGGTACCTGTAGGCTCTCTCTACACACATATTGCGATCTCTGTCACCCTTCCCTTCCTGCAGATTTTAATTAGTGATTTTTTTTTGTTTAAATACTCTCTGTATAAGATATATTCAGTACATCAGTGTGTATGGGGTGTTTTGTGGAGGACTGGCACCTCTGGTGTGAAGGCTTTGCTGAGGTGAGCCCTTTTCAGAGCTGCTCATCCACCTTGGGCATGCACCTTCACCCAATTCTCATTTATGGCTCCAAGAAGCTGTAGCATGGGCAGCGGCCACACCCAGGTAAAACTGGCTTGGTAGACAAGCTAAACAAAGTTGGGGGTATCCAAGAGGCCTCAAAACCATCAATGAGTTAGGGGGAATACCTAATGCAAGCACACGAAGACTTCCCCTGGTGGAATGGATAGAGGAGAACAATTTATTCCTGTGGCCATGAAGGTTCTGAGGAATCTCAGAGCTTGGTCAGACATCGAAGACGCCAAGGTCATTCACTGTCCCTTGGACCATGGGCAGTCATCCTGACTTTTATCTTGCCACTGGACTTTAATGACTCTGGAAGAGAGAGCAAAGCCAACAGCTTTGTGCAACTCTGCCTCACTTAAATGCAACTCACCCACAAGTCAAGACATCACCCTGTGATATCATGGGCCCTCTTCAAAAACAAAGGACAAACAATAACTCAACATATTAGAAGCCTTCTGCTCTTTGGTTAATGATATTTTTGGCTGCTAATGTGGCATTCAAGCAGGATGCTCTCTGTTCTATCTCGCTCTCCATACAAGAATGGCTAGACATGGTCTGCCATGCAGCAACATTTGGAGAGATTCAACTTCTAAACTTCAAAGATGGAGGGAAAGGATGGGTAACATTTCATAAACTCTAATTCTACAGAGGATTTCAATTCCAAGAATGTAGAATGAAGAACCTTCAAGAATGAAATGCTAAAGCCACAATGGGAAATACTTCCAATTGGGAGGGAACATGCAAGTTGTCTGAAGAGAGTAATGTGGATACATAGGAATCTCACCAACCAGTAAGTCAGTGAATGAGGATTTATTAAGTGTTTATCGTATGTTAGACACTGCGCTGAATATTCAGGATAACAACAAAAATAGACTATTTGAGGGCAGATATGCACAAAATATGGAAGCCTGGGTAGATAATAAAGGATGAAGAGATGAGCATGGCATGATCCTATAAAACTGTGTGAGCAGTGTTAGAGCTCGATCAGGCATGGTGGCCCTGGGCCTATAATCCTACCTAATGAGGAGGCCAAGGCTAGTGTGTCTCTTGAGTTCAGGAGTTCTGAGCTATAGGAGTTTTAAAGTCTATCAGGTATCCAGACTAAGTCTGAAACCAAAATGGTAGCCCCCCATTGAGAGGGGGAGCAGCAGCCTGCCTAAGAAGAGGAAAACTAGCCCAGGTGCGAAATGGAGCAGCTCAAAGGTCCTTAGTGGCCAGCAGTGGGATTGGGCCTGTGAATAGCTTCCTTCTGCACTTCGAGACTGGGGAGAATAGGGACAAGTAGTCTTTAAAAAGGCAGGGAGGGAATTGTCAAATGCCAGAACAAACTGAAGGTGGTGAGGGAAGATAAGGCTAAGTCAACAAAAATGTGGTTTTTTTTCAGCTATTGGGGGAAAGAGGATGATCAAAGAAGAGGTGTAAAGACTGCTTAGGGTAGATAGGATAAGAATAGAAACAGGGCAGGGCAGTTCACCCCTGATTTTGTTTTTGTTTTCTCTGTCAAAGAAATTGACCTTCACATTGAAAGTGACAGAACAAAAATGGCCAATAGAGAAATAATGCTTAGAATAAGTAAGGAAGAGATATTAAAAGGACATCTAATTGGCCTTGAGGAAGGAGGTAGTATCATACAGTAAAAAGAGCCCTGACTCTGGAATTCAGAGGCCCTGTGTTCAAATCCCACTTATGATTATTACCTGTGTGTGTAACCTTGGGTAAATCATTAACTTCCTAGAGTCTCAGTTTCCTGATCTGTAAAATGAGGTGCTTATACAAGGTACCCTCTGAGCTCCAGGCCTATAATTCTATGAAATTCATGTCATCTGTCCCAGATAGGCTACTGGCAGATGTGGCTACTAAGGTACTGTGGGTGATATTTTGGACCATGGAAAATGGGAGAGGAAATATGAGACTTCAAAAGGACAAAAGTGCCAATTTTCAAAAAATAAGGAACAAGAATAGAGTCTAAAAAAATATAGTCCATTGAACTTGACTGCTATTCCTGGTAAGATACAATAACAGATCATTAAAGGGTGGGCCAGCGAAATCTCAAAAAAAGAGCAATGATTACACAGAGCCAGTATGAATTTATCCAAGTCAGGTCATGCCAGACTACACTTATTTCCTTTTGTAACAGGGATGCTGAACTGGTAAAAGTCAGGAGAATTTCATAAATATGCTTTATGTAGATTTTAGCAAACAATGAACAAAGAATTTTATGCTATTTTATGGAAAAGATGGGGAGATGTAGACTAGATGCTAGTACAATTAATTGAATTTGGACTGTTTGATGGACCAAACTCAGAGTGTGGAGCGGAACAATGGCAACAAATCAGGAAGTTTTTAATCGAATACCCATGAGATCTGTGGTTGGCCCTAGGCTGTTTAACATTTTTATCAACAACTTGGATAAAAACCATAGATGGCATGCTCATCAGATTTTTAAAGGACACATATCTGAGAGGGAATATAACACACTAGATGAGAGAGTTAAAATCCAAAAATGGTTTGAGAAGCAAAAGTATTTTGCTGAATCTATTAAATTAAAGTTCAACATGGCTGACTATAGTCTTACACCTGGTTTCAAAAATCAATTTCACAAGTACAGGAGGGAAGAGGTATAGATAGAAGTTAGTCTGAAAAAAAAATATCTGGGGCTCATAGTTTCAGTATGAGTCAAGTGTGTTACAGGCAACCAAGAGCCAGTGAAATCTATAAGCATAGCTTCCAAGAATAAAGAGTCAGTCATCTAGAATTTTTTAAGCACCTGCTATGGTCCATGTATTGGGTACTGTAGAAAGAGCCTAAGGTACAAAGAAAAGAGGAGAGGGAAGCATGAAGGGATTGCTCCCTCGGTACTCCGCTCTCCTCAGATCACATCATAATGTTGTGTTCAGTTCTGGGTACTGTGGCTTAAGAAGGATGTTGATAAAGTAGAGTCCAAAGGAGAGCAGCCAAGACAGTAACAATCCTTGATGGAATATGGAATAGGAATCAGTTGAAGGAATTAGGCATGTTTAGCCTGGAAAAGATAAGACTCAAAGGAGACCTGATAGCTACCTTTAAGAAAGGACAGAGGCAGGCAGAGGGGAGTGAACAAGTGTTTCCAGAGTGTCTGTCATGTGCCAAGTGTTTTACCATTATTATCTTATGTCTTGTCATGTGGAAGTCAAGTCAACAGGCATTCATTAAGCAAATACTGTGTTCCAGGCAGAGCATTAAGCATAAAGAATATAAAGAAAGGCTTCCAGTCTAATGAGAGATTCTCAGAGTTAGCCACCCCTGGTTTACTTAAAAGAGTTGAATTAACAAAAATTGGATTTGTACACAAGTTTTGGATAGCTAGCTAGTATTTGTATGGAATTTAAAGTTCACAAAATGCATTACTGATGTTATATCATCTGATCCTCATGACAGACTTTGGAGGTAGGTGCTATTATTATCCCCATTTTAGAGTATAAGAAACTGAGGCAAACAGAGGCCAAATGACTTCCCCAGGATCACACAGCTAGTAATAGTCTGAGATCAGATTTAAACTCAGATGTTCCTGTTTCTATGTCCAGTGGCCCATCCACTGTGCCCCCTAGCTGCCTGTGATCCCTTGTATAATGGATAAAGGGTCGGATTTGGGCTTTAGTCATAGACTTAAAGCTACAAGATGCCTTAGAGGACATTAATGTATTTCCTTAACTTTATTGATGAGGAAACTGAGACCTATAGTGGTTAAATGAAGCTCCAAAGTATATGCCACAATTTGGCATAATCTATTAGGCATAGCGATTACAATAATAATAATGACAGTGGCAAGAACACAGTCATGACTTTGTATCCAGTATGAAACCAACATGGTACTAGCCTCACATGTGTGTGGTAGTCTAGCCTCCAATTTCTCCCTTCTCTATTCGATTGCTTTACTGCCTCCCAAATATTCATCTTCTAACCTATCACTTTTATCATGCCATTTCTCTAGCTCAAAAAAAAAACTTTGGTGTCTTCTCACTTTACCAAATATCATATAAACTCTTGACTTTTTAAGTCATCCAGACCAATCAATAAACATTTATTAAGCCTTTCGTATTTAGGAGCTGGAGATACAAAAAGGCAAAATACAGTACCTGCCCTCAAGTAGCTAACAATCTAGGGGGGTAGACAATTGCAAACAAATATGTACAAAGCAAGTTATATAGAAGGTAATCAGGAAATAATTAAAAGAATGAGCCTGGTTCCAGGCTATTTTCCTAGTGCTGAGGTACTACCCTCTTCTAACATTCTCTTTACCATCAATACTGAAGTCCTCTCTGTCCCCTATTCTTGACCGATCTTCTTCCATCTTTGCGCCTTTGTTTACATGGAATCTCTAGGGTTCGAATATACTCCCCAACTTCTACTCTGCTAATCTCCTGAATCCTTTATCTCCCTCAAAGAACCAATCCTTCAAAAATATTCATTAGGCACCCACTGTTTCAGGCACAGAGACAATAACGAAATTCTTTGTTTTCTTAAAGAGTTGACATTCTATCAGAGGTGATAACATGAGATATCGCTAATTTCATGAACCTTCCCAGAATTGTTATCTTCTCTCTCACTTCCACAGCAAAATGATATCTCCCTGTCCTCAAATGATTCTCATGCCTATTCTTTGTCCTTATCATGCCTACCCTCATTCCAGAGTTGTTTGGGGACCTTTCTTTTCCCCTTCTCCTATCCCTACTCCATGAGGATATTGAAATCATTATCTAGGTCATATCTAGTTTTATAACCGTAAGGCTTGGTACAATAGGCTTTTAATAGCTATTCCTTGAAAGAGATAATAAATTCTGTCCTCATCTTTGAACTTCAAAACATTAGAAGCCCTAATAATAATAATAATAATGATAATAATTATCATTATTAGCAATAAGCTCCAATGTTACATAATTGTTTTCATCTTTACATCATAGATCTGGAGCTAAAGGGGAGTAAAGAGGCCATCCAGTACAACTCCCTCATTTTATAAATGAGAAAACTGAGTTTGAGAAATTATAATAATAATAGTAATAATGATCATAACTGGCATTTATGGTTTTCAGAAAGCTTTACAAATATATCATTTTATCATAACAATGACCCTTAGATGTAGGTGTATTACCATTTTACCGAAGAGGAAACTGAGGCGAGTAGAGATTTAAGTAATCTGCCCAAGGTCACAAAGCTAGCATCTGAAGTAAGATTTAAATTCAGGTCTTCCTAACTCCAAGACCTGTGCTCTATTCACCTCACCATCTAACTCCTGTCTAACTAGTGATTTGTCCAAGGTCACATAGGCAGTAAATAGCAGAACTAGAATTTAAATCGGGGCTAAGAGATGCACCAAGTTCTCTGACCCCAAACCCAGTATTCTTTCCACTCCACTCTTTTGTTGTTGTTCTCACTTGTTTAGTTGTGTCTGACTCTTCATGACCTCATGTGGGGTTTGTCGGTTCCTTCTCTGATGGATTAAGGCAAACAGAGGTTAAGTGACTTGCCTAAGGTCGCAAAGCTAGTAAGTGTCTGAGGTCAGATTTGATCTCAGGTCTTCCTGACTCCAGACCTACTGCTGTATTCCCTGAGCTACATAGCTGCCTCCTCACTTCTCTCTTTTATGCCCTGTATCTAGACAAAACTTTGACTTCTTTTTGCTAATGGACATAGAGAGGTCACATCTTCATAGCATAAAAATTTTTGAACAAAGTTTCAAGACCCAGACTCGCCACTGTCTTACGATCTGAACCTGAATAAGGCTGGAGTTCCCTACCCTAGAGAATGAAGGAATTGAACCATAAGAATTCTACTATCCATTGCACCCTTATGACACTATAATTCTATACAGGAAGCAAGATGGTACCATGAAGAAAATGCTGGATTTGAAGTAAGATGACCTGGGTTTGAACCCTATATTCCTCATCTCTGAAATGATGAAGTTGGATGGGGTGGCCTCTAAGGCTCTAGCACAGAAGAACAAGCACTGGATTTGAAATTACAGAACATGGGTTCAAATTTTACCTTGCTATTCATCACCTTTGTGACCTTGGGCAAATTATTTAAGCTCTCTCTGGATTCACACTTCTCACCTACAAAATGAGAGGGTTGGTTTAATTCTATGATCTTACGGAGTCTTCCACCTCTAAGACCATAGGAAACAGGATAAGAACATGCAGGCAAGATACAGCTATTAGAGTTTAAGATTTGGGTGAGAATAATTGACAGAAATGGAAAAAGGAAGCTACTTTTCCCCACCTCTCCAAAATAGCAGGTAAAAATCAATACCTTTCCATTCCATAGACCCTCTGAATTCTCATTTCATTCTGTCCTAAGGCAGAGAGATGGGAGAAATTGTGACCTGGCCTAAATATGTCTTTGTCAGAGAGATTAAATAAAATCTAGAGTTAACAGCTATAAAGCTCCCAGCATCATTCCTCCCATTCACAGGGTTCTTTTACAAAGTGTGTTTGAGATCAAGAAAGACCATGGTGCTGGAAAGGGTAATACAGAGAGGCTAACAAGCGAGGTGCTTCAGTGTGAAAGCAGCCCGGGTGCAGGGATACATTCATAGGCCACAAAGAAAAACCGGTCCTGATCCCCTGTGTCATTTCAGACAGTGAGCGCAACCAGAGAGGCCTTCAAAATAGCAACATCCAACATCACTGAAAGCAATTTCTAAAGAGTGAAAAGAAGGAAAGAAAGATAGAAAGAAAAGACACTCTATCTGTCAGCTCTGGGTATTTCCTCTGTATGTTTCCACACTCACACCTCTCGCTCTTGGCTTTTCAGTCCTAACTATAATCTTATCTTCTATAGAAAGCCTTTCCCAAACCCCTCTTAATTCTAGTATTTTTCCTCTTAATTCCCACCCCCCATTTATCCTATAAATAGCTTGTTTGTACATATATGTCTGCTTGTTGTCTCCCATGTTAGATTGTAAGCTCCTTGAGGGTAAAGACTATCTTTTGCCTCTTTTTGTATCCTCAGTACTTTGCATAGTGTCCAGCATATAACAAATGCATATTAAAGATTTATTGACTGAATGTGTGTTAGCCCACTAGTCCCCCCTGGTCTTTCTACCTGTAATCATACATCATACAGAGAAACTGGTAAGATAATATATTATCCAATCCTTCACATGAAAATGTTATTGGCAAACTTGAGTATGGGACTTGAGTTTGAATCTGACCTCAGACACTACCTAACTATTTGACCCTGGGTGTGTGACTTACTATAAAATGAGGATAAGTTCAGGACCCACCTGAGAGGGGTACTATGAGATATATGAGTACAAAGTGTGATTTTTTTATGTTAAAGCATCTATAAATGCAACTATTATTATCATTATTATTTTGTGTAAGGTTCTAGGATGGAATGAAAAAGAAAAGTGTTCACAGAACCACAGAATTTGAGTGGTAGAACAAACCTCAGTACTCATCTAGGGCAACCAAAGGAATCTCCTCTCTTACATATCTGACAAGAGGTCACACTACCTCTGCTTTCAGTCATTTTAAGTCGTGTCTGACTCTCTATGACCCCATTTGGGGTTTCCTTGGCAACGATACTGCACTGGTTTGCCATATCCTTCTCCAGCTCATTTTATCTCTACTTGAAGACCTCTGAAGAGGGGAAGCCCCTACCTTTCCAGGTAGCTCACTCTGCTTTTGGACACAGCTAATTATTGGAAAGGACATTTAGGGAATAATAGGAGATTATGCCCAATTCCTCATAGTTCTGTCCACGAGAGCCAAACAGAACACGTCTAATCCCTTTTTCACATGATGGTCCTTCAAGTACTTTAGCACAGTTCTCATGTCCTTCCTGAATTTTCTCTTATCCAGCTTAAACATTCCCTGATCCTTCAACCAGTTGTCGTACAACTCCGACTCAAGACCTTTCACCCTCCTCTGGACACTCTCTAGTTGTTCTGTTGGGCCCAAAAGACTTACAGAACTGAGAAAGATAATGTGAAGTCACTTGAAGTACAATTTAGAAATTCAACTAAGAGTGTGAATAACTTGGCTATTCTCAGCAATGCAAAGATTCGAGACAATTTCAAAGGACTTAGGATGAAAAATGGTATCCACCTCCAGAAAGAACTGATGGAATTTGGATGCAGATTGAAGCATACTATTTTTTTTTACTTTATTTTCTTGTGGTAATTTTTGGTCTGTGTATTTTTTTCATAAAATAACTAATATGGAAATATGTTTTGCATGGCTGCGCAGGTATAACCTATATAGAATCGTTTGTCTTCTCAATGAAGGGGGAGGGAGAGAATTTGGAACTCAAAAATTTTTAAAAAGAATATTAAAATTGTTTTTACATGTAATTAAATATAATTTAAAAGAAGTTGAAATAAGGAAAAGCTTATTAATAATTAATTATAGCTATCTAAAAGTGGAGTGGGCTGCCTTGGGAGGTAGTGAGTACCACAACACTTTTATCAGAGGCTGGATGGCTTCAGGGCTTATACAAGAGAATATTCTTACACATGTACAAGACTAGGCATCATCTGAGGTGATTTCCAGCTCTCAGAAACTCTGGCCTTTTATATGTGTGTGAAAGAACTTTGGGACCTGTCAAGGATGATGTATATGTAAAGAACTGGAAATGTTCTCTAATCATTGCGACTGTTTGAATGACCCAGAACAGTATCCTCTAAAGAATGAACCAGATTATATACTCTTACCGGGTCCTCTAGAATCATAGTCGGTCATTGTGGTGATCAGCGTTCTGAAGTCTTTCAAAGTGTTTCATTTTTACAGTATCGATTATTCTCCTGGTTCTGATCATTTTTCTCTGCTTTAGTTCATTCAAGTCTTCTAAGTTTTCTCTGAAACTATGGTTGTCGTTCAGTCATTTTTTCAATCCTATCCAACGCTCTGTGACCCCATTTGGGGTTTTCTTGGCAAAGATCATTTGCCATTTACTTTTCCAGCTTATTTTACAGATGAGAAAACTGAGGCAAACAGGGTTAAATGACTTGCTTAGGGTCACACAGCTAGTAAGTGTCTGGGGCCAGATTTCAACTCAGGAAGAGGAATCTTCCTGACTCCATGCCAAGCGCTCTATTCATTGCACCACCTGGCTGCCTCTCTGAAACCATCCCCTCTGTCATTTCTTCTGGCACAATAGTATTCAACATTCATGTAATATAATTAGTACCTACTGACAAAGAGATGATCGACTGAATATGCAAAATGAGACATATGTTTTTAACATGGCTGATGTGGGAATTTTGGGGGGACTTGACTATGCATAATTATTGCAAGGGTTTTATTTTTTCCATTGGAAGGAAGAGTGACAGGAGGGAGATAAAATACATGCTTCAGAATTTTTAAAAAATGATTAAAAATAAAATAAACCCTTAACAGGCATCAAGGTACAATAAAAGCCATTTCTCCAGACATTAGTCATGCAGATAATTGGGCATGGGGATAAGTACAATGTCATAATATTAGCCACTTTCCTTATCAAGTCATATTTGCAAATTATAGCATCACACCAAAAATTCAGGAGAGACAGCCCTTGCCCTTTAGGAGTTAACTTTGATTTACTCTTTGTTGTAATCATCCCTGACATTTATAAACTGTTTAGTTTTCCCAGTGTTTGTCACCTACATTTATCTCATGAGCTTCATTTATCTCGTGTGAGCTTCACAGTAACTTTGGAAGATAGTGGAATCAACAGATCATAGATTTAGGACCAGTAGGGACCTTAAAGGTCATTTAGTACAAGCCCTTTAATTGAAAGATGAGGAAACTGATGCCCAGGGAGTTACTCAGAGTCAGGAGGTAATGTGCTATAATGGAAAGATAAGCAGATTTGGTAGCAGAAGACCTACGTTCAAATCCCACATCTATTTCTTACTGCTAGTGTGATCCTGGGCAAGTTCCAGATAAAATCCTACCTTTTTCAAGATTTTCTATCCCACCTCCCTTAATTCTGATCCTTTCCTTTGTGGGTTACCTCCAATTCATGATAGATAGATAGACAGATAGATAGATAGATGTAGATGTAGGTGCAGGTGCAGATGCAGATGCAGATATACATTGTAGATGTAGATGTAGATGTCGATATTGGTTGGTTGTTGTCATTCATTCTCAAAGCAGACCAAAATGTGATCACTATGCTTGAGTCAAGATTCAGTGTGCCTGACTGGGGTTGATCAGGCCAATAAAAGCTCAGAATGCTCCAGCACAGGTTGAACACAAAGATATAGATGTAGATGTATGTACATGTGTATATGTATGTGTATATATATATATACATATGTGTGTATGTATATGCGTATATACATATATGTATGTCTGTATGTGTATATAGTTAGGTGCATATATGTATATACAAAAATTTTAAAGCATGGGTGCGAGCACATAGCCTTGCTTCACTCCTTTGGTGACTAGGAAAGCACAAGAGTATGGTCCAATGTCCAGAATCCATATAAGCATGCCATCATGAAACCGACATAAAACAACCATCTTTTGCCATGATCTTCCACAAGTCCTCATGACTAACAGTATCAAAGACCTTGGTCAGATAGATAAATGTTATATACATATCTCTTTTCTGCTCCTGGCGGTTCTCCTAGAGCTGACAGTTAGCAAACATCGTGTCAATTGTTCCTTGGCCCTTTCTGAAGCCATACTGATTCTCAGATGATGATCATCTTCCAGGTTTAGGATGAGTCTATTTAAGGAGGACACTGGAAAGAATCTTGCTGGCGATGACTAAGAGAGAGAAAACTCTCTCTCATTTTCACAGGACAATCTATTTCTTTTCTCTTTATAGAGATGGACAATGGAAGCATTCTTGAACTGCAGGGGGATGATTTCCTTTTGCCATATAACCTGGAAGATTTCGGTAAGCTTTTGTATGAGCCGTGGACTCCCTGCCTTATAAATATCTGCTGGAATAGAATCAGCATTGTGCGCTTTGCCACATGAGAAGATCCTAATGGCATTCAATACATCTTCTTCAGCTCAAAGTTCAGTTAGAGAAGGATTGACTTCAACCTGAGATATATGGTCAATGGCTTCAGCATTGGTTAAGGATGGTCTGTTGAGAACACTATGGAAATGTTCAGCCCATCTCTCCAAGAGCATGTTCTTATCACTAACCAATATGGCTCCATTGCTTCTGGGTAATCAATAAGAACTTACTAAGTGCCTACTGTGTGCCAAGCACTGTGCAAAGTTCCAGATAATCAATCAATCGATTATCAGGATCTATGCTATACTCTAGGATACAAGCACAGTGAATGGAACAATCATTACCTACCAGAAAGAAGAGAGAGAGAGAGAGAAAAGAGAGAGACAGAGAGACAGAATAATGTTACATATATCCATATATATGTATATGCATATATGTGTATGTTTGTGTATATACACATACATATACATATACATATACACATACACATACACATACACATACACATACACATACACATACATATACATATACATATACATATACATATGCATGTATATTTGAGGAGAGAGAGAACCAAAGTCACTCAGATACTAATTGGCAGGATAAGGGTTTCTGGCAGTCCAGGGTTTCTTACTCTTTACATTATTACTCCAAGCTCCCCTTCTTTGTGCTTCCAAAGAGAAGAAGGCCACACTAAAGAGCAGGATGAAACCACACAAGGACTGTGGTGACCTTGGGAAAGAATGGAATCTTTCCTCGCTGGTCCATATCCTGATTGGCCATGAACTTTGGAAGCCAATTTCTCCTTCCCAAACACTCCCCCACTAGAGCTTGATTCATCTACAACGTCACCATTTTGGAGCAAACGAGAAGCACCATCTTTAAAGGAAAGATGACTGAGAGGCAAACGTCCACTCAGAATGACACAAAATTAAATACTTGACACCGAATGTTGCTTATCAAGCTGCCTCAGGAAGGATTATATTTCATATGATTATGTAAATATGAGTCAGATACATCCAAACAACAACCACTCATTTGGAAATGTGCCAGAGCTATAAACATCAGGAACTGAGTAATTGAGATCCATTCCCATGAATGAAAATAGAAACCCACTCCTATAAGGCATTATGGATTATCATATAAAAGGAGAAGCATTGAAACCCACATCTGCACCCAATAGCAAAATCCTACTCCCAGACATCAGTGTCCAAGATACCCCTGTCCTTTGTCCCTGTCTCTGTCTGCCTAGTACAAGTTCATTTCTCATTTCAGAAATAAACTCTCAGCACAAAGTCACACAATATGAGGGTTGGAAGGGGCCTTATCAGCCATGTAACCTATCCACACACCAAAGAGATTCCCATTATGACATACCCAACAAGCCATCATCCAGATTGGGCTTGAAGATCTTCAAGAAAGGGGAACTCACCACCTCTTGAAGCAGTCCATTCTGCTCCACTAAATAAAGTAGAGGCATTATTTTAGACCCCTGAGTTCCATACAAGTTATCCCTAAAATATACTTCCTATGAATTGGGGTAATGGCCATGTGCATAGACAGAAAGGGACATATGGGAGAGATGAGCTGGAGGGAAAAATGACCAAGTTGCATTATCTGCATAGCTGTCAATTTTCTTTTTCTAAATCACAGGTTGGACTGTGATTCTGGAGAGAGGGAGAAGATAAAGGACAAGAACATCCTTGGCACTGTTTCCTGGGAGTTGAAAAAGAAAAAAAAAGAGGGGGGATATTATCCTGGAGAAGAAAAGGCTTAGGAGGGATAGCTAGATGCATCTTGATGGTGACTTAAGAGTCAGGAAGACCTGTGTTCAAATCTGGCTGTATGACCCTGAGCAAGTCACTTAACTTCAATCTGCCTCAGTTTCCTTCTCTGAAAAATAAAGATTATAATAGCATTTTTGAGAATATTTGTAAAGTGCTTTTCAAACCTCAAAGTGCCATATAAATTTAAGCTATTGTTACTCTATGACAGCTGTTTTCATTTATTCAAAAGGTGATGATGTAGACCAGGGGACAGATTTGCTCTTCTTGATGCTAGAAGGTAGAGCTAGCAGCAAGGGGTAGAAATCTCAGTAAAGTATATTAAGGTCGATGGCAGAAAAAACTTTCTGATAATAAGAGCTAACTAAAAGTGGAATGGAGTGATTGTTGGTTACTCCTCATCAAGCTGATGTTAGATGGTCTCTTGTAGGGTGGATTATCAATGGGAGTCTTTTTTCAATTACTGGTTAGACTGAATGGTCCTGGATATTCCTTTCAACTCTGAAATTAGGAGATTTTTGTGAATTGGTGGGAGTGGGGAATGGTCTTCAAGTATTTAAGGGACTCTCCTGTGGAAGAGGAATTGGACTCGATCTTTTTGACCCCAGAAGGCAAATTAGAGGCCATTGGCTTATGAGAAACAGATTGAGTTCGAAGTAAATAAATTCATCTTTATAATTACAGCTGTCCAAAAATGCAAAGTCCCGCCCTAAGGGATAGGGTGTCAGCCTTGTTGGGGTGATTGTGGGAAAGGACTCAAATTCATAGGCTCACAGATGCAGAGCTGGAAGGGAACTTACAGACCATTGAATCCAACCACCTCATTCTATAGATGGGGAAAATGAGGCACAGAGAATGGTTGGCTGGAGAATATTTAACCTGACCAATAGAGGCAGGGTATGAAGAGATAACTTTGTATTTTAACTGATTATTCTTGTTTACTGTATGTTTACCTCAGTTTTTTCCACCTCTTGTTATCATCTTCTAAGTTTCAGCAACCTGGGAATGGGCTCAAGTCACCCTACTCTAGTTATAGCTCTGGACACATTAAACAAAGCCACCACATTCTTTAACCCTTTACCACCTCTCCTTTCTTTGCCAACTTTCTAGGGACAATGAGATAAAACCCAAGTAGTGATGTGAGAGTGAGCAAGTGTCTTTCCTTCTCTGTGCCTCAGTTTCACCATCTGGAAAGTAAGATTAGCCTTAATGTCCTCTTAGGAAGTAGCCTCACTTATTCTAATAGTACTAATATTTTCATAATAATGAATGTTGAACCTACCTTAATAGCCAACTTACCAGCCACATAGGAAAAAGCAATTTCCCAACTCTATAGTCACTGCCAGCAATTTTGGGGGGCCGAGTTTGGTTGTCTCCTCTGGTAAGCTATCCTGTATCAACAGAGAACACAGGAAGAAACACAACTAAGCATTTGTATGCCACAGGCAAGGTTTGAAATCTGTCCCCCCTGAATTTAATTACTGTTGCCTTTGACTGCCTGAGGAAAGATTTCAGACTTCAAGGAAATATGTGTGCCTAACTTATGATGCTCCAGCTTCAAGGTAACATGGGTGCCTGACTCATGACGCTCAGACTTCAAGGTAACATGGGTGCCTGACTCATGACGCTCAGGCTTCAAGGTAACATGGGTGCTTGACTCATGATGCTCAGACTTCAAGGTAACATGGGTGCCTGACTCATGATGCTAAGACTTCAGGGTAACATGGGTGCCTGACTCATGACGCTCAGGCTTCAAGGTAACGTGGGTGCCTTACTCATGACGCTCAGGCTTCAAGGTAACGTGGGTGCCTTACTCATGACGCTCAGGCTTCAAGGTAACATGGGTGCTTGACTCATGATGCTCAGACTTCAAGGTAACATGGGTGCCTGACTCACAATGAAACCAAGAAGCCTTGATATGGGAGAAGACTGTAAACTCAACAAGAGTCAGCAGTACAACATGCCAGCAGAGAAGGCCAGTGTAATCTTAGATTGCATTAAGAGAGATAAAATTATCTTCCTACACCTTACTCTCCACTCGAACCCACCATGTACTCTGTAAACTGGCAACACTGTTTTTGCTGCTCCTAACATAAGACACTCCATCTCCAGACTTCTAAACAGTGGGAAAAAGAAGAAAAGATGGAAAGAAAAGACAACTTATCTCTAGGTCTTGGACATTTTCATTGGGATGTCCACAATGCCTAGAATACTTTCCCTCCTCATCTCCACCTCCTGTCTTCCTTCAAGTTTTAGCTAAATACCACCTTCAATAAGAAGCCTTTCCAAACTCCACTTAATGGTAAGGTCCTCCCCCTGTAAATTAAGTCCCATTTATCCTTCCTGTTTCTTGTTTGTACATAGTTGTTGGCATGGTGGTCTCCATTCGACTGTGAGCTCCTCAAGAGTTCTGTATCCCCATGTAGTAGGAAGGCCGAATTTATGATCTCAAATATAATCATGTATGTTTGAATGGTCCGAAATCGCAAGGTATGAGAGATTCTCTAAGGAGAAAACAACAAGAAATTTATTTAGGCCCCACCGCAGCAAAAACTTGAACCAGCCTCCCCATTCCAACATCTTGACAAAAAGACTCCAGGCCCAGAAAGCCCATTTCACAAGGGCAACTAGGAGGCCAAAGAAA
>CM053622.1:33085048-33098253 GCA_028646595.1 Phalanger gymnotis | reverse complement strand
ATAAGCCCCGCTTCCGCAGCTTCTGGCTTCCACACCTTCCGCCGCCGCCGCCGAAGTCCGCAGCCTCCTGCCTCCGCAGCTTCTGGCCTCCGCAGCTTCTGGCCTCCACACCTGCCGCTGCCGCCGCCGCCGCCGCCGCCGCCGCCGCCGCCGAGCTTCGGGCGTTCTCAAGCCCCGCCTCAATGACCAGAGACCATTGGTTCCCCAGCTGGCCCCTCCTAAGTCACCAATCCACACCCACACAGGTTTCACACCTGACAGGGCCCTGGGCCTTGGGCTTAGCACTGAACAGCTGAAAGTACTTCCACTCAAAAGAAACAAAAGCCATGCTAATGAGACAATTTTGCTTAACAACACACCCCAGTGCTTAGCATAGCGCCTGGCAAACAGTAGGAACTTAATAATTGCTTGTTGACTGCCAGACGAGGAAAGTAAGAATCACTTTTGCCCTCTACTTTGCCCAGAACACATTTGGGAGTAGTGTTTGGGTCTCTTTTGAGACGGTCACTGAGAAACTAAAGTAGGCCCAGAGAGGGGTGAAAAGAAGGCGAGGGAGGGGTTGGTTGAAAGAAGGAGGGATGCTTAGCCAGAGGAAGATTATAAGAACACATTTTCAAGTACTTGAAGAGCAAAGGAAAAAGGGATTAGGTTTGTTCTTCTAGATCACAGAGGGGAAAAAGGAAGGAACATTTGCATCAATTACAGAAAGTCACATTTAGATTTACCTGAGAGAATAAAGGAATTCTAATAAAGATATACATTGTGGAATGAGGTGCCACGACAGGCAGTGGGTTCTCTATTACTGGAGGTGTCCAAGTCCATGGAGAGCGAAATTCTCTAGTATGACAAAAAATACTCATTTTTTAAAAGCAATATTTTTTTAAAAAAATACCCTTATTAGCTTCTGTCTCTCATCTGTCTTGATTACATCTGGTCTGATGTCTAAGTTTGGGGGTGAAACTTAGTTCCCTCACCACCAAGCCAGATTATTTATAGATCAAACAGATTCAGGTGATGTGGCTTCTTTTGGATTTTTTTTTGAGCAGAGATAAGTGACTTGGCCAGGGTCACACAGTAAGTGTGTGAGGTTGAATTTGAATTCAGGTCCTCCCAACTCCAGGGCAGATGCTCTACTAGTACACTGTGGCACTTAGCTGCTCCAGGTGATATGTTTTAAAGAATGCTTGGAATAGCTTCCCCCACCCAAATATTTCTACTTCCCTACCACTGTTTCTGAAACTCCACCATTAGAGATTCATTCTTTTGACAGTGCTTCTAGAAATGTATTGTTGCTGCTGTTGTTAAAATGTGATATCTTAACTCTCCAAATAATATCCTTGATGTTGAAAAGGAATGAGACTCAAAATTCATTCCAGATACTTATTAATTGTGTCACCACAGGGAAGTCCCTTAATGTCCCCAACCCTGAGTTTCCCCATTTGTAAAATGGAGATTAAAAATATAGCGCCTACCTCATGGGGGTTATTATGAATGAATCAAATTAAGCTCTGTGTAACCTTAAAGCTGAACACTGGATAGCTTAAATCGAAATAAATGGCATCTGTTATTACTTTTATTATAGTGAGACGTTAGATCTAGACCTGGAAGGGATATTAGAAATCAACTAATTCAATTCCCTCATTTTAGAGATAAGAAAACCGAGGTGAAGTGACATGCCCAAGGTCACATAAGTAGTAAGTAGGAGAGGCAGGATTAGAACTCAAGTCCCATGTCTCCAACTGAAGTTAAGAGATAGTAGCTAGGGGCAGTTAGATGACACAGTGCATAGAGCACCAGTTCTGGAGTCAGGAGGACAGGTACTAGCTGTGTTACCCTGGGCAAGTCACTTAAGTCCTATTGCTGTGAGGGAGAGAGACAGATACCAAGAGAGACAGAGACAGAGACAAAGGGGGAGAGAGACAGAGACAGAAAGAGACAGAGAAAGAGAGAGACAGAAAGACAGAGAGAGAGAGAGACATAGATAGACACAGAGAGAGTGACAGAAACAGAGAGAGAGAGAGAGAGACAGAGACAGAGAGACAGAGAGAGAGACAGACAGACAGACAGAAAGAAAGAAACAGAGACAGAGGGACAGAGACTGACACAGAGAGAGACAGAAACAGAGACAAAGAGAGAGACAGAGAGAGAGAGACAGTGAGAGAGATATGAGGGGAGAGACAGAGAAAGACAGAGACAGACACAGAGAGAGAAACAGAAACACAGAGAGACAGAAACACAGAGAGAGAGACAGACAGACAGAAAGAAACAGAGACAGAGAGACAGACACAGAGAAAGAGACAGAAACAGAGAGAGACAGAGAAAGAGAGCGAGAGAGAGAGAGAGAGAGAGAGAGAGAGAGAGAGGGAGGGAGAGAGAGAGAAAAAATAGTGACTCCCCCATGATTACAAAGGATGGAAGGGGCAGAAACAGGATTTGGACTCAGCTTCTCTGACTCTAAAGCTAAATACTAGATGGGTGTGAGGAAAGTGCTTTGTAAATCCTCAAGGTCTTTAAAAATACAGTCTATTGCCTCCTCTACATATGCTTGCCACAACGATTGTTTTCTGGAGAACTCACACACGGCAAGTGCTCACATGGTGCTCAAAGAAGCAATATAAGGACATTCTCAAGGTCCCGCTTTGGAATTGATCATGTGACGTGGGAGACACTGGCACAGGACCGCCCAGCATGGCGTGCTCACGTCAGAGAAGGTGCTGTGCCCCATGAGCAAAGCAGAATTGAAAGAGCTCCAAAGAAATGTGAGGCGCACAAAGGTAGAGAATCCGCCCCAAAGGTTCCCAGGGACTTTTTGTGTCCGACCTGTGGTAGAGCGTTCTGAGCTCCTACTGGTCTGATCAGCCCCAGTCGAACGCACCGTATGTTGACTCGACTCCAGCATAGTGCTGTGATTGTGGTCCTCTCTCTCAAATGAACTACCACAACTATTGGCTCAGATTGCTCCACCACACTGAGTGCAAGTCTTTTGTCCCCTTTTGGCCCCGAAGGCTAAGAGTTTGTCTTCCTGAGAGTTGTAACAGGGGTGTGGCAAATAGGGCTTTGACCTAGAGCACCAGATTTAGAGAGGGCTGATAGCCCTTGCATTGTTCAACAGCACTGGAAGAACAGAACTTAATACCTAGGTCCAAGAAAAATTAATTATAGTAAGAAGCCATCAGATGGTAGGCTGGAGAGAGCTCTTCCCCTGCCCAGTCATATTCTCTCCCTTTCTATTCCTCAGGGCAATGTTCAAGGCCTCTGTTCACATTTCGTGGTGCAGATCTCATTCACCATCCTGCCCTGTGACTGTGTCTCAGTGCTTCATGCTCCTTGACCTCAGAGTGGTTTCTGATGCTTGCCTTTGACGCAAAATAATGGCTCAAGAAAAAGAAAAGAGGTCTCTGTCCTCAAGTATGTTACATTCAATTTTTAAAAAGAAATTTATTGAGAAATTAACAACCATTAAAACATGAGAACATCCCAATATATAAAGAAAAGTGAACATTATCAAAGTTCTGTGATGAGCTGTAACTCAAGTCTAAATCATCTCCGCCTTTACTCACAAATAGGCAGTGCTTTGCATATTAAAGGTACTCAGAAATATGATTTAAAATAGAAATCCCCTTGCATGAGTAACCCATTAAGCTTCTGCATCAATCACAAAATCATAGGAGCTCAGGTGAGAAAAGACGTTGCAGGCTTTCATGTCCAACCAACATGCGTGGAGTAAAGATCCCTACCTCAGCATCCCCAATAAGTGGGCATCCAGCCTCTCTATTGGATGTTCTTCAGCAAAAGAGAAACCACAATTTCTAAAAACTACCCATTCTGTTAAGACCATTCCTCTCAGAAGGATTTCTACTCTCTGTCCCTCTCCCTGTCTCTGTGACTCTATCTCTGTCTGTCCCTTTGTTTCTGTCTCTGTGTATGTCTCTCTCTGTGACTTTCCCTATCTCTTTCTGTATCTGTCTCTCACTGTGACTCTGTCTTTGACTCTCCATGTCTCTCAGCTCTCTGTGTGTGTGTGTCTGTCTCTGTTGGTCTCTCTCTCTTTGCCTCTGCCCCTTGTGATTCTCTCTATTTGTCTCTCTCTGTCTCTGTCTCTCTCTCTCTCTCCCTCCTTCCCTCCTCCCACCATGACTCTCTGTCTCTTTTTCGCTCTCTGTTTCTCTGTCTCTCAGTGTCTCTGTCTCTCTGTCTCTCTCCTACTCTCTTGTTTTCTCACCCTTTCTTGCCCTCTCTCTGATTCTCTCTCTCTGTGTGTTTCTCTTTCTCTAGCTCTGCATTTGTGACTCTGCCTTTTGTTTCTGTGTCTATGTCAATCTCTCTCTGTGACTTTCTCTGTCTCCATTTGTGACTTTCTGTCTTTATCTCTCTCTTTATGTCTGTCTGTCTCTCTGACTCTCTCATTGATTCTTTCTGTGTGTCTCTCTGTCTCTCTGTGTGTCTCTGACTGTCTATCTCTGTCTCTCTGTCACTGTCTCTCTCCATCTCTCTCTCTCTCTTTCACTCTCTCTCTCTCTCTCTCTCTCTCTCTCTCTCTCTCTCTCTCTCTCTCTCTCTCTTTCTCTCTCTCTCCCTCCCTCCCTCCCTATGTCTCAGCACTAGTTTTTCAAACTGTCCTTAACTGCTATAAAATGGGATCTAAGACAGGGAATTTTGAGTGATCATGGATGAAACATCTAATCCCTCTGGGCCCGTTTCCACATCTATAAAATGTGGGGGCCGGATGAGGTCATCTCCAAGGCACTAACCAGCTCTAAATCTATAAACTTTTGATCCTTCAAAGCTCATCTCAAGTACCATCTCCTATGCTAGGTCTTTTTTCATTATTTCCAGGTGCTGGTGCCCTCCCACTAGAAAAACTATTTCATCAATGTTTTGTATTTTTAAATCAAAAAGGGAGACATTGTCTTCCCCTATGGAATCCAAACTCCTTGGAGACAAGACATTTTCATTTTTGTCTTTACATACCTAGGACTGAGGACAGTGCTTAGCACAGAGTAGGGGCTTAATAAATGCTCTACGATTGATTGATTGATGGTCTGTCTCTTTCCCAATTCTCTTTAGATCAGGAGTAGCAATCTCTTCATGAAGATGTCATCTGGGAAGGAGTGCCTACAATCAGGATCACAGTTACAGACCATAATAGCATAAAATGTTAAACACCGGTGCATTAACCAGAATGCTTGCAAAGACCATGAAAAGTATTTAGCAGGTAAATGCATCAAAGTCCCTTATTGCATACACTATTAGGTGTTAAAATATTTGCATATTTAAACTCTTTCTCTTGAAAGGAAATCTTTCCTTTATTCTTTATGGGTCATTTACTTTACTGCAAGTTAAGCTAACAAGAGGGGGAAAAGATCTGACATTTTCTCTAATATGTTACTTATTATAAATATGCATGAGTTTTTTTTAGCACATTGGTCCTTTAAGCAAGCCCAAGATGCCCGAAGACCAAAATGGGTCTCTCCTTGAAAGTCTCAGAAAGGGTCAATTAGGAGGCTCTTATAAAACCTTCCTGGAAGTGAACTTTCTGCATCAGTTGATTTCTCCAATGTTTATCTCTTGCCACCCAGAAAATATCACTAAGAAGTATCATCTCATATTTCAAGGGGCAGCTGGGTGGTACAGTAGATAAAGTGCTGGGCCTGGAGTCAGGAAGACTTTTACTAACAGACATTTACTAACTATGTGACCCTGGCCAACCCTGTTTGCCTCAGTTTCCTCATCTATAAAATAGGCTTGAGAAGGAAATGGCAAATCACTCCAGTATCTCTGCAAAGAAAACCCCAAATGGAGTAATGAAGTGTCTGAAACAACTGAACAATACTAATTTTCAAGGAATTCAAAGGGAGCATTCCAAAAATGCTCCCTTTGTGGAGCATCATAGGATACCATATTTAGAGGATTGAGTCCAAATCTCTTGTTTGATTAAACAAAGGTCCAGAGCATGCAAATGACTTGCTCATGATCACACAAGGAAAACTGGTCAGCAAAACTGGTGTTCAAATCCAGGTCCCCTGACTCCAGATCCAGCCTTCTTCCCACCATAATATAGCATTTTTTCTAGAGCGAGAATTTGGGCTAATCTTGAAAAGAGCTAAATCAAATTTTCCTCACTCACCTTGATTCTTTGATTTGCCTTCCTTGGCATGATGCCCTAGCCCCCACTTAACAACTCGAGACTGTGATTTGAAATGAAGACTTCAAGAAAACTCTGCACTTGAAGTCAAGTTAGCTATGAGAAAGAGCAGGGAACCACTCAGGTGACCCGAGTCTCCAGGGGAAAAAAGGCAAGAATTTAAAAATAAAAAGCTATCAGTCAAGGGCACTACATCACAGAACTTTTTTGTTTCTTTCTTTCTTCTCTTATTTCTTTTCTTTCCCTCCTTCCTTCCTTCCTTTTTTCTTCCATCCTTCCTTCCTTCCTCTCTCTCTGACGCTTCCCTCTTTTCTATCTTTCATCATTTCTTTTTCCCTTTCCTCTCCTTCCTCCCTTCCCTCCTTCCTTCCTTCCTTCCTTCCTTTCTTTCTTTTCCTTTCTTCCTTTCTTCAGTGTTTCTTCCTTCCATTTTTTCTTTCTTTCTTCCTTTCTTCTACATTTTTCTTCCTTCCACTCTTTCCCTCTTCTCCTTTCTTCTTTTCTTCTACCTTTTTTTCCTTTCATACTTTCTTTTTTCTCTCTTTCTTCTTCCTTTCATTCTTCCTTCCATTTTTATTTTTTTCTTTCTTCCTTTCTTCTTTGCCTTCTTTCCCCCCTTTCTCTAAGACTGAGCCTCCCCATTTCCTACTGCTCATTGGCACGGAAGCTTTAACATACTCCATTTCCAACCATTTTCCACTCCTTAGCCCATTAGCCCCCCATTCTTGAAGACTAGCCATATTGGTATAAGATTTATTGCAGACACATGGTTAGCTAATACCCTACATCTCAAAACTTCTGAGCATAATCGGTTCACCAGCCTAAGGCTCCCCAGTAGCAGGGGTTAGACATGTGTGCCACCATGTCCAATAACATCACTGAATTTCAAAGCAAGAAGGGACCTCAGGGGTCGTTGGAGTTTAAGATACCATATCCTCAGCAAATGGTCATATCTGGTCTTTGCTAAAAGACTGCTAGTGGGGGAATATCCATTACCTCCCAGGGCAGCCCACTCCTCTTTGAGTGAGCTCTAATTGGTAGGAAGCTCTTCTTGATATCAAGCCTAGATCTGGTCCTTTGAAATGTCTACCTGATCCTCAGTTCTTCCCTCTGGGGCCAAGCAGAACAAGTGTGAATCTCTTCTAGGAGATAGACCATGAAATACTTAAACATAATAGTACCCCTCCATTCCCTCTACCCTGCCCAAGGCTTCTCTTCTTTAATTTCCAGTCCTTCCAATCTTCCTATAGCATACTTTTGAGACCCTTCATCACTCTGGTTCATCATTCTGATCTCCTCTGGGATTCTCACCAACTCATTGATATTCTTCCTAGACAAAGGTTTCTAGAAGTGAATACTATAGCTCAGATGTGGTCTGACCAGAGCTGAGAATAGCAACAGAGCTACCTCCTAGTGATCATATCCACATAATGTGAAGAAGCAGCATGGAATGGTGAACAGACAATTGTCACGAGATCAAGAAGAATGGTATAAATGCTGCCTCTCACCAGTCGTATAATCACGGCAGGTCATTGGACCTCTCGTTTCCCACGTCTTCAAAAGGCAGATAATGGCATCCGTGGCACCCACCTCCACTGGGATACTCTAAGGATCAAATGAGAAAATGTCTGCAAAATGTTCTGGACTTATTGCAGACTCCTACAAACTCCCAGTCTTTGGGTATGCTCAATTGAAGAAGCACTGGATTTGAAGTCAGGGCCCTGGGTTCAAATCCCATTTCTGCTGCTACTGTTACTATACCACTGTTACCATTACTACCACAATTATATTATGTACAATTGTATTTTATTATATTATAAATAATTATATAATTATATCAATCAACAAACATTTATTAAAAACCTACCATGTGCCAGATACTGTGCTAATAATATGTAAGCATTTATATAGTGCTTTGAGGTTTGCAAAAAGCTTTATAAATATTGTCTTATTTCTAGACATCTGACTTAGATGCGTGGCCATTTTTATCTCTCTGGGGCTAAATTTCCTCATTTGAGAAATGAGGTTGTGGGGACTAAACCAGGGGTTTTTTGCTTGGAGTCCATGAACCATCAAAGGATGGGGGTAAATTACATCTTTATTTTTACTCACTTCTAACTGAGATTTCTCATTTCCTTCAATTATGAATTTAAAAAGACAGGATGCTGAGAAGCATTCTTAGGCTTCCCTAGTGCCAAAGAGACCAATAATATAAAAAAGGTTGAGAGCCCCCTGACTATAGGACCACTTAAGTGCCTTTTAGCTTTATACATAAGACATGAGTTCTAATCTCACCTCTTACATTAACAACTGAGTGACTCTAGTCAAATCACTTCAGCTCTCTGTCTCTCAGTTTCTTCACCTATAAAATGAGAGGGTTGAACTAGATGGCTTCTGGGGACCCTTCCAACTCTAAATCTATGTTCTTAATCTCTCTGAGCCTCAGTTTCCTAACCTGTAAAGTAAAGGGGTAGCCTCTGGGGTCTCCTCCGTATCTAGAGCTAGGACCTGATACACCTTCTGTGGCCAGTTATTCTGTCCAGCTCTGATAGCATCTGAGGTCCACAGAATTCTTACCTGCCACGTTCCCTTCTTAATGAAAAATACCGATTATGGAGACATACTTTAGCAGCACCACCCCCTCCAGTCCCTACTGGCCCTTGATCACTTTGGTATTCTTAGGAGAGTTTCTAAAGGATGCCTAGAAGAAGTATGTATGGAGAAGAGGTGGGAACCATACTATTTTCAGATTCCAGCTTTGCCCCTTTTCAAGTTAATTCACCATTGAGAAGCTGGTCCCAAATTGGAAGGGTTTTATAGGGCTGGGTCAAGCCAGGGGTCAGGGTAACAGAAGGTTGGGATGTCATCTTCTGATCTTTTCATCGCTTGGCATCCTGAGGATCTATTTCACCCCTGCTCTGAAGGCTGTTTTGTTTTCATCTTCTGAAACATCCAAAAGAATGAGCTGGCCCCTTTACCCCCTGTGATATCCTCTTCCTCTTGGATACAACCTGCTGCTTCCGAAACTCTTTAAACTCAGCTCTTGAATTTTATGCCCTTCAAAAGTGGGTTTTCAGGGAACATGTAGAGGGAAAATGCTTCCAAGAGGTAGCTGGAGATTTGGCTATGTAACTTAATGGGGATCCTAGCTCTCTGGTCTTGCACCCCCTGCACCCCCACTGCCCATCCTTCAAAGCCAAAGAGCCAAAGGAACCAACTAGACTTACTTCTGCCCTCTGGGGCCAAACAGAAGAAAGCTAATCCCATCTCACTAAGACAGTCACTTCAAATACTTGAACTTAGCTAGCATGCCCTCATCATGGTTCACTCTTCTCAAGTAATTATCATTTCCGTAATAGGCAGGATTAAAAAGAATTGTATCTACATTATCTCCTCTCATACTCCCCAAACCTTTTTAGAAGGGATGTCCTACATAGGTTTTTTTTTCCCTTTTTTGATTTGGCACAGTGACTTTATCTGTGTGTGAACCTCTTGGTGGAGGAATTCTTGCTTAGAAACTCCCGGGATCAATGCAAGTAAGCGACTCATTCAACTGGTTAAATCCAACAACTTCTTATTATCTACTATGTCAGACTCTGGGCTAGGTGCTAAGGTTACAAAGACCAAAGTCCTTACTTCCCTCTAGGTGCTTATAGTCTATTGGCTCTCCTCTTGCTTATCCGGCTGCTCCTTCTCTGTCTTCTTTGTTGGATACTCATCCAGATCACACTCTTTAACCATAGGTGCCTCTCAGAGTTTGGCCCTGGGCTTTCCTGTCTTCTCCCTCTATACTACTGCATCTAGACATCTCATCATCTCCCATGGATTTAATTACCCATCTCTCTACTTTCAATTTACAAATCTCCCTTTCCTGCCCCAACCTCTCTGCTGCTCGCATCTCTAATGGCCTTTCAGCCCATCTCAAATTGGATGTCCAGTAGACATCTTAAACCAAGTATTTCTGAAAACAGAACTCATTCTCTTTCCCCCTAAACTTTCCCCCACCCCCTTCTCTAACTTTGCTATTACTGTCAAGGATAATATCATCCTCCCAATCCCTCAGGCTCCCAACCCAGAAGTCATCCTGGATTCCTCACCATCTCTCACCACCCTCCCCCCTTTTCCAAGCTGTTGCCAAGGCCTGTGGATTCTACCTCTGCAACATCTCTCAAATACACCCCTTTCTCTCCTCTGACATCGCCAACATCCCAGTGTGAACCCTTATCCCCTCACGCATAGATTATTGCGATAGCCTGATAGGTCTGCCTAGCTCAGGCCTCTCTCTACTCCGGTCCGTCCTCCATTCAGCTACCAAAATGATTTTCATATAATACAGATCCTACCATGACACTGCCAACCCCCCCCCATTCAATAAACTCCAGTGGCTTCCTGTCACCTCCAGGATCAAACGTTATGTTTGGCATTCAAAGTCCTTCATAACCAAATGCCCTCCTACCTTTCCTTTGCCCCTCATCACATACTCTTTGATCTAGTGACATTGGCCTCCTGGCTATTCCACAATCAGGACACATTCTCTCTCTGCTCTGGGCATTTGCTATGACTTCCCCCCGTGCCTGGAAGACTCTTCCCTCCTCCCCTCCAATTACTGACCTCTCTGGCTTCTGTTAAGTCCCCACTAAAATCCCACCTTCTGTAGGAAGCCTTCCCCAACCCTCTTAACTCTAGCGCCTTCCCTTGGCTCATTATTTCCTAGTCACCCTACACAGAGACTGTTTATACATGTTTGCTCACTTGTCGTCATCCTTCCCATTAGACCATAAACTCCCTGAGGGCAGGGCCTGCCTTTTGCCCCATTTTGTATCCCCAGTGCTTAGCCCAGTGCTTAGTACATAGGCCCTTAAAAGTGTATGTTAACCGACTGACTGACAGGGATATATTTTGAGGGTCAGCATGATACAGTAGAGGCAGCTAGCGGGACAACGGATGGAATGCTGGGCCCGGAGTCAGGAAAACCTGAGTTCAAGGTTGGTTTCAGACACTAGCTGTGTGACCCTGGCCGAGTCATTTACCTCTACTTTCCTCGATTTCTTCAACTCTCAGGTGGGAATAATGATAATACCTACCTCCCAGGGTTGTGATGATCAAATGTGATGATATTTACGAAGCACTTTGTACAGTACCTGGCACATAATACTTGCTTAATAGATTTTTGTTCCATTCTTTCCCTACAGCAGAAAGAGCATGGCCTCTCACATCAAAGGAAGTAGGCTTAAATCTTAGCTCTGTTACTAACTGCATAATATTAATTAAGTTATTTATCTGCTCTGGGCCTTAATTTCTTTATCTGTAAACTAAGGGAATTGGACTGAGGTCCCTTTAAGGTTTAGATTTATGATTTGTTGTCGTTCAGTCATTTCCATCATGTCCGACTTTTTGTGACCCCATTTGGGTCTTTCTGGGCAGAGGTAGTGGAGTGGTTTGCCATTTCCTTCTCCAGCTCATTTTACAGACAAGGAAACTGAGACAAACATGGTGAAGTGACTGTCCCAGGGTCACACAGCTGGTACATTGTCAAAAAAGAGCTTCCAACCTCTCCACCGTAACCCTCAAGAACAAAGCCCTTCCCATTGGCCACACGGCCTCTCATGATGAATGGTTAGGATCGTACTCATATATCCAGAGCTGGACAGGACCTTAAAGGCCATCAGGGCCATTCCCACCCTTTCATTTTACAGACAAATAAATTCATAAAGGTGAAGTGACTTACCCAGGTCATACTCCCAGTAAGTGATGAAAGAATCAGGATTCGAACTCAGGGCTTCTGACTGTGCTGCTTCATAATGTTAGCTCTAAAAACGGAACACCCTTATCAATGTCCCAGCCAATGACGGCTCAAGAAGGAATTTATCTGTAGTGTGATCATTTTCTCTAAATGGGTGTCACTGTGTTTTCCACTGAGTACATGCCCTGGCCATTCAGGAAATTATTTCAGGCAATGTCATCTAATGAACCTTATGATATAATTAAGCTGAAGTAACTTCTCTCTCCACTCAATATTCCCCATTGTGAGTTAATGCCAATCTGAAGCTTAAATCAGTCAGGAGAGACTAATGATCAGACAGCTCTCAAATACCACTTTGTTATGACTTCGCCCAGCAACACCCCAAGAAAAGTCCATCTGAAACCACTGGACACCTGAACAGACACATGGGCTCCACCTTGCTAGGCAAATACTTGCCTGGGTCACTGGTATTTCATTTAGAATCATTGAGTTAGGTATTTATTGGATTGTTTTATAGCCCTTCACATTCTCTCTCCATCTGAAACAAAAGCTAATACCCATGCTGCAGACAAAGTTAAACTAGATTAGACTGCTGCATTGGAAATCATGGAAAATTACAGCTCCCAAGGAATTAGTACCTTTTGGAGAAACCTATAGCCAGGTGTGTTCGTGGAATCTTTTTTAGCTTTTTGGATGTTTCTGTTTTTTGTTTTCCTTCAGTTCACTCAACTTGGTTCACATGCAAGAGATTCAGGATATACTCCTGAACTCCATAGAGGGCAGGTAGAAGGAAGATGAAAACTTCCCAAAGAGAAAGAATACACCAGTTTCTCAAAGCCTGCTAGGTGATACAGCAAAGCGCTGGGAAGTTGGAGTCCACAAGATCTGAGTTTGAATCTTCTTCGATACATACTTAGACATCGTACTTAGACACGAAAGGTGGGGCTCTGGCCAAGTCACTTAAACTCTCTGGTTCAGTTTCCTCATCTGTAAAATGAGGTGATAAGAGCACCTATCTCTGAATTGTTTTAAATATCAAATGGTATAATAGATATAAAATACTTTGTAGATCTTAAAGCAGTATATAAATGCTACATGCAGCAAGGCGGTGCAGTGGATATAGTGCCCATCCCAGGGTCAGAAAGATTCATCTTTCTGATTTCAAATCTGCCCTCAGACAGTTATTAGCCATGTGACCCTGGGTAAGTCACTTAACCTCGATTGCCAAAAAAGAAAAGAAAAGAAGAAAGGAAAGGAGAGAAGAGAAGAGGAGAGGAGAGGAGAGGAGAGGAGAGAGGAGAGGAGAGGAGAGGGGAG
>CM053622.1:33046407-33084548 GCA_028646595.1 Phalanger gymnotis | reverse complement strand
ATTCAATAAAGGAGGATTGAGTAGGAAGAAGCAAAATATAGTTAGTCTTTCACAACATGAGTATTGTAGAAGGGTTATACATAATGATACGCATGTGGCCCATGTTGAATTGCTTGACTTCTTAGGGGGGGTAGGGTGGGTGGGAAGGGAAGAGGGGAGTGAATTTGGAACTCAAAGTTTTAAAAACAGATGTTCAAAAACAAAAAAAAGTTTTTGCATGCAACTAGAAAATAAGATACACAGGCAATGGAGCATAGAAATTTATCTTGCCCTACAAGAAAGGAAGGAAAAAGGGGATGGGAGGGTAGTGTGGTGACAGAAGGAAGGGCAGACTGGGGAACAGGGCAACCAGAATATACACCATCTTGGAGTGGGGGGGGAGGGTAGAAATGGGGAGAAAATTTGTAATTCAAACTCTTGTGAAAATCAATGCTGAAAACTAAATATATTAAATAAAAAAAAACTTAAAAAAAATACCTTCAGTCTCTTCAACCAAGGAAGCTTTATACTATATAAGCTTGGGACCTTTCCCTGCCCAGGTTACCTTCCTCTGCATATTCTCCAACTTATCAGTACTCTTTCCTCATCTCCACCCCTCCCATTGGAATAAAATCTCCTTGAGGGCAGGGACTATTTTGTTTTTGTATCTATGTCTCCAGTACCTAGAACAGTTCCTGGTATATAGGAGGGACTTAATAAGTGCTTGTTGGTTGGGCTGAGGTGTCCAAAATTGAACTCATTATTTTAGGTGTGGTCTGACGAAGGTATAGAACCATAGTCCTGTGGCTTCCTAATTCCCAGAAGTTGCTCCCCTTGGAATTCAACCCTAATTATCTCTTTTGGGCTACCATATCACATTGTTGACTCCTATTGAATATGAAGACCACACCAATGCTTAGCGCAGGCCTTTGCACATAGTAGGGGTTCAGCAAGTGTTTGTCAAATGACTAGATGAAGTAAGTTTTTTCAATCCCCTCAGTCTCCTTCATGGGTCATATTTATGCATTGTGAGATGAAACTTATAACACTTTAATGGATTTGTTAGTAGCAATTTGGCACAAGAATGAAGAACAGCACTTTAATTACTGTGAAAATGCTTTTGTAACCATTACTGACTGTAATTGATGTCAAGTTTAACTGTGCCTTAAAACTCAAATTGCTTATCCTCAGAGACACTAAGTAATAGCCCTAGTCCCTGACTGTCAGCCAGCTTGCTCCCCAAACTGACAGAATCTTTCTTTCAAGATGAAAAAAAAAAGTATTTTACAATTGGTATGTCCTACATAGAACTCACAAAAGATAAAATTGTATTTCTCTAAAGTGAGAAAGATTCTAACTAAAATCATTTTCCAAACCCATTCTATTCTGTTCCATTCATTATTAAATGTGGCAGGCACTGTACAAAGCACTGGGGATACACAGGAGAAAGCAAAACTGCCTTCGTCCTCAAGGAGATTAACTGGTGTGGGGAGGGAAGTAGAGAGAGAAGTAAACAATGCATAGTTAAGTTTCGTTGTGGTGTCCAACCATTTTCAGTGATGTCTAACTCTCCATGACCCCACTTTGGGGGTTTTCTTGGCAGAGATATTGGAGTGGTTTGCCATTTCCTGCTCATTTTACAGATGAGGAACGTGAGGCAAACAGGGCTAAATGACTTGCCCAGGGTCACAAAGCTCGTAAATATCTGAAGTTGGATTTAAATTCAGCTCCTCTGGAGTTCAGGCCAACACTCTAACCACTGGGCCACCTAGCTGGCCAGTTGAGTGTCCAACTATCAATCAATAAGCATGTTAGTTAATTACTATGTATCAGGAATTGAGCTAGCCTCTAGGGACAAAAAGACCCAGAATCCCCATCTTCACTACCTGACTCTTTGAATCTCTAGTTTCCTTCAAGATTCAGTTCAAGTGCCCCCATCTACATGAATCCTTTGCTGAGCCCTATAAGACACAGTGCCTCTCCTCCTCCAAGAAAAATGCCTTGTATTTCTTTTTTTATAATTTGTATTCGGTTATCTATCTGTCTATCTATCTATCTATCTATCTATCTATCTATCTATCTATCTATCTATCTATCATTTTCTTTCTGAGTAGAAAGTAACCTTTTTAAGGGCAGGGGCTGTCTCATCTCTATCTTTGCAATTCAAGGCTCTAATGCAGTTCTGAGAAGGCAATAGCTGACCAAAAGTACTTGATATGAATTACCCAGACAGAAAATTTCAGAATTCAAAGGGTCCCCAGAGGTCATCTTGTCAGTACCCAAGTAAGATCTTTTATAATATTCCTGACATGTGGCAATCCAGTCATTGCAGATGTAAAGTATTGTACTTTTGTTATATGGACATTTTATTTGCTGAAAAGGAGCAGAAAAAGGACATTTTTTATAAAATATAGAGAAAAATACCTTAAGGAGAAAAACAGACAATTTCATAAGAGCCTGAAAGAAAAGCCACTTCCTCAGATAAAAATGCTTGTGGTGAGATACAAAACATTCTGAAAGGAAGAGAGTGAAAACATTCCCATCAGAGGCAAAACTACTGACTGTAAAGATGGTTGCAGTAGATTATCTCCTAGAAGCTAATGTGAATCTGTTTTCTGGACTCTGGAGTTCATTAGTGGGAAACTCTGCATCAAACAACTCTCTGGAGATTGTGGAACTTTTGCGCAATAATTATATGTGTGTGATATTTGGCAGAAATATGAGTTCTGAGTTTTCTCAGTCTAATTTAAATATGGGTCACTAAAGATGAGGAGGCCCTGATTTGAAGTAGCAGAAGCCAGATGAGAAGCCCACAGACCAAGAGTAAGAAAACAGGAGTCAGAAAATACAGAAGAGAGATTAGAGAAGCTGATAAGAGATGTTGCTTACGGAAGAAGTGGTATTAAATTATAAAATGCAGAACACAAAACCTAATAAAGCCAGGACCAAGAGGCACACAAGAGCTGAGAAGTGTTGACAGAGAGTCTCTGCTGTGGATGAGGGACGAAGGGAGCTGCTCTGATTGGAAGGAAGCTCTGCTGTTTGAAAGGGTTGACTGGAGGAAAGAAGACCCCTTTTCTGTGAGTGCAGGTAAAGAGCTGTCTGGGGGAAAGACTAATTTGCACTCCAGCACATTTTACAGCTTGAGAAAGAGGAAACTACACAAAGGTTTGCCTACATTTCCCTTTACTTTATTCTGGTGCTCAGTTGGGGAAAACCCCTCAAAGTCTTAGACCTAAATAGTTTTGCAAATGTAAGGATTAAAGGGAACATCTTCTCACTGAAATAGTGTCATGATGCCTCAGGTCATAGGTTATGGAGCAGATCTGAGAAGCTCTATGGACTCTATGATCGAAATCATTGTTGCTTAAAACAGCTTATTTCTTGCTTTAGCAATGCAAGAGGAGCAAAGAAGCTGCTTCATCTGGGGCAGGGGATTGGATAGACTCAAAGGAGGAACAGCAAATACATGGGTCATACTATTAGTTCAAATAGGCCACTAACATCCAGGCCTGCTTTTCAGAGTTGTAAGCTGCCCCAGGCACATGTGTTTCTCTACTCATATACCTCAAGTTTGTACTCACTCTCTCCATCATGGTCACTATGTGCACTGGTGGGGCAGTGCAATCTAGATTTATAGGTTTATGTTTTTATTTTTCCTGCTTTTGTCTTTTAATAGTAAATGCCATGTTGTGATCATTCTTGCTATTACAAAAATTGTTTAATAAATGTTTCATGTTTAACCATTAATTATCATCGTGTTCTGATTTGCATAAATGGGAAATATACTAGTGGGGTCTCAGGAGCTACAGTTTTACATGCAAAGATGTCTTTCCTCTACAACAGGCTAAACTGGTAGTGGCCATAGCTGGCACCCCTTTTCACAGAACCAGCTTAATGTATTAGTGAGGGTACAAGTAGAATGAGTAAGCCAGCCCCAGCACATAAGGAGATAAGAGGAGCCACACTAGGAGCATACCCCTCCTATATGTTTCCTATACTCGCATATCTCTGTTGAAGGCAAATTAGTAGGTACTTCCCAGGAAAGTCTATTTTACTTTAGGATCACTCTAATTATTACAATTTTTCCTTTCCTAACCAAGCCTACATCCGCCCTTTTGTAATTCCTCCCATTTTTTTTTACATTCTAATTTATGTGGCCAAGCAGAACAAGACTAACCCTTCTTCCATGGTAAAGTCCTTCAGGCACTTGAAGATGGTTATCATGTTCGTTCTAAAATTTTCTCTTCTCCAGGCTAAGCATCCTATTTCTTCCAACCAATTCTCATACTGCATCAACTCAAGGCCCTTCTTCATTCTGATTGTCCTCCACTGGTTTGTTCTCTAGCTTATCAACAGCCTTCCTTTCTCTGGAAACTAGAACTGGACACAACATTCTAGATGAGGTCTGACCATGGCAGAGGACCACCAAACTCTCACGCTCTCATATTTGGATGCTTTGGCCTTGATGTAGTCTAAGATACTATTAGTTTTCTTTCTGTATCACACTTGACTCAAATTAAACTTGTGAT
The DNA here is from genome assembly GCA_028646595.1 of Phalanger gymnotis. NCBI lineage: Eukaryota > Metazoa > Chordata > Mammalia > Diprotodontia > Phalangeridae > Phalanger > Phalanger gymnotis. Next base: position 33,080,037 of record CM053622.1, on the reverse strand, counting down.
CTACTAGAACCTCCAGATCTTCTCCAGACAAATTTTGATCCACCTACTCCCTCCCCATTCTTGTATTGACTTAGCCTCAACCCCACCTTCCATTGGGGACCTTTCCCAGTCCCCCACCTCCTCTACTGCTGGTGCCTCCCCTCTGAGACTATCTGCTGTGTACACTACTGTTCAGATGATGTCTCTCCCATTAGAATTCAAACTACTTGAGGGCAGGGGAAGTGTTTTTGCTTTTCTTGGTATCTTAAACATTTAGCACAGTGCCTGGCATATAGGAGACATAACAATAATAATCCCCCCAAAACACCTCAAAAATCTGAATGTACCAGAAATTTGTATAGCATCTCTGTTCTTAATTAGTCGAGGAGCTTTTATTAATTAAACTATTACTCTTATTAATTAAATATGTGAGTTATTAATTAAAATTTATTAATATTATTTTATTAATTAACTTAGCAGGAATGCAAATATCTAAGCCACCCATTGGACTATCTGGAGATGCAAAAGCAAAGGGGGGAAATAATTTCTGTGCTCAAGGTACTTACATTCTAAGAGAGGAGAAGAAAAGGGAAGGGAAAGGGAGAGGAGAGGAGGAGCAGGAAGGGGAGGGGAGAAAGAGAATGAAAAGTATTGGGGGAAGGAGTACAATAGCCATTGAGCGGATCAAGAAAGGCTGCATGCAGGAGGTAATTCATAATCTGAATCTTGAAGGAAGCCAGGGAAACTAGGAGTCAGAGATGAGGAAGCAAAGCATTTCAAAGCAGTCAGAACAAAGGCACAGAGATAGAAGATGTAGTATCGTATATGAAGAATACCAAGGGGACCAGTGTGGCCTCCTTGGATGATTGAGTAAATGAAGGTCAATAATGTATAAATAGCATGAAAAGGTAGGAAATCCTCAGATGGTGAAGAGCTATAAAAGCCAAGCAGAAGTTTATATTTTGAGAGGTAAGAGAGGAATATACTAACAGAAGGATGCATACAGCGACAAATACAGTCTCTGTATCAGGTATGGGTGTGTGTTTCTCAGTGGTTTTGCTTTGCTACAAGAGAGGGTTCCAGTCCATTCAGGGAATAGTTTGGGGTCCAAGTCCAAGAATGACTATGATGTCAAAACAAAGGCATCAATAAAATTCAATTTTCAAAAACAACTCACAACATGAATTCATGCACATTTACCATATCACTCTTCCCTTTGATCATGCCTACTTCTGACTCCAAAGCACAGTACCCTGAGAGATGCATATCATTCCAGATCAAAATCCTCCCTCAAATAAAAGGCCTTCGTACCATCACAAAGCTGCCAAAAACCCTGCCAGGCTGTGCTGTGGCCATTGAGTCTAAATGAGGACAATTAGAAACACTTGGGGATTGGGAGGGAGGGGGGAGGCTGTGGTGAATGGCACACACAGTTGAGCACTAAAGAGTGGGAAAACAAAGTTGAACATCTGTCCAATTTACCTAATTGTGTAATAAAAGAAAAAAGAATTACATTTATAGGCAGTGGTGCTGAAGGTTCATAGGGAATGTCTCCAGCCTTGGGTTCTAGGCAGGGAAAGAAGAAAGCTGGTGAACCTCTCCCTGTGCCCCAGACATCATCTCTAGATTAAAAAAAATTTACATGGGTCATTTGGAATATACCACAAGAGTCAAAAGACAGCATGTCCTTTTTGGATGACTTAGCTCCTGAGTCATAAGGATTCACTTACCAGTCATGAAGGCAATGGTGCTGATTCTAGTAACCCCTGAGAAGGAGGAAATCTAAGATTTCCCCTTGAAGAACTCCAAATCGAAGTAGGCAAAGAAACTATCCAGGATAATAACTCTTGGAAAAGGTCATGAGGAGGCTTGGGCACCCAACTACAGGTGGAGGAGGGGAAATAATAGCAATACCTGCCATTTTAGTAGTGCCATAAAGTTTACACAGCAATTTTTTTCACTTATTTTTGTAAATGTTTATTTTATCTCCTCCTCATTGCACTCCAATAGAATTTTTTTAAAAGCCCACAATAACTGCAACAAACTAACATTTTGGCTATGCCCAAATATTCATTTCTCATACTGGATTTTCAGTCCATCATGGCTGTGGCAGATGGCATTTTAGATGGCTGAGTGGGTGGAGTGCTGGATTTGGTGTCAGGAAGACGAGTTCAAATCTGGCTTTAGACACCAGATATGTGACTCTGGCCAAGTCATTTATCTTCCATCTACCTCAATTTCTTCATTTGCAAAATGGGGATAATAATAGCACCTACCTCACAGGGTTGCTGTGAGGATCAAAGGAGACATTTTTTTGTAAAGAACATTACAAACCTTAAAGCACCATGTAAAAGCTAGGTATTATTATCAGAGGCCATCTGAGTAGAAGAGGAAGAGGAAAAGGAGAAAGAGGAGGAGGAAGAGAAAGAGGAGGAGGAGGAGAAGAGGAGGAGGGGAAATAGAGGAAGAGGAAGAAGAGAAGAAGAAGATGAGGAAGAAGAAGAAGAAGAGGAAGAAGAAGGAAGAGGAGGAGAAGGAAGAGAGGGAGGAGAAGGAAAAGAAGAAGAGAGAGGAGGAGAAGAACAAGAAGAAGGAGAGGAGGAGGAAGAGGAGAAGAAGGAAGAGGTGAAGAAGAAGAGGAAGAGGAGGAGGAGAAGGAGACGATGGAGGAGGAGGAGGAGGAGGAGGAAAAGGAGGAGGAGGAAGACATTTGGCATTTATGTAGAGCTTTAAAGTATACCAAGCCCTTTGCAAATATTTGATCCTCACAACCCTGAAAAGTAGGTACTAGTATGATCCCCATTGTATAGATGAGGTAACTGAAATATACAGAGGTTAAGGGACTTTCCCAGGGTCACACAGCAAGTAAATGTCTGAAGCCAGAAATAAATTCAGGTCTTTCTGATTTCAGGTGCAGTACTCTATCCCCTGAGCCCCCTGGCTGCCTCAGGGTAGAGTGCCTGACTTGAAGGTGAATCCTACCTCAGACCCTTAGTAACTATGTGACAGTGAGCAAGTCATTTAATTTCTGTCTGCCTCAATTTTATCATTTGTGAAAAGAGGGCTTAACAGCATCTATACCTCAAAGACTTGTTAGGAGGAGCATGTGAAATATTCAAAGCATTTAAAGCAAACTTTAAAACACGTGTTATTAGCTATTACTATTATTATTATTATGTAGTTACAGCAGGTATTATCATCCCCATTTATAAATAAGGAAACCGATTCATAAAAGCAATGGATTTCAGTAGTCATCTAATCCAATTGATATCTGAAAAGGAATTCCTTGTTCACTGTGCCTAGGTGGTTGTCTAGACAATGCTTGAGTTCCTCTGCATTTTTTTCCAGGCAAACGCAGTTCTTCCTGAGGGAACCCATTCAATATATGTGTTATTTCGTATTTCCAAACATAAAGCCTAAATCTATTTCTTTGAACCTTTGAAACATTCTTTATTTCACTATCTGGAATCAAGCAGAAAAACTCTAATTTCTCTTCCACGGGATGCCTTTTTCAATAACTTGAAGATATGTCTTCTCTTCTCCAAACTAAATACCACCCCACCTCCAATTCTTTCTACAATCTCCATAAGACATCATCTCCTTCAACATTACAGTCACCTTTCAGTTTATTAACGTCCTTTCTGTCAACACCCTTTTCATTCCTACTCGTGATTCTTCTTTTGTTCTTTAATCACAAAATAAGAGCATCCGGATGGCATAGCAGATGGAAGGATAGAGCACCAGACCTGGAGTAAGGAGTACTCATCTTTGTGAGTTCAAATCTGACCTCAGACGCTTACTGGCTGTGTGGCTCTGAGCAAGTCGCTTAAGTCTGTTTGTCTCAGTTCCCTCATGCAAGTTGAGCTGGAGAAGGAAATACCAAAGCACTCTAGTATCTTTGCCAAGAAGACCCCAAATGAGGTCATGAAGAGTCAGATATGACTGAGAAATGACTGAACAATGCTCATGGAATCAGAATTTTAGAGGCAGAAAGGCTCTTTCAGGACACTTGGTCATAGCACCATAGGTTCTTATAACTGGAAGGGACATGAGGTGCCATCTAATCCAATCTCCTCTTTCAATCAGTGTAGAAACTGAGGCCAAAGAGGTTAATTGTCCCCAAGGTGCATAAGAAGTAAATGTCAGAGAAAGGATTGTAACCAAGATCCAGAACCCATGTTCTTCCCACTAGCCCATACAGCCTCAAAATAATTGTGCACCCAAAAGAAAAAGGATTATAGATATAATCAGGTTCAATGCCCTCGTGTTACAGAAGAGGAAACAGGCACTGAAATATAAGGTGATTTGCCCAAAATCATGCCATCAGTAATGAGGAAACATTAGGATTTGAACCCTTATCTTCTGACTTCTGTTCCCTTTCTGCTGCACCTCATTTGTTGTTGTTGTTTGTCCTTCATCTTCCAAGAGGACCAACAACATCATGGGTGATTGTCTTGACTCGTGAGCGAATTGAATTTAAATGAGGCAGAGTTGAACAAAGTTATCAGCCTCCCTCTCTTCCAGAGTCATCGAAGGCCAGTGACAGGACAAAAGTCAAGATGCCTGGTGATGGCCAAGGATGCAGTGGATGACCCTGGTATCTCCAATGTCTTACCAAGCTCTAAGTGCTCCACAGAAGCTGCTTTAGCCACCTTCTTGGAGGTTGGAACACATTGTTCTCATCTGCCCATTTGTTCTCCTTCACTTGCTTGGGTAGACATCCCCATCACTCACATTTGGTCATAGCATCATAGGTTCTTATAACTGGAAGAGACATGAAGGGTCATCTAGTCCAATCCCTTCTTTTAATCTCACGGGTTTGAGGCCCACTGGTTTCCCTCAACCTGGGTTAGCCTGTCTGCTGAGAAGGTTTCACTGAGGTGTGGCTGCTGCACATGCTACGGCTTCCTGGAGACACAGGTGAGAATTGGGTGACAGGTAGACACCAAAGATGGATGAACAACCCTGAAAAAGAACGCCACAAGCCCTCACACAAGAAGTGCTAGTCCTCCTGGAACCCCCTTACACCACTCATTTACAATACAAACAAAAAGAAGGCACGTCCCCACCCTCACACGTAGATTATGTTCTAATGGGACAAGACGACACGTAAATAAAGAGCATAATTTGAGGTAGCAGAGGAATGCAGGATGGCCCTAAATGGATATTCTTAGAGGAACTCACCAATGGGCAATGGATTTCCCATGGCAAGAAGCCAAAGGGGATGAGACAACTTCCAGAGTGAGAAGGCAATTGAGGAATAGTACCAAAGCTCAGAGCCAAAAAAAGAGCAGTGAGAGGAAACCAAGACCAGGCCACAAAGTGGCCAAGTGAAGATTGGAAACTTCTCTTCTTTCTGTGAAATTTTTGGACAAAAAACCTGAACATTTTGTTTCATTTTCTTTTGTTTTCACTTATGTTTTTGTTGTTACAAAAAACATTCATTGTCCTGAAGGTTTCTCCTCTTGCAATTTTTATAGAGAAAGAATCTTATTCAGAAAACCTGATGTTGCATCAAAGCTCCCAACCACACAAGGGTAAGTCTTGGACTTTTGTTAGGCTTTTCCTCAAATCTACATTCAAATCATGTTTCTATTCGAAGTCAGAGAACCTGGCTTCTCATGTAGATTTGGCTACTTTCTAACCATGTGACTTTGTAGGAATTGTTTCCCCTTTCTGAAACCCAGTTTTCTTCTCTATAAAAAGGAAAGTATTATAATACATGACTTTCTGGTTCTAGATCTCTGATCCAATAGTGATCATTTGTTCAGTACCTCCTATGTGTCAGGAGGCAGCTAGGTGGCCTTATAGTGCAACAGAGCACTGGGCCTGAAATCAGGAAGATCTGACTTCAAATACAGCCTCAAAGACTCACTGCCTGTAAGACTCTGGGCAAGTTATTTCACCGTTTGCCTCACTTTCCTTACCTGTAAAATGAGCTGCAGAAAGAAATGGCAAACCACTGTGGTATCTTTGCAAAAAAGAAAGAAAAGACAAGAAGAGAACACAAAAGAAAAGAAGAGCAGAGAAAGGAAGAGAAGAGAAGAGAAAAGAAAAGAAAAGAAAAGAAGAGAAAAGAAAAGAAAAAAGAAAGGAAAAGAAAGGAAAAAGAAAGAAAAGAAGAGAAAAGAAAAGAAAAAAAACATCCATATGGGGTCAGACACAACAAAAACTACGTCAAGCACTATGGATTCAAACAGAAAAATTCCTGTTCCTGTTCCTGCCCTCAAGGAACTTATATTCTACCAGGAAATGGATAGCTGAAGTCTAAGGAAGCCAAGTCATAAAATTAACAGCTTCCCTAGTTCTAAAATCCCAGCATATACAGATTTCCCCCTTGCTTTTTTTTCTGGTACATTTTTACACTTCTAATGGAAATCATTGTTTTTTTAAAAGACCTTAAGAACCCCTGGCATTTACCCAAATCATAATTAATGTGCTGTGTGCAGCCAAGGACAGCGTTCACCTATTTTTTTTTTTTTTGGTGTATGTGCTGAAATAATAGAAGATAATGAAGGACTGAAACTTCAGTGAAGAAAAAATGGATTTTGACAATTCCCCAGAAACAAAGTCAGGAAATGTGCACACAAAGCCTCAGACGCTGCACTCTCTGAGCACGATGTGAGAGGGGGAGATGGGAGAGTCACACTACGATAAATAGGGAATGTAATGTAATAGGCTGATTTTTTTCCCCTAGAGTAAAAGCCTCAGTTGAAAGAGCTCTAATTAATTCTGAGGAGATGACAAATGGTCAAGGCAAAGCTGATGGCAGTGGCCCTGATGCTTGACACTCTAATGCGATTTAGGGAAAGCTTGTCAAACCAAGGTTGGGCTCATTTATTTGGTTTCTACGCTTGCCTAAAGGGGTTAGAAATAGAAATTTCTCGAAATATACAAGGGCCATAAGGAAAAAGGGGAAGGGACATGGATTTCAGGCTAGTGATGCCCATTTTATGAGGATTTGGTAAATTAAAGGAATATCCAATGATTAGATTGAATTTGAGAGCCATCTCACAGGACAATACAGGACAATAGGCACAGATAGAGCACAACTCCCAGGGGTGGGCATTACCATTGGCACTTCCCTTGAGGCAATTAGCACTGGTTATTCTCCTGAGAGGAGAGGGGAAAGGAGAAAGTCAATAGGAATACTCAACCCAGGTTATACCCACACATCAGACCAACATATACACAGCCTTCAAAGGGAGGCAACATAGTGTAGTGGCTAGATTGGGAATCTGGAAGAACTGGGTTCAAATGGCATCTCTAACTCTTACCAACTCTGTGACTTTCAGCAAAACATTTATTCTCTCTGAACCTCAGTTTTTGAATCTGACAAATGGGGATAACTGCTAGAATTCCCACCTCACAGAGTAATTTACGAGGTTAAAAAGAGATAATGTTAAGAATTTCATAAACTTCCAAGACAAAAGATATACATATATGTGCACATATACATAACAATTAGTATGAGTATTATCACATTCTTTTTATCCTTCTCGATGATATTCTGATAGATAAGTCTTGGGACAAGTTCTGCTCTAATTCTTTTATAGTTCATGTTTTAGAGGCAGGCATGCTGTAGCAGATATTGAGCTGGCTGCAGAATCAGACAGACATGGGTTCAAGTTCAGCCTCTGAAACATACTGACTTTGTGACTCTAGGCAAACCACTTACCTCTCAGTGTTGTAGGCTATTGTCTAAGATTATACATTTCAGAGTGAGAGATAGATGTGTGTGTTGGGGGGGGGGTGTCTGTTAGCCATTCGATACGGTATCCCTGAAGTAGGTGCTGGAGGTACAAAAGCAAAATGAGAAATAGATTTTGCCTGCAAGAGGCTTATCTGTATAATAAATCTCCATGCTACAATAGACACCCAATATAGTCTTGATTGTTTACCCAGTTACCTGTGTTGAAATCAGCGTATCATGAAAAATTTAAACTGAACACCAACAATAAGCTCGAGAACTTTTGTCATTTCTGTTATTCGTTCTTCATTTTCAAGGATGACCAAGGATATTACAAAAGAGATGTCTTGACTTGCTCGTGAATTGGATGTAGGTGAGGCGGACTTGCACAAAGTTGTCAGTTTCATTTCTAATATGAGGGGAATATTATCTGGAGTTACCTCAGTAAGTCATTGTGAGTCTCAAAGAAGCCACTGTAAGAAAAGTACAATGTTAATTATTGTTATGTTAACTATTATTTCCCACCTGAGGCATCAGGGAAGGTTTTCTGTTGAGCAGTACAGTGCATAAAGTGTGACTTTAGGGAAATAAAGCATGATATCCCAAATCTGGGTCTACTTAATACTTAGCTTTCTATTTTCCTATTAGGACTTTGGCTAAATTATTATGACTGAATCCATTAGGTAAATGGGACAAGCTTTTATCTATAGCTTGTAATCTGGTGTGTGTGTGTGTGTGTGTTTAGAAAAGTATGTGTGTTTAATCTTGAGTTAAAAGGGACCTTAGATAATATTGAGTCCAATGACCCTAATTTGATATTTGATACCGGTGAAGCCCAGGGAGGTGGAGCTGTTATTGAGATATCTTTAGCTCCTCATTATCTCTTAAAATGTCAGATTTGACAATTGACGTTCTCTGGCTATGTGGATGAGTGTGTTAAAAGAATCCATCGACATAGAGTTATTAAGCATCTGCTATGTGCTAGGCGCTGGGCTAGGTACTGAAAAAAATCCCTTCCCTCAAGGAGTTTACATTCTATTTGGGTAGAAAAAAAATGTACATAGTTGGGCATTTACAAAATTAATCTATAAATACCCAGATAATTTTGGAGGGAGAGGCACTAGCACCTGGGGCACGGGAATAAGATGATCTAGAAGGTGATATCTGAGAAGAATTTTAAAACTAGAAATATTGAAGAACCATGCCCTCACACTTGTATCCACTTACCTTGACAGGAGAGGAAAGGTTCTCAGATGGATCATGAGATTGAGTGGGGTGATTTTTCAATTTAAAGTGGGATAGAGCCCTCTTGGTGCTTGGTCCTTGAAAATTCATGTGGACTGGATTGAGAGAGGAGTTTCTGCGCTTTTAATAAGAGTTAGGTTCTGCTCATTCCTAACTGAGTCCATCTACTGACAATTTCTAATCTAGATACGCATTGTCTTATCCTTAGGGGAGGAGAGGAAGAGCTTATGTGACTGTAAGCATGAGATCTCATATGGCCAAAAGCAACAGAGGAGGCTGTAAGCGCTTTTGCAATATTTGCTTATATTTTCCCCATTTCTGGAATATTGTTTCTCCCTGCAAGAACTTGAGAAGTCTATGTAGCCCCATGTTCAGAGTCTTCAATTGGCCTATGAGAAGTATCAATTCATTTCCCAAGTTATTCTCTTTCCAGAAATAATGGTTTTTCACATTTGAGTTCATAGTTAACATTATTTTCATTATGTAGAAGTCATTTTTGAAAGATTTGGAAATGTGTTGTCAGATTTGTAGTTAATAATATAGTCCATGTGCTTCCTAGTTCAAATTAAGTTAAATTGGTGAAATCATTACTGAGCTAGGAATCTTGATTGATTGGTTGGTTGGTTGGTTTTCGTTCTTTGTCCCTGAAGAGGAAAAAATGACATCTCTATGTTGGAGTCAAGGGACGTTGTGTGCCACTCTGGCTGATCAGACCAATGTGACCTAAGATTGAAGGCACGAATAGTCCATATGAATTTTGGAGTGGAGATGGCTCTAAATTTGCACAGCATGTGTTTCTTTTGAGCTACTGCAATCCTGCTTCACCCGTGGAGCACAGTGCCTTCTTTGATGCACGCCATGCCATCCTTTGCCAGTGTCTCTCATGTCACACAATCAATTCCAAAGTTCTTTAGAGAGTCTAGAAGAGTGTCTTTGTGTCACTTCTTCTGACCACTTACATAGTCATGTATGACCATTTATGCTGATTGTCTCTGTGAAGATTTTCTAGGGAGAAAAAGTATAATTATTTTGTAAGGTTTAGTATTACAAGTATATGTGACTAAAGATCTAAGGATTTCTGATTAACAACAGATTACTTTGGGGGGGAGCAATGGTGCCAATGGCTGGTGGAGGATGTGGGGGTTCTCCCCTATTCTAGAAAGCTATTTAAGAAAGTAATTCACCCAGTCACCCATATAGCAAGTAGCAGAGTTGAATCTCCTTCTTCTAATCCCAAATCGCATGATCTTTCCTCCTTACCATGTTCTCCATATCTTTGAAAAAACAATTATAGGGGCAGCTAGGTGGCACAGTGAGTAGAGCACCAGCCCTGGAGTCAAGAAGACCTGAGTTCAAATACGGCCTCAGACACTTGACATACTTACTAGCTGTATGATCCTTGGGCAAGTCACTTAAACTTAATTGCCCTGCCTTCCCTCCTCCAAAAAAAAGAAGAATGAAAAGAGTTATTATAACAGAGGTATTACATTCAATTGGCAAGAGTCCAAAGTCCTAAACCATCTTTGAGAGTTGGCTTCTCTTAGATGTTGTTTCATAGTACCAAACTCTTTTTGTTATTTAATTGTGTCTGACATTTTGTGACCCCATTTGGGGTTGTCTTGACAAAGATACTGGAGTGGTTTGCCATTTCCTTCTCCAGTTCATTTTACAGATGAGGAAACAAGGTTAAATGACTTGCCCAGGGGTCATGTAGCTAGTAAATGTCTGAGGCTGGATTTGAACTCAGTAATATGAGTTTTTCTGACTCTTAGGGTTTATAACAACGATGCTACTTGCAGCTGCTGTGGAGGGTAAGACCAATAACACCAGCACACAGGAAGGCTGCTAGCACAGGTTCTTTGATCTTCCTTTCTAAAGGAAAGCAACTTTAAAGGGCTCAACTTTTAATTAAACATAAATATCATTCACTTAGTTCAGGGGAAATGTCAGCACCCTGAACTTCAGAGAAAATACAAACTGAAATTATAAGCAAAAATTACAAACAGAGAAATAAAGACCAACAGATAGGGTTTCTAACTGTCTGACCAACATTATACATACACTATTATCAGAGAGAGAAGCATCAGCATCTGGGTTTTCAAAGCTAGGGGGTTCCTTAATGGCTACGCAGAGTCTCCTCTGAGTAAATCACAGGAACACTCCTCCAATGAGCAAACCCCAAAGCAAAATGCTAATCTCAGAGTAAATATACACTTTTTCAGAGCCAGAGAGCATCACAACCGTAGTGACCCAGTGCCTAATTAGAAACTAGCAAAAGGTGTGGGCCTTCCTACAAAACAAGCTTCCCCTAATCAAGCTTCCCTTAATGGGCTCCATATGAGGCATATTAATGTGTGGGGAAGATCTCCAATCATATTAACATTACAGGTTTCTGTCCTTCAACTCTTCTATCAAACTTTGCTCTTCAGCCATGTGATAAGAGGTCTTACTGAACAGGTTTGGATAATTCCATGTAACCCATCGTCACCACCAGAAAAAGAACTGAAAGCCCATACTCTACTGACAAGGAAAGAGAAAATGTTTTGCTTTTCATTACGAAAAAATTTTGATGGCAACTTCTAGCATTCTGAGAAAATTCTGAAGCAAGTTTTTAGGATGAAATACATCTTTAATTATAAGACTGAACACTAAAACAAACAAATAGAAATGGTACCACAAACTTTTTTTCTTAAAACAATCCCCTTAGCAAAGCTAATGATAACTTTAAGGGTACTATTAAGATCACAGATCATGGGAAAATAGGTTTATAATTAGAAGGGATATTAGAGGTCATTGAATTCAGGCCCCTTATTGTACAGATCTAATATCCAATAAACAATTATTAAGTACCTACTACGTGCCAAGGCACTGTGCTACGCGCTGGGGATACAGTTAACAATAAGAAAGATAGTCCTTGCTTTGAGGAGTGTACAATCCAGTGGGGGAGACAACACTTAGAAAGAGGCAGGAAAATAGTGGGGAGGACACTAAGGGATACCCAGCACACAGGGGCATCTCATTCTATAGGCTTGAAAGCAGGCAGAGTAGCCTATGCAGAAGGCAGCCAATGCCTATCCTCTGTAAAGGAAGACATTAAGAGGAGTTTGGTATCTTGCCCTGCAGGCCTCCAATCTGAGGGGACAGGAGGCTGAGGGAAGTGGTGTCAGTCAAGGCTTGCATTGGTATTATGGTGATGAGAACAGAGGTAAGGAGCTTAGCCTGGGGACAACTTCTTGTTCTGTGGAGTGGAAACAAGCAATTGAAACCAGATGAGGAAACTGAGAGGCTCAAATCCTATCTCAGATACTTGCCAGCCCTTTGACGCTGGACAGGTCACTGAACCTATTTGGGCTCTAGCTTCTTCATTTATAAAATGAAGAGGTTGGATTTCATGGTTTCTTAGGCCCCTTCCTGTTACGATACTTTGACCCCATGACTCTCTGGTCTTCCACTACACCATAAGCTCTGCCATGGGTGTCTGCTAGTTCTACCCGCACCCCAATGACAAGGGCCGTGACAGATGGGCACATCAACAGGGCTCTGTTTCATGTTCCAAGAACTTTGCTTTGAAAGGAAACGCCATGCAGAATTGTCGCCGGCTGTTCGGTGCTCTGCTCTGGTAATGGGCACGTGGCTTTCGTTTATGTAACTTGAAGCTCAGCATAAAAAGGGTGTAAAAAATAATGCCCATCTCTTATTGTGCAATTACATTAAAACAGAGGCAGCACTCCTGGGGCCGGGAGCCTGGCGGAACACTCTGACTCCCCGCTGAGCCCACATGGAGCCTGGGATTAAAATGGCAGCCAATGCAGAGAGATCTCCTTGCTGCTTGTTATCCCTTTAAAATATCCTACTTAGATGAAACGACTTTCCCCACCCATGCTTGAATGCCTAGATTCCAACCGACTTGCTAGAAATACCAAATAAAAAATCTGAAGTGACTGGCAAAAATGGCAGCCACAGTAGCCACCCCTGATAAATAGCTTCAGCAACCCAAACTGGGGCCTAACTCAATGGTGATGACATGCCTTCTAAAAGAAGTTCACCTGCTGGGGGGTGAAGAAGTATTTTAAGCACCTCCAGCATGGCTCAAAGGATTGACAGCTAGTGCCTAGACTTCAGGACTTGGAGTCAAGGAGAAGAACTTGAATACTGCCTTGGATACTTACTAGCTCTGGGATATTGGGCAAGTTACTTAGTTCTCTGATCCTCAGTTTCCTCATCTGCAAAATGATGGGACTCTATTCAATGACCTCTAAAATCCCTTCTGGCCATCAGTCTGTAATCCTATAATTCATGCTCTAGAGTGGAAGGACTATAGAGAGTAGGCTTGGCTTTGGAGTCGTGCTAAGTGAATACTTCTCCCCTATCACTAGCAATCAATCAGCAGGTACTTTATTAGACAGATGCTCAGTGTCAGGCACTGTGCTAAGTGGTAGAATTGCAAAGAAGAATAAAAGACAAGCTGACATTCTAATGCTACCTCATTGAGTGGGTAAAGTGACCTCACTTCCCTGGGTTTCCATTTCTTCATCTGTAAAACAGAGGGGCCACTAGGTGGTGCCATAGCATACATAACACCAGATCTGAAGTTAGGAAGATTCATCTTCCTGAGTTCAAATCCAGCCCCAGACACTTGCTACCTGTGTGACCCTGGGCAAGTCACTTAAGCTGGTTGGCCCCAATTTCCTCATCTGTAAAATGAGCTGCAGAAGGAAAAGGTAAATGGCTTCAGTATCTTTGCCAAGGAAACCCCAAATGGGGTCACGAAGAGCTGGACATGGCTGAAAAACAACTGAACTATAAAACAGAGGGGATTGGACTAGGTGATGTCTGATGTTTCTAGCAAATTTAAATCTCTGATCCCTCCTTTTATAAATGAGGAGGTTGAGTACCTAGATAATTAAAATGACTTGTCCAAGGTCACACAGGGAGTAAGCCAGTAGAAGTTGAATTTAGAGTGAGGTTTTCTTACTCCATAGCCATCATTCTTTCTACTCCACCGTAGGTCTTTGGCTTCAAAATAATAGATCACATTTTGATTTCCAAAGTGCTTTCTTTATCTCAAGTGCCTATAATAATACGTGATACACAGTAGGTGCTAAATAAATGGAAGTTGAATTGAATTGAGGAAATTCAGAGCACAACTGGTCACGAATCAGTAAGTATATCAATGTCAAAGACTGGTACGTGGCCCTGAAAATATTCAATATAAAAAAAAAGACTCCATAACTCTATTGAGTCTAACTTCTTTTTCTTTAAGTAAATCAGTCAACTAAGAAGCACTGATTAAGTGCTTTCTACATACAAAGCACTGTGGTAGGTGCTAGGGATACAAAGACAATGATGATAAGTACCTATATAAGGATAGGCAGAAAAATGTAAATAGAATTCAGACACAGTAGTTAAATACATGGTATTGTTTTTCAGTCATCCACTTGTATCCAGCTCTTCATGTCTCCATTTGAGGTTTTCTCAGAAAAAAACACTGCAGTGTTTTGCCATTTCTTTCTCCAGATTATTTGACAGATGGGGAAACTGAGGCAAACAGGGTTGACTTGCCCAGGTTCACAAAACTATTAAGTGTCTAAAGGCCAAATTTGAAATGATAAAGATGAGTCTTCCTGATGCCAAGCCTAGTGTTCTACCCACTGCACTGCCTAGCTGCAAGTCCATATAGAAATTAGTGCTTACGTTGAATTTTGAAGGAAGAGAGGGAATCTACAACCATGTCCTATCTTTCCAGCCACGTCACACTAACTGAGAGGTAAGGTGACTTGGCTATGGCAACCCAGCTAGTGAATTTCTGAATCCAGACCTCTATAATCTGAGTTGAACCTTCTAGACCATGTCATCTCACACTACTACAAACAGCTTTGTCTATTGCCTTCACTGATTTTAATAAGATGATGTCAAGTACCTATATAAGTATAGACAGAAAAATGTACATAGAATTCATACAGGTAGTTAAATGTGTGGCAGTTGATGAAGGAGAACCCTATTAGGTGAATGAGTTCAGAAAAGTCTTCATATAGAAGGTGGTGTTTATGCAGCATTTTGAAGGAAGAGGCGAGTCTATGAGGTAGAGATGAGAAGGGAATACATTCTAGGTAAGGGGAAAGCTATAGCACAAAAATAAAGAGATACATAAGAAGCAGAGAGAAGGCCACTTTGGACGGATTGCAAAGACAGTGTAATGAGGCTGGAAAGATAGGATAGGACATGGTTGTGAAAGGTTTTAAAAGCCAATCCAGGAGTTTATATTGAGTCAGAGTCAATGGGGGAGGAGAAGAAGAAATTAGGGTTTACTGAGTAGGGGCATACCATGATCAGATTTTGACTTAGGAAAATCACTTTGGCAGCTATTTGAGATAGGGAGACCAATTCGGAAGCTCTTAAAATAACCTGTGCAAGAGGGTGATGAGGGCATGAATTAAGGCAGTAGCTTTTTGAGTGGAAAGAAAGAGGTTGTATGAAAGTTCTGTTGTGGCTAGAGAAAAGGCAAGATTTGGTAGCTGGTTAGATATGTGAAGTGTCAGGGATATCATGAAAATTACAAAGCTTTGGAATGGAAAGGTGGTAGTGTCTTCGATGGAAGTATCAAGGATTGGAAGAAAAGGGATGGCTAGAGGAGACAATAATATCTCCAAGACTTATAGTTTGAAATGCCCCAAAGGTGATTGGAGATGCAGGACTAAAATTCAGGGGAGATAGTGAAGTTGGATATGTAGATCTTTGAATCATGAGCTCAGACGTGGTAATTTAGCCCATTGAAACAAATAAGAAAATAGAGGTTTGGGTGTGGAAATATTTTTGTAGGAGTTTGGCTGAGAAAGTGAGGAATGTGGCAATAGTTTGTGGGGATGTTTGGATCTGGTAAAGATTTTTTTAAGTATTGGAGACACTTGGGCATCTTCGAAGGCAGCAGGAGAAAGAAGGTTTGAAAGTGAGATAGGCAATCAATTAAGGAGGCATAAAGAAATTATCTTGCTGCAGTGATGATTCAATTGAAGTCATCAGTTTCTGTCATACCCTGTCAGTATAGTTGAATGATATCTTCCAGTTCTGTTCAACAGCATTTGAATGGGAGCATAAGAGCTGAATAGAGAGCGTAACCCAGGCTTTTGTTTAGATGTCATCAGACAAGGGGATAAAGGATTCCAGAGGAGATCATGGTATACTGAATTGGCTAACCATAGAGTCAATATTGGAGAGAAAGGAAAATGAAATCCATTCCATTGTCTGATAAAGAATTTTTAATTTATGGAATTAAACAAGCACTTTCATAATATTGCATAATTAAAAAAGATAATTACACATGAAACTGCAAATCTGTTATGTGGAGCATTTAAATACATAATAAAATTATCAATTTTTTTCCTTCTTCCCCATCCTCTCCCCACCCTAGAGATGGTTATCATTAGACACACACAAACACACACACATACACAAATATATATATATATATATATATACATACATACACACATATACACACATATATACACAAACACATAGATGTAAAATTATTCTGTGCATACTTCTATTTATCGGTTCTTTCTCTGGATGAAGAAAATGTTTCTTCATATGTCCTTTACTGTTAATTTGGGTCTTTATAATAGTCAAAATGATTAATTCACTCAAAGTTGTTCTTAAAACAATACTGTTACTGTATACAACGTCATCTTGGTTCTGCTCATTTAGCAAAGTACTGAGGAACAGAAAGATAAGAGGTGTCAATTGAGGGAGAAGAATGGTTTTAGGTAGGTGGAGGTGGAGGCAGAAATAGTATGACAGAAGGTTTTGGTCAGATAGAGGAATGTCAGAGTTTTTAACTAGGGGAGTGGGACACGTATGGGTAATGATCGGATCCAACTTGTGACCAACCATTCCTATTTGTTGCTGAGATTCAGTGAAGGAATAGGTCATGGAACTTAAGGATTTTGAGGAATTAGATGGTTAGGGAGCTTGAGGGAGAATCAGTGTGGATATTGAAGTCCCCTAGTATGACAGCAGGAGTTGGGGAAGAGTAGAAGCTGGTTAGCAGGGTGCTAAAATCCTTGAGAAAGGAGGGAAGATGTTCTGAGGTCCAGTATAAAGCAACCACACTACTATAACCTAGAATTGGATAGAAAATTTTGATCCTATGAATGTTGAAGGTGATAGTGCTAAAAATAGTAGCCAAGAGAGAATCTGGGAATGGAAGTTGGGAACAACGAGTAATCCAACTCTTCTTATAGAGCCATTGTGTCGAGAGGTTTTGGTGAAGGTGTAGACACTTGAGGAGAGGAGCACCAGGGATAAAGAATACTTAGGGAGCAGCAAGGTCTCAGTGAGGGCTAACAGACAAAATAAATGTGAGAGAAAAAAAGTTTTCCCTAGATCTTCTACCATTTTAGAAGGGCACGCAGGACAGATAGCTGACAATTTCTCAACCAGAATCACTCCTCTAGGTTTCATCATGCTTTTGTTCCAAGTACCTTCCCTCTCCCCCTACACCCTCCTTTTCAGCTTCTTTTTATATGTTGTCTCCCTCATTAGAATGTAAACTTCTTGAGGGCACTGTCTTTTGCCTTTCTTTGTATTCTCAATGTTTAGCACAATGACTGGCACATAGTAGGTGATTACTAAATGTTTATTGAATGATTGAAAATGTTCCAGGACAAAGGACATTTGTTAACTATGGAACAGGAACTCAAGAGGGCACAATGGAAGTGATGAACATGGGTAAGATAGGCTTGAAGAGAAGATGAGCAAGAGAATACAAAGTAAGAACTGGGATAGTGTTCTCCCATGTGGCCAGTGGTTGATTAATACAAAGTTAAGGGCAAAAAAGAAGTAGTAAGAAATTACTCATTTATTTGTATAAATATTTAATAAATATATTTAAATATTCAGCATAAATATTTAATAAATATAATTTACTAAGCACTTACTATGGCTGTAGAAGTGATAGTGGGTGACAGATATACAATAAAATTCACAATCTCCAAATGGTATTTTGTTGAACAAAGGCCCGTAGGAGAGAGTCTTAGTCATTCTCACCAGCTTGTCCTAGGGTGGGGGAACAGATGACAGTTGGGGTGAGGAGCTCCAGTAGGGTTAGTGGACAACACAGGTACCAGACAGCTCAGGCTAATGGTGATCCTCCTCTGGGACATAATGGGGCAGGTGAAGGAAAGGCAGGTGGGAGGTGGTATTTGTTCAGGTGCATCCTACAGGCCCACAGATGATGCCAGGCAGTGCTGCTGGGATGGATCTAGGCCTTGGGGAAAGCCCTGCCTGATGCTAAGGATACTTCTGCTCCCTCCGCCTTTACTGTTATCCCTGCTGTAGCCACACCCATTCTTCCTCTTTTAAGGTGACTGTGGGAGGGACAAGGAAGAATAAGGACACTGGGCTAGGCATGCTGGGGCAGGAGCAAAGAACACTGAACTGGGCCTGGGTCTAAAGGCTTCTAGGCCTGCTACCATTCCAGAAAGTTAACTTCTTAAGGCCTATGGTTCTCAGTCACCATTGCTTGCTGATTTTTGCAATGTTTTGGGTTGTTTTTTTAAGCTAAAAAAATCTCAGGTGGGCTATAAATTGTCATGCTCAGTCATCTCATAGCTGCTGAGTTGTATTTATTTCTAAGCAAAAATAGCTCTTCTGGGTGGCTCAGTGGATAGAGCATTAGACCAAAAGTCAGCAAAGGCCTGAATTCAAATTCAATCACACAAACTTGCTAGCTCTGTGACCCTGGGCAAGACACTTTACCCCCGTCTGCCTCAGTTTCTTCATCTGTAAAATGGGGATAATAATAGCACTTGCCTCCTAGGGTTGTTATGATGACAAAATGGGATAATATTTGTAATGCACCATGCACACCTTAAAGTGCTATATAAATTATGATTATTGTTTTATTATCATTATCCTCTTTCCGTTTAACTAATCAACACAAATTTATTTTTTTTCTTTTTATTTTTTTTTGAAGGGGGGAAGGCAGGGCAGTTGGGGTTAAGTGACTTGCCCAAGGTCACACAGCTAGTAAGTGAGGCCGGATTGAACTCGGGTCCTCCTGACTCCAGGGCAGGTGCTTTACTCACTGCGCTACCTAGCTGCCCCCAACGCAAATTTATTAAGTGCCTATTATGAGCCAAGCACTGTGCTAAGCTCTGGGGTTATGAAGGCAAAAATAAAACAGTCTCCACCACCAAGGACCTTACATTCTATTGGGGGAGGGCAGTGAAAAGGAGGGAACAAGGTACACAGATAAGTAAATACAAAATGTTACCCATTCTTAGATCTTTGGTGAATACCCCTAGAATCACCTAGTCTGAGAGACCAGCTCCATGGTCTGAGGCATCTTGCCAATGAGCCTACAGCTGCATCAAAATCAGGATCCACCATCTTTTTTTTGTCTCCCACCATATCGTCATTCAGGGTTGCTGAGACAGAACATTTCCTTGCATCTTGACAACCCAAAGCTGCCTGTTAGAGGGATGTCACCACAGCAGATGCAGGAGCTTATCTCTGGATGGTTGTATTGTATTAGATGTGTCGCTCACAATTCACGTAAACATCATTTCACAGATCTTCAGTTTATCTGCAGTGCTGTTGCATGTGAGGTGATGCAGTGGATAGAGTACCAGGCCTAGAGTCAGAAGGACCTGAGTTCAAATGCAGCCTTAGCCACTTCCTAGCTATATGACCCTAGGCAAGTCCCTTAACCCTGTTTGCCTCAGTCTCCTCATCTGCAAAATGAGCCGGAGAAGAAAATGGCAAACCACTCCAGTATCTTTGCAAAGAAAACCCTGAATGGGGTCACAAAGAGTCAGACATGACTGAAATTACTGAATAATAACTGTAAGTTTCATTATGGAAGGGCTCCTTTTCCCTAGCTGAAGGTGCTGTTTCCTGGGGAGAGAGATGAAACCCTTTTGGGATATTTTTCCTTCTTTCTTTTAACAAAACAATAGGATTTGCAGCTAAAAGAAACCTTAAAAGATCATTTACCCTACTCCATTTGGGGTCAGGAAGACCTGGGTACAAATCCTGCCTGGAACACCTGATAAGCTGTGTGACCATAGGCAAGCAAGCCACTTAACATTACATAATCTCAGTTTCTTCCTCCTTAAAATACCAGTGGTCCCTATCTCACTGGACTGTTATGCAGCTCAAATGCAAACTTTAAAGTATTATGCAAATAACAGTATTATATTTTTGTAAATTCTGGGATAGAACACATCCAGAGCTTTGGCTTCTGGGTCTGATCTTGGGGCTCCTTATCTCAAAACGGTCAGTTTCTCTCCAGCCTGTGGCCCCTACTAGAATTTGTCGTTTAGTTGTTTTTCAGTTGTGTCTGACTCTTGGTGACCCCATTTGGAATTTTCTTGGCAGAGATACTGGAATAGTTTGTCATTTCCTTCTCTGGCTCATTTTACAGATAAGGAAACTGAGGCAAATAGGGTTAAGTGATTTGCCGAGGGTCATTTGGCTAACAGGTGTTTGAGGGCATACTTGAACTTAGGAAAATGAGTCTTCCTAACTCCAGGCCCAACAGTCTATCCACTCTGCCACCTCACTGGAATTGCTCTAAGAAAAAAATCTCTTTTATGTATTCACTGATCACTAAGCATTTGTTAAGGTGTGCCACATACTGTGTGAACCATTAGAAATACAAAGACAGAAAAAATGAAGGTTCTTGCCCACAGAGAGCCTAGAGTTTATACAGGGAAACAACACATATGCAAATAAGTTTATACAAACTAGTAAGAGACAGGTGGGGGAAGGCACTAGTATCTGGAGAGAGATCAGGAAAGAACTCATGGGAGAAAGGGCCTTTGAGCTGAGGTTTGAAGGAAACTAGATTTTAAGAAGCAGAGTTGAAGAAGGAGTGTGTTCCATAATGGAGAACAGCCTATTCAATGACATCACAATAACTGCATCTAGATTTCTCCAAATGTGGATAAAAGAATCTCCAGGTTCAGTACAAGCACTTGGGGTATGATATGGTTATCAAGTATAGGACAGCTTTTTTTTTTTCCTGATCCCACCAAAAAGGCAAAAAAGAGAATATATGCATACAGGTCTTGAACTGAATCAGAAATACAAATCACTCAAATAGTAGTCAGTCCACGCTCCCTGTCCCTCCAACAAGGAAAATTAAACTTGACATTTCTATTAGAGCAACAGCCTTAATTATACGGGGACCTCTTGCTCCTACAAATTCATACACAGTCCCTTCCAGAGTTGGAGTGCTACCTTGTGGTTTGCACTCATTCCTCCCCTGCCCCCACCACCAGCACTGGAAGATAGTCTTTGGGGGTTGCTGAACAAACATTTGAGCAATCCCCTTTCCAAGAGCCCTCCTCTCAGGCCACTTACAAAGACAAGTCTATCAAATCCATGTTTTTCAACAACAAAGCACTAACAATTGGTCTGGGGCAGAAAGGGGTAGGAGTCAGGGAGAGAAAGAAATCCTTTCTTGCCTCTCAGAGGAAGGTATAAGAGGAAAAGACAAAGAGGAAATCCTTAAAGAAGATCAACCGAATTACTTTTGTAGACTAGGGGAAGGGAAACAGATTTTCAGTGGGGGGGGGTTCATCAGGAGGGAACCCCGGTATCTAAAACCTAGTCTCCGAAATCCAGTGGCTCCAGTGAAACACAATGGCACCATTGGGTATGCTCATACTACATTAGAATACATCCTTCCAGATAATGGTCCATTCTCTGCAATCTCATTCCATTGATTAGGGGAACTGATTTCCTACATTAAATTATTATAATGATTGATAAGAAATCATGTGACATAATATCATATAATATCACAGGACATGGTGCAATGCAATACATATAATAAAATGCAATATAGCATAATGTAATATAACAACATAGTATAGCCCAATGTGATATGATACAATGCATATAGTATGATACACTGTGATATATTATGTGATATGATATGATATGATTAATATAATATAATAGATGATGGTGGTGGCGGTAATGGTGGTGGTTGAGGTGCTGACAGTGATGTAGAGTAGGAAATTAAAGAGCAGAATAAGAGAAGAACTTGTCCAAGGTCATACAGATAATGAGTAACAGAATCAAAATATTCAATGTATTTCAATCTACCTCCCATACCTTTACTGTGTGCAAAATCTGACATTTCCTCCCCTCTCTATGTTTTCTTCTAGCCCATCATAGTAGTCATTACCAATGCAAATTCAGGGTTTCTTACTAGGTTACACTGGGTACAGGTAGAAATAATCAGCCCTGTCACCCATACTGTCCATAAACATTCTGATTCAGAAGTCAGATCAGTCCTGCAATCAACTCCAGCTCCTATCTCCTTGCTTTGGGGTAGATTGCAGCAGTTGGGACAGCACTCCTCCCTTGAATGCCCCTTCTTTCTGAGAGGTTATATTCTTCTACAGTTAGATGGAAATGGATTTTTAGCCTGGGACTCATGTGATAGAGAAGTTCCCATGGCATGGAAAAATATAGCCAGGCCTTGAAATTCAGGCTAGGGATTTTTCTCTACAAGGTAACATCTTCACTTGCTTGTCCTTATACAGGGGATCACAAATGACAAGCCAGGAACTAGAGGAAGCCGATTCTGGAGAAACAGAAATGGACATTTCCAGTATTGCTACTCTCCGTGCTTTAGCCAAACTGCCCTATTTCTTACAGTCTTATGGGCAGCATGCCTTCTCTCACCTCTGTGAGAGGTTCATAAGTTATCTGCCACGACCTCCACCTCTTGGAAATCTTAGCACCCTATGATTCTGGGCTCAAAAACCATCACTTTTAAGAGCTCTTCCCTGATTATCCCAGGGTTCTCCACTCCAAAATTTCTTTGTATTTATTTGTTATACAGAGTGTCTCAGGGTGAAACCTTTAAGAGCTTAAATGAATAGATTTAATAGCTTTAAGCTGCACCAAGACTTTTGGCACATAGTATCTATCATGAATTTACTTCCCTTTGAACATGTTCTATTACTCCAGTAGAATGTAAGCTTTTTAAGGACAAGAACTATTTTGCTTTTTGCCTTTGTGGTTCCAGGTAAAAAAAAAAGTGATTAACAAATCAACCAATTAATAGACCTTTATTAATCAACTCTCATGTACCAGGAACTATGCCAAACCCTGGACATACCAAAAAAAGTCTTTCTCAAGGCATTTAT
The DNA here is from genome assembly GCA_028646595.1 of Phalanger gymnotis. Lineage (NCBI taxonomy): Eukaryota > Metazoa > Chordata > Mammalia > Diprotodontia > Phalangeridae > Phalanger > Phalanger gymnotis. Next base: position 33,056,955 of record CM053622.1, on the reverse strand, counting down.
ATTCTAATGAGGAGGATAATAGGTATATATATATATATATATATGAATAGACAAGATATACAGAAAGTAAACATAAAGTAGCCTTAGAGGGGAAGGCCCTGGAATCTGGGGGCACTGGGAAAGAGGGAAAGGTGGTACTAGGGTGAGGAGGTACTAGAGGGGAAAGACAGAGATTCCAAGGAGTGGAAATGAGGCAGGAGAGCATTCCAGGCATGGAGAACAACCCCCCCCCCAAAAAAAAGACACAGAGACAGAAGGCTGAATGGTATGTGTGAGGAAAGAAGGTCAGTTTGGCAGCTAACATTTCCATAATGCTTTAAAGTTTTCAATGCTCTTGGCATATTATCTTATTTGATCCACACAATTACTCTGGAAGGCAAGGGCTTTACTTGGAGAGAAGTAATGAATAGTAAGGCTAGAAATGTAAGACAGGGTCAGATTTTTCAAAACTTTAAATAATGAAGTACTTTGCACTTGATCCTAAGAAGAGGAAGGTTTACAGAGGTGGAGGTGATATGGTTAGACCGGCACTTTAGGAAAATTATTTTGATAGCTATATGAGAGATCCATTGGGGTGATGGGGAGTTTTGAGGCAAGGAGACTATTTTAGGAGGCTACCACGATCATCGAGGCAAGAGATGATAAAGTCCAGAACCAGGGCTGTGGTTAAGCAAATGGAAAGAAGGAAATATATGTGAGACACGTTGTGGAGAAACAATTTACAAAGCATGGCAACTTATTGGATACCTGGGGTGAAAGAGGACGAGGAGTTAAATAGGATACTCAGTTTAGTTGGTTTTTGGTCGTATCTGACTCTCCATGACCCCATTTGGGGTTTTCTTGGCAGAGATACTAGAGTGGTTTGCCTTTTCCTTCTCCAGCTCATTTTACAGATGAGAAAACTGAGGCGTGAAATTATTTGCCCAGGGTCACAGTTAGTAAGTGTCTAAGGCCAGATGTGAACTCTAAAAGATGAGTCTTCTTGACTTCAGGCCTGGCACTCTATCCACTATGGCACCACCTAGCTGCCCAAGTATCAAGTATGATACCAACTTTATGAACATGGATGAATAGGAGAGTAATGCCTGTAAAAGTAATAGGGAAGTTTGGGGAAAAGTGAGGTTTGAGGGTAAAAGATAATGAGTCCTTTTCTGAACATTTTGAGTTTGAAATACCTATGGGGGACAGTTGGTGGCACAGTGAGTGGAGCACCAGCCCTGGAGTCAGGAGGACCTGAGTTCAAATCCAGCCTCAGACACTTGACACACTTACTAGCTGTGTGACCTTGGGCAAGTCACTTAACCCCAATTGTCCTGCCCTTCCCATGCAAAAAAAAAAATTACCTATGAGGACTGCATATCAAATGCCCAATAGGCACTTCATTATATGGGACTGCAGCTAAGAGATAGACTAGGGCACCAAGACAACGGTGTCAAATTCTGCAGAGATGTCAAGAAGGATGAAAAGGAAGAAGAGAAATAAAAGAGTGATGGTGGTCATTGTCCTTCATTCTCAAAGAGGACAAATTACATCACTGTCAGGGCCATTGTCCAACTGTATGTCCAACTATGATTGATCAGACCAATATGAGCTTGGAATGTTCTATCACAGGCCAGGCACAAATAGTCCATATGCACATTTGGGGTGGATATGTCTCTTAAGCTAATGCAATTCTGTTTCACTCATAGGGCACAGAGCCTTCTTTGATACAAGCACTCCATACCGGGTGGTCCTTTACCAGCATCTCCCATGTAACACAATTGATTTTCCAAAGTTCTGCAGTTTCAACTGAGTAATGAGATTGGAAACCAGTTTGCAGAGTGTTTAAAAGAGATGCAGCAAAGGTAGATGGTTTATTTTAGGAACTTACCTAAGAAAGGGAAGAAAGATATGGGATGATAACTATCAGGGATGGTGAAGTCTACTGAGTATTATTTAAAGATGGGGAAAGTGGGTGTGTTTGTAGACAGCTAATAAGGAAACAATAGGTAGAGAGAGAAAGAAAATTGAAAGAGGGATAATAGTGATGAGTTATAGATTTGCTCAAATGTAGGTATCTAAGTACCAACCCTTTCAGACCAGATTGAAGCAAAGCTACGTTAGAATATCAAAAGATCGTAGAATGTAAGAATTGGATGAGACCTTAGAAGCCATGCTCTCCTTTTACAGATGAAGAAATTAAGACCCAGACAGAGGCAGTGATTTATGCAAGGTCACATGGAAGTAGAAGTTGAAATCAAAATTCAAACCCAAGTGCTTTGTCTCCAAAGTCAGCACACTACACTCATCACTCTTCCCTTCGGGTTTTACATAGGGAACTACAGAATACTGATACTCAGATTCTCAACCTACGATAAAAAAGTTAACAATACCTTTCATTTTTATAGCCCTTTGCAAGTTTGCCAAACCTTGCGTGCATCATCTTCTTTAAGCCTTACAACAGTTCCACGAAAAAAAGCAAGAAAGAAGGTGTGAGTAAACCCCACAGGCACTGGCGTATTGAAGCCATGGACTTTCCAGCAGAGCAAAAGTTTCCAGTAATACCAACCCAGATGATCTTGTTTCCAGCTATACCACCTCCAATCACTTGGATGACTCCATTACCAATTGTCTCTTCTGATGAATTCATTTCCATTACTGTCTCAGACAACTTATAATTTATAACATGATTTTAAAATGTTTTCTCATGTTTTATGGATTTCTCCCCTTTTGGTACAATTAAGTATGCACTCCTTTCATTTACTACTGGGCTTTAAATGATTTATTTAATGTTTAACAAAAGAGGCAAGAAAACAATTACTACCTTTATTTTCCAAATAATGTGAAGGCTAAGGCAGGAAGTACCTTGATCTGCCCAAAGTCACACAGTTAGTAATTGGGGAAAGGGGGCAGGAGGGAACTGAGCTCTTGTGATTGCTATCCCAGCCTTCATCCCACCACCCCATGCTGCCTCACAATGGGAAGCAGAGAAGGAAACCAAAAATCAGGGCCTCCAAAGACATCGCCCATTTTCCAAGTTGCTCCACACACACTGATTGAGCACAGATGCTTGTGTAATGATGATGAATTGAGCAGATTCTCAGTGCCTGTCATGGCAGTCAATCAAGTGGTCTTTCATCAGCCCAATGAGTTCTCACTTGCCAGCAGAAGCAGCAGAGGGCTTTCCTCGGCTCCAAAGAATTAAGTATGTTTCTTCATTAAAACATGTAGAATATATTAAGGAGAAATAAATGCACTCTGATGGGATGTGGTTGTCCTTTCACCTATGAAGCTCAATGGATCATTTACAAACACTCTATTTAGCCCCTTAGTGCCCTAAGAGGCTGGAATTATTATCTTCACTGTACACAAGGATGTAAACTGGGAGATTAAGTGTTTCTCCAACCTCCTACTGTGAGTCAGTAATGGTCCTGACTCTTGCTAACCCCAGGTCCCTTGTTCTAAGCAGGATAAAGATCTGCTCTTCCTTGAACCATAAAAATCATCCTTTAAAGCCAAGTTCATTGGCAGTTTGCCAGGCGTGTGAATTTCTGTGGATCAACTTTCTGCAGGAAGTTAACATCCATAGTTGAGCTCATCTGCAATGTAAGATTGCACTAGGAGGGGGAGGGGTGGTAGATCACACTCAGGTCTTGAATATTTAATCCAAGCAATTTCCTACTTGGCATGCTACCCTCTATTCCATAGGAGGTAGAGAAGTGAATGATTAAGCTGAGATACCATAAGGACAGATGCTGATTAGCTAGAGCAAGGGCCAAGGCTGAAAGCTGGAGTGGCAAGGTGAGCAGAAGATTTAGAACCCTGTATCTGGTCTTAGTCTGTGCTCCTACGGTCCTCCTGCCTTTGACAGACTAGAATACAGGCCTGGATCAAGACAGATGGAATTTAATTGAGAAATTTTACACCTTACCCTTAACATAGGGAAAGCAAGGTTATGCAACAGTTGGTCTTCAAAGGATCTGAGGTTTTCATAAAGATTTACGGAACTAGCCTCAGTGCCTCTCCTGAACTCAACTTTGCAAATTGTCTATTGGAAATCTACAATTGGATTCCCATAGGTATCTTGAACTCAACACATTCAAATCAGAGCTTGTCTTTTCTCCCAAACCTTCCTCTCTTCCCACCCTCTCTACTTCAGTTGAGGACGCCAATCAATCCATCACTAAATATTTATTAAGCACTTACTAATGCCAAGCACCATATTAGTGTCAGAGGATATACAGACAAAAATGAACCTAAATAAAATGTTAGCCTTTTGGAGTTAGCCAAAGAAATTTATAATCTTAGAGTCATCTTTGTTTTTTTTTCTTTTCCCACCTCCAACTTCCAATCAGTTTCAAAGTCTTCTCATTTCTACCTTAACTACACATCTCCCTTCCATCCCCTTCCTACCATAGCTACCATCCTCATCCAGGTCCTCATCACCTATCATCTGGACCATTATAATTACCTCCTAATTCACCTCTCTGCATCTAGCCTCTTCCCCCTCTAATCCTTATTACTTATACACATTTCCACAAGCCACAACTCTGACTGTCTTACTTTATAACTCATGCAACTCCTAGGGCTCCCTCTTGCCTCAAGGAGGAAACACTAACTAATTTAGCTTTTAAAACTCTTCATGTTCTGGTTCCATCTTACCTTTCGGGGCTTATTATACACTACTGTCCATCATATAATCTATGTTCTAGTCAAAATAGTATGTTTACTGTTTCCCTCAACATGATATTCTATTTCCAGTCTCTTTGCATTGTGTTGACTATATCCCACACCTGGAATGCACTCCCTTATCCTTAAAAATTCAGTTCAAATATCACCTCCTGGAAAAAGTATGTCTGTTGGTGCTCACCGCCCAAGAAGTTATTCAATCTATACTTTGCATTCAATTATCTATGAATATATTGCTTCCCCAAGTTTTAGTATATGTTTCTTGGGGACAGAGGCTATTTCATTTTTATATTTGTATTTCCTTAAACAGATACAATGGCCTTTCCCCCAAGATGGCACCAAAGGTGAAGAAGGAATCCATTGTCCCTCCCCAAGACAGAAGTCAAGTCCAAGGCCTTGAAGGCCAAGAAGGTGGTGTTGAAGTGTGTCAATAGCCACAAAAGGAGAAGATCTGAATATCCCCCCCCACCTTTTGGTGACCCAAGACACTAAGACTAAGAAGGCAGCCCAAATGCCCTCAGGAACGTGCCCTTCGGAGAAACAAGCTTGATCACTATGCCATCATTAAGTTCCTCTTGACCACTGAGTCTGCTATGAAGAGCATTGAGGACAGCAGCACCCTAGTCTTCATTATGGACATCAAGGCCAACAAGCATCAGATCAAGCAGGAAGTAAAGAAGCTGTATGACATTGACATGTCCAAGGTCAACACATTGATCTGACCCGATGGAGAGAAGAAGTCCAATGTCCAACTTGCTCCAGACTATGATGCTTTGAGATGTTGCCAACAAAATTGGAATCATCTAAACTGTGTCCAGCTATCCCATTCCACCTACAATAAAAAGTTCTCCAGTATAAAAAATGCCTGGTGCATAGTAGGTACTAAAATTATTGAATTGAATGAATCAACAATCCCCTAAAAATGGCAGCCAAAAAAGCTAGTGGCATTTGGGACTCTGTTAAAAGATGTTCAGTGTAGTACTATGACTGGATCTTAAAGTACATTTTAGGAAACATATTGGTAAATGGGAGAGTGTCCAGAGACGGACAATCAGGATGGCAAAGAATCTTCATTACATGACTTAAGAGAATCATTTGAAGGGCCTGAGATTGTTTAACCTAAATAATAGAAGAGTCAGGGTGGGTAAAGTGGCTTACTCATTTTTTTCAAATATTCGAAAGCCTATTCTATGTGGAACATGGTTTTCATTCAGTATCTAAATTCTGAGGACCAATTCTGTCACTCCTTCCCTTGTTCTACAGATACTCCAAGCCCAGCACCCTATCCATTGTACCACCTAGCTGCCTTAAGTTAGGTCCCCCTCAGTCTTTGAGTGCATACCCAGTGATGGACTGTATGCATTACCAGCAGCCTAGATATATTCCCCAGTGATTCTTCTTGGCTTGGCAAGATGATAAAGGTACAGGCTGAACTGCATTCAGTGATTTTTTTCTGATCCTGGATGAATCACTCAACTTTGATTTGCCTTATTTTCCTCAATTGTAAAATGGGGATTATAATCAGTGAGATATTTATTTTTTTAAAAAAAGCACTTAGCAAAGTGCCTGGTGCATAATAGGTACAATGTAAATTCTTATTCCCATTCCTTTCCCTATTCTGCCCTAGTCAGACCACATCTGAAGTATTGCATTCAAATCTCTGCACCACAATTTAGGAAGGTCGTTGAGAAGAGTACATTACCAAATAGGGTGGGAAGGGGTTTCTTGCCCAGACAGTGGTTGATCAAGATGCCTCTCTGCAATCCCTTCCTACTCCAAATCTGTAAATTCTGTGTGAGAGAGAGAGATTGAACTAAATGGTTACTGAAGTCCACCTATTCTGAGATTCCTTTAGTCTATGATTTAGTTCCAAGCTGACACCTACCTCAAGGAATCTACAGAATTTCCATCTGATAAGGGAAGCAGCCAAAGGATAGTTCTGATGAAAGTAGCTTCCTCAAAGGAATGGCAAAATTGGGAAAAGATCCATATTTTCTATGAGCTGCAAGCAAGTAATGAAGGCTCAAATTGGGTCCCTGGATCTATCAGCTGTCCCAGTATGGATTCATTAAGAAAACTGAAAGATTATTTACATTAAAAAGGGAAATGGCCACACAGAATTACAGAATTTCAAAGCTGGAAGGGCCCTCTTGGGGCCGTATAGTTCAGCCTGTACCTGAACAAGAATTCCCTCTACAACACACTTAGCAAGTCATCTCTTAGCCTTTGCATGAAGCCCTTTAAAGAGGAGGAGCCCTCTACTATTTAAGACAGCTCATTCTGTTATTGGGGAACCCTACTTTTGGTAAGATTTCTCTTATATATGACTTTTTAAAATTCACTTTATTAATATATTTTATCATGTTGCTTAAATTTCCCCCATATCATTCCCCTTCTTCCCTCTGAAAGAGCAATCTCAGATAATAAAAATGTTTTTGTAAAGAAAGAAAAAGTAGAAAAAGAGAAAAGATATCAAATCTGAAAAAATCATCAAAATATGAGATACAGCGTTTTACACCCATGGACTTCCACCTCTGCAAGAAGGTTACGGGAGAAGGATCTTCTCTTTCTCCATAGTCACATTTGTTCTTCATAATGTTGTCACATTCATATTTGCTTCTTTCATGGTTGCTCTTCTTTTCCTTGACATCATTGTAGACTGTGTGTATTGTTTTCTTGACCAATCTTATTTCACTTTGCATCAGTTCATAAAAGTGTTTCCATGTTCTCTATTCATCAAATTCATCATTTCTTACAGCACAGCAATAGTCCATTATACTCATGTACTACAATTTGTTTAGCCATTCTCTAATCAAAAGGCATTTCCTTTGTCTCCAATTCCATTATAATATTTGGTATGTATGAGGAATTTCTTCTTAACAACGACTTCCTGTGGTAGAAACTCCTAGGGGTAGAAACTCTGAGTCAAATTTTATGGACATTTTAGTCTATTTAATTGTATATATCTATATTGCTTTCCAAAATGGTTATATTGATTGACAGCTCTACCAACAATGCACTACTGTGCCTATCTTCCCACTACTCCTCCAACATTGACCATTGCCATCTTATGTCATCTTTGCCAATTTGGTGGTTGTAAATTGAAATTATATGTGTGCACAAATATATATATATATACGTGTGTATACATATATATATGTTACACACACATATGCATATATGCATATACAGATCCATATATACATACACATTAATAGAAATTTAAGAAAAAATTATAAGATGTTATGTTACGTTATACTATACTATACTATGCTATACCATACTTTATATTGTATGTATGATATTATATTACATTATATTATATTGCATTACATTACATCATATCATACCATATCACATCACATCACATCACATCATATCATATCATATTACATTACATTACATTACAATGTATTGTATTACATATATAATTATATAATAGAATTATTGTAATATATACTATATTAGATTATTATAAAATAAAACATATGAACTACATATACATTATATATCAGTATATATAAATTAGTAAAATCATTTTGGAAAGCAATCTGGACACATGCAAATACATATACAAATACATATATGCACATACACGTTGAGTCAAATTTAAGACAAAATTATATATTTATGTACTATATATATGTATACATATATAAATCGGTACAACCATTTTGGAAAGCAATGTGGACATTTGCAAATGTGTGTGTATACATACATACACATTGAGTTAAATTTAAAATGAAAGTTATATATGTACTGTATTCTATATGTGTGTATACATATGTGTGTATGTGCATATATGTATATATATACACATTGTGTATATATACACATACATATATAAATGCATAAATCAGTACAACCATTTTGGAAAGCAATCCACACATGCAGATGGATAGATAGACAGACAGACAGACAGACAGATAGACAGAGATAGAATCTTTAAGTTGCTTTTAAGCAACTTCCCCCCATTTATTCTAGCTCTAGGACAAAACATTATAATCTCTTATGTCGGTACAACTAAAAGAACATTGGATTTGAAGTCAAAATGCCTGAAACTGAATTTTGTGTCTGCTGCCTGCTAACTTAAGTGACTTTGGGTGAGTCACTTAATACACTGTATCTCAGCTTTCTCATCTGTCAAATGAGGAGGTTGCAATGAATGGCTTCGGAGGTCCCTTCCAGTTCTAAATCTGTGATCCTACACTCCTATGATCATTCACATAATAGCTCATCAAATACAAGAAAAGAACTACGATGCCCCACCCCTGGCCCAGCCTTCGCTGCTTCCGGCTAAGCATCCTTAGTTCCTTCAACTGATCTCCTGTCTATTTTTCTCTGGGCTTTGATCTAGTTTGTCCACGTTCTTACTAAGCTATGGTGCCCAGAACTGAATACAATACACCAAATGAGACCTAACCAGGGCAGAGAAAATGGATTTATTAACTCTTCCCTCCTGAACACGGTGAACTCTTTATGTAATTCCTTTGGAATTTCTGAAAATTAGCCACTATGCCACGTATTCAGTTTCTATATAATATGTTTAATAAAAATTCAGTAAAACTTTATTAAATTCAAGGTTGTTCCTTTAGAACATACAGGAGTTCAGCCTGCTCGGGGAATTAGTTTACTTTGGAAGACCCACAAAAGAAAGACTTTGCTGAACTAAGAATCAATTTTTGCTTTGTTACTGTAAGGGGGAACTCCCTAACTAACCATTAGGCATGTTCAAAAGTGGGATAAGCTGCCTCACTTTACCCTTTACTTCTTTGGTACTTAGTACCTGTATGATGTTATGAAAGTTGTTAAACCTCTCAGGGATTCTTCATCTGTTTTCTTCATCTGTAAAATGAAAAAGTCATACTAGATGACTTTTAAGATCCTCAGAGAACTGGGCAAATAAGAACTGGACCTATCATTTATTGATGTTGGGAACTCCCAGATGAGGAAAGTCTCTCTACCAAAGTAGATCAGCACCTGGTCTGCAACTTTTCATTGTAGATGGTTGCCTACAGCCGTTAGGTGACTTGTCCGAGGTCACACAGCCAGTATATACCAGAGATAAGAATAGAACCAAGTCCCTAACTCTGAAGCCAGCACTCTAACCCCTAGACTGTATTCCTATGCACCTATTATGTCATAAAGGTTTTCAAGCAGAGTGACTTCTTGTGAGGGATATTATATAAAGATTCCAGTTGACCTTAAGGGCTTCTGAGCCCCCTCCCAACTCTAAATTTCTGCCAAATGAGTTTAACTCAACAAATATTTATGAATTTCATTTTTTTTCTTTGGAGTACTAATTATAATGATATGGATGGGGAAAAGAGAGGAAGGAGGTCTTCTTCTGAAAAGTCTTCTGATTTAATTTGTCTATGGAACTCCCCAAGGAGAAATTCCCTCTATTCTATGCCATAGAGTAGCTCCTTCTTAATGGTCAACTTATTAAAGTAGTAGGAGACCATCAAGACACCTACTTGGATAAATCTTATTGGCTACTGTGTACTCCATCCAAATCCTCATCTGTTCCCTTCTTGTGGGGCCGAATTTACCCTGGCTTCTTAAAGTCAGTGGAACACAAGCTATGCCAGATCCTAGCAAGCTAGAAATGCTTTAAAACCAAGTGTGAGGACAGGTTGTATGTCTGCATATGACCAAGTCCAGCTGAGATAAGTAGGGAAAAGCACACCACCTAGGTGACTGAAGAGTAATCAATTCTTTGAACACAACACCTCTTAAAGACCATCTAGTTGTACAGCATTATAGATCACCATGTAAATGATTGGAGTACCCACAACCAAAAAATCCCAGACACCACCACACTCTTCTCTCTCTCTCTCTCTCTCTCTCTCTCTCTCTCTCTCTCTCTCTCTCTCTCTC
>CM053622.1:33017880-33045907 GCA_028646595.1 Phalanger gymnotis | reverse complement strand
CTCTCTCTCTCTCTCTCTCTCTCTCTCTCTCTCTCTCTCCATATGTGTGTGTGTGTGTACACATATATTTGTACACACATATACATACACATACATACACACATGTATATATAATTAGATATATACACATACATATTACATATGTATGATAAAACTGAGTGAGTAGCTAGGCGGTACTAGAGTGCATAGAGTGCCAGGCCTAAAGTCAGGCAGACTCATCATCCTGAGTTCAAATTTAACCTCAGACACTTACTTATTGCCTGATCCTGAGCAAGTCAATTAAGCCTGTTTGCCTCAGTTTCCTCACCTTAAAATGAGCTGGAGAAGGAAATGGCTAACTTTTCTAGTATCTTTGCCAAGAAAATCTCAAATGGGGATCAGAAAGAGTCTGAAATAACTGAACAACAACAAATAAACTTGAATTATTTCATAAATATTGTCTCTAATTTACAGGAGCCCTAGGAGAAGAAAGACTCATAACTGACATGAATATAGTTCTTTAAGGCCTACTAAGTATCTTACAGATCTCCTTTGCTTGCCCCTCACAATAACCCTGTGAGGTGGGTACTATGATCATCCCCAGTTTTCAGATGATGAAGTTTAGGCTGCCACAAGTTAAGTGATATGCACAAGATCCTAGACCTAAGAGTAGTGACTGAGGAAAAAATTGAAAACAGAGCTGGATTTGGAGGCAGGAAGACCAGAGATTCAGAACCTACTTTTGATACTTATTAGCTGTATGACTCTGGCCAAAGTCACTTAACTTCTCAACACCCCCAGGAAACTCTGTAGGAATCTAACTTACAGAGGTGTTACCTACCTGCGTAAATTGAGAGAGTCTACACATCAGGAGTTCCCCACAGTGGAAAAATTATAGTACTGAACCCAAAATATGCCTGCAATTTATAGAAAGCCTGGCATCCTAGTTAGAATGGGATTGGGAGTCGGGAAGACCTAGATTAAAATGCTTGCTTTACCTTTCAGCACCTCAGACAGCTCCCAAGGACTTTCCACTAAATCATAGCTAGGTAGGGGATTGCAGTACATGGAGGGAGCTGTCACATCAGGATCACTGCCTACTGAATTCTACAATTCAGAGTCTGGACTCTTCCAATTAGTGCAAATTTTGCAACATGCCATTTTTTCCCCCAGAAAGCACCAATCTACTTATTGAGCCCTTTTCCTTAGAGCAAAGCAAATATCCTAAAAGTATTTATGTCACCTAGGTACTTAGAGATCTTAAGAAGATAAACTCTTTGTAAAGATGAAATCTTCTTTTGACTACTCTAGCTAAGGCTTATTCTGTAAAATAAGAATGCGACTTAATTCATCAAGAGCTGCCTTTAAAACAGTGCCTGTTAGAGTATCTCCTAATTGCAGTTTTCCCAAGCAAAGTTGCTACTCCTGACAATTTTGCAAAGTCAAGGCCAGGCAGCTTGTCTGAATTTTGAGTTTTGTAGTGAGTTTTTGTTGCTGTAGCTGTTCTGTTTTTTTGTTCTGCCTATTGAGCAAATGCACATTTACAAAGAAATGAACAAACAGATGGCTCTCATTAGCACAAGAGAGCTTTAATCTTTTACACAAATTTTATTTTATTTTCCTTTTTGATGTTCATCAGTAAATCCTATGAAATAAAGACTTCATCCAAATAATTCAATTTCACAAGTTTCCAGCCATTGGGAAGGAGAAAGAGAGTTGAGGTGGATCAGTTCCTAGGCTCTAAGGGACATGTTCCCTCATGTTTCCCTGAAGTAGAAAGGTAGCCACTGCTTGTCTGTTTGGATATGTCTACCTTTGGAACATTTTGAGCTGCCAGCACTTTGTTTAAAGTGGAACATGGCCGGATCAATCAAGTCCTTTTGCCCTGATTATAAGGGTAAAATGTTGACTGGCACAGCTCACTCCTTGATCTACAAGCAGAGACTGGATAACCATTTGTCAGGTGTGTTATAGTGGGGACTCTTTTCATGTATGAGTTGAAATAGATGGCCTCTGATGTCCCTTTCAGCTGTCAAAATCTGTGATTTTGTGATTCTGCCAACCCCTGTGCTTAGCCTTATCTACTATGACTGGTGCATTTGCAACAGGGCCCAGCTCCTCTTGTATACCTGACTACAAACTCCTGTGTTCTCTAACCTATATGGTCCAGCCAGAACCAATTTCCAGAAGCTGATTTTCTAGCATTCAACTGCCTACTCTTTCAACTCCATTTTTCTAGGGCAGTAAAAATAGGGTTCTGGGGTTAGTAGCAAGAGGGGAAGACTGTCAGATAATGGGAAGAGTTACATTATTGGTGTGCCCTGTCCTCTTTGCCTTTACCCTTCACTCTGGCTATTGATCACAGGGCATAGATCACTCAATCAACCAATAAAAATTTATTAAATGCATACCAGTGATAGACACTGTTCTAAGCACTGGAGATACAAAAAGAGGTAACAGTCCTTGCCTTCTAGTAGTTTACAATCTAATGGGGGAAGCAATGAGGAAATAAATATATACTAAGCAAGCTATATACAGGCTAAATAAGAGAAGGATGGACTAGAATTAATATGGCCTCATGAAGGCTTCCAGTAAAAGGTAGGATTGTAATTGGGACTTGAAGGAAGCCAGGGAAGTCAGTAGGTTGATTGAAGGAGGAAGAGTGTTGATGGGAGACAATGACTCCATTCCTTCTGATGAGATAAAAGACAACAAAACTTTACCATCTGCCCTGTCTCTCTGCCTTGCAATCTCCCAGCCCTGTTATCTTAACTATCTATGCAGCCTAAAGACCTCAGGGCCTTGCCATCCACCCTGCAGCTGAAATTTCTTTATGTATTGTGTTCCTCAATCAAAATGTGGACTTTTATGAGTTCCTTATGAGCCCTAGAAGCTACCACCAGAGCTTCCTAAGTAGGAGATTCTTATAGGACCTGTGTCCTGTGGTATCAAATTTAGAATTGAGAGGGTGCTGGACTGAGGAGTGGTCAGACAGTAGTAGAATCATGACAGAACAGTGTCATAAAATCCCTGGGTTGGTCATTGCAATTATCAGAGTTCTATAGTCTTTCAGAGTCATTTTCTGTTATTATTTTTATTGTCAGATGCCTCATTTTACAGACGAAGGGCCTCCCTTAACCTAGAGTGGTTAAGTGACTTCATCCCAAATCACATAGACTAGTAGTATAGGACCCTGCTATGGCACCCCAAGAAGGATTGCTTTCATGTGCCATACTTCTCTCTCCTTAGCTCAAAAATACCATTAGTACAGCCCTCTGTGAGGTGCCTGTGTACCTCTCATTCAACTCCCCCCTTTTTAGTACCTGCCAAGACCAGGAATTAATGGGAGGTACGAGCAGGAGGGGGATAAATCCAAAAGAGAATTGCTGAATTGAAAGTTCAAAACTAGGTCACTTCAATTTAATCCAGGTTTGGGCCACAGAATAGTGCTTGTTTTTATTTAAACCTTTCTAAAACACTGACAGTAATCACTAGGCACAAACATCTGGGATGGGTAATGAAGAAAATGCCCCTCCTGCCCTCTGATCACAGATGGCCATTTTAAAAAATGAAACACTGGAGGCCTTTACTCTGTGATCAGAAAGACAATCCATTGTTGTAGGAGGCAGTGTGGAGTGGGTAGGGTGCTAAATTTGGAGTCAAGAATACCTGGGTTCAAATTCTATTTATGATAACTGTCTGGACTTCGATTTTCACATTTAAAAAATAGGGAAAATAATACCTATAGTCCCTACTTCAAGGGGCTGTCATTATCAATTGTACACTGATCCTATGTAAAGAAGCATTCATTAAGTACCTATTGTGTGCCAGGCATTGTACTAAGCTCTGGGGGTTGACAAAAAACACTCCCTGTCCACAAAGAATGAACAGTCAAATGGAGTAGACAACAGGCAGACAACTATGGACAAACAAGACATATACAAGATGAATTGGAGATAACAGAGAGAAAGAACTAGCATTAAGAAGGATTGGAAAAGACTTCTTGCATAAGGTAGGATTTTACTTAGTCTTGAATCTCTGTGTCGCATAGCATCATATAACATTTGAGATAATGTGTGTATGTACATATGTATGTAACTATGTATGTCAACATAGAATTTCCCTTCATCCAAGGACTCCTTGAAATGTAGTCCAATTTCTTGCTACTTTGTAGGTCTGAATTCTCTCTAAATCATACCTCATGAACCCCTACCAATGTGTAAACTTTTACTAATCAGCCAGAACACACATTTAATTGAAATCAAAAGCATTTGATGAAATACCACAGTGATAAATTAACAAAAGAGCCTTCTCTCCTAAAACTATGAGCTCATTTTTTTCACCAATAGGAAAAAAATAGGAAGACTGAAAGTACAAAGAGATCACATTTGGGGCACACAAGTGGGAAAAGTCTGTAACCAGGACACAAGAGGGGAAGGGTGGACACACAAGTATCGTGTGTGTCTAGAACACAAAGGTGGAGAAATAACTTTTGCCTCTGTCATTGAAGAACTGATGATGACCTACCAATGATATCTGCTGAGTCGATGCTCCACAGAGCATTATTTCCCACTGCTGCTTACTAAGCATTGTTGCTGTAATGCTCCTAGATAGTTTTCAGCTTTCTTTAGATCCTCCTAATACTCTGTCAACCATTCTCTGGGGAATGCTAGGGCAAGTAAGCACTTCCACTGAAGGGCAGAGCCACACATCTTTCAGCTCATTCTACCATTCTCTTTTGGAAATCAAGCTATTGATATTCACATTAAAAATGTTCTAAATCACAAATAATTTGATAAAGACAAATTAAGACAACTCTGAGGTACCACCTCACACCCATCAGGTTGGCTATGACAAAAAAAGGAAAATGACAAATGTTGGAGGGAATGTTGAAAAAACTGGGACACTACTGCATTGTTGGTGGAGTTGTGAAATGATCCAATCATTCTGGAGAACAATTTGGAACTATGCCCAAAGGCTACAAAACCATGCATACTCTTTAACCCGGCAATACCACTACTAGGTCTGTATCTCAAAAAGATCAAAGAAAAAAGAAAAGAACCTATGTATACAAAAATATTTATGGCAGTTGCCTTTGTGGTAGCAAAGAATTGGAAATTGAAGAGATGCCCATCAATTGAGGAATGGCCGAACAATTGTGGAATATCTCTGTGTTGGAATATTATTGTGTTATAAGAAATGATGAGCAGGGCAGTTTCAGAAAAATGGGAAGACATATGAATTGATGTAAAGTGAAGTGAGCAGAAATTATAAACAGTAACAGCAATATTGTATGATGATCAACTGTGAATGATTTAAGTATTTTGATCAGTACAATCATCCAAGACAATGCCAAAGGACATTGATGAAAAATGCTATGCACTTACAAATAAAAAGCTGATAAAGACTGAATACAGATTGAAGTCTATTTTTCATTTTATTTTTCTTGTGATTTTTTTTTGCAACGTAGCTGATACAGAAATATATGCTTATGATTTCACATGTGTAACTGATATTCTATTTCTTTCCTTTACAGTGAGTGGGAGAGGGATGGGAGGGAGGGAGAGAATTAGAAGCTCAAACTTTTTTTTGAATCATTAATTTATTCATTTTTAGTTTTCAACACTTATTTCCACAAGATTTTGAGTTCCAAATTTTCTCTCCATCTCTCTGCTCCTCCACCCCAAGATGGAAAGCATTCTTATTATCCCTTCTCCCAGTCTGCCTTCCCTTCTATCACTCCACCCCACCCCTTCTCTTATCCCCTTCCCCCTCACTTTCTTGTAGGGCAAAATAGATTTCTATAACTCATTGCCAGTACATCTTATTTTTAACATTTGTTTTTAAAACTTTGAGTTCCAAATTCTCTCCCTTCTTCCTTCCCCACCCACCCTCATCGAGAAGGCAAGCAATTCAATAAAGGTTATACATGTGTGGTTATGCTAAACACTTCCATAGGAGTCATGTAGTGAAAGACTAACTATATTTCCCTCCATCTTATCCCCCCTATTTATTCTGTTTTCTCCTTTGACCCTGTCCCTTTTCGAAAGTATTTGCTTCTGACTACCCCCTCCCCGATTCTGCCCTCCCTTCTATCCTCTCTCATTATCCCCTTCCCCCCTACTGTCCTGTAGGTTAAGATAGCTAATTGAGTGTGTATGTTATTCCCTCCTTGAGTCATATCTGATGAGAGTAAGGTTCACTCATTCCCTTTCACCTCTACCCTCTTCCCTTCCATGGTAAAAGTTTTTTCTTGCCTCTTTTACATGAGATGATTTACCCCATTTTATCTCTCCCTTTCTCCTTCTCCCAATATATTCCTCTCTCACCCCTTAATTTTATTTTTTTAGGTACCACCCCTTCATGTTCAGTTCACCCTGTTCCTTCTTTGTGTGTGTGTGTGTGTGTGTGTGTGTGTGTGTGTGTGTGTGTATTCCCTCCAAATACCCTAATGCTGAGAAAGGTCTCATGAGTTACAAATATCATCTTTCCATATAGGAATATAAAAAGTTCAACTTTAATAAGCCCCTTATGATTTCTCTTTCCTGTTTACCTTTTCATGCTTCTCTTGATTTTTGTATTTGAAAGTCAAATGTTCTATTCAGCTCTAGTTTTTTCATCAAGAATGCTTGAAAGTCTTCTATTTCATTGCATATCCATTTTTTCCCTGAAGTATCATACTCAGTTTTCCTGGGTGGGTGATTCTTGGTTTTAATACTAGCTCCTTTGGCCTCCGGAATATCATGTTCAAAGCCCTTTTATCCTTTAATGTAGAAGCTGCTAGATCTTGCGTTATCCTGTTTGTGTTTCTATAATACTCAAATTGCTTCTTTCTGGCTGCTCTTTGTCTTTGACCTGGGAACTCTGGAATTTGGCTATGATATTCCCAGGAGTTTTCCTTTTAGGATCTCTTGCAAGAGGCAATTGGTGGATTCTTTCAATTTCTATTTTACCCTCTGGTTCTAGAATATCAGGGCAGTTTTCCTTGATAATTTCTTGAAAGATGATGCTTAGGCTCTTTTTTGATCATGGCTTTCAGATGTTCCAATAATTTTTAAATTATCTCTCCTGGATCTATTTTCCAGATCAGTGGTTCTTTCAATGAGATATTTCACATTGTCTTCTATTTTTTTCATTCTTTTGGTTCTGTTTTATAATTCCTTGATTTCTCATAAAGCCATTAGTTTCCATTTGCTCCATTCTAATTTTTAAGAAATTATTTTCTCAGTGAGCTTTTGGACCTCCTTTTCCATTTGACCAATTCTGCTTTTTAAGGCATTCTTCTACTCATTGGCTTTTTGGATATCTTTTACCACTTGGCTTAGTCTATTTTCTAAGGTATTATTTTCTTCAGTATTTTTTTACATCTCCTTTAGCAAGCTGTTGACATGTTTTTCATGATTTTCTTACATCACTCTCACTTCTCTTCCCAATTTTTCCTCTATTTCTCTTATTTGATTTTCAAAATCTTTTTTGAGCTCTTCCATGACCAATTCATATTTTTCTTGGAGGGTTTGGATGTAGGAGTTTTGATTTTGTTATCTTCTGGTTGTATATTTTGATCTTGTCACCAAAGTAAGATTCTATAGTCAGGTTTTTTATTCTGTTTGCTCATTTTCCCGGCCAATTACTTGACTTTTGAGCTCTTTGTCAAGGTAGGACTCTGCCTCCAGAGAGGAGAGTGCTCTGAACCCAGCTTCAGGGGTTTTGCACAGATGTTTTCAGAGATACTTCTAGGGGCCTGTAAATTTTCAGTTCTTCCAACATGGTTTTCAAAGGAGAGGTGTTTCCTGCTCTCCTGGCCTGTGCTCTGGTCTGTGAGTGACCTCAAGCACTCTTTTATGTCTTGGAACTGTGAGGAAGATTCCCTCTCCACAGTCGCCACAAGCTGTGCCATGCCAGCATGCCCCCTCACCCCAGGACCGCCACCCAGGACTACAAGCCAGATCCAAGCAGGGTAAAGCAAGAGAATCCTGCCTCAGCACCAGCAAAGAGATCCTTGCAATCCCCCTCTGATCAGCTGTTTGATCCCCCCACCATCTGTGGGCCTGGAGCTCTGGAAGCAGCTGCTGCTGCTATTACTGTCACATCTCTGCCACCCCAGAGCTGGGGCCAGACCATGTTCCTCTCTCAGCCAGGTCAGGCAGACCCTTCCCACTGACCTTCTACTTTGTATTTGACTTTTGTGGAATGAGAAGTCTGGAAACCACCACAGCTACCAGTAATTCCATCCCCTGAGGGATGTCTCTGTCTGTGCTGGCTCAGCCCATGCTGTACTGCACTCCACTCCTGACCCAGTGTGATACACTTTTCCTTTTGACCTCCCAGGTTGTCTTGGGCTGGAGATTTGTTTCACTTTGTCATTTTGTGGGTTCTGTAGCTCCAGAATTTATTTAAAGTCATTTTAAAGGAATCTGAGGTGGGGTTAGGGGGAGAGCTCGAGCAAGTCCCTGCTTTTACTCCTTCATCTTGGCTCTGCCCCTCAAAGTGGTCTGGGTACAGATAGATTCCTTTGTCCAGATTGCTGGAGGCAGCTAAGTCTCATGATCTAGACTCAAACCTTTTAAAAAGCTGAATGCTAAAAATAAATAAATGCTATCATAATTTTAAAAAATAAATAATATTATTTGTTTTTAATTGATGGCTCTCTGGAAGAGGGAAGAGAAGGATGTTGAGAATAACTATGATGATGTAAAAACCAAAAGACATTAGTAAAAAAAAATTTTTTTTAAAAAGAAAATAAGTTTCTTGGGTACAAATACTAATCAATTTTTGTCCTTATATTCCTAGCATCTAGCAAGATACCTGGAACATAATAGGCATTTAACAAATGCTGTTTGGTGGACTGATTGATGCAATTAAGCAAGGCTTCACTTCAGGGCTTTTTGCTATTATCTATTCTTTACCATGGGGTTGGAGGGCAGCGCTGTGGTTAGTAAGCCCCTCTTCTTTAATAGAAGAGTACAAATCTCTCGAGTCAGTTCTTTCAATCGGTTGCTATAAATCCCTTCCCCTCAACCAGGTTGCATCAAAGAAGCTTAGCAGATACCTGGGTTAATACATTTTTCACCTTGTCTCACCTTTACTCTCTCCTTCAGCTCCCTCATTTGAACTAAGCTTCATAAAGCCATTTTAGTTCTAAATTTTTCTCATACCCCCTCCTCTCCAATGGGGCCAGTATACCCAGGGCTCTACTTCCTCAAACAACAACAAAAAAAAAGAGTTGATCGAAACTGAAGTGAGGACATGGCTTTTGACTACCTCCCAATTCTTCTCCCGTGTTCTATGCAAATCACAAGGAATGAGCTGGTTGGAGAAGATTTTAAAAACTAGTGACCTCTGTCCTGCTTCCCCAACAACAAATTACTTAGAAGACTCTCCTTGCTTATCTTTCAACTTATATAGAGTGGTCTGTAAACTTTAAAACCTCACATACAAAAGTCAGAGATTAGTATTACTATTAGTGAGGCAGAACCAATGAGGTATTATTTGATTTTTGAGGAGATATGACTTTTTCTACACATCAATGATTTTTCTCACTTAAAAGGGAAAAAAAAAGTGCTACTATTTTCTGAGCCCTACTAACTTGAATTGAAAATTAGACCTTGAAATTCCTCATCCCATTATCAGATCTCAACCTAATACATAAAAGGTCTTCCCAAAAGGAAAGATCCCCTTGAGCTTGGGAACAAAGTGGAGAGAAGCAATTAGGTGAATCGCATGCTGTTTTAGCAAGATTTTTTTTTTCAAGAGTAAACTGAGAAGAGCTTAACTTAAAGAAAAAGAAACTTGCCTTGAAATGGCAATCCCTCAAATGCCCAGAGATGATTCCAAAAGCTTGAGCAGGGGAAAGCAAATAAAAAAGGGAAAAGATAGAAAGAGCAAGGTTCCAATTAACATTATTGACTTTTCATTTTATGCGAGATCCGGGGAATTTAACAACGTACCTATTTCTGTTACGACAGCATTTGTCAGGCGAGTGCAGCTGCAAACGCAGGATGCCCAGTTCTGACTGCACACCTGACACCAACTAGTAACTCTAGGCCCATAACAAGGCCATATAAAAGGCATGTGAGACACCTTGGCCCCAGCTATAGAACATCAGTTTCACTTTTATAGAGAACTCCCTTTTTCAAAAAGCATTTATAGGTGATTTAAAAACCAAATGTACACTCTATGGGCAGTATCAAATGGGCCACCAAGACACACAAAAGTATCCAGAGGCGAGATTTTATTCTGACCACTTTTAAAGGAGCTTTTCAGAACACTTGGGAAATAATGAGGATTTAAAGAAATGCCACTGCTAGTTCGATAATAATTCCTGGAGGCGGGGAAGAATTTCATTTACCCTTCTCCAGGGGGGTTGTATATGCATTTGAAATGAAACATGTTCTACACTTGTTATGTTTGAGAGCTAACCATAATGCCCATGATACCTTAGCAGAGATGAGACAGAATCCGTGGTAGCCCTCTCTCAATGGACACTGACTTGGAAGGCAAACTTTTCCCTAAGTTGTATATTTTTGGATGCTAATGATTGCTTCTTTACAATTAGTCTTGACAATAATAACACCTACCTCCCAGGGTTGTTGCATATCTCAAATGAGATATCTGTAAAGTTCTTAGCACTTAGCATTTATGCCCAGCATATAGTGGGCACTTAATAAATGATTTTTGTCTTTACATAAGCACTTACTATGTGTCGGGCACTTTATGAGTCATTGGGAATATAAAGACAATGAATGATAATCCTTATTTATAAAGAGCTTATTTTCTAATGCAAAAAAAATGAGGAAGTACGTACTTTTTTTCTATATATGTATATGTGTGTCTGTAAATATAGAGTAAATGTAAAGGAATATAGAATAAATATAAAAGAGATAAATGTAAAGTAGTTAAATATTATCCTCTTCGTTCAGCCAAACTGGCCAACTTGCTGTTCCGTGAATCCACCATTACATCTCCTTTCTTATACCCATCACACAAATGACCCCTACCTTTTTATATCTTTACCTTCACCTCTTATAATCTCTAGCTTCCTTCAATGCTCAGCTCAGGTGCCATCTCCTAAAGGAAGCCCTTTCTGACTTCTATAACTTCTAGAGGTCTTTCCCTCCTTAAATTTTATTGTATTTACTTATGTGAGTACATACCTTATTGCTCAGTAAAATGTAACATTGAGGTGTGTGCTTTTACTAGTAAATCAGAAGACACAATTAATTCAAAGTGAAGACATTTAATGAAATAATATAAGAGAAAACATAAGAAAAGAAAAAGTTTTCCCTTAAACTTGGTGTATACTCACCCATAAATAGATATAATATTGATAGTAAGGATAGACACATGTACAGAACACATGTGGAGAGGCTCAGATGTAATCCTAATCCTAATATTTCCTTTCTTCCATGCACGTATAGGGAACATTTGTGACCAGGGCACACATGTGGCAGGGCACAAAATATAGGTAGCGTGCATGGCCAGGTCATGTGCATGTCTGATTAAGCAAGGCTGCCATTGTATTCTTCTGATATTAACATACGATTCCTTCTAGACCTGTTTCGTGTTGCTCTCAAGTAATTTCTCCCAAGTATTACTCCCTACTGGCCTCATGTGGTTGCTTCTGAATGCTGTTCTTTTGATCCCATGATTCTATGCCTTCACTAGTCTTAGGGCTGTGGAATTTTTCTATAATACCAGTTTCTGGGCTACATATCTCTTCAGGTTGTCTTCTGACCTGTAACTTCCTTACAAGAGTATGTAGTGACTAGAAAGCCTCTCCTAAAAAATAGCATGATGTTATCCCTTTAAGTATCCTTAGTTAAGATTTTGTAACTTTTGAAGTTTTTTTTTTCTTCCATCAAGATTTGGAACACAGTCTGCTGCAAGGAATTAACTGACTTTGGCTAGAAATTCATGATATCTTCCCCAGCTTTACATGCAAGTGAATTTGAGCCTGAACAAAAGTTAAGAAGAGGAAAATCATTATTTTCTAACCACTTGGAAAGCAGTCATGGCTTTATTATGTGTCAGTGGCTGGCAACAAGCTTCTCAGACTTCGAGTAGCCCTGAAGCATTCAAATGGCACCAGAAATGAGGACAGCTAACCACTTCTGGAGAATTGTGCTGAGATTGGAACACCACTGTTTGGGAACCACATTGATAAGCTGGAAAACAACCAGAAGAGTGTAATCAGAATGATGAAAGAATTTGACTTCATGTTATATGAGCATCAGTTAAGGGATCTAGAAATGTTTTAGCCTGAAGAAGATAAAAGCCAAGAAGGAAAATGATTGCTTCAAGTACCTAAAGGACTGTCATGTGGAAGAGAGTTTAGACATGATCCTTTTGGATCATAAGGGTAGAAATGAGAGCATTGGGTAGAAGTTGCAAAGAGACAAACAAATTTGATTTAAGAAAAATCCCAACAATGAGAATTACACAAAAGTGAAATGGGTTACTGTAGGAGGTAAATTATTCCACTTCACTGGGGCTCTTCAAGCATAGATTTGATGATCATTTGTTGAGCATGTTTTTATATGGTCTGGACCAGATGGCCACTGAGTTCTCTTTCAACTCTGAGATGTGGAAATACTAACGATAGTTCCCATTTCTGTAGTGTTTTAAAATTACTAGAAACTTTCTTCACAGCAGCATTTATGGGAAGAGAATGAATATATTGTTGTCCTAGGTTATGGATGAGAAAACTGAGGGTCTAAGATTTTTTCCAGGGCCATATAGCTAATTAGTGTCAAATACTGAACTTCAAATTAGGGTTTTTCTGGATCCAAAACCAAGCCTTCTATACCTCAAGTGGTACAGGAGAATACAGATCTCAAAGATCATTAAGTCATTTCATTTCATCAGAATTCCCCCTCCCCAGACCACCAGCAAAACTCTCACTAATGCCACTTTAGTTTGTTTGTCTGTGTGTTTAATAAATGACAATATTTGCTCTACTTCAGTGAGTTCTAGTGTAACATGACAGAAAGAACTTTGGACTTCTACCCAGAAAAGACTCGGGTTTGGATCCCATGAGTGGCACTTACTAGCTACAGGATCATATGCAAAGTACTAGACCTAGCTTCAGTTTCCTCCTCAATAAAATCAGAATAAGAAGAACTGTAGAACTCACCTCAAAGGGTAGGTATGAGGCTCATGGAAAATAGACTATTTAAAGTGCTATAAAAGTGTTTTAAAATGAGTGGGTAAGTATTCTAGACATACACATGGTTTCAGTTGATGTTAGATATCTCTTTTAAGTGAAAGAGCTAATAGCTTTGCCAGAAGGCATACCACACTGTCATCTTTATTTAAGGAGAAAACATGGCACCAGTTGGTGAAAACAAAATAAGAGTGACATAATGCTAGATACCTTTTTCAAGAAGGAAAATTTCAGAGGATCCCAAAGGAAGATCTGCCTTTGATTCACTGGGCAAATGGCTGGGCTGCTAAGGATCATAGATTTAGATATAGAAGGGACCTCCAAGATAGTATAATCCAGCACCTTTATTTTATATGATTCAGAAACTGAGGTCTAGTGAGGTAAGACAACTTGTTCAAAATCTTACATATTGACTGGTGAAGCCAAGATGCAAACGCAAGTCCTCTGGCTCCAAGGGTTTTCATGGTGGGGGGGAGGGATTGTTTCTTTGTTTTACCACACTACACTGCTATTCACCTATTTTTGGAAGTAGAATTAGCAAAGTGCCATTGTTTGCCTTTGGAGAGTAACTACCCAGAACATAGAATCACAAAATTTCCAGAGTTGAAAGGGACTATGAGTTCAACTCAGAAATAAAGTTAAAATTCCATTTCAAAAAAAAATCCCTCTCAAAGATACATGGCAAGTGGTCACCTAGCCTTAGCTAGAAGGGATGGAAGAACTCACTACCCTAAAGTTATCTTATTCCAATTTTAGGAATTGAAATCATTATAAAGGTTTTCCTGCTATCTAAAATGAAATTGTCTCTTTTCATCTTATACCCATTATTCTCATTTTTGTCCTAATCCTATTCCGTAGTGGTAATAGTGGAAAAGAAGAAGCTTTGAGTTAGCAGAAAAAAAGCTGAACTTGGAGTCAGAAAGACTTGAATTCAAACCCAATTTCAAAAATTTATTTCGATTTAATTCAATATAACAGGCATTCATTTCTGGAATTCTAGACCTGAACTCTGGTCTCTGAGATAAGTAAGAACTACCAGATATTTTACAAGGACAGTCAACAAGATATTTCTTCTCATTTGGAAAAAAAATAATTGGTGTCCATATATGCAAGATTAACATTAGCCAGGTTCTTCACCCTAAACATGGCTTGATGAATGTGAAGAAAAGAAATTTGTAAGGCATCAGGAGAGCCCACCAAAGTGCAAGAAGCTAGTTCTGTTATGTCTATTTTTACTTTTGAGTGATCCCCAAAATATCTATTATGTCCCCATGTTAAACTTTTTCCTTTTCTCTTTCATAGACACCCAAAACACCCCTCTGTTTCAGCAACTACTACCAAGGGAAACATTCAACCTCTGTCACCACAGATCTGAATCGCCTTCAGATATGCTACCAAAAAATGAGTAGGAAATAAACTCATAGGATCACATATTTAGAGCCAGATAGATCTGTAAAGATCATATAATCCAACTGTCTCACATTACCAGAGAAGGAAACTAAGGCCCAGAGAACTTTACTGGCCTGCAGTGGGAAAACTGAGATTCTAGCCCCAATCCTCTATTTCTAGATCCAATACCTTTTTCATGATCATATGAAAAAAAGAGAATAGGTTCAAATGGAACATTGGTAAAGGGAGCATAGGACCTCTGGCATATCTGAGCTATAACAGGACATTCTAGAGAGAGGCAACCAGAAAAGCAAAGATTCCTGAGAATAAGCCATATGAGGACTAGTTGAAGAAACAGGTAGCCTGGAAGAAAGAATATTTAGGAAGAAAATGGTAGCTATCTTCATGAATCTGAATCACAATCACAAGGGAAGGAGATTATAATCTATCTTCTTGTCCCCAGAGGACACAATGAAAAGCAATGGGAAGAAATAGCAGAGGCAAATTTAGGCTTGATATAAAGAAGCATTTCCTAACAATTAAAGGTAATAAAAAGTGGAATGGCTGCCTCAGGAAGTCATGGGTATTTCTTATCTTTTTGAAAAGGTTGGATGACCTTGTTCAAATACAATTAAGGTGGGATGGCCCCTAGCTCCTTTCCAACTCCAATTTCATGATGCTGTGACCCAAGGCTTGGCTTCATCTTATCTTTCTTTTTGTGTAAATGAATGAGTGAATGAATAAGTGAATTAATGACAAAATGAATATCATTGATTAAGCACTGACTATATCCATTCACTGCTAAGTACCATGTGAAACAACCAAGCAAGATAGTCCCTACCCTTAAGGAGATTAGATTCTTATAGGAGAAGACCACAAAAAAGAAAGCTAGAGATGAAAAGCAGGGCAGGAGAATGGGCAAGAGGACATAAGCAAAGCAGCAGGTTTTAGAGATGTGTGGGAAGAAAGTACCATGTTTTCAAATCTGCACTTCTTTGCTTTTTCCATTGAACAAACCCTGTTAGTAAACAGTCAACAATCATTCATTAGGTAACTAATAGATGTCAGGCACTGTGCTAAGCTCCAGGGATACACAGGAAAGCAAAAATACCATCCCTACTCTCAAGGATTTCACAGACTAATGGGGAAAACAATTATGTGAAAACAAGAGATAGAGAAGATAAATTGGAGATTACTCATGAAGAGAATGAACTAGTATTAAGGGGGATCAGAAACAGTGTCTTGGAGCAGGTAGGATTTTATCTGAAGAAGGCCAGGGAAGCCAGGAGATGAAGATGAGTAGAGAGAGAATTCCAGGCATGGGGGACAACCAGTGAAAATGCATGATCTCAGGGGATGGAGTGCCTTCTTCCAGGAAGAGGGCAGAGTCACTGGTGTAAGTGATTGGCTATGGTATAAGAAGACTGGCTAGAAAAGTAGGAAGAAACCAGGTTGTGAAGGGCTATAGAAGCTACATGGGGATTTAATATTTGTTGATGGAGGAAATAGGGAGCCACTGGAGTTTACTGAATGAGGGCTATGCTTGAGGAAGAATAGACTAGAGTGGGAAAGGACTTGAGGCAAAGAGACCAAGCAGAAAGCTATTGCCATAGTCCAGGAAGGAGGGAATTCATCATAATAACATATAATTTACAAGCAAAAGTGTGTGTCTTGGTTCATCTTTTTACTATTTGTCCCTCTCGTGGGCAAAATTCTGATTGAAATTCATCCAAGAGTCCTATGATCACATCTGAAGGCCAAATTGGGCCCATTGCATTTGAGTGAATATGGTTAGACAGATGTGAGATGGCTCCCTCCCAGGAGTCTCTTTTAATTGGTATTGTGGCTTTGGAGAAAAACATTACCGGTAGTATTTGTAATGCTCAGCAAATGCCCTAAAAATGGCCCCTGGGACTGTGTATCGATTCTGTAGCTAGCATGCCAACAAGAAAAGTCAGTGAGTGAAATCCTAATTCTATGTTATAAATTAACTCTGGGACTTAGGAAAGCTCCCACTCTCCATGCACTTGAGATTTCAATTCATTTAAATCTTTCAAGAGCCAAACATGGGCCTGGGATCTTTAAAAACTCCATGCCAGCCTGAGGAGTCTGGTTTCCCAATGACAGTAGCTGCCTCCAACATTCCACGGGCTCCCATTTTCTGCTGTGAGCTATGATTATTTGGTGTAAATAGAGTGCCCTTCCGCCTGAGTCAAACACATTTAACTCAATCAGCCAAGTTATTGTTCTGAGGCCAGAATGTCTCCATCTCATATCTCAGTTTTTGTCTCTCTTATTATATGTGCGCAATATTAATTTCTAGCCCTGAGTGGCAGAATCCTTCCAGCACCATAAGAAGATGGGAGAAATGAGGGGGATGTCTACTGAGTTCTCCCCTGACATGCCTTTTCATTTCAGCAGTCATAGCATAGCGGGAAAGCAAATATTACAGGCTCGAGTTAAGTTCCATAACTAATCCAATAAATGACAGAAGCTTCCATTCCTCGGCAATTTTCATTTGGGCTGCGTTCCTTCTTCATTGTATTTTTTTCATTTCTTTATGTCATGAATCTACTAAAGTAAAAACCTTCAGGAACCAAAAATTCATTATGATCCAGGCTCCATTTATAGAGCAAAAATAGTGGGCTCTCACAGCAACTCCTATGTCAATTTAATCCAAACATAAATACACGTCTTTGCTGCAGGAGTCTTTAAGCTGAAACAGTAAAATAGTGAAACATGGTACAAAAAAAAAATGCGACCAAGATTTGTTTTCATCTTCTTCTTTCACAAACTAGGAGAAATACTGCTCAGTTCCTCGTTGCTTGTTCCTAGCAAGAGAAAGAAAATGACCTCCCACCACTACACATGCAAAATGTAGAGAACTTTGACTTCTAGTAAAGAGTCACTTAAACACGTGTAGTAGGTTCTCTGCACATAGCTAGGCTGCTGGGGTTTGCCTGGTCATTAATGGTGGAGTCTGGCAAACATACACATGAACACATTCATACACAAAAACACTCAAAGAAAAATTCAAACTTACTGACATTTTATTCTCCAATGTTTTTTTTTTTTTCAAATTTTCTTGCGTTGTGTTTTTGGACTGGATCTATGATATTGCAAGTTAAAATATCATTATGACATTGTTGCAGGGTAGCTGGGTGTTGCAGTAGATAGAGCACCAGTCCTGAAGTCAGGAGGTCCTGAGTTCAAATCTTGTCCCAAACAGTTACTCAAATACATGATCTTGAGCAAGTCATTTCACCTCTGTTTACTTCAGTTTCCTCATCTGTAAAATGGGGGATAATAATGGCATCTACATCACCAGGTTGTTGTGAGGGTCAAATTAGATCATAATTGTAAAAGCTTTTAGCACAGTACTTGGCATATAGTAAGTGCTATGTAAATGCCAGTTATAAATATAATAAATGAACTTCTGAGACCACTAGGTGGCACCACAGAGCACAGAGTGCTGGGCTTTAAGTCAGGAAGACTCATTTCCCTGAGTTCAAATCCAGCCTCTGACACATAGTGTGTGACCCTGGGCAAGTCACTTAACCCTGTTAGCCTCAGTTTCCTCATCTGTAAAATGAGCTGGAGAAGGAAATGGCAAGCCACTCCAGTATCTTTGCCAAGAAAATCCCAAATGGGGTCAAAAAGTGTTGGGCATGACTAAAATGACTTAACAACAATGAAGGGGATTTCTGGTAAGGAAATTTCTTCAATCAAAGCAGATTGGCCATTACTCTGCAAATTATAGTCTGAAAGTTGGCTAGGTCACTGAGTGGTTAAGTGACTTACCCAGAGTCACACAGCTAGGATGTATGAGAGAGGAGCTTTCTATTCGCCAAACCATACAGTCTCTCTCCAACAACTTAGTTATTTATTTGTTTTTATGGATTTATATGGATTTGTGATCTACTGTTCAACTCAACCACCTGGGAGAGACATTGCTAACTTTAAAGGGTAGAACAGTGGAAAGAGCCCTGCTAACAATTAAAGAGTATTTTAGGTTTGCAAAGTTTTTTACATTTATTATTTTAGCTGAAACTCATGATGAAAATTCCCTGAGCAGGTACTGTTCATTTTTAATTCAGATCTCTGATCCCATGGGTATAAGGAACTTCCAGATGAGGGAGCTCCCTCCTCCCACCAATAAAGGCCAATTTATAATGTTAATACCACTACTGCTGCTGCAGCTGCTGCTACTACTTCTGCTACCAATAATAACAAATATAACATAATGTAATACAACATGTAATTAATATGATAAGATGTGATATAATTTAAACAAAATAACAATATTTTAAGGTTTGTGAAGAACTTTACATAAGAGCATAGATTTAGAGCTAAAAGGGATTTTCTCAGAAGCCAAGTCCAAGCCCTTTATTTTAGAAATGTGGAAAGTGAGGTATAGAGAGTTTAAGTGACTTGCACAGGGCCATAACACTATTTAGGGAGCAGCCACTCATCAAGTATTTATTTAACATTTGCTATGTACCAGGTACTGTGCTAAGCTCTGGGGATACAAAAAAGTCCAAATAAGTCATTTCTGCTCTCAAGGAGAGGTGCATTCTAACGAGGTAGATGGGTAAAATTATTGGGTATATCCAAGATCTGTCTTTTACTCTTGTTGTTCAGTTGTTTTCAGTTGTGCCCCACTCCAATTGTTCAATCCAGCTAATTGGGGCCATTAAGTATGAAAGAAAACAGTTCTACTGATCTAAAAATCCTCTGCGAGTTTCATTATATAACAATATAGTATAGCGAGGGTCCTGGTGACCCTGTAATATAGAGAAAGGCTGAAAACATCGAGGATGTTTAGTCTAAAGAAGACTTGTAAAGAGTGGGACAGAAACATGGCTGCTGAATCCTAGGATTTGAAGAGTTATCATGTAGAAGAGTATATAGACTTGTTCTGTTAGGCTCCAGAGAGCACAACTAGGAACATAGGTAGAAGCTATTGATTGGCAGGTTGGGGCTTGACATAAGGAAAACCTTCATAATGATGAAAGCTTTCCAATGATAGAATGGGCTGTTTGGAAAGGTGATGGGTTCCCACCCCATGGAAGTCTTCCAATGAGGGTTGGATGGTATCTTTCTTATCTGGGTACTTGGAGGAAGGGATTATCAGTCAGGCACATGTTGGTTGGGCTAGATAGATTGTGAGATCACTTCTATCTTAGAGATGCTGTGATCTATGTCATCAGTGTCAGGGGGTACCAGGATTTCCAAGAAGCAAAAGTGAAGGAGGGCATTCCAGGAAGAGAATACAACCTGCACAAGGGCATGAATGGAGGGGCAGTGGAATGTCTTTTAGAGGTTACAGTAAGTAGTTCAATTTGATGGAATACAAAGTGCATTAGTGGGGCACACTGGGAAATTAATTTGAAAAAAAAATTGATTGGAACCAAATGGGGAAGGGCATTAAATGTCAAGCCAAAAAGTTTGTGTTTTGTCTTAGAAACAATAGAAACTCAGAGAAGATTTTTGAGCAGATTAGCATAGTCAGACTCATATTTTTGGACTACCAATTTGGCAGCTCCATGACAGACAGAATAGAAGAGTACAATCAATAATTCAATCAAGATGCTGCTATAATTAAAACAAGAGATAACGAGGGCCTGAACCAGAGTAGACAGAAGTGGACAGATGTCAGAGATGTTGAAAGGTAGAATGGAGAAGACTCTCTTCTCCCATGAGAAATGGGAGAGGAGAGAGAGAAAAGAATGGAAGATGACTCAAGGTTGCAAACTTGAAAAATTGGGAAGATAGCAGTGTCCTTGACAAAAAGAGGGGAGTCTGGGAAAGGCACAGATTTAGAGCAAAAGAGTACCATTTTTGGACATTTTGAATTTGTTTCTAAGACATCCAGATTGAAATGTCCAATAGGCAATTAGTGTTGAAAGCATGATGCTCATAAGAGGATTTGTGCTGGATGTCTATCTACGTATATCCTTATATCTATATGTATAGATACACATATCTGTATCAAGGTAGATTGATTGACACATAGATAGATGTAATTGTCATCTGCATAGAGATTATAACTAAATCCGTGGGAGCTGGTATGATCACCAAGGGAAATAGAGAAGAGAGGGTCCAAGATGCAACTTTGGAGAACATCCACAGTTATGGGGCATGTTTTGAAGGTAGATAAAGGTTTGAAAGATATCCTTTCTCATGGGGAGCATCTGAAAGGGTTTCATAAAGAAGGTGGTATTTGAGCATGTCCTTGAAGAAAAAGGAAGATTGTGGTAGAGAAAGATGTGAGAGAATATTAAAATGTGCAATGAGAAAATTAAAAAAGTGCAGAAACAGAAACAAAGACCTGGGGATGGAGAAACACAGAACTTGTTCAGCAGAGTGACTGGGACTCGATATAGAGATTTGGGAAGAAACTTTAGTAGAGGTATGATAACTGAGTTCAAGAAACCTAATGGAATTTCAAGAAAGAAAGTATATAGAGTAAAGAGAAATGTGCTCAGGAAAGATCCCTGGGATAGACATGCATAAAAGGCAAGAGATGGATGGTGGTCCTACCAAGGAGACTGAGGAGTCGTTAGCCACAGTAGAGCCATAAGAGAATGGTGTCACCAAAACCCATGGAAGAGAGAGTATGCTGGAGGATATAATGATCAGCCACATCCAATGCTGCAGAAAGGTCAAGAGGAATTCAGAAATTGATTTAGTAGTTGACAGATTGCAAACTTTCAGAGAGTAGTTTCATTTCACTTTGGAAGTCAAATTATAAGGAATTGAGAAATGAACGGGACATGTAGTGGAAGAAACGATCATAAATGACTTCTAGGAATTTGGCTGGGAAAAGAGGAGATGGCAGGGTCAAGTGTATGTTTTGTTTTCTTTCTTTTTGAAGGATGGAGGAGATATGGGAATATTTGAAGGCGAACAGGAAGAAGCCAGTAAATAAAGAGAGCTTGAAACCCAAGTAAGAATAGAGAATGATTGAAAGGTAAAGGTCCTGAAAGAGACAGGATAGTATAGTAGAGGGTTTGACCTTGGCAGGGAGAAGGGCTAGCATTGCCTCTGTGGCAACTAGACCAAAGGAGGCAATAATGGGGCATATCAGTAAGAGAATGTGAGATGTAGAACTACAGAAAAGAAAGTAGCTTACAACAGATGGTCTCTACTTACCTTAAAGTACAAGAGAAAGTCCTCTACTGGAAGGGATGGTGGTGATGAAGGTGATTTGAAGAGACAAGGTGGTTTGTAACAAACTGTAAAGAATGTGACAGGGAAGCAAAATGGGAGGAAGAGCCAAAGCATCATTATGCAGCAGTGAGAAGCTATTTCTAATCGTGTGTGTGTGTGTGTGTGTGTGTGTGTGTGTGTGTGTGTGTGTGTGTGTGTATAACATCAATTTATCCTGAACCCAGGAAGAATGGTGATATGATTTTCTCTATGAAAATTTATGTGCAACTAGGAACAGAGGAGGATGATGGTAAGGGTAGTCAAAAGGGAAATGGACAACATTGTTGAACTGGTTTGCTGCCTCAAGATTTTTAAGAGTGGAAAGTGAGAACCAGAGATGTGAAAGATAGGAAAAGAGAGAACATATAGTTCAATGTGGTCTTCCTAAAGTGTGGTTCCCAGAGCTAAAAACAACATTCCGGGTGTGATCTAACCAGAGCAAAGTAGAGCAGTACAAGCATATCCTAGTCCTGGGCAGTGTGTCTCTCTTAATAGCACTTAAAATACTGGTACCATTATTTAGCTGCAGTATCATACTGATTTTCCTTATGTTGATCCTATTTTAAAAATGCTGTGGGAGGGGAAGAGAAGGGAGGCAAAGAGAATGAGTGTTATTATACCAATTTCATATATCAGGAAACAGAGACGCAGATCACTTAAGTAACTAGCTTGTGGTCCCACAGCTGGCGGATTTCTGAAAAAGGATCATAGGCTCACAGATTTTGAGTGGGGAGGGACTTCAAGAGGTTATCTAGCCCAACTTTCTCACTTTAAAGATGAGAAACAGGCCCCAAAATGTGAAGTTATTTGTCCAAGTTCACATAGGCAGTAAAGAGTAGAGTCTGGATTCAAACCCAGATCCTATGACTCATGCTGCTTCTCTGCAGGTTTTCAGGCTCCAGGCTCAGCTTCTCTTTTGTACTGCATAGAATATTTTCATTATGTCACAATAAAATTCTACTTGCTAGAAAGCAGACCCTTTATTCTTTAGATTTTTTTTAAATGATTTTTTTCTGGTAGCTCTCCTGGATAACTCTTGCACCTATAACTACTGTACCTACCTGCCTACTGTGCCTGTACAAAATGTCAGTGTGGGTTACTATAATGGTCTTTAGAGCTCCCAATTCTTACCACCTTCCTGAAGAGTGCGCGCTGTGCCTGCTACCATAATTAACACTGCCTAACAGATCCTACTCTGTCATTATCCAAATTTGAATGAACACAGGTGTTTTGGCCCAGAATTGCTCCCCATGGATACAAAATTCTGTCCCCTTCTCCTTTCTTAGTTCTCATTCTCATTTTCATCATCTCTGATGGTAGGTGGAACAACCAGAGAAATGAGTGACATTCTCACCCAGACAGGTGCCCAGGCTAGACAAAAGGCAGTGAAATGCCAGTCTGTGACAGTGACTGACCATCTTCTCTGGACAAATTTGCTTTTGACGTAAGCAGACTTTTCTCTTTCTCCTAGAAAACATTTTACTTGACAACTGTGGGTTCATTGACTCAGGACTCATAAGAAATAGGGGACAATTTCCATCATTTGGGCTTGTTGAAAAGAAGATAGGTCTAAATTAATGGGAAGTCTGAATTATAGAAGAGTTTAATGCTCACTAATAGGCATACACCCTGTATACCCCAAGAAGTTCAAAGACAAAAAGATCCCACACACACCCAAATATTCCTAGTAACACATTTTGTAGTAGTACAGAGTGAGAAAGTCATCAGATGGTCATCAAGTAGTAAATAGCTAGACAAGTCAGTGTACATGAAAGTAATAAAATGTTATTGTGCCTTAAGAAATTACTGTGATGAATAAAGCATGGGAAAACTTAAATGAATTGATGCAGAGTGAAATCAGCAGAACCAGGACCACAATAAACACTACTATAACAATAAAAAGGAAAGAACAAAAATATATAACAAAACTAAACACTGTAATTTTAATAAACAAACTTAATGCTTGAGTAATTTACAAAGAGAAACTTCCCTTATTTCTTTGCAAACATAAGGGCTATGGATGTAAAACACTGCATATGCTGTCAGATCAGGTTAGTTTTGCTGAATTTTTTGTTTTCTTTTTATATTTCATTAGAAAATGTGGTTCACTGGGGGCTGGGGGAAAATATGTGTGGAGATGAAGATGATTGCTAAAAAGAAAAGATATTTTTAAGCCGTACTACTTTTAGCATATCTAGTAACTCAAAACTAGATTAAAGTGTTGCCTCAAAGATGGTCTCAAGTCACTTGTTTATTATGACTAGGGAGTATTTGTAATTAGCATATAAATATTTAATGTCAATGCATGTTTGCGATCTTAATCCCACCTTCAATCTTGTTTAGACTATTAATTTGCACTTCTCTCTTTGATTAAACAAATCCTTTCTTTATCAATTTCTGCCCAAAATTGACTCTAACCTCGCCAAATACAAATTAAGAAGGTTTTATTATACTCCAAGAAGCTTTCAGAAAATTAGTTTAAAAGAATCATGATACTGTGGGTAAAGGATCTAGCACAACTTGGAACCATAAAGCCCTGAGTTCAAGTCCTGACTCTGACACAAACTGGCTGCATGATCATGTCCAAGTTATCTTACCCCAAATCACTTCTCCCTCACTAGACTTAAGCCACTTGAGGACAGGATTGGTTATCCACAGCACTTCTCCAGTCATCCTGATCTACATCTTGCCACTGGACCCAGATGACTCTGTAGGAGAAAATGAGACTGGTGACTTTGCGCAGCCCTTCTTCGCTTAAATCCAATTCACTTGCAAGTCATGGAATCATCTTCCTGATGTCATGGTCCTCTTTGAGAATGAAGGACAAACAACAATAATGCCTAACACATAGTAGGTGCTAATAAATGCTATAGACTTGACTTGATGTAAGCTCTTGATGCCACTAGCAACTGTCCAAAATAAGGTACAGAGAAGTTACCTGTTTGCATTGGTGGAGGAAGTTTCCACACTGGGAGTTTCCCCTACATAAGGGATATGTCTAGACTCCTATCATCTACCCACCTGTGTCCTGTCAGTTATTGCAGAATAAGAGTTTTGTGCCTTGTTTTCAAATAAAGCACCTAAAATCCAATAATTAATTGGGTTTTTACGAAGCAGTTCTTTCTATTTTCTCACGGCAGAATAAGAACTTTCTTATATTCATCAGCACCCGAGCACCTGGCTCTCTTAAGCTAGCCACCTTGCTGAGCAAACAGCTTTCATCACTAAAATTCTGCTACCTAGAGACATCATAAGAGCTAAGTCATAAGAGTGCAGTCAGGTTTTGCAAATTGTATTTCTTGCATTATCTCAGCTGATCACCACAACAGCCTATAAAGATATCTCAGATATCATTATTCCCACTTTACAGATGAAGAAACAGTGTCTTGGCAAGGTCAAGCAATTGACCTGTTGCCAATTTCCAGCCACCAAGCATTGCTGCCAAGATGAATCCATATCTGTCCTGGCATCACCCTTCACTGTACCACATGACACCCTGCAGCCCTTCGAAGGAGAAATTGATCTGTCAGGCTTTTATTCAAAGGAACAAAACATTGGTAACACAAAGACACAGTTGGAGAAGAGAAAAGAGGTGAGGAGAGAAAGGAAAAGAAGAGCAGAGGAGAAGAGAAGATGGGAGGGGAGGGGTGGGGAGAGGAGGAGAGGAGAGGAAAGTAGAAGGGAAGGGAGGGGAGGGGAGAGGAGGGGAGGAGTTTCCACCTCCTTCCAGGCAACCCTCCATGCTATGTGTCCTTGAAACTTTCCAAGATCTCTTCTCTTAAGAGGTCAAGCTTCTGCTTCATTTGTACTTTATCTACATTTCCTTTTGTAAGTGCAAATCCAATTCACTTTTCTGCACATGGCACTTTCCAGAAACTATTAACCTGCTGAAGAGGCCCTCCATTAAATCACCTTCAGCTCCAGTGTTCCTGTGTCAAAGCTCAGTCATGGAATTGGAGACAGACAGATACAACGAGGAAAGTCTGCTCCCTCCAGCCAAAGCACTGATGTGCATAGTTGAGCAACAGAACTGAGTGACACCCCTTGATTCCCTTCTATCCCCTGAGACAGGTGAAATCATGAGCCAGCAACACAAGCTCTTGCTTTGTCTCATGTGAAAGCTATGAAAGCAATCTTTTTTTTCCTTCAGCATAGTAAATAGCTTTGTCTAAAAAAGTCAGCAACAACAAAACAACCCAAGTCCCTAGGAGAGAATGCAAAATAGGAGTCATTAGTTTCCAGTTTAGTCTTTGCTTGAAGTGAAGCATGAGAGATGTCCCCCCAATATTTACTCTAATGATACCCAGTGCCGTGCCTTAGAATTCTGTTCTATTCCATCTTTAGTAGCTTTGAGATCACCAACTAGAAGCCATGTGACTTGGGTGTGCAGGTCCTGTGAAAAGCACAACTGTCATTAAACTATGGTTCCCCAGATACCAAACAAGGTCTGCACAGGAGTGGCCCAATGAGCTGGATCTGAGATGCTCATCATTTTTAAAGTAATGAGCGACATTAAAATGGGTGAAAGACAGTGAGCTGTCCTGGTCAAGCCACATCTAGCATATTACGTTCAGTTCTCAGACCCACATTTTAGTGTAATAGACTTTCTTGCGAGGCTTGGCTTGGCTGACTTGAGAAGGGGCTCATGTCGCTATAGATTCTGTGAGAGGTATGTCTTCCCAGTTCAGAAAAGTAGCAATATGAGAACTGGAAGGAGTCTTCTGCTACAGTGGACTTATAAAAATGTCTCTCTCCAAAGAGGACAGAGAGGACAGGGAGGAGAGTTTCAAGGTTTTCACTGGATCCATGGAGCATCGACATGGCTGCCATATGAGTAGTAGCTATCTAGGTAGGTGCCTACTCAAGCCTGTGTCTCTGGGGAAATGGGAGAGATGTCATTCAGTCATTTCCAGTTGTGTTCAACTCTTCATGACCCCATTTGGGATTTTCTTGGCAAAGATACTGAAGTGGTTTGCCATTTCTTTCTCTAGATAATTTTACAGATGAGGAAACTGAGGCAAACAGGGAGAAATCAATTGCCCAGGGTCACACAAGTAGTAAGTGTTTGAGGCCAAATTTGAACTCAGAAAGATGAGTCTTCCTGACTGCAGGGTCGCTATTCTATCCACTATGCCCTCACTTAGCTGCCCTATGACATACCTATGTCCTATCTAGATCAAAATGTCCAATGACTAGTTGATGATATAGAGCATATTTCAGGAGAGAGACTAGGATTGGATATAAAGATATGAAAATTATATCTACAGAGGTCATAATTTAATCCATGGGAATTGATGACATCACTAAGGAAGATAATTAGAAAAATAGTGGCAAAGTATAAGACAAGAGCAGCGATTGAAGATCAAAAAATGAAAACACAATAGTTCTCATTTCTTCCCTCAACTTTATTTCAGGTAGGTGTGAGTGGCATCCATTTCTAAATGCTTTTTAAAATATTTGTTAAAGATCAAATCTGACTGATCAAACCATGTCTCATAAACACCTGTGGCTAAGGATGTCTTGCATTTCCTTGTGTCCCTTTGTTTAAGGCATAAAGGCATGAGAATGCTGGAGGAGCCATGCAGTCTGTTAGAAAGCATTTATTAAACACTTACTACATAGGCACTGAACTAGATGCTTGGGATCTAGATGGTGAGATCCCAACCCACTCCACTCTCCAGGCCATTGTTAGAGAATTTTCCATCCCTAATTGTAATTCCAATTGTGTAATTACACATGTAATTACAGGTGTAATTACAATTCATTTGTGTATTTCATAAGTACATTTCTTTTTTTATAAATTTTATTTAATATATTTAGTTTTCAGCATTGATTTTCACAGGAGTTTGAATTACAAGTTTTCTCCCCATTTCTACCCTCCCCCCCACTCCAAGATGGCATATATTCTGGTTGTCCTGTTCCCCCGTCAGCCCTCCCTTCTGTCACCCCACTCCCCTCCCATTCCCTTTTCCCTTTCTTTCTTTTTTTTTTCAATGAATCAATTAACATTTATTAAGTACCTACTATGTTCTAGGCACTGTATTAAGGCTGGGGAGTCAAAAAGAATCAAAAGACACTCTCTGCCTTCAAGGAGTTTACAATCTTATGCAGACTTAGTACAGCATAGAGCAAGCACTTTATATTTCTTTTTTTTTTAATTTATTTTTGACATGTTTGGTTTTCAGCCTTGATTTCCACAGGCGTCTGAATTACAAATTTTCTCCCCATTTCCTCCCCCCCCCACTCCAAGATGGCGTACATTCTGGTTGCCCTGTTCCCCAGTCT
>CM053622.1:32982444-33017380 GCA_028646595.1 Phalanger gymnotis | reverse complement strand
GCCACATGCGTATCATTATGTGTAACCCTTCTACAATACTCATGTTGTGAAAGACTAACTATATTTTGCTTCTTCCTAACCTAACCCCCTTTATTGAATTTTCTCCCTTGACCCTGTCCCTTTTTGAAAGTGCTTGTTTTTGATTACCTTCATCCCCACCTGCCCTCCCTTCTATCATCCCCCCCTGTAAAATTTTAGATGTAGTATTGGAGGACTATTTAAAGCCCTCCAAAGTGCTATGGCATTGGAAGGTAATGAGTCTCACCTCCCTCAAGGTCTTCAAACAGAGGCTGGATAGCCACCAATTCAATTAAACATCCATTTCTAGATACTAAAGAGACAAAAACCATAATGAAACAATTCCTGCCCTCAAGGAGTTTACAATCTACTAAGCCCTTGATGAAGCTAATGGAAACAGAATTCTTATTATAGAATCATACATTTAGGGTTAGGAGGGAACCGAGAGGCCATCTAGTCTAAAGCCCTCATTTTACACAGGAGGGACTGAGACCAAAAGAGGGACAATAACTTGACCAAAGTCACATGACTCATAAGTGTCTGAGGCAATAATTGAATCCAGGTATTCTTGACTCCAAGCACAATATTCTAATCAACTACTGCCAGGGGTTATTAACTTATCCCCGTGAAAATTTTCCTTCATGTTTATATATACACAGGAATATATAACATATTCATATGCTTTCATACATGTATATATTTATATACTTTACATACATAACATATAATTAATGTATTCTGTTTTATATATTGATAGATTTCATTTACATATATGTATATATGTAACTATATTTAAATATAAATGATTTACTATAAAAACATAACTTTGAGAAAGAATCCCTAAGCTTTACCAGATCACCAGAGGGGTCCGTGACACAAAATGGTTAAGATCCCTTGTCTCACCCCACGATGCCTCTTATTCAGATATAGGCTAGACTAGAGTGCCTCTGAGCCTCTCCCTCCAAAGTCAACAAGTCTATGATTCTGTGCTGCATCGGAGGCACTGTGTCACTGGCAAGACAGATAAGGTGGACTGTTCCACGTTGCAGATGCATACATTCCCCTTAATAACAGGTCACGAAAAGCAAGGCTTTTAATTTTTCATAGTTATAGCTGGTGATTGACAGGTGCAATGACACCAAGGAATTTTCTGCAAGAAGATGAGACTTGTTTGTTATTTTGGAGAGGTTCCACAATAAAATAAATAAGTGTGCTCCCATTATTCAAATTCAATCTTAATTATTTCAGAACTTGTTCCAAACATCTCCGAGCCGGCTCATGATAATGAACTCCCCCGGCTTGTTTTCCTACAGCTTGCAATGTCATGCTGAATGGGCTGAAGCAAGAAAATGTTCCTGGGCTGAGAATTTATTTGAGCCAAAGCTCATTTGCTAATGTGACTTTCCTAGAGATGCTGAGACATCTCATTTTCTCCACCCCTCCTTGTTGATGGTGGCGAGGGTTG
Source organism: Phalanger gymnotis (assembly GCA_028646595.1). Classification (NCBI taxonomy): domain Eukaryota; kingdom Metazoa; phylum Chordata; class Mammalia; order Diprotodontia; family Phalangeridae; genus Phalanger; species Phalanger gymnotis. The sequence goes on along the minus strand of CM053622.1, from coordinate 33,015,897 downwards.
TGTTTCCAAAGACTTGAAGTGGATATACACAAAAAGTTCTCATTTCCTGGGGAAAGTAGCTTAGCTGAGAAGTCATGGAAAGATCTAGAAGAGAGACCATCTAATCCAACCTCCTCCTCTTACAGATGGAGAAATTGAGACCCAGAGAAAGGGACTTTCTTGTAAAGCTTCCTATATTATTATTATTACTTTATTAGCCTTTATTATATATTATTTCCTTTATTATTAGTCTTCCTTGACAATTTCATCTAATTCTATGCACATCTACATCATATATTTGTATATATACATATATGTATATGTAGTTCGTCAAATTTTTATTAGCCCGAGAGGTAATCACTTTCTATTTAAAACATGCCTTCACATAAACTCACACCTCTCCCAATGGGGAGGGCATGGATACCCCTACACGCATCAGACAGACCCGTTTGAGATTAGCACCGATACCCTCTAGGCTTAGTCCTAGGAGGAATACAAGTCTCCAATGTTCTGGCCCCTAACACTCTTCATTTAGCCAGCCTTTCACTGTCACTTTTATGCCTATAGTTCTTGTCTCTTTTTTGGACAGTCCTTCTCAGAAACTTCATTTAAAGCCATGCCAACCATTTCACTCTTTCACTCTCCAAGCTCTGGATCAACTCCCGGCTCTCTAGCCGTCTTTCACCATCATCCCATCTCTTCCCTTCCCCCAATTTTCTAGCTTATTTTAAATGCTTGTTGACTCAAAGTGATTTCAGAGGTACCTTGTGATTTTTATACATCCTCTCGTTGCTGTCCTTCCTTTCATCTTTTATACATGTCTATATTAGCCAATGAGGATTGATTAAGCACTTAACTATATTTCAAGTACTGTATTAAGTGCTGGAAGTGCAAGGAAAATGTAAAAACAAAAATAGCCTCTGTCCTCAGAAAGCTTGTATTCTAATGGTAAACACAACACATATACATCTACAGGATAAATATAAGGCAGATGCCTGGTAACCTTTGAGGGGATGGTACTGAGGGGATCAAGAAAGACCTCCTGGAGGAGGTGATGCTTAGGCTTAAATTTAAGGAAATATAATATTCCAGGCATGGGAAACAACCAGGTCAAAGAATGGAAGTGGGAGAAAGAGCATTGCGTATGACCAACAAAGTTAGCAAGTATGGCTGGATCTTAGAGTGTGGAGAGGAGAGGTGAGTGTGATAAGATTGGAAAGGTGGGAAGGGCCCAGATTATGAAGAGTTCTAAATGCCAAAGGACCTTAGTTACTTGGTGAGTCCCCTTTATATTCACTGTAGTTCTTTCAGATACTTGGCCTTTCTTCCTCCTCAATGGAATGTAAACTCCTTGAGGGCAGGGATGATTTCATTTGTGGTTTTGCATCCCCTGTGCCTGTCATATCTTAGTCTCTTAATAAGGTCTTGTTGATTGGTTGGAATAATTTGTATCTTCAGCATTTTATCCCTCAGAGATTTTCATCTCTGTTAGGATTAGTTATGCAAGGTCACTGGAATTATAAAGGGAAGAGCAGGGTTTCATTACAAGCTTTCTGAATGCACATGGATGTCTTTCCCCTATACCACCAGGCATTGTATTTTCTACCATTTGCGGGTACAAAACCAGGTCTGATCCTTTCTGCATCAGATGTGGTTCATACATAGCACAGAGTGTGACCTATACCCCTGGACAAATCAATATAATCATTTCTTTCATTCCCATGGACATAATAGCCCCGTTATTAAAGTGCCATTCAATATTAATCAATAGAGGCCCTTTCTGCATCATGCAAAGATGGAAAGGCATCAGTCTAAGAATTCAGGAGTCCTGCATTACAACTATGGCTCAAACAGCAAACTTGAAAAGTTGGCCATCATTTAAAATGGATCAATCTTACTTTCCCTAGCTACTAAATGGAATAATATTGTAGTCATTCAGTTGTTTCAGTCATGTCCAACTCTTTGTGAGCCCATTTGGGGTTCTATTGGCAAAGATAATAGAGTGGTTTGTCATTTGCTTTTCCAGTTCATTTTATAGATGAGGAAACTGAGGCAAACAGGGTTAGGTGACTTGCCCAGGTTCACACAGCTAGCATGTATCTGAGGCCAAATTTCAATTCAGGTCTTCCTGACTCTAGGCCCAGCTCTCTATCCTCTGAACCACCTAGATGCCCTGGAATAATAGAAGCTGGTTAACAATTCCAGACTAACCAGGTCACTAAAATAACAGGGTTTGAAGGGACCTCAGTAGCCAGCTGGCTTAAACTTGCCTTCAACAAGAATACACTTGACAACATGTCCAAAATGGTAGTCACTCAGAATTTGCCTCAAGACCTCCAACTGAAAAACTAAAATATCCTAAGGCAGACTGTTCTACTCATGGATATCTCTAAAGGTTCAGATTTCTTCTTTCTCATATTAAATATAAATTTGCCTCTTTTCTAATTCCATGCTTTGCTCCTGGTTCTGCTCTCTAGGAACTAATAAAAAGTTTAAAGCTTTTTTACAGGTGACAGACAGCTTTCCAAAACTCAAAAACAGTCATTATATATGATACTTAAAAAGTTCAAGTGGCATAGTTTCTGGATAATAAGTCATTTTATTAGTCATACTAGCATATAATCAATAAAAAGGGTCAGTGGCACTCTCAAATGCCAAAGACTCCATGTGGAAGCTATTCAACAAGGTGTGGGGGAGTTGTTCCTGAGGGTGGCAATTGACTTATTGGTTAACAAGTAACAAGAGAAAATGAATATTATAATGAGAGGTGGACCTCTTTTTAATGAGGAGCTAGGGGGACACATCTGTGATCACATCATTTACTTCCAAATCATCCCCAGCCTTGGGCAATTTAATCAAAGAATTTACCTCCCCCCTGACCTAAGTTAAGCTTGATGAGTTTCCCCACCTGAGTGGGGTCTGAACAAGATTTTAAGAAACCTAATCCAATCTCATTATCAGCAATGTCCTTCAGAGACTGAACATCCTACAGGCTTCTGGAAAAAAAAAAAACCCTGGTCCTAATTCAATAACTGATTATTAATATGAGAGAGAAATAATCATTTCTCTCATATATCTCTCTTAAGTCTTCTCTTCTCCAGGACAAAGATCAACAGTTCCTTCAACTGATCTTTCTATAGTGTGATTATATGCCCTCTGGGGTCCCTAAATCTATAAGCCTATAATCTGTTTCATGGAGTTTGAAAGTTTTGATTGCTTAGTATATCATTATTAGCAACACTATTGTCATCACCACTCAAAGGGAAATTCACAAATGAGAAATTTGTCCTATGTATTTAAGCTCCAAGTAGGGGCTCCATGTTTCCCCCTTCCATTGTGCTCTCTGTCATTAAAGCTCAGGGGATGAGAGAAAGGAGTGAGAAGCCAATAGACATATTTCCTCTCCTTTCATGCTCAATAGCTTCTGCCATCCACCAGTGGTTCCATCACCTAAAGCTTTATCTGTAATGAGAAAGGACAGCTTATGTCCCCACTACTCTCTTCATGGTATAGTGTAGAAACAACTGAGTTTGGAGTAAAGAACCCAGGTTCAAATCCCAGGCCTGTCATTTTAAATTACCTGTGTGACCTTGGGCAAGTGACTTCCATTCATGGACCCTCAGCTTCCTCATCTGTAAAATTAAGGTCTTGTACGTGATATCTAAGGTGTCTCACAGTTCTAATCTTCCATTTACTTTCAACTCCCATTCAGCAAACATCTTTCATTGGCCTTTGATCTTTGAGGTTGTAGATTATCCTATCCTCAGAGGCAGATAGTGGAAGGAATATTAGATCAGAGGTCAAGGGACCTGGCTTCACCTCCCAGTTCTGATACTTTACTATCTTTGTGGTCATGGACAAATCTTTCCCCTTTTTTGAGCCTCAGTTTCTTCATTTGCAAAATGACATAGTTCACCTAGATAAACTCTCAAGTCCCTTCCAGCAATTCCTACTATGCTCCAGAAAAGTAAAACAAAGCAAAAACCTGGAGTACTTAGAGATTAGCCTTTTATTCTGGACAAATATAAATTACATAGAAAGTCCCTGATTGAATAGGAGACTTAAAAGTTGTCTTCCTCTGTCCTCCAGTCTTTAAGTCCATGCTGGCTTAAACCTATTCCCATCAATTCTTAATTTTAAAGAGCTCTAGAAGACAGGATGACCCAACCACTTGTGGTCATCTGTTCTACTTTTTAAGAAATCCCCCTAACAATAAAGCACTCCTAGTGCAAATAAAACTGGGGTGTATTTCCTAAAGACTTCCAAAATGCAAAATTATGAGGTCCATTCCCTGTGCCCAATGTTGAATCGACCATCCATCATCATGCTGTATCATGAGTGATGGGTAAGGAACAAAAGGTGGTTCAACTCTGGTTTCCATGGTAACAATGCAGGGACCTAGCATGAGTGCTAAAAACCTGGAACCAGGACAATCGACTGAGACTTTGTCTCCACAAGGCAAAAAATGTAGTCTTCTAGTCTTCTTAGCCTCTTATATGCCACAGGCATCTTTTAAATGTGTTCTGATCTCAAAGCCATAGCTAGGCAAGGTAATTAGGGCTGTGTCCCATAGTGGGAAATCTTTCAGCAACTCGGAAGCCTCATGGCTTTTTAGGGTGCATTTCCTTGTCCCACTTCTACAGTCAGACCTCAGGGGAATCTGCCTCCATCTCACCACCTCCCTCAATCCACTCCACCTTTCCCAGGTGCAGAAATTGCCAGTTATGACTCCATCTAATCTGTATTAAATGAAATAGAACCCAATTCCCTGTGATTAAAAGCATTCTAGACACCACTGAAGCAATGGAAAAGAGACGTGGAAGAGAAGACTCCATCTGAAAAGAATTCACCAGTGGATATAAAAGAACTCATCCTGTCACTGTGGAACCTAGGGCTTGCTCAAATAAATTGGCTACTATTATCTGTCCAGTTATTCACTGGAAACCACCAACTCACGGGGGGAAAATATGCTCGGATATTTATTTTTTGCATGGCTATCAGTAAACGTCTCATTACAGCAAAATGTTCCGAAAATGTATACGCAGCAGTAGGAACGACAACACACACAGCATTCCATCCTGCAAGCTGAAAACAGGGCTGAGAGGATGGAAATTAAATAATGAAAAGGATATTTTTATCATGGCAAGGCTGAATTTCTGAGCACAAGGTTGGAAGGTGATGATACAGAATAGCTCCCAAATCCAAAGGTTCAATGTGAAATGTTTCTTCCCTGATAAATTTCAACCACATGTCAGCAGCTAGATGTGATTTCAATGCTGACACGTGGTAGGAAAATATTCATATTCATTAGCTGACTATATCATCATCATCATCATCATCTACAGCTTTTTCCGTGATAATTCTTCATTAAACACTCCCACAGGAACCTCAAGCTCAGAATTGGAGAGTGGTCATGTGGAAAGGGCGCTAGAGTTGGGATCAGAAGAAGTGAGATCAAATCCCATTTTGGTTGAGCTAGTGCAAGCTTTTTCACTTGAGTCTCAGTTTTCTCACCTTTAAAATGGGTATAATAAAAGCTTGCACTAAAGATCTCCCAGAATCAATGGGAGGAATGTCCTTTGCAAACCTACATATGCTTTCAGAAGCAGCATAGCACAGTTGATCTAGGTCCTAGGATTACTTCTCTTCCTAACCTGGTTTTGTAAATAGCTTCTTACAGAGTTAACCTGTATATAGCACTTTCAAGTTCGCCCAGTGCTTTATATGCATCAGTTGATCCATGCAACAACCACTGTGATAAAGGTAGGGGTATAGTTGGTTAGGTGGCACAGTGGGTAGATCCTTGGTCATGAACCCAGAAAGACCGGAGTTCAAATCCAGCCTCAGACACATAATAGCTGTGTGACCCTGGGCAAATCACTGGCCGTACCTCAGTTTCCCTATATATAAAATGGAAATAATAACAGCACCTATGTCCCAGGGTTGGGAGGATCAGATGAGATAATACATGACAAGCACACAAACATGCATGCATGCATTGAATGCAATATAAATTATCATTATCCTCATTTTACAAATGAGGGAACAGGCTAAGAAAAGTTAAGTGACTTGCCTAGTTTTACACAGCTAGTAAGTACATGCAAAATTTGAACCCAGGTTTTCTTGACTCCAAGTCTAGCATTCCATTTTTTTTGTTTTGTTTTATGTTTTGTTTTGGTGTTTTTTTTTTTTTGGAGGGAGAAAGGCAGGGAAGTTGGGGTTAAAGTTACTTGCCCAAGGTCACACAGCTAGTAAGTGTGTCAAGCGTCTGAGGCTGGATTTGAACTCAGGTCTTCCTGACTCCAAGGACAGTGCTCTACTCACTACAAGTCCAGCATTCTATGCACTATGCCACCTAGGGGCCCCACTTGGAATGACAAAGACCAGAGTTCAAATCCTGCCTGACACTCAGCAGCTGTGTGAGCTTTGGTGAGTAGTTTAAACCTCTTGAAGTTTCAGTTCCTTCATCTCTATAATGAGGAAGGGTGACACTTCGTGGTTTCTAGGGTCTCTTACAGTTCAAAAATCATAGTTCTATGCGGTAACATCCAGACACTCATCATGTTTTACGATTATTCTCATATTTGCTATTTCTGAGAACCCTGTGAGGTAAGTGCTATATATTATCCCTATTGAGGAGGGCAAGTAGGTGGCACAATGTGAATAGAACACTGAGCTTGGAATCAGGAAGACTCATTTTCATGAGTTCAAATCCAGTCTCAGATACTTACTGGCTATGTGACCCTGGACAAGTCACTTAACTCTGCCCCAGTTTCCTCATCTATAAAATGAGCTGGAGAAGGAAATGGGAAACCACTGCAGTATCTTTGCCAAGAAAACCCCAAATGGGGTCACACAGGGTCAGATATAACTGAAACAGCTCAATAACAATAGAGACAACGAAACTGATACGGCAAAGGTTAAGTGACTTTTCTAGGATCATACAGCCAGTAAGTGTCCAAGACTGGACGAGAACTCCTGTCTCTGGGCTGTGGGCTCTATCTACTGCATCAAAAGGATGCTTGTTCAGGTAGAGTTTAGATGAAATCATACTCTGAGTCTCTGATTCATTGAAACTAATCCTCTTGGTCTAATAGGGAGGTTATTTACTCATGGGGTGGATATCAAATTAGGGGGAAAAGAATATCATCATTTCTGAAAAGTGTGTTTCTCTGTGTGATGTCAGCCCTTATAGACTGAGAGTCAGAAAGAAATTCATTTCAATTCACTAAATAATGATTGGGTGCTTACTTTATGCCAAACAGTCTCTTAGGTACTATGGATATAAATATAAAAATTACACAGTCCCAGCCTTCAAGGAGGGCATAATGATATGACGGTGATGATGATTACAGACAATGAACATAATAATTTCCATTTGTTGGAAGACTCCTGGTGAGCAGAAAGACACAAGAGATTGTGATGGGTAAAGAATGAAAAGGTGGATTGACTCTGATAATCGTGCTAAAGGCAGTAGCCTAAGGCATCCCATTCCAGTTTGGGACAGTTCTGATGACTAGGAAGTTTAAGGGGAAAATGTGGTAATAATTCAAGGAAATCTATCATTTTTGAATGCAATCTAGCTCACTGTCCTCCTCCTTCTGCTCAATTCTTGGTCCAGGTCACTAGCCATTTGAAGTTTCTGCCCAACATACATAGAGATATTGACTAGTTCAGCAGGTTAGCCATCCAACTGCATATGGACAATAACCATTGATTATCCATTTGGCTTTTTCTTGAGTAGATATCAAGGCCAAATTCTCTAAAGTGACTGGATCTCAATTAGGAGACACCATCATGCTCCAGGGATTTATGGGATCGGCACAATGTTATCTCCAAATATAAGCTTCTCGAAGACATCACTGTCCTTCCTCACCCTGGGCACTGAGTTGGACCTCCTCTGTGAATCTCAAATGCCATTAATAAGCATAATATATCCTATTTACACCTTTCTGGTGATTAATGATCAGTGGGTCATCCAATAAGGTTCTCCCTGTTGTTATATCTTTTTTTAATAGTCAATAATCTGTGTACAAAATGGAATATTTATTCTCTGCGTTTTTCAATAAATTATATGGTGGTGAATATGTGATCCTCAGTGAAATATCATTTGTAAAAGCCTAATTATTTCCTGAGGATGCCCTCTATGCATATGTACATTATTGTCCTTTAAAATGTACATAGATTGGAAAGAAGGAGTATTGACAGGGATGTATTGATGTTCTCTCAGTCTCCTTTTTTAAGAATAAGAAATCAAAGATTTTTCTCACACGTTTGGTAGCTTCTCCTTTTTATGATACATTGACAGTTAATCATTCAATGCCCTCAAAACCATATCACCTCTAGGACAGACTTCCAGTGTCTATTCTTTGTCTATTCAATCAATTAATAAGCATTTATTAAACACTATGCACCAGGCCCCATGCCAAGCACTGGGAATACAAAGATAAGCAATAATAATCTCCGCTCTCTGGCAGTTTATATTGTTATTGGAAAGAAAAGATGTAAATACTTAGGTATGTAAGAGATACATACAGAGTAGACCAAAGGTAGCCTTAAAGGCGAAGACTCTAGCACCAGCTGAAATAGCATCGATCTCTTGCAAAAGGGAATATTTTATCAGAGTATTAAAGAAAGTCAGTGATTCTGCTAAGTGGAAAGGAGGAGGCAAAGCATTCCAGGTGCAGTGCGAAGACCCAGAGATGGGAGACAGTCTCACGTGAGAGAAGCAGGAAGCAGGTCAATGTCGCTGCGCATAGAGGGGAGTAAAGTATAAGAATGGAAAGCCAAGATGGAACTGCACTAAGAGTTTTAAGTGCCAAAATGTATGTTTGATATTGGGGGTAACAGAAAACCACTTGGGTTTGTTAATTATCGAAATGATCTGGTCAGACCTGAACATTAGGAAAACAAATGTTGTCAGTGTAAACAATGAATTGGAATGTGTTATTCTGTCATATTTTTCAATCATGTTTAACTCTATGTGACCTCATTTGGGGTTTTCTTGGCACAGATACTGGGGTGGTTTGCCATTTCCTGCTCAAGCTCATTTTCAGCTTCATTTCAAGCTCCTCACCATACAGATGAGGAAACTGAGGCCAAGAGGGTTAAGTGACTTGCCCAGGGTCACACAGCCACTAAGTGTCTGAGGCCAGATTTGAACTCGGGAAGATGAGTCTTCCTGATTCCAGGCCCAGTGTTCTATGAACTGTGGTGCCACCTAGCTGCCCCGTGAAGTAACTATGTCACATCTATATCAAAATGTCCAATAGGTAGTTTGTGATATAGGAACAGGAGAGAGACTAAGTCTGGATATAAAAATCTTAAAATTATATCTACAGGAATGATCATTGAATCCATGGGAGCTGCTGAGATCACTAAGTAAGATCATATACAGCAACGTCAAACTCAAGTAGAAATGTGAACTACTAAGACATATGTAAGGATCTCTGCAGGTCGCATATTGACTTAGAAAATTATTCTGGTTACATATTTCATTTTTATTAATATATCAACATGTTAGAATCAGATGAAACTAACCTTTCATCTGGTTCAGGCTGCAGTCAGGAGTGTTGTGGGCCATATGCAGCATGCGAGCTATACGTTCGATACCTCTGGTATAGAATGAGGAAAGAAGAGCACCCACAGGGATTGGGTGTTGTTGTTGTTATCCTTCATTCTCAAAGAGGACCAATGACATCATGGGAGATGTCCTGACTGACACGTGAATTGAATTTAAGCAAGGCAGAGTTGCATGGTCTTCAACCTCACTCTTTCTTCCAAAGTCATTGAAATCCAGTGGCAATACAAAAGTCAGGGCGACTGGTGATGGCCCAGGACACAGTGGGATCTTCATATCTGACCAAGCTCTCCACTTGTGCCTGCTTCAGCCACCTTCATGGCCATTGGAACAAATTGTTCTCAACTGCCCATTCTGCCAGGAGAAGTCTTCATATGTTTAGGGTAGACACTCCCTTACCTCACCAACTTGTCTGCAGCCTGTCCAGTACCCTCAACCTAGTTTAGCTCATCTGCAGAGATATTTTTTCTAAGGTGTGGCTGCTAAGCATGCTATAGCTCCTTGGAGCCACGGGTGAGAGCTGGATGAAGGTGAAAGCAAATGTGGATGAGCAGCTCTGAAAAGGGCTCAGCAGCCCTCATATCAGAGGTCCTCCCCAAAAGTGGGGGCTACATGAATAAAGATCTCGCAAAGGAGTTTTAGCGGGATTGTCTGTCAGGTAAGAAGAGAACTAAGAAAGAGTATTCTCTTGAAAATCCAGAAAGGAGAGAGTATCCAGGAAGATGCTGGAGAGAAATCAAGAAAGATGTAGATTGAGAAAAGTCCATTAGATTTGGCAAGTAAGGGATTATTGGTAACTTTGAAAGCAGTTTCAATTGAATTGAATGGTACAGTTATTCTTTGCATCTTTGCTTCCTTTCATGCTATTTCCACTATCTCTATAAGTATATCCAGAACTCTGATCTTAGAGACCCAACACGGTAACTCAACTGTCTATTGATGGTGAAAACAATTTCTTCTTTTAAAAAAAATTCTTTGCAGATCTTTTCCCTCTTTCTTCCATTTGTTGTCCTTTTCCAGAGCTATCCTCAAATGCCCTTGGACTTTTGGTTAGTTAGACAATTAAGTTTCTTTTAATTGATTTCTCTCTCCACAACAATTCTCTGTGTGGTGAAGTAGAACTGCTAAAGATCTTCCAACATTCTTCCCTGAAAGAATTTTTATAAGTTTATATTCTAAACCACCTATGCCTTTGGCTGCCATACCTCTTGGTACAGCAAGTAAACCAAGATTTTGAGGCACTTCTTAGGTTCCTTTAGCATTCTTGTGGTAACAGAGTATCATTGTAATTCATGTTAATGGCCTTTCTTTCATCCATTTCCCATTTTTTTCACCATCAATAATATGCTTAAACAGACCAGGATGGAGTCATTTCAATTCCATACCATAATTTTTCTCTCATTTTTATTCCTCTTTTCTATCTTTTAATTAATTTGTATCTTTGTTTTAACAAGTCAGAGGCCTGATTGAACATGGACAAGTAATACAGAAGGATTCCACACCAGTAATGAATTATTTCCAATCTACTGATCCATATACACTTGGTGCTACACAGTTGCAGAACTTTTGATTTTCTTTCTCAAGCAAAGTATTCATGACATATAAACACAAGGCTTCTTACCATCTACAAATCTTTGGCTACATTAATTCTTACTCCTAAAATATATTTGCAATGCATTTTTCTTTTTATTTGTTTATCTATTTACTTATTCATCTATTTATGTAGAGGGAAGTAGGTGGCAAAATGGATAGAGTACCAGGCCTGGAGTCAGGAAGACCTGCATTTAAATTTGGCCTCAGAGATACTTAGCAGTTATGTGAGCCTAGGCAAGTCATTTAACCCTGTTTGCCTCAGTTTCCTCATCTGTAAAATGAACTAGAGAAGGAAATCGCAAACCACTCTAGTATCTTTGCCAAGAACCACACCCCCCAAAAAATGAGGGGTCAAGAAGACAACTAAACAACTAAAGAATAAACAATCTATTTACTTTTAACTTTCTTTTTTATTAATTTTAAGCCCAAATTCTCTCCCTCCCACCCATTTTAAGCCATATGATGTCAAGAATATATGCAAATTCATGTAAAATATATTTCCATGTTAGCCATGTCCCTCATATGTTTCGCCATTCCTATTCATGCTTGCCATTTTATCAAACATACCAAAGATAATATAGGTTTCCTTCATTTGAAGTCTCTTAAGCTCTTCGTGTAATTTTTCAATCCTTCATCCTCTACCACAGATGCTGGTGTTTAAGCGACAATTATTGCTATTGTGATCTTTTGTAAATGCTTATCCTGAACACTCCAATATGAGATGACTAAATGTCCCATGAAATGATGCTTCTTGTTGCCTTTGGATGCACAATAAAACACACTCCAACAATTCCTCTCTTCACCCCTCCAAGGAGAACCAGTGTGCCAGCCTTCCGTTCAGCAGCAACTCCCTTCTGTCTTCAGTTGAAGCAAGAATATTATAACTTATAAGATTCAGTAACCCTGGGGTCAAAGAATTTGTTTTTGAATATGTTGAAAACTATAATTTGATGTAATTGGTTCTTTTTGTTTTCTTGTGTATTTTAGTTTATTAGCAGTAAAATATGATTTGAGAAGAGGTTCATAGGCTTCATGATAGACTAAAGGGGTCCATGGCACAAAATTGGTTAAGAAGCCGTGTGTGTGTGTGTGTGTGTGTGTGTGTGTGGTGTGTGTGTTTAGTGATGTTGTTTTCAGTTGTGTCTGACTCTTCATGACTCCATTTGAGGTTTTCTTGGCAAAGATAGTAGAATGATTTGCCATTTCCTTCTCCAATTCATTATACAAATGAGGAAATTGAGGTAAATGGGATTAAGTAAATTGCCCAGGGTCACATAGTATCTGAGATTAGATTCGAACTCAGGTCTTCCTGACTGCTGGCCTGTCACTCTATACACTGCACCATCAGTTGCGCCTGACAAATCTTACTCTAAGCCTTTTTTTTTTCAGGAACAAATAACTGTAGATAAATTAGAACCTTATTAATTAGAGAATGAATAAACAAATTATGATACATAATTTAATGGGATATTATTTTGTTTTGAGAAACAACAAATATGTTAAAAACAATAAAATTGATGAATACATGTAAGTACAGGAAAATTTATACGAACTGATGTAGACTGAAGTTAGCAGAGCCATGAATACAAAAGCACAGTGACTACAAGGGAAATAGACACAAATAAAAGTAAATGTGAAATTTCAAAGAATAGACATGACCCCAAAGAAGAGGCATGAAAAGGACATGGTCCTCTTCTACTTTTTTGCAGAGTTAAGAGGTTCACAGCTATAAACCATTACAAATATTTTCGGATTTTTAAAACATGTTGATGGCTTTTTTCTCTTGTTCCTGTTTTTATTTTATTATTAAAAATTATATCATATATGGAATGGCTTTCTGGGAAAGGTGGAGGCAAGGTTATAAGGGAAAATTTGGTCAATTTAAAAACAATATAACAACTATTTACTAAAAAGAAGCCCCTGTTCTTGGAGTATAACCCTCATTAGCTATTGGACAAGGCTCTCACATTTAGAGTCAAGTCCATGTTCATAAACAGCCTGAACACTGAGGTTCTCAGCACCTTCTGCCCTCTTCTTTCTCCACCTGCCTCCATTGCAAAACTGGGAAAGGGACAAACTCAGTCAGCAGGCTATTTTATATTTTTCTTGGCATCATGGGTTGCTGTGCCCAAAGAGTTCAATGCCACGTCACCATACTACAGATGCATCTCCATTTAGCTGGGTTAGTTCTCAGGAAGAAGACACAGTATGTTGCTGAGATCATTCTCAGACTTTGCAATATAGTAAAACCTTCTGGAGCTTAAGTAGGTGAACCAACATCACCTTAATTCATGATGAGACATCATACATAGTGGGTATCTGCCTCTATGCAACCTCTGTATGCTGTTCCTAATTCTGTCCTCTGGAGCCAAGCCAAATAAGGCTGACCCCTCTTCTCCCACCCAACAGCTCCTCGAATCCTGGAAGACATCTCTCATGTCTTCTCTAAGGTCCTGAAAAAATGAGTTGTAGATTGTTTTCCCTGAGTCTTAAGTTCATTTTTAAATGAATGGGAGAAAATGGGTGGATAACATTAACATCGGTCAAATGAAAAGAGGCTTATAGATAACAACCAAGAATTATCCATTAAGGTCCCTTTCTACTGAAGGAGTTTCTGGGAAATATAGTAACAACAAGGGAGTATTTATGCTAAAGGGAGAATAATGTTTGGATAGAACAATATATCCAAGAGATATCATTCAGCCAATAAGCATTTATTAGGCTCTTACTATGTTCATGGTGTTGTGCCTTCAAGGGATCCTACAGCTAGGTGGCAGAGTGGATAGAGCTCTGGGACTAGAATCAGAAAGACTTGGGCTCAAATTTGACTTAAGACACTTAACTGCGTAACCCTGGGTAAGTCATTTACATTCTGCCTGCCTCAGTATCCTGAGCTGTAAAATGGAGATCATAATAGCACATGTCTCAGAGGGTTGTTGTGAGGATCAAATGAGATCATATTTGTTAAGTACCTAGCACAGTGCCCAGCACATAGTAGGTGCTTAATAAATGGCACTGGGCAAGTCATTTTGTCTTTCTCAACCTTAATTTCTCCATCGTTGAAATGAGAGTAAAAATGGCACCTGCTTTCCAAACATGTTGTGAAAATCAAATAAGATAACATATGTAAAGCACTTTGGTAAATCATATAGTTCTCTCTCTCTCTCTCTCTCTCTCTCTCTCTCTCTCTCTCTCTCTCTCTCTCTACCTCTGCCTAGAATTAGGAAAACCTGAGTTCAAACCCAGTGAACTCTGTGATCATGGGCAACACACTTAACCTCTGGTTTCCTCAGTACCCTCGATTATGATATGGGGATAATAGCACCTTCCTTCCTTGCAGGGTTATTGTGAGGATCAAATGAGATAATATTTGCAAAGCATAGTTCTTGGCACATAGCAGGTACCTAATAAATGTTCATTCTCTTCTTTCCTTTTTTTTAATGATATGGTTTGGAGGGGTTAGGGTGGAGAGGAGAATTGGAACCTGTGATTTCATAAGTATGGGAAATTCCTCATATCACTAGTCCCTCCACCAATTCCTATCAGTGACTTACCTATAATTTCCAATCTCAGAGTTGTCCAAAGCATTGAGAGGTTAAGTAACTTGTTTCAAATCATATAGTTCATATGCATGAAAGGCAAGACTTGAACCCAACTCTTCCTGACTCTGAGACCAGCTCTGTACCCATAGAGAGGTATACTTCCTAGAGAGAGGTATACCATCAATCAATCCAATAGCATTTGTTGAGTACCTACCATGTGCCAGACACTGACTTAAGCACCAGGGATACAGAGACAGATCAACAGGCACGTATCAGGCTCACTCTGCACCAAGCATTGAGCTAAGCACTAGACATACAAAAAAGCAAACAAGAGTCCCTGCCCTCAAAGGGCTTGCAAAATGTATATGAAACATTTTATCCGGGGAGTAGGGCAAGGCACTAGGGTGGATAGATGGCAGAGTGGATAGAGGCCCCTTTCCTCCCTGCGCTGGGCCTGGATTCAGGAAGATTTGAGTTCAAATCTGGCCTCAGACACTTACTACCTGTGTGACCCTGGGCACATTACTTCACCCTGTTTGCCTCAGTTTCCTCATCATAAAATGAGCTGGAGAAGGAAATGACAAACCACTCCAGTATCTCTGCCAAGAAAACCCCAAATGGGGCCATGGAGAGTTGAACAGGACTGAATAACAACTTCAACAGGACAAGGTACTAGCTGCTAAGAGACCAGGAAAGGTTTCATGTAGAATCAAGGAATCGATAAACATTTATTAAGCACCTACTATGTGCCAGGTACTATCTTAAGTACTAGGAGGGGTAAACGACAGTCCCTGCCCTCAAGGAGCTAGAGGAATCTAGGGATTCCCAGAAGTATAGATGAGAGAGAATGTTCCAGGCATCAGAGACAACCAGCACAAAGCCATAATGATGGAAGACTTCTTGTTATGTGTGAGAACAGAACAAAACATATTTGATTATGGAGTTTAAAGCTGAAAAAAAGATAATCTAGGCCAAACCTACTCCCCTCCCCATTTAGAATTAAGCCAAATTTGCTGCTCAAAATTTAATTGACTTTTTTGTTCTTCAGTTGTGTCCAACTCTGCGTGATGCCATTTGGGGTTTTCTTGGCAAAGATACTGCAGCAGTTTATTATTTCCTTCTCCAGCTCATTTTATACATGAGGAAACTGAGGCAAACAGGGTGAAGGGACTTGCCCAGGGTCACACAGATAGTAAATGTCTACAGCCAGATTTGAACTCATGAAGGTGAGTCTTCCTGACTCCAGGCCTAGTGGTGCCACCTAGCTATCCCAAGGTCTTACTAGTAATCACAAGAGTAGAGCTATGATTCATACTTAAGTCCTCTGACTGTACATCCAGGACACTTTCCATTACCCCTCCCCAATGAATTCCTTCGAGTTAAAGATGCGAGTCATATATAACCCATGTTGCTTTATCCCGTTCTATAATATTGCTTGACTATCTGGCCCTCTCTTCATAAAAAGGAGTGTACATCTAATTTGAATTTCCATGTTCCAGATAGACTCAATCAATGGCTCACCAAAGGTATGAGAACAACTAACTGCTCTAACTGCACAAGCGAGTTGGCTGGGGATAGTGGGCATGAAAGTAAATAATGGGTATGAGAATTATGGAGATGATTTTATTCTATAAGTAATAGTTACAGAGAAGCATTAGGATAGGCCTGAAGCATCTCTCTACTCAATGCATATACTTAGCAGGAAGAAAAGCAAAATGAAGCATCCTATTGCACCAACAGAAGCTTCTGATGAGCGGCCCACGTCCCCATCACTGCCATTATCTTCAAGTGGGTGAGACAGCCTATTTCCTAGTCTGCCATGCTGGCTGAGCCCTCCGCTGCCTCTGCTTGTAGGGATTCAATTAATGGTAAAGGACCTATTGTATAATGTGTCAAGAGGCATCTTGAAATAAAAATAAGATTAATGATTTTACATCAGTCTTGGCTTGATCACCCATGAGCTAAAATGAAGAGCTCGTGAGGTGAGATGAGATTCTCTCGGAGATTCTGTAGCCTAACTCCTGAGAGCTGGGATCCTGAATTCCCAAATCGGAGAGGGGGTTCTTGGGGCAAAATCATAAGGAACTCAGCCAGTGCTGAATGTGAAGTCAGCAGTCCTGAATTCAAATCCTGCCTTGGACATTTGCTCACTTACGGTTCCTGGGATTATAAATTAGAGTTAGAAGAGATGTTAAAAGTCACCCAAAACTAACTGCTTTATTTTACAGGTGAAGAAATAGAGACTCAATGAGGGTGAGTGGCTTGTCCAGAGTCATATGGATAACATGTGGCAGAGCTGGAATTTGAATGCTGGCACTTGGATTCTAAATCCGGAGTCCATTTCACCATACTATACTGCTGATGGTGGCTGTCACAACCTCTCCAGGCCTCTGTTTCCTCATCTATAAAATGAGGAGGTTGGAGTAGATAGCCCTTATAGTTCCTTCAAGCTCCAAATTCTATAAACCTCTATGAAAACAAGGTCAATCATTTCTCATGTTGTTTGTTTGCCAGCAGAAGAGCTAGGTGGCACCATAGTGCATATGGCACTGGGCTTGGAATCAGGAAGACTCATCTTGCTGAGTTAAAATCTGGCCTCAGACACTTATTAATTGTGTGACCCTGGGCAAGTCACTTAACCCTGTTGGCCTCAGTTTCCTCATCTGTAAAATGAGCTAGAGAAGGAAAGGGGGGGGGCAGAGCCAAGATGGTGGCATGAGAAGGAAATGGCAAACCACTCCAATATCTCTGCCAAGAAAACCCCAAATGGGGTCATGAAAAGCCAGACACAACTGAAGCAACTGCATGGCATTAACAACAAAACAGAGAAACTCATGGTCTGGGGCTGCTACCGAACTGTCTCACACAAGAAAAAACAGGGAAGAGGAAATTTCCCTCTGAAACTTCCAGGGACCTATCCTGACCTGAACCCTTGTTTTGTTTATATTTTTGTCTTTGATTTATTTTTTTTCCCTTCTTCTTAATTTAACCTGTGATTTCTTTAGTATAGGACGCTGCCTCCACCTATGCAGGTCAGCACCTACTTTGAAACTTAAGAGTCTTAGAAAGTTGCCTGGAGCGCTGGTAAATAAAATGACTTGCCCAGGGTAACACAACAATGATTTGTCAGTGGGGGAGGGGGGTCTTGAACTCAGGTCCTCATGACTCCAATGGTGCTCTCTATGTACTAGTCCACGTTACCGCTCTTTGTTAAGGGATACGTATGTCAAGGACCTGTAATTTTGTCTGAATCTTAGAGAGGTGTCTGAGACTCAGAGAAGTCACGACTTGACCAAGGTCACAGAGCTAATAGGTATAAGAAGTTTTTGACCTTTGGCCTCCTGACTCTAAATCCAGCCCCCTACCCACTAGACCTTTTTGAGAGTTACCATAGCCAACATCCTATGGTTACCACCAACCAAAATTTGTATCAATTATTCATCGTTAGTCACTCTAATCATGAGGAAGATGAACTGTGGCAAAACTACGTAATGATAATAATAGTAATAGTAATAAACCACAGTTACATAGTACTTTCAGATTTGCAAACACTCTCTTACAACAACACGATACATATGTTGTTGTTATTTTCAGTTGTGTCTGAGTTCTTGTGGCCCCATTTTCTTGGCAAAGATACTGGAGGGGTTTGCCATTTTTCTCCAGCTCATTTTATAGATGAGGATACTGAGGCAAACAGGGTTAAGTGACTTGCCCAGGGTCACACAATTAATAAGTATCTGAGGCCAGATTTGAACTCAGGAAGATGAGACTTCCTGACTCCAGGTCTAGCACTCTGTGTACTGCAACCACCTAGCAGTGAAGCCTTATTATCCTCATTTTATAAATAAAGATACAGAAAGGTTGTTAATAATAATAATAATAAATATTAACATATATGGCATTTATTATGCACCAAGCCCTATGCTAAGCAATTTATAAATCTTATCCTATTTGATCCTCACAGCAACCCTAAGACGTCAGTGTTATTATCTCCATTTTACAGATGAGGAAACTGAGGCAAGCAAGGTTAAGTGATTTGCCCATGCTTACGCAGAGAGTAAATGCCAGAGCCAGGAATCAAACACAGGTCCCTTGACTCAGAGTCTAGGGCTTGCTACACTAATTACAAAAAAAAAAAAAAAAGATGTGGGCAATTTTATCCCATCTTCAAATTAGCCTGAAAAAGAGAAATTAGCCTTACTTGAAAAGAGGGATGAGTTCAATTACTTATAAGGAAAGGTATATTCATTCTCTTTGCCATCGCTATCATCTCTTATTCTGATGGTTCCCGCTGTTTTTGTCTCTAATTCAAGCTTCTCTCATGAATTCTGATTCTACCCCATAGATGCATTTCCCCTGGATTTTCTCACCATTGTTTTATACACAGTCTGCCTCAAATTAAATCTGACCCCCCCACACACAAAAAAAAATCTGGTTCTCCTTTTGAGTTTCTGTAAATAGTATTCCCCATTATCCCAGGCAGCTAAGCTCAAAGCATCAGTCATTTTCAGTTAGTTACCAAGACCTTTCATATCATTCTTCATCTTGTCTCTCCTGATCATTCTCCCTTTTCCATTCCCATGCCACAGAGCCAGTTCTGGCCTTCATTGCCTCATGCCTGGCTTATTGCATTCACTTCCTACCTCATCTATCTCCAGCCTTGCCTCACTCTAATCTACCCTCCACATTCCCCTCCTCCACCTTACCTCCAGATTGATGTTCCTAAAATCACCACCACGACTACTGGATGTGGAAGGACAGGGCTGGGCGATCATTTGTGTGAACAGTAACTGGGGATTTCAATAGACTAGAAACTCAACATGAGTCAAAAGCACAAAGCAATGACTAAAAAAAGATATATAATTATAAAAATAGAAGAACATACAGTTATATATGACTGCAGGTGATGCAAAGCACTTTCCACATAGCAGGCCCATGAAACAGACCAATGTGATGTAGAGTTACTTTAATAGAAACAGTTTCCTGGATAAATGAGGTGCTACTCTTGTATTCTGTCCTGTGAAGATCACTTCTGGGCTATGATGCTTAGGTCTAGGTGTTAAATTATAGGTACAGGGAGGAGTTAAAGAGCTTCGCTTCCTTACCTGGTACTCCCACTTCACTTACTTCTTCTACCTTGGGCAAGTCACTTTACCTACTTGGGCCTCAGTTTCCTTATCTGTGAGAAGGAAGAAAATAAGCATTTATTAAGCACCTACCATGTGTTAAGCACTATGCTAAGCGCTTTGCAAATATTATCCCATTTGGTCCTCACAACAACCCCTGGAGGTAGGTGCTGTTATGACCCTGTAAGGTTAATGGGGTATAAGAGCTTCCCTGCCCATTAATAGGCCTCACGTGGAGCCCATTAAGGGAAGCTTGCTTATGGGAGGCTTGCTTGTAGGAAGGCTTTCACATCTTTTGGTACTAAGTTGATTAGGCACTGAGTCATTAGGGTTGTGATGCCTTCTGGCTCTGAGAAATGTACATACACTCTGAGGAGGTATTTTGCATTGGGGTCTCACTTAGAAGAAGGACTTTGGGATCCCCTGGTCAAGACTCTGAGTAGCCATATGTTCAGGAACCCCATCCCTCAACTGCTCAGATGTAAAGGCTCTCTCCATCCAGTGACGTATGTAAAATGTATAGCAATATTGCTTTGATTCAAGCAGTCAGAGCCCCATCTGTTGGTCTAATTTCTCTGCTTATATTTTCTCTGTATTTTCTCCGATGTTCAGGGGGGCTGACTTTTCCCTTGAACTAGTGAATATAATTAAAAGCAGGATCGTTAACTCCTTTTTGAGCAGTCTTTCCTAGAAAAGCAGTCCAAAGAACCCATGCTAGCAGGCCATCCTGGTTATCCTAGGGTGCTTGCTGCTATAGATCCCCATTTTATAGTTAAGAAAACTGACGTAGATAGCTGTTAAGTAATTTTACCCCAAGGTCAAACTGTCCAAAGTCAGATTAGTACTCAGATTTTCCTCACTCCAGGCCCAGTGCTCTATCCACTGCACCACCTAGCTGCCTAGGTAAAATAAGAACGTTGGATTGGGGGGTATCTAAGGTCTCAGCTCTAAATTGATGGTCTTATAAGGGCAACCAAGATGCTGAGGGCATGGACATCATGTCTAATGGGAATTTGATGGAAGAAATGGAGAAGTTTAGCCTGTAGCAAAGAATACTTGGAATGGAGAGGTGAGAGCTATCTTTAAGTATTTCAAAGGCTGCCACATGAAAGACAGATGTGACTTGTTTCATTAAATATGTATTAAGTGCCTACTGAATTCACTCTGTGCCTCACTCTCGAACTAATTGAACAAGGTTACGTTTATCTCAAAATGGTGTCATGGTAACTTACAAGAAACAGCTGCAGGAATCTCATTTTTCATCCAGTCCCAATTTCCTTTTTCTCTCTGCCCCATCTCCATGTCTTCCATAGCTCTCCCATTTTCTACCCTTCGTCACTCAATATGTGTGAGGGTTTTGTTTTTGTTGTTGTTGTCCTATTTTCTCTAGGACTGTTTCTTCTGGCAATAGCTTAACATCATGGTTGAGAAGGTCAAAGAGCCATTCATCTCTGTGGACCAGGTCCAGTGTGAGTGGCTCCCTCCAATTCACCCCAGCCCTATCCATTCATCCAAGACTCCCAGGAAAGGGCTGGATTCTAAGCTAAGACCCTAATGATGGGCAAAGAGTGAAATCAGACATTGCGGTGGACCAGCAATAAAGGCTTCCTATCTCGAAGCTAACATTTTAATTAACAATTAGCAAACAAATGAATAATTTGTGTATAGGTAATATAAATTAACCTGCATGTTATAGATCAAATTTACCACTGAGGAAGTGGCTATGGCTCATTATTAAAGTGTCAAAAAGGAAATCCCCTCGCTCATCATTTGTGCACTCCTGTCAGCCGGCTCAACTCTGGAAGAAAAGAACATAGGTAGAGAGAAAATGTATTATGATAAGGAATGATGCTAATGTAGATGTGTGTCTACCAAGGGCCAGTTAATCACTGTTTTAGAGTAATTACATTGTGAGTTTAATATTCTGCAGACTATTACCCTGTCACAGGCTAAGGAAGCCCTATATATAATTTTCAA
Source organism: Phalanger gymnotis (assembly GCA_028646595.1). Classification (NCBI taxonomy): domain Eukaryota; kingdom Metazoa; phylum Chordata; class Mammalia; order Diprotodontia; family Phalangeridae; genus Phalanger; species Phalanger gymnotis. Next base: position 32,994,100 of record CM053622.1, on the reverse strand, counting down.
TAATAAAACATATATTTTCTGCTTTCATAAATTTGTTGTCTAATCGGACTGCCTACTTTCCTCTGAGGGCTCTTAGCTTAGACCTTGAGATGGGATGCTCTCCATGATATGGACACGAAAGGCTTTTCCTTATAACAAGATGAAGCAATGGACAAAGGGTCAGATTTCTGCTTGGCCCCACTGGGCAAAACTAGAAATGATGGGTAGAAATTTCAGGAGGACAGAATTCAATTCAAAAGAAAGAATAAAATTCCTAACAATTACAGCAGTAGAAGTAGAGAAGAATGCCTCAGGAAGTAGTAAGTTTCTCATCACAGGACGTCTACCAGCAGAGGCTGGGACCAATTTTCAGAGGTGCTATTCAAATGGTATTCATGCTTCAGGCATATGTGGATTGGATCCTTCTGAGATTTTGAAATGGTATGATTAATAATAAGAGTTAATAGCAGCCAACATTTTTATAGCATTTTAAGGTTTACAAAACACGTTACACAAGTTAACTCGTTTGACCTTCACAATAACCGTGGGGCTGAAGTGATGTTATTATATTTTCATTTTTACAAATGAGGAAACTGAGGTAGAGGCTAAATGACTTGGCCAGGGTCACCCAGCTAGTAAGTATCTAAGCCAGGTTTTCCTGGCTCCACTATGAGCTTTGTAGTCCCTGGCTGCTCCCAAATACTGATGCCCTCCATCCTCACTTCTGCCTTGTATATAATTTCCGACTTCTTACAAAGCACACCTCAGGTACCCTCTCCAACATGAGGCCTTTCCTGTTCCCCTACAGGTGTTCATTCTCCATCTTGAAATGACCTTGGGTTATTTTTAATATGTTTTCATTCCCTTTTGGCACACAGCCTCCAGTAGGATGTAAACCTTCATTTTATCTCTGTATCTGTATTTCCTAACATAGTTCTTCATAGATTGCAGGTGTTTAATAAAGATTTTGTGAATTTGATTGAATGAAAGTCTCTGATAGAAATGATATCACTGAAGTTACAGACTGGAAAGGAGGTTTGGGACCTTCTACAGTCCCCATATCCCCCACTATTTTACAAATGAAGAAATCAAACCATAGTGCAGTAGATAGAACACTGGGCCTAGAGTCAAGAAGACCTTTGCTCAAATCTAGCCTCAGACACTCACTAGCTATGTGACCCTGGGTAAGTCATTTAACCTGTGCCTCAGTTTCTTCATCTGTATAATGTGGGAAATAACATCATCAACCTCCCAAGTTGTTGTGAGGATCAAATGAGATGATAAAGCATTTAGCACAGTGTCTGATGCATAGAGGTGCTTAATAAATGTTCATTCCCTTCCTTCTCTTTCTCTTCATCCTTTCAAGTCCCATATGTGAAATCTGTGAGAACAGAATATGGCTTCTCTAAATCTTATGTATCTCTCCCTCAATGCCACCCTGAGTCAGCACCTTGGTCAGTGCTTTGAAGTCAGTAAATGTATTAAAATATGTACTAAATTAATTCATTCATTTGTTTATTTAACTTATAGTCATTAAACACTTAACAATGGGCTAATGTGATCTTGGCCTACTCTAAGTGTGGCATAGCTTCCGAGACAAGGGAGGTGACAGTTCCAATCCACGCCCAATCAGAACTCATCTGAAGTACTGGGTGTTCAGTTCTGGGCAGTACAGTTTAAGGACTCTGAGCTAGAGAGCATCCAGAAGGGATCAGATAGGATAGTGAAGGACCTTGGTTCTAGGAGATTCGAGAATTAGTGGAAGGCACATGGCATGTCTAGCTTGAAGAAGCTTGGAGAAAAAGAGACTCATGGGGGCCGTGGTAAGTGCCCTCAAGTCTTTGAAGACTCATCATGTGGAGCTAAGACTAGATCAGTTCTATTTGGCTCCAGAGGTCAACACCAAGAGCAATGAGGGGAAATCAATGTGACATTATCAAAGCATCAGAGAGGAAAATTTAATCTTGATGTCAGGAAAAAACTTCCCACAATCTGAGCTGACCAAAAGTGGAATAACCTTACTCAAGATGTGGTGGGCTGCCCCTTCTTGGAGTTCTCCAAGCAGCAGCTGGATGACCACTTGTTGGGCATGGTAAAATGGATGGGTTGGACCAGATGGAGGTAGAGGGTCTTCTACCTCTTAAATCCTGTGATTCTGTAGATTTTTTTTTCATTCATTTAACATACATTTATTAAGCACTTGCTATGTGCCAAGCATTATGCTAATGCTGAGAGTAAAAACACAAAATTGAAGTAATCTCTTCCCTTGGGGAATTTTTATTCTATTGAGTAAAATAATATGTGCACAGAAAATTAAATGGGGAATATAGTCAAAGTCATTTCAAGGAGGAAGAGACTAGCAAAATAGGGATGGGTAGAGGCATCCAGTGGCAGGTCATATTTGTACTAAGCTTAGAAGGAAATAGAAATAGAAGATAATGCATTCTAGACATCAGAGAAACACGTGGACGATGGAAAAGTAGGGCCTTTTGGCTGGAAAAGCAAAGGTATGAAAAAGCAAATAATATACAATAGTAATCTGGAACCAGACTGTGGAGAGCCTGAAATATCTACTTAAGGAATATTTATTTATCTTAGATGTGTTTGTGAGCCACTGTAGCTTGTTGAGTAGGGGAGTGACAAGGTCAGAGCTGTCCTTTAGGAAAGCCTTTTTGGCAGCCATGCAGAAAATAGATTGGAGAGGGGAGAGGTCAGAGGAAGAGAGACCAATTATGGGCTTATTGAAATTATCCTGGTGAAAGGTATTGAGGGCATGAATTAGGTCGTTGACTGTAGGTGGTGAGAAGGACAGACAAGAGATGTATTGTGGAGGCAGTATCATAAAATTTGGTATTGTTGACTCTAAGACTATGAGCCTAGGAGAATGAATGAATCGTGATGCACTCAGGAGAAATGGGAAAGTTAGGCAGAGGGGAAGGGCTGGGAGGAAAAATTCCAAGCTTTCTTCTGGATGTGTTGAATTTCAGTTGCCTATGTGATATCTATCTATAGAATACCAGTAGGACATTGACAACATGTGACTAGAGTTGCTCAGAAAAGTACAAGGTGATTATAAAGATTTGAGAGTCATCTGTATTAGAAGCATCCAACATGCTACCAGTAAGTGATGCCTAGCCTGAAGCAGATTAAAATATAATTGGGAAATATTTTTTAAAAAAATAAATACAAATACAATAAAATATAAATAAATAATGTTCATATGTGATTTTCTAAATCAATATACAGACTGCAGGATCCTTATGTACAGTTTAGTGGCATCTTTCTATTTAAGTTTGATACCACTGGTCTACACAGAGATGAGAGTCGGACCCACTGGATCTTATGAAATGACACGAGAAGAACATAAAGAGGGGAAAAGAAGAGGATCGGCAGAGAGATCACAGTTACGTAGGTGGGAGGGAGAGGAGGGCAATGGTCCAGAAAAGAAGACTGAGAATCGTTTGCCAGCTAAGTAGAAGGAGAACCAAGAGAGCAATGTCTGGAAAACTCACAGAAAAAAGGATGCTTACAAGGAGGTGGCAGAGTTTCAACGGCTGCAGACAGGGCAAGGCAAATAAGGATGGAGAAAAAAAAACACATCTAATTTAGCAATTGCATCAAGTTAAAGTATTTGTCCAATTGAATTGTTGATTGAATGCATTCCAAATTAGAGAAAGTCCATAGGTCAACAGTTTCCCTCTTTAGCTTAATAGCAAGAAACTATTTTCAATATAACTCAACAAACATAAATTAAGTGCCTATGGAGTAAGTGTGGATATAACCCAGTACTCCTAGTGGTCTGTGATTCTTACCAAGTTGGCTATGTCTTCCACTTCTTCAAATGCAACCGATTCAAGCCTGCCTGTCCTGTGTGACTCTCTTCCATGCCCTCCCACGAGATTACCGTATGGTTAACCCGACATGTTAGAGTCCCCGCCTCATGCAAACATTTCATGGGTATCATGTAAGTCCTTACCTTTGCAGTTTCCCTCCTATTTTTTATGGTCACACATTTCTCTGATTATATCATCTGTATTTCTTCTCTTGTATCACTTAATCAATCAGCAAACATTTATTAAGTCCCCACTACGTACTAGGCACTGTGTTAGGTGCTGGCTATGCAAAGATCAAAGTGAAAATAAAATGACCCCTAACCTCATGAACCTAGAATCAGGAAGACTTGAATTCAAATCCAGCCACAGATACGTATTAGTTGTATGACCCTAGGCAAGTCACTTCACCTGTATCTGCCTAAGTTTCATAAACAGTTAAATGAAGGATAATAATAACACCACCTCCTGGTGTTATTGTGAGAATTAAATGAGATAATATTTATTAAGTGCTTTGCAAACCTTAAAGTCAGTCAACAAATGTTTCTTATTTTAAGTCATAACTATATGCCAAGCTGAACCTCTAAGGAAAATAGGGATTCTGAGAGATGGAGGTGGAGTGAGTGCCTTCCAGACATGTGACATGGTAATTAGAAAGGTATGGAAGGGGAAAGAGAAGTACTGTGTTTAAGGAGCAGTGAGAACACCAGGTTGACTTGGCATGGAATGAACCAGGAAACAATAAGGCTGGAAAAGTAACAATAACAATCATCATCATAATAACTAGCATTGTTGTGGCAAGTTTCAGTGTGCAAAGTGCTTTACAAATACTATCTTGTTTGATCCTCACAACAACCTGGGAAATAGGTCCTCTTAATATCTCTACTTTGCAGATGAGGAAATTAAGGCAGACAGAGGCTAAGAGTCTTGTCCAGGGTCATAGAGGTAGAAAGTGTCTGAGACTAGATTTGAACTAGATCTTCCTGACTTCAGGTCCAGCACTCTATCTGGAGCCAGACCAGCCAGGGCTTTAAATGGAAGCCTAAGGAATTTCTATTTTAACCAACAGATATTAGGGAGCCCCTGAAAGTTTTAGATGTAGGGAAGTGACATTTACACCTTTGTATTCCCATAGTATTCAGGACATGATAGAGGTATGCTCAGTGCTTACTGATTGACTGATTAAAAGTTGTACTGTTCAAAATTATAATTATGTAAAATATGGTCATTGTAAACCGAGCCCCACGGAAACATGAGGTGCATGTTGGGCTTACTGACCCTAGCAGGGGACATAGATACTACAACAACTCTTCCCAAGTGTAGGCACTCGCCTCCTTCCTTAGTTCACAAGTGGGCATGAAGTGCTTCCAACCAGAAAGTCAAATGTAGTCTGTGCCCAGGGTCACTGATGGAAACAAAGTTGTCACTCCTTAGAATGCTGTCATCCCCTATCCCTTGCTCTTCATTTGAAACAGTATGAGCCAAATCACAGGGGACTGTTTTCCCTAAAGGAAACATACAGACACAGAGCTGTAAATCCGTGTACACACAAGCTGTGAATTCAAAGGAAGTGAGAAAAGTGAATTAAATAAGTGAGCTCCAAGTTGCCATTGTTCCCATCAAAGGCCCACATGAATCCCTGAAAATCTGATGCCAAGTACAGCATCCTCACCCGCCAGAGACATCAAATTAATTAAACTTTTTGGCAAGCCCTCCCAAGCCTTATAATGTTTGCACTTGAGAAAAAATCCTCTTTCCGATGCATCCAAGTCCCTGAAGGTCTAGAGTAGGCGTGCTTAACAGAACAATATTTATATAACAATTTTTTTAATTACACAGCAGAAACCTGGATTCCTCGTGTGCAATTAGCACGTTATTAATAAAGCCGAGGCAGGTATTAAGAAAAGGAGCCTGTGAAACAAGTATATTCAAGTAACTGGTTCTTTCCTAGACCTCTTCACGGACTGGATCATGGGCCTGGAGCTAGAAAGTCCTTAAGTTCAAACCCCTCACTTTATAAATGGGGAACCTGAGGCCAAGAGATGTAAGGTGAACTCTGGAGAGTATGGATTCAAACCCAAGTTCTGACTTTGTTGCTAGGTATGGTATAATATAATGGCTAGAATATGGGACTTGGTGTCATGAAGAAGTAAATGCAAATCCTACCTCAGGCACTTTCTAGCTCTATGACCTGGGCAAAGCATTTAATTTTTCTGAGTCTCGGTTTCCTCATCTGTAAAATCATGAGCCTGGACTTGATGATTTCTGAAGTCCCTCTATGGTCTCTATCAGGAAAAGTTCACTATTGCTCTAAAGGTTGCAAAGCAGACTTATATGACCTCATTTGTTCCTTACAACAACGCTGCTCTGAATTGGGGACTCTTCTTCTCATTTTACAAATGAAGAAATTGCAAATCAAAAAGGTTAAGACCAAAGGTCACACAGGTCAGAAGTGTCTAAGACAGGATTGGACCCCAGTCTTCCTGACTCCAAGTCCAAGTATTCTATCTATTACTCCATATGGTCTCTTGGTTGCTAAAAGAAAGCCTATCAGTCAGAGTGTATGGGATGTTCAGGAGGGCTAGCACCTCTAGTGTGAGGGCTGCTCATCCACCTTTGGTATCTACTTGATTCACCCAACTCTCACCTGTGGCTCCAAGAGGCTGTAGCACGCTCAGCAGCCAAACCCCAGAAAACTATCTTGGCAGATGGAGTAAACCAGGTTGAGGGCAACCAATAGTCTCAAATCTGTTGAGTTGAGAGGTGTCTACCCCAAGGATATGAAGATTTCCTCTAGAGAATTTTGGCCCCTACCTACTGCCAACAATTTGTTCCCACAGCTATGAAAGCATCTAAAGCAGGTGCTGTGGAGAGTGGAGAGTTTGGTGAGACATCAAAAATGCCAAGGTCATCCACTGCATCCCGCGCCATTACCAGTCACCTTAATTTTTGTCTTGCTATTGGACTTCAATGACTCTGGAAGAGAGAGTGAGGCTAATGACTCTGTGCAACTCTGCCTCACTTCGATTCCTCACTCAAGTCAAGACATTGTCCTATGATGTCATCTGCCCTCTTCAGAAACAAAGGATGAAAAACAAAGATAACATTCTTAAACTTCTCTCCCTTCTCTGAGCAGCTATTTGTGGCACACGGTTTACCACTTAATTTTTCTCTAATTGCTTCAAGAGGCAGCCTAGTGTAGAGGGGAAAGCAAAGGGTTTGTATTCAGAAAAGTACTGGGCTTGAATCTCACCTGTGACACCTACTTGATGTACAATCCTGGCAAGTTATTTGACCCGTCTGAGCCTGTTTCCTCATTTCTAAGATGGATATAATAATGCCGGATCACTGAGTTGTGGTAAGGATTAACAGAGATCATGGATATAAAGTGCTTTGCAAATTATAAAACACTATAGAAATTCCAACTGCTGCTGCTACCTCTATCACCACTTGTATAACCTTGAACAAATCACTCCCCATGACTCAACTTGTTAATCTTCAAAAGGAAGAGGCTGGACTAAATAACCTCCAATGTCCTTGCAGGTAGGATTATACGACTCGCCGAAGGATTTTATGACCCGTCAGGCCTGCACAACCTATGACCCACAGACCACTTGCAGCCCCAAAAAGGATTTCAGACAGGCTGCAAAAATGTAGGGTTGCCACTGTGGAATCTCCTGTTTGTCATGTGACCTGTGGCAATCAACTATCATCGGTCTGTCTCTAGTCTAAGCTACCTGTGGTCCGAAGAAGTTTAGCTTATTTTAATTTTGGCCCCTACCTACTGTCCAGTTGTGCAGGTCTGATCTAGGTTCTTTACCTCTGATACATCCTGGCTGGATGACCCTGGGAAAGTTACTTAACCTCTTATTCACCCCACCTCTACTCTTCCCCCCCCCCAATCTCAAAGACTAAGTTGCAGAGAAGGTGGCAATCTACATTAGCGGTGACTTTCCTTTTGGAGAGTTTCTCACCCAACTGAAGTCACAAGTCTGGCCCTTAACCCCACCCCCACCTCCCAGAAGGCATATGATAACAGCTGTTCAAGTATGCAAAGGGCTTTCATGTGGAAGAGAAATTGGCTATGTCCTGCACAACCTTAGAGAGTAGAACCAGGAACTGTGAGGGGGGTGGGAAGTTATGGGGAGACAACATTCCCCAACAGTTAGAACTCTCCCCAAATGGAATGAACTATTTCAAAAATGGTGGCTTCCCTTTTCCTAGCGATCTTCAGGTAGAAACTCAATGAATATTTCTGGAGTGTATAATAGGTAGGTGGTATACTAGATGGAGTAGACTTAAAGGCAGGAAGACCTGAGTTCAAATCATCAGATATGTACCAGTTGTGCAATCGATTCCCTAGGCAAGTCACTTAACCTCTGCCAGCCTCAATGGATTCATCTGTAAAATGGATATAGTAATGGTATATGCCTCACAATGAGGATCAAAAGAAATGGCATATATAAAGCCCTTCATAAACCTTCAAGCACTATAAAGAGGCTCCCTTTTATATCAGAGCAGTGCTTCTCACACTTTTTGGTCTCAGGATGCTGTCACCCTCTTGTAGATTATTGAAGATCCCAAAGGGCTTTTGTTTCTGTAGGTTGAATCTATTAATACTTACCAAATTAAAAATTCAAGCTAATATACTTTAAAAATACATATTAATTTGTTCTTTGAAGGCAACAATAATGACCCCAATACGTGTTGACATAAGTAACATATTTTTATGAAAAAACTATATTTTCCAAAACAAAAAAGTGGTGAAAGTAGTATTGTATGGCATACTTTTTTTTAACAAATCTGTTTAATGTCTAATTTAATAGAAGAAAACCAGATTCTCCTAACTGCTTCTGCATTCGATCTTTTATGACATGTTCTTTTGGTTAAAGTACTTGAGGAAAATCTGACCTCACACCAATATGTGGTCAGAAAAGGGAGGAGTACTACCAAAAAGGAGGACCGCCAAAAGGTAGTCAAATAATGTTGTACTATTATTATTAAAACAGTTTTGTCCTCTTGGATCTGCAGAAAGAGTGGCTCCCACCTTGAAAACCATTGCTTTGGGGTGTCAGTTGGACTCGCTAACTGGTCCATGTAATACCGTCCAACTCCAAAATCCTGTGTAAATTATGCCAAAAATATGCTTCTTTGCATCAAATTTCTACTACTCTTACCGAGAGTGAAAACAGAGTCATATGTTTCATATGACTTCATACGACCCTTGAGCAAGCTGCTTGATGTCAGAGCAAGCTCTATGTCAAGGTCTGTGTATGATCAACTTCAACGAGCATATGTGGAACACTACTGGGTGGGCAGGCCCTCTGGGACCATACAAAAGTAGTGGAAAAGAAGGTCACTGGCTTTGACCGAGTGAGAGTGGAGTGGGGATTGGGGTGGTGGTGGAGGGGAACAGTCAGTGCTAGTTCTGAAAATAACAGATTCTCAGAACTCAAATGGACCTTGGAGACCATCTAGTAACATCCATCCCTGAATAAAAGTTTTCTATGTAACATATCAAGCTTCTGCTTGAAGATTTCTCCCAAGGATCAGCCCACCACTTCCTGAAACAGCCCACCACCTTTTGGACTCTTCTAACTGTTCAGATTTTTGGTTGTTTGCTTTCTTTACATCAAGTCTAAGTTTGCTTTTCTGGCCTTCCATCCATTAACCTTAGTTCTGCCTCCTGGGGTTAAGTTGATAGATACCTCTTCCAGTTGACAGCCTTTCAAATATTTGATGGCAGCTAACATGTCCCTACTTTGTCTTTTCTTCTCAAGTCTAAGCATCCCCAGTTTCTTCAGGAGCCCATCAAGAGATGATTACGAAACAGCTTCCTGTAGGTATGGGAATAGAGAAAGTTATCATTCAATGAATATTTACCAAAAAGTCAACTGCATAGCACAAAGGGTTGTTGTTGTTGTGTTTGTCCTTCATTGTTGAAGAGGACCATGACATCAGGGAAAAGATGACATGACTTGCAGTTGCTTGGATTTGAGTGTGGGAGGGCCGTGCAAGGTCACCAGCCTTACTTTCTCCTCCAGAGCCATCTGGATCCAGTGGCCTGATATTCACCAAAATGACTGGTGCAAAGGATGCAAAGGATTAAGTGCTACAAGGAGCCCCAAATGATCAAGACATAGTTCCTGCCCTCAAGGAGCTTAACAGTCTTCAAAAGTAATAAAACTGATTATTACCATATGCTTGGTTGAACCCAAGGTAAGAGAGTGATCAGATGTATGTGGGTCCCCCTCCCTTTAGATTGGTAAGCTAAAGCTGAATAGCCATTCAGAGATGATGAAAAGTGATTCTACAAGAGGGGTTAGACATGGGCTTTTGGCCCTCCAGAAGACAAAAGTAGGGTAAAAGGATAGGTATGTAGAGAAGCAGGTTTGAACTTGATATATGGAAGAACTCCCTAATGATTTAAGCAAGAATAAAATAGGTACCTCTTAAGGAATCAAGCTCCCCTTCACTCCAAGTCTTTGAGCTAAGCTTGGATGAACATTGGTTGAGCATGCTTTTTTGGGGGGGAGGGGGCAGAGGAAGGCATTTTATTATGCTCCTCGAGAGAGCAGGTGTAGTGCTCACTAGAACACACACTGATACAGCTGCAGAAGCAGGAGTAACCATTCCCTCCAGTCCTGCTAGAGTTATGCTTAGTTTACAATCTTTATTTTTTACATAGTTTTCCTAGGTTATACAGTTTATATAAGTAGGATAATAAGGATACAGAAGCAAAAATGAAGTTAATTAGATTTTCCTTGTCTTAGTTTAGGATTAAACTATATTCTTTTACTTCCCCTACTTTCCCTCTTTAACATATGCAAATTATGCAAATCAGTAGGCCTGGATTCTTGACCAAGACCAGACTCTAGATAAGCTTGAACTGGTTCAAGCAGTTTGGCCTCTCTAATTCCCCTGACTGCCTTCTCAAAAACCATGCTCATGCATACAAGCCTCTGACCTCTCACCTGCCCCACCTTGAGGCATGGTTTCTGCTAAACCTGGAGTGGGGAAGGGGAGAGAGTACACCTTTAGTTCTGTGGAAACAAAACTCCTCCTCCCATTTCTTACAATTTCCCCCTCTTCTTTTATTCAAATTTTTGTTTCCACATTTTTAATATTCCCTTACTCTCTCATCTGAGTTTTTCTCCTTAATCATCACCCCTTTCCTTTAAATATGGGAAGGATTGATCGACGCATTGACAAATCAAAGGGGGCAGTCATCTTTGTAAATACAGATACAGAGACCCAAAAGAAAACAATAATGCAATTGTCCCTTGAAGATTCAAAAGCCTTCTTCCCATAAGGCTGTCTGGCAGGGAACAACATCAGTGAAGTCTTCTGGTCCTTGGTATTTGTTCCAACCATCTCCAACATCTTCTTGCCTTCTTGTAGGAACCAGCTTTCTTTCCATTCTCCTACAAAAGTAACCTTGGCACAATTTGTAAGTTACCATTTCTAATCCTTATACCCTGATCATTTTTACAAATTCAAAATTGGAACTTTGGCCAATTGCCATGTTTGAGAAATGTACATCAGAACCCAGTTCCTCATACTTTACATTAACTCATTACATACTTTACTTAACATACTTTACATTAACATTTCCTCACCAGGAGGATGATATTTCAGTAAGGAGTTAAACAGCAGACTCCAGCACATACATAAATACATTAGATAACCAATTCTTAACACAGTACATATAACATCATAAACTTTTAGTCATGCCATGTTTCTTTGATGGCATTTACAAAATAAACCACAAGCCATTCTTCTTTTAACATTACTAATTGTAACAAAGCTTTAGACAAGCATGATATTAACCAAATAACAAAATAATA
>CM053622.1:32963193-32981944 GCA_028646595.1 Phalanger gymnotis | reverse complement strand
TGATATAAACAGGGATTGTCACTAAACTTTTATGAAGAAAAATTATTTGGACAGCTCTAAAATAAGATGTATCTTCTTCTTAAAGCAAAATAACCTTTAAACATTGGGATTCATTCACAAATTCCCAAAGTGCCATCACCAATTAGTCCATAAACCTCCAGATTAACATACATAAATATATCTTTAGGTGATACAGGCTTGAAAATCACACCCCTGTTTTTTTCAAAGTATTATAACAACTCAATTCTTTGTTATTACAGAATTTCTAGATACCACAAAAATTCTTCAGTCAAAAACGTGTTATAATGGGGAAAACACTTAGTTTCTATACATTACATACCCAATTAAATTAGCTTTATCACAATAACAAAGTCTACCAGGACTTTAAAAGCTTTGTCCATAGGAATCCCTCTACCTTGAAAACTTTTACACAAGATTGAATATCCAAAAGTCCTTGGTTCAGTTAACAACCTCAATTTCTTAATTAAATACAATCACTAGTGGTAACATTTTAATTTCTAAGGCCCAATACTCTTAGCACAGTAAAAGAAAAGATTACCGTTTATAAAACCACATTTTAACAGTTCACAATGTATCCTGAATTGACAGAGATTACAAGAGGACCCAACAAGGCCTTTGTATAAATACTTGATTTATAGCAAAAACAATTTCAACAAAACTTCCTGACAAAACTTAGAAGTTATAACTTCCTAGGTTACAGCAATTGTCCACTTCTTAACCTAATGCATCTCTAACAAAATTTATACTATAGAAATGCAATAATGCCATAAACATTATTATATAAAATTTGAACTACTCATTTCAGTCTAGGTAAATACATTTCTAAACCAAAGGACAGTTTAAAATTATCAAATTTTCATCACATCCTTTAAAGGCACCCAATTCACATGTATCAAACTCAGATTAAAATCACATGATGGTCTTCTCAAACTTCACAATCTAAGAGAATTTTAGAAATACAGAAACAATAAATTTCAGGCAACATCAACTGCATTTCCAGATTACCACATATAAGAATTATTGATCCTATTACTTCTGGTAAAAATTGAGTGAAAACCTGTTGATCTTCCAATAGCTAGGGGTCCAGTCTAAGATTGGTACCCAGAAATCCTTACCCTTAACTCCCATAACCTTTAGGGTTTTTCTCCCAATTTTTACCCCAGTGGGTAGTGTACAAAGGGAAAATCTCTGTCCCTGTGTCTACCAAGAATATTATGTCTTCTTTATGATCCCCAACCTTTAGGTTTACTAAGGGTTCTCAGATAGGTCCGGAGAGAAAGAACCCCAGACCCCAACAGTCTTCTTCCTCAAAAGTGAAGAGGAGCTACCTGCTCTTCCTTTCTTAACTCAGGACATTCTCTCTTAAAATGTCCTTTATTGCAATAGTAACAGGTTGTCCTACCTGCCCATTTACCCACATCTCTCCTATGCCCTGAAGCCCTGTGACCTTTGAGTCTGAAAATATGTCTCATTTTGCTTCTCTAGTCCATTGCTTCTCTGATAAGAGATAGGAAGGGGACTTTATCAGTCAGTCATCAAGCACTTATTAAGTGCATATAAATTGTGTCAGGCACTGTGCTAGTACTAGTGACACAAAGAAATGTTTTTAAAAAAGAAGAATCCCTTCCCCAAGGAGCTCCCTCTGTTGGGAAAAAAGGCCAAGGTCTCCCACTGCATCCTGTTCCACCATCAGTCATCCTGATCTATGCCTTGTCACTGGGCCCAGAAGGCTCCAGAGGAGAGAGTGAGGCTGGTGACTTTGCACAGCCCTGCCTCTCTTAAATCCGATTCACTTGCAAGTCATGACATCACCTTCCTGGTGTCACGGTCCTCTTCAAGAATGAAGGACAAACAAGGAAGGAGGAACTAGAGGCTTCCCCCTATTGGAAGGAGACAACATGCACATACCAAATATGATTGTTTATGATCGCCTCTTCCTTCTTGCTTCCTCATAACTTCCCTCATAGTATCGGCCATGACCTGAGCTTTTGTTTCTATCTTCCATCCTCCCGCCTTACATACACTTTCTGAGCCTCTCTCAATAATTCGTCTATTGGTCTCTCACTCCATCTCTCTAATTCGTGCAATTTCTTATTTATATCTGGCCATGCCCTATTGACAAAATTTACCTTTACCATCCCTTGGGCCACAGTGATAATGGCACAGTCTCTGGGAGCCCCTTGAACTGTCCTTGAATCTTCCAACTAGATCTGGCCTTCCCCTAAGGCCGTAAGCCTTACATTATCATTAGGCCCAAATCTCTACCTAGCCTTGCCCTTTATTGTCCAGCTACTTCCCACCCTTGATACTGTCAGTATCCAAGCCTTCAGCTACCTCCCACCCTTAATTCCATTCTCAGTTCCTGGAGTCTCACCTTATCTTATCCTCCTTAGAGTCCTCCTCAAGACCCTCCCTAAAGCCTTCCACCCTAGACCACCCCTCAATCTCTCCTACAATCTTTGTGTATATAATCTCCATCTTGCCTCCATGAAGGTGCTCAGATTCAATCTAGTTCAGCCAAGACTAAATCTGGCCCGCCTGTGAAAACAGGCGTCACAAAGGGTGGGACCTCCCAAGACAACCCATCATGGCCAACCCCCAACAAACCCCATCCCTTCCCTTGGCTGAGAAGGCCCAGAGTTGAACTCCTTAGGCAGGACTTGGCGTGTAGGCACCTTGGGGTCTTGAGCACCCCCAGAAATGGATGGTTCATTAACAACCATCATTTTGACTTAACCTCTTCAACAGGATCCTGAATATCTCATTCTTTCTAGGAACTAAAAAGGAGATTCATCATTTTTTTTTTATTTCAAAAGCCTTATTTATATTCTGTGATTTTGGCACAGCTTCCCTTACCCCTTCTATTACCAATTGTCTAAGATCCTGCATATTCCTATGATGTTCTTCGATATTGTTATCCTAGCTTGGATCTTCATTTGGGAATTTTCTATCCACAGCTACCACTCCTGGTCTTGGAGGTGTCTCCTTTCCCATCCCTGCATGGCTGCCTTTCTAATCATACCCTTTTTTTCTCCCATAAACAGGAGGTTGAGTATGGACATTAATTCTGCCTAAGTATTAGGAATATTTGCATAGCCAAACTTATAAAAAAAAAAAAGATTTTATTTCATATCATTATTTCCTTTAAGAACCATCCAGATTTGAATTTGGCACCCTACTTTCTCCAAGCTTCATCTTATGCATACTGGCAATTAACAAAACACCTAAGGATTCTAAGGATTTTTGAGAGGGAAGGGGTATGGGCACTTCTCTTAAAAAAAAAAAAAAACCTTTTAGACTCTAAGAAAGATAAGAGGGAGTGGTCCTTAAGAGCGCATGGGTTTGCAACTCCCCCACTCATTCTTTATACCAAGCTAAAATATGTCTCAGTTTCCCCTTCAGCCTGCTGCCTCTGATAAAGGGAAAAATCCCTTTCAGTTTTCTAAGGGCTCTTTAGGTGCCCTTAGGTGGGGCCTGGCAGGCCCTTGAGAGCAAAGGAGCCTACCTTTCTAAGCATTAACTAATCAGCCCTTTTTTCCAATCAGGTTACAAGTTTCTTTAGCTTCAGCTCCTAATTGACACACCCAGTCTTCTAAGGTGGAGTAGGGGGTAGGGGGGGTGGCCAAGAACACATGGCAGCTAAGAACAGCATGCAGGCTGAATTCCAGGTGGTCTCAAGCCACCATTCTACAACCCCCCCACCCCTTTTATCTCTACCTTCTATATCCCTTTTTTTCCCAATCTTTACTGAAACTTTTTACTCTCCGTATTTCCAATTCAATCTTTCTTTCCCCTAATCTTGACCCAAATTACCTCAAACATTTCAAATAAATAATAAATTACATACTCACCCAGCTTTCCCTTTTCCCAGCTGCTTTCTTTTCACCTTAAAATGTGAAAATGACCAACAACTTTTAATCACATTCTAAGCAGACCACTGAACTTAAAGTGGTCATCCAATTTTTCATACAGACCCCTTTTACTGCTACAGTTTTTAAAAACACTTTGCTTGATGTTAGATAGATTGACTCAATACAAAGTACACAGATTTTTTTTTTCTTTTAGAATCTAACCAAACCTTAATTCAGAGCCCCCAGTCCTCCCGGCTGGCAGCTTCAGCTCTGATTCCTTATCCAACAATTTTCATACCAAAGGAACCCATTTCAGTCTCCTAGAGTTAAACATTTTTACCTGAACATAGAACAAAAAAAAAAAAAAACACAGACAAAACATTAGACAGACGTTTCACATGAACAATTTAGAATTTGAATTCAGACTCGCTTCCAACATTAAACCAAATCACTTTCCCTGGGTCGACCCATCAGTGCTTTTCTTCCAAGCACTAGGAGAAAACCATTCTCTGCACCTAGGTGCACTTTCCCTGGGTTAACTTACTGTCTTCCCAGCTAGCCAACATTCTTCCTAATGGGTGGAGGAATGTTAGGAGGATCCTTTCCATCCTCCCCAGGTACCTTTTTCTTAGAGCTCTTATTTCCCGTTCTAGGCAAACCTTACTTCTCAACCTAGAACCCCCAGACTTGACAAGGCAGTACTACCCGTTTGTTCCTACCTTGCTCAGATGACCTGACTTGCTCAGTCTCCAGCCATTCCCTTTTTCGTTCGTCTGCACACTCTTCTTGTTCAAACAAGGCCTCGGGTCCTTCAGAGCGTCCAGGGGGTTTTCAGCTTGGACAGTGGGACCCTTCTAACAGTGAGTGGGACCGCTCTTCCTTCTGCCCTATCTTACTCACCCTTCCTGGGGGGGGGGGGGGGGAATGTGTCTTCAGATCCCGGACGAGCCCCCAAATTGTGAGAACCGTCGTTTTGGGGATCATTGGACTTCCCCAAATTGTGAGAACACGCGGCTTTGGGGATCACTGGACTTCCTAGGCAGGACCAAAGTCTTGAGGAAGAACCCTGTGATAATCCCTAAGGAAGGCTGTACAGACCACAGGACTCCTGGAGGAAGACCAAGTGGTAGCCTGCCCTTAATCTGTAGGGATCACAGGGCCTCCTAGGGGTCAGACCCTAAGGAGGACCCAAGTGATGGCCCCTTAGGATGGCGGTAAGATCACAAGGCTCCCGAGACAGGGCCAGAAGTCCCAAGTGATGTCCCCTTAAGAAGGCTGTGCAGACCACAGGGTTCCCCAAGGGAATCCGGAGTGGTAGCCCTCTTAACACAGCAGTGGGGATCACAGGACACCCCAAGGCAAAATCCGGGAGTAAGCCCGGGATGAGCTTCCGCTGCCCATTGCTTCCCTTCACTTGACCTTAGGAAGACCCATGTGATTTGCCCACTCTCACCCAAAGAACTCAAGACCAGAGTGGGCAGAGGAAGGCATTTTATTACGCTCCTTGAGAGAGCAGGTGTAGTGCTCACTGGAACACTCACCGGTTGGGCATGCTTTAAAGGAGATTCTTCTTTAACTCTGGGCTGAATTAGCGAGGCTCAGATTTCCTTTCCAATTGCACTGATTTCCATCCCAGCCATGCTATCCGTTAAGCAGTTTAAGTTGCCTATTAGAGAAATTCTCTGTCAAATCCATGCCTTTATCTGCCTTTCAATGGATCATTAGTTTCCTTTGAATTCGCAAAACCAAGTATCTGAAAGGAAAATACTTAGAAAAGGAATGGGAACTGGAGGTGGCTGTAACAGTGACCCAAGCCTGAGAATGGAGAAAGTTTTCATACTCTGAGTAAGAAATAACAAATTCATTATTCAACAACTTGTTACATTCATCTCTACTCTTTGTATCCATTGTAATACATAATTTATGAATGGAATTGACAGAAACCAATCATCACACTAGTGTGTACACAAATACTTTTTTTTAAACAGATGTTTCCAGAGGTAATTATGTTAGAATGCCATCAACGGAAAAATCACATGAGCATGGGTATCATATTACACATTACACAATCTCATTTCATCCTCACAAATAGGTTGAACTGTATGAAATAATTGCTACAAGTATTTTATGCCCATTTTACAGAAGAGGAAACTGAAAGTGAGAGAAGTTAAAGTGATTTTCCCACTCAAAAACGACTCATTATTGTATGAGGTGAGATTTGTACCTGGATCTTCTTGTCTCCAAATCCAGTGTTCTAGGTTCTCAGCAATAGGATCTCCTGGGTTCCAGTGGCAACACTGTCCATAGCTTACCGTGGGCCTTTACCAGAGGCAAAACTAGGATGGAGTAGATGGAGCTTTGCCTTAGGGCAGAAATTATAGAGTAAAATGATAACCCCAAAAGAAGGGTGTTTCCTTCTCCCTCTTTATTCTGCCTCCAACACAGCAGCAGCACTTATAGGGGCAGAAATAGTAATCTTTTTTCCAAAGGTGCTTCCCTTTCTTTCACTAATTTCGAAATCCCATGGGGTTCCCAGGAACACTTACCTCCTTCTTTGACTGCACCCCAAATCAGCCCACAACTCCCATTGTGAGCCCTAGACAGAGAAATTCTGCCTCCTGCCCTCAAACACTCCATTTTACATCTATGTGTCAGATTCCTTGGCTTTAGAAGACAATTGTCTTTTAAAGACGCAGGTTAGTTATGCTTTTCACACTTACACTGGACTTTGGAAAAAGTAGGAGCAACGAGTAGAAACTTAATAACCAAAATGGCAGACTTGAGTTTGTACATTCTGTATGTGGGATGCCATAAAGCATCTCTAACCATTCCATAAATCTGGACAGTTAACAACACCACTCATGACAATACCCAATTTGAAGGTGCTAATGGGCTTAGGTTAGGACCCTAGCAATACTAGTGATTTTTTAAGTGTGTTGGAACTATAGAGCTGTGTATATACACACACACACGTACACATATACACATACACACATACATGTGTGTGTGTAATATATGTGTGTGTGTGTATCTTGGTCAGACATTACAAATGAACAATGAGTTGAGCCTAGAATTGGACAGGAGGAGAAAAAGAGATTGGATGGCATCGAGGAAATTGCCAAGTTCTTTTACTGACCCTCCCTGCAAGCATTTCCTTGAAATAAAGTCTTGTCTTTCTGATACCAAAAGCCAACTGTGCAGCAATATCAACAGTGCAGTTGTATAGCTGCAAGTCATGGAATGCTGCCTTCTTGGAAGAACTGAAATTGAGGCTTACCCAAAGGTAGGGCATGGAGCACACGCATGACAGTTATGCACAGGCTGTAACATATCCCCCCCAAAAAATAAAACCTTGGAATTACTTGGAAAAGGTGTGTAAAAGTGAAATCAAAAAAAAAATCTCTGAGTAAAAAAGAAATTGGGTGGGGGCAGCTAGGTGGGGCAGTGAGTAGAGCACCAGCCCTAGAGTCAGGAGGACCTGAGTTCAAATGCGACCTCAGACACTTGACACACTTACTAGTTGTGTGACCTTGGGCAAGTCACTTAACCCCAATTGCCCTGCCTTCCTCCCTGAAAAACAAAAATAAAGCAAAAAAGTTGGGCTGGTCACTGTAATAGATGACCTATGTTCTGCATTGGTACCATCGCTTCATTAAGAAAAAGACACACACCCCCTAAAATACTATGTGGTCCTCCTCTGATAACTTATGGAAGGGCATGTACAAGAGTCCCATAGGATGGACAGGCATGGATGATCTACAATCTGTCTGATTGGAGAGATTCTGCTAATTGATAGATAGATAATAGATCCATTTGGGTGCTGAAATTTGGGGGAGTATGTAATCTCCCTAAATCACAGTTCTGACTAGTCTTGAAGAATTGCTTGGGGACATTGAGAAGTTACACAGGATCATAAATTTAAAATTGGAAATCTACTTAGAGATCATCAAATCTAACCCCCTCATTCTACAGATGAGAAAACTGAGGCACAGAGAAATTAAAATAACTTTCCCAGTCACACAGTTAGTATGTGTCAGAGGTGTTTCCTAAACCCAGGTCTTGTAGATTCCAAGGCTGCCATACCACTTCTCATCTCGTCTTTTATCTAACACTCAATGTCTCTATGACCTTGATCTCTTATCCCCCTCTCCTCAGCCAGCTGACAATCCATCTCTATATTCTCATGCTGCGGGGCTTCAATTCAATTCAACAAACATGGATTAAGTATCAGCTATATTGAAGGCTTTCATCTAGATGCTAGGTATTCAAAGACAAGAAGAGGCTCAGGGGATCATATATTTAAAGGTGGGAGAGGTTAGTTGTCATTTAGTCCAACCTCCTCATTTTGCAGATAAGACAGCTGAGGTTTAGAGAATCAAATAATTCTGGCTGTCAGGGAGCTTATATATCAGCAATAAGTGCAAAGAAAATTGAGGAGAGACACAGGACTAACTGGGTTGGATCAGAAGAGGTGGCGACCGAGTTGGGACATGAAAAGTCAAGAATTCTGAGGCATAAGGAGAAGGTAAGAGTACATCCCAAGCGTGGAGGACAACTTGAATAAATTGATGGGAAATAGATTGTCAAGGTAAGGGAACAACGAGGAAAGTTTATGTGAGAATTCTATACAATAGGCTAGATAGTTAGGTTAAAGGGGGAACTAAAGTATCAGACTTAGGAGTTTGTATTTTATCCTACAGGCAATTGGAATCTTTGAGCAGGGGACTATTCTAGTCAGAACTGTGATTTAGAATGATTACACAGAGAATGAATTGAAGAGGGGGAACCTAGAAGCAAAGTCAATTGGAAGACTTTCATGATCCCCCTGAGTTCTAGGGTCTTCCTTCTGTTGAATACCTCCAACCTATCCTGCTTCTTTCTGCTGAATTTTCCAGACAGAATACATCTTCATTATTAGCCAGACAAGTCCAGTTGAGCAGACAATTATTAAAATCAGTGCTGAAGGAAGGATGGAGAGAGATGTAATCCATACTGTGTATGTGTAGAGAAAGACAAGTGGCAAAGAGGAAAGGCAGTGGGGAAGAGAAGGAATACTTTAGAATGGCCTGCTTTCTGCAGGTGTTTGCTGTGAAATGGGGGCACAGAATATACATTTCAAAGATTTTCTTTTTTTTCCTCTCTCTCTCTTCCAAATAAATGCAGATGAATCGGGGGGAAATGAGCTATGAGACTTGGTGAATCACCAAATGGAAATCACGAGCAAGCAAATTTTCCAGCATCACATATGAACAAGTGCCTAAAATGCGGGTTAAGAGTCTCAGCCAGGACTTCTGATCACTGAGTTAAGTAGCTCAGTCGTCCGGGGTTTGTCAGAACACAGGCAGCTAGGTGGCACAGTAGAATCAGGAAGATATGAATCTTGCCTCAAAACTTAACTGCATGACTCTTGATGAGTCATTTGACGTTTTTTTGCCTCACTTTCCTCATCCATATAATAATAGCACCTACCTCCCAGGGTTCTAATGAGGATCAAAGGAGATAATACTTGTAAAGCATTCTGAAAACCTTAAAGTCTCAAGTAGAAGGAACCTCTGACTCCAAAGTCAGCTTTCTTTTCCTCTGAACCCCAAGCCCTCTGTTTGTTCCTTTGCCCCTCTCTTGTATGGGGGGCACAATTTGGGTAGCAGGCCAAGGAGTTGATTCTTGTAGGATACTCTAGCTCATTCCTCTTCTTGCCCTAGTCAACTGGTGCTGTCCCCCAAGACTGCCCTTCCACAGGCTGTTTCAAGTGTGTCCTCTCTACTACAGAAATCTGGTTATATCCTTGCCCAGACATGGTGAAAACACAGTGGAGAGAATTATAGTCTGAAAGTCTAGAGGACTCTGGTTTAAATCCTGCCCCCAAAACTTACTAGTTGTGTGACTACAAAAGTCACGTGATCTCCTTCAGCTTATCTGTAAAATGGGAATAGTAATAACACCTTCCTCATAGGATCATCATGCAGATCAAACAAAATGAGCCAAAACCAAATTAAATATGAAGAAACAGGCACCTGCACATGCAAGGGATGGGGAATTCAAAGACAAATAATGGGGTTCATTGCCAAAGAGCTTTCTTTAAGTGCATATTGGCATGTTAGTAAGCTCAGAAAATTGAGTGAGATTGGGTTTCTGTTGTGAATGTCCCTTCAGGATATAGAAGAGCAGGACGCCAATCTAAACTGACAGGGTTAGCAAGGGAATTCTGTTCAGGTTAGCTTCTACACACTGGAGGTAATATAGGGTTTGGGTTTTAGTCTTGGCTCTACTTGCTCCTGTATGTGGGACCTTTGGCAAATTAGCCTCACCTTTCTAGACTTAAGCTTTCTTGTTTTAGGAAATGATGTCTTCTAACTGTTATCTCCAGATCTGCAATTTTGTGGGTGTTAAGGAAACTCTCTATACCAATGCAGATTGGCATCTGCTCTGCGACTAACAGGCATAGAGAGCTGCCTGGAGGAATGAGAGGTTAGGTGACTCACCCAGTCACATGGTCCTTATTTTTCAGAAGCAGGAGTTGAACACAGATCTCTCTAACTTTGAGACTGGCTACATCAAATCTGATAATGATGATGATGATGAAAATGATGACAATGGCAGTGATAATGATGACCATGATGATGCCAGTGACAATAGATGGCATGTATCAAGAACTTCAAGTTCTACCAAGTGCTTTACATCCATTATCTAATCTAATTTGCATTTTCATGACACTAAATGCTTGTATTCTTTATACTCTAATGAGGAGTAAATATACATACAAATCATAAATATCTATAAATATAGGGTTTATCATTACTGTTGTTATTATTATTATTAACCCATAGGATCATTGACTTAGAACTACAAGAGACTTAAGAAATCCTCTAGTCCAACCTTCTTAATTTGCAAATGAGGAAACAGAGGCATGGATTGATGAAGCAACTTGTCCAAACTCACATGGAAAGAAAGTATCAGAGGCAGATTTAAATGCAGGTCTTTTGACTATAGAATCAGCATTCTTTCAGTGAGTCTCCAGATGTCTCGGTTATGAGTGGTGTGAGCTAAATCTCCTTGAGCATGGGAGATGACATGATGTCATGGAAAGGGGGCTGGATTTGGAATCAGAGGACTTGAGTCTGAATCCTGACTCTGCCACTGACTGGGCCTCAGTTTCCTTATCTGTAAAATGAGAGGGATAAACTCCTATTGTACTGACTTCATAATATTACTATGAGGAACTCAGGAGACGATGTATGTATATAAAGTATTTTGCAAATGTTAAAGTCTTATATACATATGTATCATTATTTTATTATCTACTATTTTTCTTAGAGGTGGTGCTGTATAGTGTATAGAGATCCAGCTTTGGAGTCAGGAAGACCTGGGTTCAATTTCTGCCTCTAACTTTCAACATTTGTGTCACCTTGGAGAAGCTATTTCTCAACATCTAAGAAGCTCAATTACTGAGCAGTGTCTGTCAGATTTGTCTTGGGAGAGTTTTCTACTTTGTCACCTGCCTACTCTGATGAAATCAGAGGTCTAGAAGAAACCAAACTAACCAACAAAACAGCTTTCTTACTAGAGGAGAAAGCCAGGTAGGAATACAATATAACTCATCCTTTCATTTTTTTTTTGTTTGTTTCTTAATGGTTGAAAGAGAAGTTACCTGGGAGTCAAGAAACAGACAAAGATTTTATTCCCAATCATGCCATTGACTTAGCTGTGGGTGACCTTGGGTCAAGCCAACAAGCACTTATTTTTCATCTACTATGTCCCAGGCACTGTGCTAAGTGCTTTATGTGTTTGCCCTTGTTCTCAAAGAGGACCATGACATCAGGGAGATGATGACATGACTTGCAGTTGACTCTGATTTGAGCAAGGAAGGGCTATGCAAGGTCACCAGCCTCACTTTCTCTTCCTGAGCCATCTGGGTCTGGTGGCCAGATATCCATCAGGATGACTGGAAATGGACCAGGATGCAATGGGAGATCCTCGCCCTTTTAAGCTAAGGTCTTTTCAGGTTCTCACTTTGAGCGACTTAATTCCCATTCAGTGAACTTCTCTTTAAGAAGTGAGTCAAGGGATGGCCCCTTTAATTAAAAAAAAAAATCAAACTGGGAAGGGAAGACCCTCAGGGTTGCTGGCCAAAAGAGAAATAGTTACTATTTACATTCACTCTCAACTAGAGGACAAGGACCTATTGTTGTCTAATCTTTGAGCTCCAGAGTGAAATGGGTTTAAGGCTTGGTCTTTGAGAAAGAAATCATCAAAGTCAACTGCAAGTCATGTCATCATCATGGTTCTCTTCAAGAAGGAAGAACAAACAAAACTTGTGTCCAAGTCAGCTCAGCTTGTCCTCTCCTCTCCTGTTCTCTCCCCTTACCTGAGGGAGTTCTGTCCAAAGGAAGGTAAATTTTGATGGGTGAAAGCTAAGGACACTAAGAAAGGTAAAAGACAGTTCCTGTTTCAAAAAGCTCAAGATAATATGCAAACAAGCTATGTAGGAACAAGGATAAATTGGAAATAATCAATAGAAGAAAGGTACTAGAATTAAGGGAGATAGGGAAAGGCTTCTTGAAGAAGGTGGGATATGAGCTGGGACTTGAAGGAGGCCAGGGAAGCCAGAAAGGGAAGATGAGGAGGAAGATAGATAATTCCAGGCATGAAGCATAGCCACTTATCAGGAATAGTTCGCCTTCCCCATTTAGGGCTTAATTTCCCCAAATGAAGGAATTGAAACCATATGATTACTATGGTCCCTTTCAGGTCTCTATAGTTCTCTAGCCCCCCCACCCCTCAAGTCTGAGCAGGTTTTTCATGTAACAAGACATCTGAAATATAGCACCACATCCCCTTTTTAAAGCCTGATTTTCCAAGATTCATATATGATAGAATTTAGAGCAAGAAACATCCTTGGAGGTCAGCAAATCCTGCTTCTCATTTTACAGATGAGAAAAACTGAGGACCAGCACTTGAACCCAGGTCCTCTGACCCAAGTCTATTTTTCGCTTAGACAACACTGCTATACAGCTAAGACTGAGTAGAAAAGTAAGAAATGATGAAAATAAGAAATTCAGAGAAACATAGGAAGATTTATATGAACTGATGCAGAGTGAAGTTAGCAGAACCAGAAAATAAAACTGACATGCACAATAAATTCACTAATGTAAATAGAAGTGATACAAAATGGCAACTGAACTAAGAATAAATTCAATGAACAGTATTGAATCCAGAGGTCAGATGACTACAGACCCTGATGATGACAGCTTTGGAGCACCTGCTTATTGTTTCGGTCAACTTGTTTTTTCTTCATTTAAGAAAAAAGGAAGTCGAGTAGTGATTATTAGGGAAGGGGATATACAGGGAAAGCAATGCAATGTTAAAGAACAACATAAAGACATAACCCAAATTTAAATTTAAAAATAGATGACTAGAAAAGAGATGACTGTAGAAGAAAAAGAATTGGAATTATTTTTTGCAGGCCCTTAAGATTCTGAACTCAATTCTTTCACCCACCTTTCTGTTCTCCATAAGTCACCTTGGTTAAGGTGAGAAAAGATTGTAGAGTAAGAAGTGACAAGGAAGGTATAAAGTGATTGGTGTAATTATGGCACATAGTGGATGCTTAATAAATGCTTGTTGAATTATGAAACTCTTGGCCCAGAAGTGTGCATAAAGGTGGGACTAGAGAAAGGAATTGAAGTTAGAGCTGGGAAATTGATAGCAGTTGGGATAATCAATTCAGGTCTTTCTCTAACAGGCTATTTCCACTCTAGAGATGATTCTCCTCTTTCTCCTATTAGAATCACCTTGCCCCATCTCTGGAACCTCCCATACCTAGCTCATATA
The DNA here is from genome assembly GCA_028646595.1 of Phalanger gymnotis. Taxonomy (NCBI): domain Eukaryota; kingdom Metazoa; phylum Chordata; class Mammalia; order Diprotodontia; family Phalangeridae; genus Phalanger; species Phalanger gymnotis. The sequence continues at coordinate 32,968,241 of CM053622.1, read as the reverse complement.
TAGTCATACGGTATATTATAGTGGGGATTCTATTCATGTATGGACTAGATGGCTGCTGGGGTGCCTTCAAACACCCTTGGAATTCTGGGATTCTGTCACCATCCATTTCTAGTAGAAGGTACCTCAACCCACACACTTTATAGATGAGAAAATTGGTGAAGTGCCTAGGATGCGCAAGTTAGTAAGTGATGGAGGTAGGATTGAAACCCTGTTGGACAGGGCACTAGACTAAGAGTCAGGAACCCCCATTAAACACTTGCTAACTGTACAACCCTGGGCAAGTCACTTCTTAGCTTCTCTGGGCCATAGTTTTCTCATCCGTAAAATAAGAAGGCTGGATTTGCTAGTCTCTGAGTTCTTTTCCAGTTCCTTTGATCTTATAACTTCAAAACCTGTGGAAGACCTCTGGAATATTCCCTTTGGGAAATTTCCATCTCCCATGCAACTCTGCTCATTGGCAGGATCTATCCTTGCCCCCTAAGGATCTGCTTTTATAATCTTGACATATTCTTGACCCTCCTTACCCTCCCTTCTCGTACCCTGTCACCCCTTTAATATGTCCCTACCTTGCTGGGTACCTAAAATTAAATGCCTTCCCTTGAGCAAGACAAACTACAACCATCATTTTTTAAAGGCCTATTGGTTTTGGTATCAGGGGCTAGCATGCTTCTCCTATGGAAAATTCTCAATCTCTCCAAAAGCAGCTGTAATAAACTGCAGTAGTAGACATTAATAATTCAATATGGACTTGGCAAAAGGTCTCTTGTGAAGTGCCCCAGGGATCTAAACTTGGCTCTGTGTTTTTCAACACTTTATCATGGATTTAAATAAAAGCATTGACAATGTGCTTACTAAATTTGCAGATTAACACAAAGCTAGGAGGAAGAGCTAACACTCAGGCTAACAGTAAGGATCCAAAAAGAACTTGACAGTCTAGAACATGGGGTCAAATTGAATGAGATGAAATTAAATAGGGAATCTAGTTACACTTGGGTTCAAAAATTGACTTTCATAAATACATGATGGAAGAAGCCAGACTAGACAGCATTTCAATGAAAAGAGCCTGATTTAATAGTGTCAGATGGCAACCAGAAAACCTAACGCAATTTCAGGTTGCATTGAGAGAGGCATTAAGCCTAGGATGCAGGAGGTTCAATGACTTCCTCTGCACTCTGCCATAGACAGGGCACCTGTGTTCGGTTCTGGGCTTCTTGATTTAAAGAAGATGTTGATAAGCCAGGATAGGCATAGAGGAGGGCAGTCAGAAGGTTGAAGGGCCTCAAAAACAGATCTTATAAGGATCATTTTAAGGAACTGAGGATGGGAGTATTTAGCTTTAAAAAAAAAAAAGAAGAAGACTTGGAGGAGATCACAATTGGTGTCATCATGTATCTGAAAGGTTGTCACCTAAAACAGGGATTAGTCTTGTTCTGTTGATGCCAGAGGGTAGAACCAGGAATAATAGGTGGGAGTTCCAAGTTGTTATCTTGAAAAACTTCTTAATAATTACAGTTGTCCAAAGGTAGGATAGGATGATTCAGGAAGCACTAGGTTAACACTTACCTAAATTAAAAGGATAATTTTATTATTAATAATTAATTACTAATAGTTGCAATCATATAATAATTATATAATTATTATCACTATCATCCTTATTATTTCACTATAATATATTAATATATCATTTCAATATAACATTAACAAACATTAGTAAAAGCAGTAATAATAATAGGTATGTTTATTTGGTACTTTCAATTCTGAAAGTGCCTTACAAGTATGATCTTGTTTACTCCTCACGGCAACATCGGCAGGTAGGTGCTATTATTAGTCCCCATTATACAGATGAGGAAACTGAGATTGAGAGAGACTGGGCAAATTCCACATGGATACACAACTAATAAGTGTCTGAAACAGGATTTGAATCCAGGTCTCCCTGATTCCAGATCTAGCTTTCCATCCATCACGCCCCCTAGCGGCCTGGAGGTCTTCAAGCAAAGGCTGGGTGACAGATTACCAGGAATTTTGTAAAGCAAATTCTCTGCCAGGACGTGTTAGAAGCTGTACTAAGTTTTCCATGCGATTTTATGGTTCTACAGATCACAGCACCATCGTCTCTTATACCCTTGGAGCCAAAACTTTTAGGTTGTTTATTATTATTATAATTATTAATAATGTGGTGTGCATTAGTAGTATAATACCATATCATATTATAATATCATATAATATTATATATTATATATAATATTTATATGTAATTCATAAGAAATACATTATTATGATATATTAATGTAATTAACACATAATCACATTAATATTCTAGTATGATATATCAATATAATACTAAGTAATAATAGCTAGTATTTATATAGTGCTTAAAAAGTTTATATAGTGCTTAAAAGTTTGAAGAACAATTTATAAATATATATATGTATATAAATATATATGCATATGTACATATATATTTATTTATTTATTTATATAATTATCCTGGGAAGAAAGTGCTATTATTATCCTCATTTCACAGTTGAGAGAACTGAGGCAGAACTTAAGTGACTTCTCAGTGTCACAAAGCTCGGAAGTGTGCAAGGTCAAATTTGAACTCAGGTCCCTCCTGATTCTAGGTCCAATGCTCCATCCACCATGCCCCCAGCTGACCTCGAAACCATTGCTCACTATCAACACCTCATGTCTCCTCCTCCCAGCTTCCCAAGTAGGTTAATCCGATGACTTGACATTTGGCCTAGTTGAAAAACCACCAGCTCTGGAGTCAGAGGAGCTGGGTTTAAATCCTATTCCTCATGCTTACTATCTATTTGACTTTGGCCATGTTAGTTATTCAATCTCCCTGGGTCTCAGTTTACTTTGCTTTAAAATTGAAAGAGTCATACAAATTAGCACCTGAGGTTTCTTTTCAACCTACTGCAGCAAATAGAAAGAATTCTCCCCAAATGCCAAAAAGACAGGTCTACCTAAATTAGTTTGTATCAATATTTTCAATGTAATGTGTTATGTGGCAGCAGACAATTAGCATTGCAACAGGTTTTGTGACTATAAGTGTGAGAAAATTTGAATGCATATACTTCATAGGGTCATAGATATAGAGTTGAAAGGGACCTTAAAAGCCATTTAGTTCAACCCTTTCCTTTAACAGATGAAGAAACCGAGGCCTAGACTGGGGAAGTAATTTGTCCAAGGTCATTAATGGCAGAGATACATTTAAACTCAAATCCCCTGAGTTCTGGGGCGGCTCAGTGAATAGATCACTGGGCCTGAAGTCACGAAGACCTAAGTTCAAATCTGGCTTCAGATACTTACTAGCTGTGTGACCCTGGGCAAGTCACTTAACCTTGTTTGACTCAGTTTCCTTACTTTTAAAATGAGCTGGAGAAGGAAATGGCAAACCTCTCCAGAATCTCTGCCAAGAAAACCCCAAATGGGGTCACAAGGAGTCAGACATGATTGAAAAATGACTCAACAAGAAGCTCTGACCTCTAAGTTATGCTCTGTTTCCACGCCATCACATTTGTTACCAGTCCTATAACAACCCCTCCTCCCCAGGGCATTGAAGACAAACCCCACTGAGGGGCTCTTTATCATTTTCATCTGCTCCATGACTATTTCTGTGGCTCCATCATGAGATTCCTGTTTGTGTCTAGCCTTACAGTCTTAATTAAAGGCTGCCATCATCTGTAAGCTCCCAAGCTTTGTGACACTGAGAAGTCACTTAAGCTTTGCCTCAGTTCTCTCAACTGTGAAATGGGGATGATAATAGCATTTACTTCCCAGAATAATTACATATACATACATACATACATACATATATATTTATATTTATAAGTTGTTCTTCAAACTCTAAAGCACTATCTAAATACTAGTTATGATTATTTACTATTAAATGGATGTATTAACATATTAATGTATTCTTATATATTAATTATATTAAGATAATATATATTTATATTACAAATCATATTATAATTTTAATATAACAATATGATTATTACAGAAATTATATTATAATTGTAATGCATAATATATAATAATATTTTATGTTATATAATATATAATTATAATAATATATTATAATATTAATGCATACCACATCAATATGAATCATAATCATCATTATCATGTTTTTCAGTCGTGGCTGATTCTTTGTGAATCCATTTGGGGTTTTCTTGGCAAAGATACTAGAGTGGTTTGCCATGTCCTTCTTCAGCTCATTTTATAGATGAGAAAAGTGAGGCAAACAGGGTTAAGTGACTGGCTCAGGGTCACTCTGTAAATATCTGAGGCTGGATTCAAACTCAGGCCTTCCTGACTCCAGGTCCTATACTCTATCTACTGCGCCACCTAACTGGCCCACCTTTAAGCTTCTCTTCCATTTATTCTCTATTTGTCCTAATATTCTAATGTATTTACGCTGTCTCCTCCATTGCAGTGTGATCTCTTCGAGAGCTTTCTCTTTTTCTTTGTAGCCCCAACTCTCATATTCTGTTTCATATATATTGTCTTGACCATTAGAATGTAAACGCCTTGAGGGCAGGCACTGGTCTTGCCTTTCTTTATATCTCCCAGTTCTTAGCACAGTGTCTGGCACACAGTACACACACACACACACACACACACACACACACACACACACACACACACACACACGATTAAAAGTTCACAAATTTAGAGCTGAAAGGGACCTCAGATGCCAGCCGGTTTAACCCCTTTATTTTACAAATGAGGAAACTGAGAGGAATCTCTGAATTTAGAGCTGGAAAGGGACCTTAGAGGCCATTGGTTTAACACTTTCATTTTAGAGATGAGACTGAGGCCCAGAGAAATGAAGTATTCGTATAAATAATAAGTAACACAAATGTTATTTGAATGAAGGGATTCCGACTCCAAACCTAGAGCTCTTTCAGCAGTGTCCCTGGTCTGAGCAAGGCTGCAGGAGAGAAAGGGGGACAGAGAGGGAGAGGGAGAGAGAGGGAGAGAGAGAGAGAGAGAGAGAGAGAGAGAGAGAGAGAGAGAGAGAGAGAGAGAGAGAGAGAGAG
>CM053622.1:32776938-32962693 GCA_028646595.1 Phalanger gymnotis | reverse complement strand
GCACCAGCACTCCTCCTTCCCCAAGAACCCCCAACCTGGACTGGGCTTAGATCTTCAGCAGGCTCTTCACTCCTGCTCTGATCAGCCACTTAATTCCTCCCACCAGGTGGGTCTGGGGCCAGAAGCAACTGCAGCTGTAGTTCTCTAGCTGCCCCACCTCCGCTGCCGTAGGGGTGGTGGCCAAACAGCAAACTCTGTCCCCAGCAGCTTTTCCCACTAACCTTCTCTGTTGTCTTTGCCATTTGTGGGTTGAGTGGTCTGGTAAATGCCACAGCTCACTGATTCAGGGCGCTAGGGCACGCTCCACCCAGCTCCCGGTCTGGTTGGTCTATACTGCCCACACTAGGCTCTGCTCGGCTCAGCTCCGCTCCCCTCAGCTCCCAGCTCCATGCAGGATAGAACTTACCCAGAGACCATCCAGGCTGCCCTGGGCTAAAGCCCTGCTTCCCTCCACCACTTTGTGGGTTCTGTAGTTCTAGAATTGGTTCAGAGCCATTTTTATAGGCTTTTAGAGGGACTTGGTGGGGAGCTCACGCTAGTCCCTGCTTTCCAGCCACCATCTTGGCTCCGCCCCCATATACTTCAATATCTTAAAATTATTTTTACTACTATTTATTAGTTATTAAAGCTTAAAACTGTAGTAAGACTTTAGGGAAAGCCTGAATCTATTGCTACACTTTTTAATAGGAGGGTTAAAAAAGTTATCATCATACATAAGTATAATGGAATGTTACTGTGGTGTATGAAATGATAAATGTGCTGACAACAGAGAAGCCTGGGAAGACTTAGATGGGTTGAAACAAAGTGAAATAAGCAGAACCAGGCAAACAACATACACAATGACTATAACATATATATATATATATGTTATATAAAATATATATAATAAAAATGAAATATAAAGAACAGCAACAACAAAATTGAAACAATACAATGTAATAATAAAAATCAAGCATATCCCTCAGGTGAGATTTGAGAATGCACCTCCCCTCTTAGAGAAGGGAGAGACTATAATGAGAAAGGAAAGTGATATAAATGTAAAACAAATAGATACTATTTATTTTAATAAAATTATCAAGCTAGTTAGATCCTATAAACCTATGAGAGTCCCCCAAATTCTATTGGGTGAAAATAGCAGAGTGCTGGTAAATATTTAACAAGTAGTTCTCCCTTCCACTTCACCCCCCTCCCCAAAACAAATATGTGCTATATGTTTTGAAATTTACCCTGAGTTATTTATATTTTCCATCCCTTTCTAAAATCTAGACAATCAACAAAATAAGACATCAAGCCTGTCTTTGTAGCATTTGCTGATTTCTGAGTTATAAATGCTGATAAGTCACATTTAACAATAAGCTCCCATAAGTGAGTATGAGCTGGCTCCAGTCCACCCCTGGATGAAGTTAGAGAAGGCAGATTTTGGCTAAATATTAGTGAAATAAGTAGAAAGCCTCAAAAGTAGAATGGGCTATCTTAGGAAGCAGTAGGTTCCTCTTCATCAGGATTCTTCTAGCAAAGTCCAGATGACCACTCACTCATCGGGTATGTAATAGTGTGGGGAGGGGATAAAAATAGAAGGTCACTGTAGTCCCTTTCAATTTGGGTATTCTGTGAATATCAAGACAAAATGAAGACCCTGACTTGAAAAAGCTTACAGTCTACTGCAGAATACAACACGTACACAGGAAACTTAACATAAAATATACATATGTAAGGTATTACCAATTTTGTATATGAACATTTGGTTGCTGAATAGTAAGGTATGTCATTAAGGCAAAATTTATGACCTTGAAGAGGACCATGAGCATGCCTGAATGGTTCAGAATTGCAGAATATAATGAATTCTCTAGGTAGAAGGTAGAGGAAGTATAACATTTATTTGGACTCCAAAGGATCAGACCCAAGGACCAATGCCCCCAATTCAATATCGTGGCAACAACATTCCAAAACCAGTAAGACTCCCTCACCATAGTAACAAGGAGGTTACAACAAAATATTATAGCAGCAAGCCAGACCATACTTGCGCTTCCCCTCAATGCTAGGGCCCTCCTATAAGATCACTCACAAATCCTAAGTCCCTGCTCAGCACACTCTCTCCTGTAGCTCCGCTGACTCCAAATTCTGAAACTCCTTCTTGTGTTCAGTGCTCTCTGCTCTGCATGCTCTGGAAGCTAGCCCTTGGCTCCTGAATCCTGCTGCTCTCCATTTCTTGGTTTCTTCAACTTCTCACTTCTAGTCCTCCGTTTCTCAGTTTCTACGACTTCTGCCATTTCCAAGCTCTGTTCTCTCTTTTTAAGTCCCTTGAAGTCATCTGATTGACTAGAACATCTGATTGACTAGACTTAGGCATATACCATTGGCTCTGGTCTTAGCAACTCTCCTTAGGGTCCTGAGGGCTTTCCCACTCTCTCAAATTAGCAAACTAGTTTGCTAACCAGCCTGGGGCCTCACATCTAATTAGTGAAAGGGTGTGGGCCTCTCTCTAATCAGATCTCCCTTTGTTGGCCCCACCTGAAGCCTATTCAATGGGTGAGAAAGATCTTTTCACTTACTGATTGGCTTTACATAAGAGAAAGAATACACACATGAGGAAAACTGATAAAAATCATCTTAAAAAGAAATAAGCTTTCAAACAAAATGTTGAGGAGGGTCACAGAGTGTTCTGTGGACCTAAAATTATTCCTCAGATAAATGTACTTAAAGGGAATATTTGAAAACAGAGCAATAATGGAAATAACAATAGCTCCAGGGCATTCTGGTCCATAAGCTTATTTGCATATGACTGTGCTTAAAGGTTTGGAGATTATAACTGACAAACTTATAAAGGCAATAAGCATAATATGCTATAGTTCCCCTTTCTTGGAAAGGGAAAAGAGAATAAACATTTATATAGCCAATGCTTTGTTCTATTCTATTCTAAGCACTTTTTACAAATATAATCTCATTTTATCCTCACAACAACCCTGGGAAGTAGGTGCTATTATTATCCCCACTTTATAAAGTTTAAGAAACTGAAGCAAACTAAGGTTACACCCAGAGTTGCAAAGCTAGGAAGCCTCTAAAGCCAGATTTGAATTCAGGTCTTCTGACTCAAGGCTCAACACACTATCAACTGTCTCAAATGTATGCAAAATTATAACTCAAGTAACTGTTTGGGGACCATGGGATGATTATGTAAGGACCACTTTGGTCAGACCTAACAAAAAGGAGGATTTCTTGAATTTTGCCTCATCAGGGAAAGATGAGTCACTTATTCATGAGTTTCTGATTTGAGACATTAAGAGAAATAAGAAGCTAGAGAATAAGCTTTGAAAAGAAGCTAGAGAATAAATTGAGTATAAGAAGAATCCTAAGAAGCAGGGGACAAAAGTTATAACAGGCTTCCAGGTGAGATGGTTAATTCTTGAGCTACATTGACGGGAACTTGCTGACAGAGAGATATTGCTTTGCCGATTGGCTGAAGAAAAGTCTGGGTGATATAAGAAAACCCTTCAGCTGCTGTGCTGATTAGAGGAGAGTGAAATCCTTCTGCTGTACACAGGGTTTATTGGATTTAATGCTCTCTGGTGATACCCACATTCTAAGAGAGGAAAAACATCTCAAGAATGCCTGGTTGCCTTCTACAACCCTCTGTGATTTGAGAGGGAAAGGGGAAAGAAGGGAAAAGACATGTCTTGCATTTGTTTTGCTGTGAGTTATGCTTATTGGAAAAGGGCCTTTTTCTGTTGGAAGTTAATTGAAGAAAACAGAGTCCTATTGAGCATAGAGCTGACTGAGCTTGTCTTCATTGCCCAGAAAGCCAACATAAGGAAATTTCAAGTTTTATGGTTTCAGGAAACTACTTATAACTGAATAGTGCAATGTTGACATAATTTTGCTCAAAAAATTTTGCATAACAGTTTCTCAGAGCCCTGCTACATTGGCTCTGAGCTAAATAAACTTGTCACTGCTACATAAGCCAAACAGTAGAAAAAGAAAAGCTTTGTCTAGCAGAAGAGTGGTGAGGGCCAGAAGGAGAGCATTTAGCAGCAAAGTTCCTGTAAGGATCAAGTAATCAAGATCTGCAGCCTGGAATTGTGATTTGCCATGGTTCATGGATTTCCCCATTCACGTACCTCCCTCTTAGGTTTCTATAAGTGTATGTATACTCTCTACCCATGGAGAGTACTTACGTTAGTTGGAGAGTATGACCTAGGTTTATAGGTAGTCTGTACTAGTATGATTACTCCTGTTTTTGCCTTCTACTCAGTAAATGTTATGATTATCATTGCTTTTACCTTATTGTTTAGTAAAATTTTATGTTTAATAGTTCCTGGCAAGATCATGACAACTGAGTTTGTGCAAATGGGAAGCACACTGGTTAGGGCTCAGTAGATATAACTGCAAGTAGTAGCAATGTATCCCTTTCACACCAGGCTTACCTCAGGACTGAGAGTATGAGTAGGAGCCAAGTTGTCATGGCTGTGGCCAGTTCCCTCTTCCCCACCCCCCCACACTCATTCCCCAGTCTGGCAAACTCCTCCAGACCTTCAACCATGATAGCAAGTTGGCACTGAATGAATCATCCCAGAAAGAGTGAAGCATAATTGGACGGGAGAGCAGGCAGGCAGTGTTGCTGGTGTCATGTCAGACACCATGCCCTCAGGTGATACAGCCTATGTGGTTGGATCTCTGTGCAAACTACTCCCAGACCACCTGCATATACCAGGAGCATTAATCTCAACCTACTACTTTAGCCTTACCTTCTACTATACCCCCTAGCAGTATCCTACAGATTCCTAGCCAAACTGGAAGGAGGCAGAGAGCTAGATCTGTTCCCCAGAACTCCCCAGCCTCAGTTTCTGCATCTGTTGAAAAGGGGGACAATGGTATCTACTCCCCAAAGTTGTCACAATGAGATGGCACTTTGCAAATCTTAATGCTGTATGTTAGTTGTTTTTATTAATTATGGCAAGATTCAAACCCGGGGCTTCCTAATTCCAAATCCAGCACTCTATCCTCTATACCAAATAGAGCAATGGGCCTAGGGTCAGGAAGATCTGAATTCAAACTTACCCTCAGATATTTCCTAGTTGTGTGACTATGGGTAAGTCATGCATGTAACTGCTGTCTGCCTCAGTTTACTCAACTGTAAAATTGGAGTAGCAATAGAATTCACTTCCCCGAATTGTTATGTGAAAAAAAATAAGATAATCTTCTGTCAAACAATTAGCACAGTGCCTGACACAGAGTAGGTGTTTAAATGCTTATTCCCTTCCCCTTCTTCCAAGGAAGAGGAGCCATCACACAATGGAAAGAGTATTCGCAATGGAGTCTGAGGACTTAGTTTCAAATCCCTACTCTGTTATTTACTACCCGCCTGACCTGTGCAAGCCAGTTAACTGCCATGGTCCTTAGTTTACTCCTCTGTAAGATGGAGGCAATCAGAACAGTGTCACGGCACCTATTCAGAGATACATCGTCCAATGCCTAATGGGGCTAACTCCTCCTGGAGTATCAAAAGGCACCATTTCTACTACAGCAAATAAAAGCCTCCCGTGTCTAATCACTTCTACACCTTATCCAATTATTTGCGCCTAATTAGATCTTCATGTCGATCTAATTATCTGGTTGGAGAATTGGGTTCTAGCCATAGAAGTCGATAGTCACTCTCTGCTTTGCTGAATCCCACTGGGCTAGGGAGTGATGGACAGGGGAGTCCCACAGCAGGGCCATTGGACTTGCAAAGATGGAGTCCCCAAGTCCCTGGGCTCCTAAGCTACAGGTAGCAGTGGAAATCCATTTTACACCCAGGCCTAAATAATTACAGTATGTCATCACAGCACTGATGAGTATTTACCCAACAGAATGAAACAGCATGTTGATTCCTGAACCACAGAAAGGCATAATTGTCATTTAAATATGGCATGTTATTTAAAATATTAAATTCATTATCTTCTGGAATCTTATAATTATAAATCTAAAATATCACTAGGAATATATTTGCATGTGTAAAGAATCCTTCATTATTTTTTCCCCTTGGTGGCAGAAATGTGTGTTGATTTGTCTTCTGAACTTGAGTATCAAGAGACAGGAGGAGAATTCCATGAGATACTCAGTAGTCATGGCAGTCTTCTGAATACCTGGGAAAAAGAAAAGTGACGGAAGAAAAGGGTACAGAAAGAGACTGGAACAGTGTTTTGCATGCAGGATGTGTGTAGGAGCATACCCCACTTCCTTGCCAGTCCATTCAAAAGGAGCTTCAGAATGCCAATGAAATCAACATTAGCAGCTTCAGAAATTTTTAAGCAGAAATTGTTATTACTTGGTTAAACACATACCACCACCTGGAATAGATGCGCTGGCATCTTCCTTCAAATCTCAAAGCCTGGATGATGGCCACGTTCTCACAACATCCCTGCAAAGTAGATAGATGGGCAGACTAAAGCTTCTCAGTCCCTGTTACAGGAACGAAGTACAAGAAACAGTACCTTACAACAGGCCACACAGATAGTTAGTGTTGGTTCTGAGACCAGATCCAAAAACATTGCCTTGATTTTAAGGATTATGTTCAGTTGTGGCCATTGCATTTTAGAAAGAGAATAGGAAAAAAAGTGTTTTGTAAAAGGTAAAAATCCTGGAAGTCTGAAAGATCTGAGCTGAATTCTTTTCTATGACGTATGCTGACTGTATTGTCCTAAGAATATTATTTCTCAATGTCTTAGGCAACTCTCTAAGACCAAATTGCACAAGAATTTCTGATCTGCATTGGTGGGGGGAGTTTTTACATTGGAAATTCCTACACAGATGATATCTCAGGTCCAAACAAAAAGGAGCAATTCCAGAAAAGAGAGACCAGTACGGTGAGAAGCCTGATAAACATACCATATGAGGATGAATTGAAGGAATTCAGGATGGGAACACCTGGTTCTGATCATTAATGAGAGATGAGACATAAAGCAGAGAAACCTGTGTTTTCCACAGACAGGCAGGAGTTTCAGCTCAGAATCCCAGCTGAAAGGCAATTCTTCTTGTAAATAATGAGGTCCTCCAGATATATACTATGGCTTACTGATGACACCCCATTTGCTGCATCAAGTGCCATAACATTATAGAGCTCCTGGAAAAGATCCAAAACCACTAAAAGAGGTGGTTTTGTTTTTGAGATGACTCTCTGGGAAGGGAAAGGGAAACAAAATACTGGGATGTAAAAATGAAAGATGAGGAAAAAATTGTTCTTTAAAGGATGAAAAGAGTTTGGCTTAACCAACCACATAGGAAAAATCAAGTGGATGAAGGGAAAGGAAAGGAAGGGGAAGGAGAGAGGGGAAGGGAAGTGGGGAGAAGGAAGAGAAGAGGAAGATGGAAAGGGGATAAACATTTAAATATAAATACATAATTCATTTAATTTAATTGATAAATACGTGTGTGTGTGTGTGTGTGTGTGTGTGTGTGAGTGTGTGTACGTATGTTCTTTTAGCAATTATTATTTGTTCCTCGCAAAACCTTGGGAGATAGATGCTATCATTATCCATTTTTTACAGTTGAGGATACTGAGACTAACAGAGTGACTTTCCCAGGTTCATACAACTAGTAAGTGTCTGAAGCTGGATTTGAATTCAGGTGTTCCTGACTCCAGGCCCAGAATTCTATCCAATGCCGAATGTCTGTTGTCCAGAATGTGACATGCAGATAGATCAAAAAAATCTTTAGAGTCTATCACTATATGTACTTGACAGAGTGCCAATGGAGGGGTTAGGCTCAGAATTAAATAGGAGGAAGAGAAGAGACTGGGTCAGGGTCATTAAATTACAAATCTCCTTTAACAAACTCAAATGTCTCCAAGAAACGAAGGGCCATCTTTTGATACCAATATCCTACTGGTATTTTATCATCACTATGAATCATGGAATATAACAGTTTCTGAAAGACTGAAAATAAGGATACCACAGGAAGCAACATAGCGGTACATAAGGGGTATGAGCAGGTTAGAATACATAGATAACAACCAACTCCAGAGAAGAACCAAAGGAAAAGATGTCATAAAAGCGACCTACTAATCAAAATGATGAGCTGGTTATATGGTGAGAAGGAGAGATAACCAGAGGCCGGCCAATGAGTTTGATTAATGTCCTCGAATTGTCAAAAGAAATGACCTCCAGCCTGTTGAGTGGACCCCCTTTGAGGAACTTAAGGGAAGCCATGGACAGGAGTCCCATGTGATGGACAGACATATATCATAGATAAGTTGCAATCTATACCACTGGAGGGAACTTAAAAGCTGAATTGACCACAGATCCATGTGAATATCTACACATATAGTCTTCATAACAACTCTGTAAAGTGGATGCTGTTATGAGATCCATTTTCCAGATGTGAAAACTGAGGCTCAGTGAGATGAACTGATGTCTAGGATTACACACCTAGTTATAGTGTAAAGGACTCTTCAAACCCAGGTCTTCTTCCCTCTGAGTCCAGTTGTCAATCGACCACACCATCCTACTCAAAAACATGGGAGTATGTGTCCCAATTCTGTAATAGTCTGGGGTCACTTGAATCCACAAAGATCCCTTTTCAAATCTAGAAGAGACATAGTGAAATATTGCAATGATAAGCCTACCAAATGGCAAAAGATTTGATATGGCAGGGGGTTTTGCCCTAAATCCACCTTTAATGTGTTTTCAATTTCATTTCATCTCTTTTCTGAATACAAATCAATCTTTGCCAGGATTGGGGGGAGGGAGGAAATCATTATCAAGCTGAGATTCTAGATGTTTTCAAAACTGGAAGCATTTGTTGTTCTTTTAGCAAATAGAATGAAAATCATTTATTTAAGTGAACGAATGTCATAAGGGAAGGAGTTATGCTGTTATTGAGGTAGAATCCAGGGTCTCACCTTCACATCCGGAACAGGTGTGAAATGAATATTCACAGACTCCCAGAACTTTAGAATTAGAAAGCATTTCAAACATGACCTAGTCCAACCTAACTCTGAACAGGTATCCCCTCCCCGACATCCCCAACAAAGAGAGGTTCAATCTCTGCTTGAAGACATCCCATGAGAGGAAACCCACTGCATTCCAGGGAAACCCTCTCCACTCTGGACAAATTCACCTATTAGGAAGGTATTAGGTGCTATTATAATGCTATTTTACAGATGAGGAAACCAAGACAACCAGAAGCCAAATGGGTTGCCCAGGGTCACCTGGGTAGTGATTGTCTGAGGCTGGACTTGAATTCCGGTGTTGCTGCCTCCAAGATCTACTGCCCTACGTACCTGCTTAGGTGCTTTATAAATGTGAGGTTTTATTACTATAAGTAAGAAAGTAAACATTCCACCTCCTGATTCCGTGCCTAGAATGCTCTCCTTCTTTATCTCCACTTCTCCAATCGCTTCTTTTCCTTCAAGGTTTAAGTCAAGATGTTCACCCTCCATAAAGCCTTCACTGATCTCGATTTACCTTGTGTTCATTTATCTGTGTACATGTTGTATCGAATAGAATGTAATCTCCTTGAGGGCAAAGACAAGTTTTCTTTCTGAGTTTTTATGCCCAATATCCATCAGAGTACCTGACACATAATGGGTCCTTCACGAATGAACAAAGTTAAACTGAGTTGTCATGGCTAAAGACAGGATTTGGAATGATGGGCACATATCAGGTTCTTTTTCCTGGAGGTCTTGGAGAAGGGATTGTTGATGAATCACAATGTGGAAGAACCATTGAATTCATGTCATTTGAAGACTGATTGGAAAAAATGGGCATGTTTATCCTAAAGAATGCCAGACTTGGGGGGAACCCGTAGGGGTGGAATAGGATGGAACCCTTTAAAGCATCTGAAGAGAAATCGTTATTAAAGAATGACTAGACTTGTTAGAGAACAGAACTGGGAGGAAGAGGGAGAACTAGAAAAAATATACATAGACATTTGATACTAACTTTTAAAAAAAAACTTCCTAACAATTAGAAATATACCTGCCTTTAGAGACAATAGATTCTGGAGGCAGCTAAGTGGGCCTGTACTCCAAAGGACATAAGTTCATATCCAGTCTCTGACACTTATTAATTGTGTGACCCTGGGTAAGTCATGTAACTCCTGTCTGCCTCAGTTTCTCCATCTGTAACATAGAGGTAATAAAAGCACCTACTTCTAGGGTTGTTGTGAGGATAAAATGGAATTATATTTGCAAAGAGATTTGCAAACCTTAAAGCACAATATGAATGCTAATTAATTAATATCATTATTAAGCAAAGAGTAAACAATTAAGCAAAGAGCAAATGAACACTTGTTGGGTAGGTATGGAGAAGCTATGTAGCAGAGTAGATAAAACTGAGTCCTAGACTTGGAGTCAAGAAGACCTAAATTTAAATCCTGCATTTGATATTTACTAACCATGTGACCCTAGGCAAGTCACAACTTCTCAGCCTCATTTTTCTCATCTCTGAGATGGGTATGATGTCACCTACCTCCCAGCATTATTTCAAGGATTAAATGAGATAATATTTATAAACCTTAAAATGCTAAAAGACAATGACAAAGAAGATGACAGTGACGACTATAATGATGATGATGATGATGAAAATGATAGTGATGATGACGTTCTAGAATAGATCTTCTTCAGGTAGTAGATAGCCATTAAGGTCTCTTCCAACTCTGAGGTTCTGTAATTCAGTGTACATGTGGGTACACATAGAGACACAGAAACAATAAATATCTCAATCTCCCTCTCCCAGCTGCCAGAGTCTTACTTGCTGAGGCTAACTGCCATCTACTGTGCATGAGTCTTCTATGTACCTGTTTACACACATCAGAAAGTCAGTCAATAAACAGCATTTATTAAGTAAATAATATGTGCCAGGCATGGTGTTAAGCGCTAGGGATACAAAGAAAAGCAAAAATAGTCTTTACTTTCTAATGGGGGATACATAATGTAAATAACTAGACAGGTGTTAGATAGACAGAAAATAGATAAATGGATGGATGGATGGACAGACAGACAGATATAGAGAGAGATAATAGACAGACAGATAGATATGATAGACAGACAGACAGACAGACAGACAGATAGATAGATAGATGATCAAGTGTTGGTTAAGCACTTACTATATGCCAAGCACTGTGCTAAGAGCTGGAGATAAAAGCAAAATGGACTCTCAATGAGCTTAAATTCTAATAGAAGACAAAATATGAAGTGAAAATGTAAAGGGGGGGGTAGGCGATACTCAAAGGGCCAGGTAGCCAATGTGGGGATTGAACGGGCCAGAGGGTAAACCAGTGGTGGAAAGTGAATAGTATGGCTAAGCCTTCTCATGACATAATGTTTGTGTGTGTATATACATACATATATAAATATATATACATATATATGGATGGATGGATGGATATGCAAATGCACATATCTATACAATAAGAATACTAGCTAACAGTTATATGCAAATACTTTAAGGTATGCAAAACCTGCCAGTCATTATCTCATTTAAGCCATCCTCACATTGATCCTGGGACATAGGTACTATTATTTTCTCTTTTAGTAGGTGAGGAAACTGAGGCAAACAAAGATTAAGTGAATCGCCCAGGGTCACAAACTGATAAGTGTCTGAAGTAGAATTTGAGCTCAGATCTTCCTGACTTCACGTCCAGCACATGAGTTACCTGGCTACCTCCAGGAAAGACTGACCAATCGTTGGACAGATCTCAGGATTCCAGGGAACAGGGCATCAGTGTATATAAGGTGGGAGCAGGCTAGAGGGAAAGTCCTTTGATGAGTCTATATGGAGCCGTCCAGACCTTTTTCATAACTACTAAACAATCAAGATTCATTTTCCCCTGAAAAAAAATGTGTTAGAGCTAAGTGGAGATAGTTTTTATCCCACCTTAACAACAGTATAAAGGAAATATAATCTGAGAAAGAAAGGCTCTAGCAACCAAACAGACTATGAAGGGCCATCTACATAAGTGATTTCCCTTATTAGAATGTAAGCCCATTGAGGGCAAGGATTGATTAGCACAGTGCTTGGCACATAGTAAGTGCTTAAGTACCTCCTTTGCTTGCCTGATGGAGTGATTTAAAGAAACATAGTGATGGGATAAGTGCAACAGCTAAGTGGTACAGTGGATAGAGTGCCAGATCTTGGCACTCATCTTGCTCAGTTCAAATCTAGCCTCAGACATTTACTAGCTATGTGATTCTAGGCAAGTCACGTCACTGTTTGCCTCAGTTTCCTCATTTGTAAAATGAATGGGGAAGGAAATGACAAATCATTCTAGTATCTTTGCCAAGAAAAAAAAATCCAAATGGGGTCACAGAGAGTTGGATACAACTGAAAAATGACTTAACAAAAAATGTGATAAGCTAAAAATGTGTGTTTTTATATGATACATTTCTTCATTCAGGATATTGCCTGAAAAAGAAAGCATGGTCTCCACATTGACGATATTGCTAGTGATGGTAAGCTGTGAAAATCCCCTTTGGTTCAAACATTTTGGAGCCAGAATGTTCAATCGACAGAATTAACCAGACTGAGCCCGTTTTCTAATGCTGTTTGTATCCTAATATTCCAGGGCTAATGATTATCTTCTCTATTTCCAAAATTGCTCAGTAATTTATAGCAGACTGCTCTTGTTCCAAAGGGAAACAGATCTGACTGTTTTTAACCCTCGTGGGCTATTTATGTTGGTGGCTCTTTATTCATGCGTTGTCCTCATTTTGTTCTCCCAATTCATACTTTATTACAAGGACAAGTTATTGTGCTGATAAGATGAAGGCTCCAGGATGCCATGGGCTTCACTGGGTTGGGAGTGGATGCCTAAAGGGTAGATAGGAAGTAGGTTTGTGTTAGATCATGGCAAGCATCAAAAGAAAAAAAGCAGGCAACACAGGCCTGACTCAACATAATTGTTGTACTCTGGAAAGTAGAGTGGGAATGAAATTTTCAAAAATCAAATCACATTTTCCAGGGAAGATGGGTGAAGAGCAGATGTATCTCAATTTCTAATGTCCTCTTGGTGATGGGTCCTAATGACTTAACCTGATGATTCTCTTCCAGCTCTATCAACAGGCAATTAACATGTAAACAATTTAAAAGGCAACAGGAAAACAATGGGAAAGAAATACCAGTCTGGTTTAGTCAATAAACGGCTGAATAAGAGGTAGGAAGAACGACTCTCGAACCCTACTTTCGATACTTCCCATGTGACCGTGGGCAAAGTGCTTCACCATTTTGACCCTCAGATTCCTCATTTGGAATAATAATAATAATAAATATTATTACTATTATTATATGTTATATCTCAGATGAGACAATGGGAAAACTTTAAAGGGCTATTTAAGTATCAGCTATTATTATTATTCATTATTTGGTTTAATGAAACATTTTTCATAATGTGAACCACTATGTTCTAAAGTATAGATTTAGCCAAGGGGTCTTTAGAGCCTCAAGAAGACCTATGGTTAGCTTAGGGGACCAATTGGCTGAATTTATTATGCATCCGTTATGTGCCAGGCACTGTGCTAAGTGTTAGGGAGACAAAGAAAAACCAAAGACGATTCCTGCCCTCAAGGAGCTCACAGTCTAATGGGGAGACAATCCCCAAACAACAATGTACAGACAAGATATTGACAAGATAAATTGGAGATTGTCAGCAGAAGGAATTAAAATGGGTCAGAAAAGTTTTCCTGTAGAAGATGAGAGCAAGGACCTGGAGGGAGGAAGGAAGCCAAGAGGCAAAGATGGGGATGGTGAGAAGTCTATGAATGGTGGATGGCCAACTCCAGGAGTGTGGTGATGGAGTGTCTTGTGTGAGGAACATCAAGGAGACCAGTGTCACTGGATGGTAGAATGAACCAAATGGAGCAGACAGAGTAAGTAAGAACCAAACAATTCAATGGGCGATAGAACAACTTTCACAGCCATTTTCAGCGAGAAGCAGTGTGGTGGAATGGTTATAGGGATACCCTTGGAGTCAGAAAGGGTTGTCTTAAATTCTCACTCTAGTCCATAGTAGTCATGTGACCCTGGGTATGGTGACCAACCTGAGGCAGGTTTTAAGACTTTAAGTTGCAAGAGGGTTACTGATTTATATCAGAGGAGGGAATTCTACATCAGTACTTACCAGAACTAATGAAGACCCAGATCTAGGCCAAAAGAAAGGAGGGGGTGGAATTAGGGTGACTATACTCTCAAATCCATTCCAGTAGTTGGAAGTGTCTACCCAAAATGGGCATCAACCCTACTTATCCAAATGGTTTATTCTGTTTACTCATTTGTTCGTCTCAATAGAGCACAGTGTCTGGCACATGGTGGGAACTTAAGAAATTCTTGTGGGTTGGTTGCTTGACTGATTAGCTCCCCTACTCATTAAGTTCCAAAGAAATCAAAAAAAATGAAGGATGGAAAGAAGGAAGGAAGGAATGAAGGGAGGAAGAGAGAGAGAGAAAGAAGGAAGAAGAATGGGAGGGAAGGAGGGAACAGAGGGAGGAAAAAGAGAGGAAAGGAAAAAAGGAAGGAGGGAAGAAGAAGGGAGAGGGGAAGGAAAGGAGTTAACAAAGTAAAGAAAAAGAGGGAGAAGGAGAAAGAGAAGGAAGGAGAGAGGGAGGAAGAAAGAGTGAGGAAGAAAAGGAGGAAGAAGGAGAAGGAAGGAGGGGAAGAAAGGAAGGAAAGGACGAAAGCAAGCAAAGGAACGAAGCATTTATTAAGGGCCATATACATGCCAGGTACTGTACCAAGCACTTTTTATAAATAGTATTTCATTTGATCTTCACAATACAACCATGAGGTAGGTGCTATTTTTATCCCCATTCTGCTTAGGAAAATTGAGGCAGGCAGAGGTTAAGTGACTTGCCAGGGTCACACGGCTAATAACTGTCTAAAGCTAGATTTGAACTCTGGTCTTCTTGACTCCAGGCCTAGTGCTCTATCACCATGCCTCTCAGCTGCCCCTTTTTACTGTTCCTCACACACGCCATTTCCTATGTCCGCATCTGGTTTTCCTTCTTGCCCAGAATCCCTTCTTACCTCTGTCGTTTAGAATCCCTAATTTCCTTCCAAACTCCATTCAGATACCACTTTGTCTCATATGAGGAGACCTTCGCTGATCCTTCAACTGCTGGTACCTTCCACTCCTAAAAATTACGTTGTATAGATTTCATGTATGCTGATATATTTACATTTTTATATTTTCCCTCCTGGTGCAAAGTAAACTCCTTGAGTACAGAGACTTAAATTTTTAAAATAATTTTATCAATTTCTTTTATTTTTACATCAGTTACATTTCCCACTGTATCTTACCCCATGTGCTCTCCCAAAGAGCCACCCATTATAATATGGAATAAAAAAAAGAAACTTCATTTCATCATTTTTATCCCCAGTGCCCAAGACAGTACCTAACACAGAGTAGATACTTAATGAATACATAGTTACTGATTGAGTTACCTTTCTGGGACTCAGTTTCCTCATTTGTAAAATAAGAGATTTAACCCAGATGACTTCTAAGATGTCTTTCAACTCTAAATCCATTATCTCCTGAAAATACATTCAGTCCTTCTTGTTTCTTTGCCAATTTCACTCCATTAAGGACAAGCACGCCCGATTTGCCCAATCTTGATTCAATGACCAGGTGATCCTGAGGATGGCAGCCATATCAAGAAAGTGAAGGTTATGAGCACATTCCTCAGTCTGATGGTTCTCTGGATAAGAACCAATAACATCATACTGTTCAGTTGCCCTGTAGAGTTCAAACTGACCCTGATTCCACAGATGAGCCAAAGGATATTACAACCTTCATTATCTGTCCTTGTTTTCAGTGAGTTCGCTGAGGGAAAGAGAAGATATGGCTGGGACTGGTTTACTGCCAAGTGATTGGGCTTTGGAAATGAGAACCACCCTTTCTCATAATGGTTTTGCCTAAATACGATGCACAAGTCAGAACTTCAAGCTTTTTTTCCTATCCTCAGGGAGCAAGAAGATAGTAGGAGGTATTTCCGGAAGAAAGACACTTACAGATATGGTACCTAGCCACCTACGAAGGGTGTTGTGTATTAAGAACAGTGGGACTAGCCAAAGGAGATTGGTTCAGTGTGGAGGCCCAGCTGGCTTTCAATGATATTTCCCAGGCAATTGGTTTATAATAATATAGAATAATGACTTGGTAATTAAATACGTGAATAATTGGGCCTGAGAAGGAAGAAACCCCTTGAGTCAGGTACATGCCCAGAAACCTCAATCAATCTACCTTTCTGAAGCATCATTAGTGTTCAAGACGTGTCTCGGCCTGTGACACTGAATTAGTCAGAAGCTTTTTGGTCCACACAGACCAGAGTGGCTAGAGTAGTTTCCAGGGAGCCTTTATGCACAATACTCCATCCATGTCCACGAGTTAAGGAGTCCCAAATTAGGCACGTGAGACTCATGAAAAATGAGAGGTCCCAGCTGCTGCTGTTCCAAGGTTTGTAGCTTTGAGTAAGTGACGTGTGTGGAAATTGGTTCCGATCCTGTCTAGTGACCCTGGGCTAGTCACTTAAATTCCCTGAGCCTCGACGTACTCATCTGCTAAATGAGAATAATAATATATCCTATTTTATGGGAGGTTAGTTAGGTGGCTCAGTGGGTAGAGCACTGGGCTTGAAATCAGGAAGACTCATGTTTATAAGTTCAAATCTGGCCTCAGACATTTACTAGCTGTGTGACATTGAGCAAGTCACTTAATCCTATTTGCCTCAGTTTCCTCAACTGGAAAATGAAGTAGAGAAGGAAATGGCAAACCACTCCAGTATCTCTGCCAAGAAAACCCCAAACTGGGGTTACTAAATGTTGGACATGGTTGAAATGATTCAACAACAAAAATATTACAGGAATGTTATAAGGATCAAATGAGATAATGAATATACAGCACTTTGGAAACTCAATGTGCAGTATAAATGCCAGATACTGCATTTAGCCCTAGCAATAATAATAAGGATAACAAGTATGATTTTGGATAGAGTACTAGACTTAGGGTCAGAAAGGCCTGGGTTCAAATCCTTCTTCAGACACGTACTAGCTCTATGACCCTGCGCAAACTACTTAATCTCTCTGAAATTCAGTTTATTCACCTCTTAAGTGGGGGTAATATTAGCTCCTGCCTCAGGATTCCTATAAAGATCAATGGAGATAATGTGTATAAAGCATTTCATAAATTTTAAGGAACTATATACATATTAGCTACTGTATCATTATTAATAACTGATCATTATTATTATTGATAGAGTGCTGAAATAAGAGTCAATAAGGCCTGGGTTCAAATCCTACCTCTGATATTTACCTGATACATGATATGCCCCACCCAAATTGCTTATCCTCTCTGAGATTTGGATTCTTCATCTGAAAAATGGGAATAGCTACCTATTTCATGTGATTGTAGAGAAGATAAATGAAATCATGCATGCACAGAGTACTTTGTCAACATTATAATCCTATACAAATGAGTTATTGTTTCCTTAACTCCGATGGACCCCTCAAGCTACAGTGAGCTGCAATATGATGGAGAGGAACAATCTTCTAACCAGAGATATGAGGCCTGCTAAGGGTGTAGGTCACTTAATGTATCTGAGCCTCTTTTCTCATCTTTAATATGGGTACGATGGGGGCTTTGGGGCATACCTAGATCGAGCAGATGGAGGTTGACCTACTGCCCAGGAACCACGAACTGAGCCAGTGTGGGGGAAGGACTACCTTCCCCTGATCTCCAATTTTATCCTAGGACCTTAAGACTCAGGCTGGATATTGTTTTGGTTTATTTCAATGTCCTTTTAGATTCTAGGTGCAGGCATTAATTCTCACCAGACTCTGAATCATTGAGCCATGACTAGTAGGCAGGATTTCAGGTTGACTCTTCTAACCAGACAAACCATCATCATCATCATCATCATCAGGGAAACCCTGGGAAGCAAGAGTGCCTGGAACTCAGGGGGATCACTATTGCTCAAAGCTGGGTCAGTGGCATAGAGCCTAGCATTCCCAAACTCCCTTAAGGATACTGGAGAACTCTGGGAAAAGGGTGACATGTAATATATTTGGCCTTGAGGCAGCAGGGCCAGGGTACTCATTGTTATATAGGAATAATACAATATTATTTGCACTAGAGAAACAATATAACATAATACAAGTGTTACTAAACTGGAGTCTACAGACTCAGGAGGGCTTTTAGGGGGTCTGTGAACTTAAATGGGAAAGAAATATGTCTATTTAAATTTGCTTGGTTTCCTTTGTAATCCTGTGTATTTTATTTTATGCATTTAAAACATTATGCTGAGGAAGGGTCCAAAGGGTTCATCATATTTCCCAAGTGATTCAGGACACACACACACACACACACACACACACATGGTTAAAAAGTCCTAATGTAAGGGATAGAACACTGGATTTTAAGTCAGGAAAGCCTGGGTTCAATTGCTGCCTCACAGACTTAGCTGGGTGAGCAACTTTACCTTACTAAGATTCCATTTCCTCCTCCACAAAGTGTGGGTATTCACTGTAGAATCTGCCTCACAGGCTTGTTACATGGCTCAAATATTCTCCCTGGCAGTAACAGGAGCATTGTTGCTTTGGCTACCTAAGTCACAAGGCAATCAGGAAGGCACTTTTGAAACTATAAAGTACCACATGACTGTGACTCATTATGATTTCTAAAAAGTTGTCCAAAAATACAGAATCAAAGAATCTGAGTTTGAAAGGGACCTCCCTTTTCAATCCATCCTCCACACAGCTGCCTCCCAATTTTTTTTTTTTCCTAAAGCACAGGTTTCTCCCTCCACTAAATTGTAAGATACTTAGGGCAAGGAGCATCTTCCTTTTTTTCTTTTTTGTAGTTCAGTGCCTGGCAATAGTAGGTACTTAACAAATGTTTTGTGAATTGCATTGGACTGAATTGAATTGTTTGGACCCTGTTGTTCCTCTGCTAAAGAGCCTTCAATGACTTTCACTTGCTCCTATAGTAAGATACAAACTTCATAAATTATCCCTCAAAGTCCTTTACATTTGGTGTCAGCTTGCTTTACCAGACTTAGTTCATTATGATCCACCTTATCCATGCAAAACATTCCTTCCTCCACCTCTGTGCTTCGTCCTGGCTGTCTTTCATGCCTGGATTGTGCACCCTCTTCACCTGTTTCAATATGAATGACTGAGTGAATGGATGGATGGATGGATAAGTGGATGAAGGGATAGATGGGATGGGTGGTATGGATGGATGGATAGATAAAAATGGGTGGATAGAGGGTATAGAAGGATGAATAGATAAAAAGATGAATGGGTGGATGGATAGAGGGTAGTGATGGTGATTTTAATAATATTAATTTATATGATGTTTTAAGGTTTTCAAAGCACTTTTCACATATCCTTGACTCTCCCCTACAAACCTACAAGGTAGGTCTGTATGTTTTATTGTCCCTGTTCTATGGCTGGAAAACCTTATGATTCAGAGAGTAAAAGTAACTAGTATGTGCATAAAATGCATATAAAGGGCATATATGCAAGGAAGATGTGATCAGAGCACATGCGAGGAAAAATCCATGACTGCGATACTTCAAGAAATATATTGATAATGTTTGTTTGTTCGGCAACTCCCAAATAACTCTGAGCTTGGAATTCCCCAATCTTGAACCTCTCCATGTCGATTAGGGATCAGGGGAAAATGTACAGACAAAAAGCTAATTAGTGGGGGCTTAGGTCATATCTCTTCTACCTGCTTGGTCATTGCTGGCCTTTGCATATGTAGTTACAGCCAGTGACAGCTTAAGAGGCAGTAAAGAGTTTTGTTTGTTTGTTTTAAGATGGTAATAATAACCATCAGGATCAGAGATTTTGAACTGGAAGAGACATGCCCAATCATCTTTTTCAGTGCTCATATTTTATAAACAAAGACCTGGGACTCAGGAATGAGGTAGTATCTGAATATTGGTTTTCTGGCACCAAGAAAACAAAATAAAATAATCATTTAAAAAAAAGTGTCACGTAGTACAGCAGTTCTCAAAATGTAGCCCTGTAACTCCTGGGAGTTCCTGAGACCATTTCAGGGAGCCCTTGAGGTCAAAATTATTTTTATAATAATGCTAAGATATTTTAATTTCTAATCGTTTTATATATATAATATACATATATATATATATATATATGTTGCATAAATAACATCTCTTGGGAGTGTAGAGGAGACCTGAGGGCAAAAAAAAGGTTCAAAAGCTACTGGTATACTGGAATATTACACTTAGAATTGGGAAGATCTGCATTTGAATCACGCCTCTTGATCCTTACTAACCATGTGCAACCATCAATAAATTCCTCTTCTTAGCTTCAGTTTCCTTATCTATAAAATGGAGATTCCTGTAACTCTTGGTTAAAATATTACATTAGAAAAGGCCTGGTGATGAGGCGAGGGACCAAAATGCTCAAAATAAGTGATAATAGAGAACGACTTTCTGGGCTTGGGAAATAGGCTTAGGGCATTTGCTAGTTGCAGTTTATCATAAAACAAATTAATTGTATACTAAGAAAGAGTGATAGCTTAATCAGAGTATTGGTGACTCTATTTAATGATCCCACTTTCATTATTGATTGAGGCTTAAAATTTAGTCAGCAGGAGTCCTGGATTTCATTGAAGAAGACATGATTGCAGAGGGTGAGCGACAGGCACCAGTCTATAGAAAACCCAACTTCATTCTCACTCACAAATATCTAAATGTATAAAGATAGTGGCATTTGCCCGATCCCACACCTCTCTCCATCACATCTCTCCTTTTCATACCTACTGCCTTCAATATCTTTCACTAGGAGCTTTCCACTAGCCAGTATTTTTTTCTAGTATCTTTCCCTTATATTTTCCCTTATACAGTGGGCTCCCCAAGGAGTTAAAGGAAAAAGTCCCAGGGAAACTAAAAGCATCTACGAGTGACCCAGTCAGTGTAAGACTTGCAATAATGGTCAAAGCCCCCTTTGAGTGTGAATAACAAGTAGACGCCAATTCCCCAGGCATCTTCTCTCCTTGCCACTAGCATGAATCAACACTGGGTCTCAGATCCAAGATCTTTATTCCCTGTCTGCAATGCCTAGTGCTGCTAGAACCAGCTAAGAACACTATATATACTCGCCAGATTTTACTGTTTGGGAAGAGGGTGCCTCACTCCCTCCGGAGGTCCAGAGAAACTGATCCGTTCCCATCATTATCTGAATCATCTGAATATCTGCCCCTCAAGAAAGCTGGTTTCCTTTCCCATCTTACTGTGAATTCCATGTTTCCTTCTTCTGAATCTTGGCATCGCAAACCTCTCTGAGACTATTAAGAGACAACCTTCATAAGACCATAAAAAGAACTTTAGAACTAGAAGTTTGACTTATGTATTATTACTTATATATGTATTACCATTTATGATAATAAGTGATCTGGGTGTAATGACAGAAATGTAGTGCAAAGGTTACCAGCTGCATTGGCCTAGGCTTAGAGTCAAGAACATCCGAATTCAAATCCTCCCTCAGGCACCAGCTGTGTGCCCCTAGTAAGTCATTCTCTCGGCCTTACTGTCTTCATCTGTAAAATGAGGGTGATAATAGCACCAGCCTGCCATGACTGTTGTAAGATAAAGCTTCTCAGAACTTAAGGTGCTACATAAATGCTAGCAATCCTCATCTTCATCCCTACCACCATCACCATCATCTTCATCATCATTGTTGTGGTCATTATTGTCTTTCTCTTTGTTGATGTTGTGGTTGTTTACAAATCCAAGCCAACTAGTTCCAGGCTCGTTCATGACCTTAGTACTAGCTGCCAAGGTCATGATGAATATTACTCTACATAACATCCTCCTCACCGTAGGCCTGTGATCTTTCCATCCCTGTGAACTCTTCTGGGACTTAATTGTTCAAGTCTTATCTCCCAAAGTAGATTGATGGTGCGTTAAAGACAAATGCCCTGTCTTTTTTACTCTCTCTGCCTCTTCCAGGGTCCAAAACTGTACCTCGAATACATTGAGTGAAGAAAGGATGGAATCTAATAGAAATAAATGTAATGTCTTATATTTGGATTCAAGAAATCAACATCACAGGCACAACATACAGTAGCCATGACTAGATAGCAATTGACCGGAAAAAAACCTAGAGGTTTTAATGGATTATAAAATCTGTATCAGTCAAGAGCACAATAATAAACAGGGTATATATCAGTTGTCTCAATTTTAAGCTACTTAAGCTTAAAACTAGGCTTCGAGAACACCCTGCATAAGCCAAGAAAGCTAATGAAATCCTAGGCTGCATTGAAAGAGGCATATAGTGTCAAACTAGAAAGGTCATAATCCTGTTGTCTACCACCAAAAACTTGAATTCTGCCCCTGGGATGCCAAGCTCCAATAGCTGATTTTTCACCATATCTTGCCCAAAGCCAGGCCTCTATTCCACTTCTAACCATCTCTACCCAATACTGCTACCACCACCACCACCACCACACAGATACACTATAACTATCTTTCCAGCTCCCTTCTATGTATTAAGCAATATTCAGACCAGGAGATAGAAATCACAAAGCTGACTTGGGCCCAGCTGCTTGTGCCTTCCCTCTGAAATTACTCTATATGTATATCATGTATGTACTGGGTTCTTTACTTGCCATCTCCTCCTTAGAGTATAACATCCTTGCCAGCAGGAGCTGTCTTGCTTGCTTGTATTACTATCTTAAAACTTAGCACAGTAACCAGCATGGCCAGAATCAACCAGCCACCTAAGTATCTATCTATTTATTTATCTACATATCTATCTTTCTATTTATCTGTCTGTCTACCTACCTACTTATCCATTCATCTACCTATCAATTTGTCCATTTTTCTTCCTTCCTTCTTTCCTTCCTTCTTTCTTTTCTGTCTACTCATCCATCCATCTATCCATTTACCAACTTAGCCAGCCAGCCACAATCAATTTATCCATTTTTCTCTCTTTCTTTCTCTCTTTCCTTACTTCCTCCCTTCCTTCCTTTCTATCTACTCATCTATCTATCTACTACCAACTTAGCCAGCCACACATCAATTTATCCTTCTTTCTTTTTTCTTTCTGTCTTTCTATCTACTCATCTAGCTAGCTAGCTATCTACCAACTTAGCCAGCCAGACATCCACACATCATTGTCAATCTTCCTTCCTTCCTTCCTTCCATTCTATCTATTCATCCATCCATCTATCTACCTACTTACCCATCCATCCACTCATCAATCTTTCCATCTTACTTTCTACTCATCTAGCTACCTATCTGTCTGTCTTTATGTCTTTCTATCTACCTATTTATAGCAATGTAGCATAGCAGAAAGAGCCCTGATTTAGAGTATGATTATCCAAGTGTAAATCCACACATCTACAGAGAAGTGAATGGAAAGTGTCTGCAAAGTCTGTGCAAAGTAATTTCAAGAGAAGCACTAACAACTGCAGGGGGGGGGGGATCAGAAAATGTAGGCTATTCATTAAATAAGCAGATCCTAAGAGCCCATTATACATGAAGCAGTTGAGGCTGCGAGGATTGAATAGAAGTAGCAGCCTCTGCAGTCATAAAGTTTACAATTTATCCATGGGGGTATGGAAGGAGGTGGGTAAGGCTATAGAAGCAGTAAGACATTTAGACAAATATGCAATACAGCACAAAATTATGTGGCTCTCTTTTCTGCTTCAAACGCATTATCAGGAAGCTTGGCTATATTGGGTATCATTTTTAGTAGTTATCCTCCAGTAAATGCCTTTTTGATCCTCCAGACTCCCCAAGCCCTACCAGCCCCACCAGCCATCTTCACCTCACACCACAGGCACACCTGCATTTCCCACTAGTTATATTTTCCCTTCACTATCCCTTGAAAAATGACTTGCAATGACTTTCCCATATACCATTCTGATGTCTAAGGCAGGCTTTCACTTGACAATCCATATTTCCTATCTCTCGGAATTTATTTGGAATGCTTTAGTGGAGGAATTAATTATTGCCAAACTGCCACTCCCACAGAAAGAATAAATAAGAATAAATGTCTCCTCCCTCTAACAGGCGTGTCCTCTAGGGAAGCCAATAAACAAATTCAGGCAGCAGGTGCTGACAGCCTGAGACTAAAGCCCATAGCATTCTCTTCTCCTGGCCATGTTCATTAGGTGAGGTAGAAATTAATAATACAATGATTGCTTTGGGCCTTTAGAAAATAGTCTCCTTTGGGATAACTTGGGATTTTATTCCTCGTGTGTGTCTAGACCTGCACAGTGGTTTCAGTTCACAACACTGAGAAGCAGTTTTGTGTGACAGAAAGATCACAAGGCTGGAAGCTGGGAGACTTGGATCCTCATCTTACCTCTGCTACTAACTGGTTATGCAAAATTTCCCCCTTTCTGATTCTGTTTCCTCATCTGGAAAATAGGGTCATAGACTTAGAAGGGACCTCCAAGAGTCTTCCTGAAGTGAGTCCAAGCCCCTCATTTTATTGATAAGGGAACTGAGTCCCACAGAGGTTAAGCAACTTTGCCAATATCATAGAATCATAGATCCAAGCTGGAAGGAACCACAGAGATCATCTAATCTAACCTCTTATTTTACAGGCAAGGGAACTGAGGCCCAAAGTGAGGTAGTATGGCATAGTCAATGGAGTGATGGACTCAGAGTGGGTTCAAATCCTGCCTCAGGCACTAGCTAGGTGACAAAGGGTAAATCACAAGTCTCTTCAACTGCAAAATTATTGTTAGACTCAATGCCATTCCAACTCTATATCTATTAGACAATGAACCTCAGGGATCATATTGCTCAGCACAGTGCCTGCCATATAGTAGGTGCTTAATAAATGTTTACTGGTTGATTGATATAGCCCAGCCTCCTAATTTTGGAAGGGAGGAAACAAGCTTAGAAAAGGGACTTACATACAGGAAGTAAAGAGCACAGCTGGTCTGCCAGCCCAGATCTACATTGTCTCTAAAGCCAATGTTCTGGTATAATAGAATAGATTTTGAATCAGATGTCCTGTTTCAAATCCCAGCTCTTGTATTTAATTATCTAGGTAACCTTGGGCAACACTCTTCCTCTCTGTGCCTGTTTTCTCATCTGTAAAAAAGGAGGGTTGGTCAGTTTGGTTAGAGCACAGAGTCTATCTGGGGGCTGGAGGCAGACTGTGAAGGACTTTAGAGAGCAAAGAGAGAAGTATATATTTTATCCATTAAGACTTCTTGAACAGGGAGTGATATAAACAGTCAGGGCTATCCTCTATTTTCAACAGCTGTATGAAGGAAGGATTGGGGAGAGGAGAAGCTGGATAAAGAGAGACCATTTAGGAGCCTATTACAGTTACAGGGTGATTATAGAATGAGTACTGAGCAGGGAAAGACTGCAAGGAAAATTGAGGAGGTGTAATTGACAAGATCTGGTAATTGACTGTGAGTGAAATTGAAGAGTCAAGGATGACTCCTGCCTTATGAATCTGGGGTATGTGAGGCCTTTGATAGAAATAGGAAAGTTGGGGAGAGGAGAAGTTTTCATGGCAGTGGAAGAAGGAGGGTGGGGGGATGACCATGTCTGTTTTAGACATGTTAAATTCAAGATGCCTGCGGGACATCTTCAAATGGAATGTCCAACAAGAAGTTGGCGATGTGCAGCGATGTTCAGGAAAGATACGAGAACTGGACAAGCAGAGTTGGACATTGTATGCAGAGGGCTGATGACTGAATCCATGGGAGCTCAGGAAATTATTAAGTGTGTAGAGGGATAAGAAGAGAGGACTCAGGGTAGAGTTCTAGGGCACGACTGTGCATGGAGATAGAACATTGATAATAATACTCCAAAGGCACTCAAGATGGATATCAGTCAAATAAAAGAATAACCAGGACATAGCAGTGTCATGAATACCCAGGGAGGAGAAACCATCTAGGAGGAGGAGGGGTCAACAGTGTCAAATGCTATAGAGGCCAACACAGATAGGTCCCAGGAAAAGAGCATCAGATTCAGCAATAAACATATCATTGGTGGCATTGCAGAGACCAGTTTTAGTCAAATGGTGGAAATGGAAGCCAGATTTCAAGGGGTTAGAAGTAAGCATGTGGAGGTGAGGAATATGGATAGCTTTTTTTTTTCCTAGGAGTTTGGCTGTGAAAGACAGGAGAGATATAGGATGTTAGCTTGAGGATAAATTCAAGTGAGGGGTGTGGGTGTGTGTGTGTGTGTGTGTGTGTGTGTGTGTGTGTAAAGATTAGGGAGTTCTGGATATTCAAGAATCCTACTGTGGTTGACTTTTCCTGGTCCCCTAGAAATACCTCTGACATTAGTGCCTTTCTCTTAATGTTACCTTCTATTTGATAGGGGATGAGTACTGGACCTAAGGAATTTCATTGGGAACTCCCAAATAAGGAAATTGCCTCTACCAGATTAGGTTAGCTCCTTTTTTGCAATATATTAGTCATAGAGAATTGCCCAGAACACTGAAAAGTTAAATGACTTGCCGAAGGTCACACAATCAGTGTGTGCTAGGGACAGGATTTGAACCCAAGTCTTCCTGATTGACCCAGAAGTTGACTCTCCATCTACTGTGCCACATTGATTTGTATATGCCTCGTATGCATTTTCACATACACATGTTGGCACGAGGTGACATTTGAGCTGAGTCTTGAAGAAAGCCAAAGATTCTAAGAGGTGCAAGAGAGGAAGGAAACCATTCCAGGTGTGGCAGGGAGATAGCAGATAGATCTTCATGTGTGAAGAATAGCAAATAGGCTATTATATCTGAATCACAGGAATCAGGAAGGATAGTAATGTGTTCACAGAGCCAAACAGTGGCTGTTCAGCTGTTGTCTCTTCATTCTCAGGACTTAACACGGTACCTGGCACATAGTGACATTAAATAAATGGTGAATTTATGGATTGGACCTGTTTATAGGCAGCAGAAAAAGGAACCACTGAGTAAGGAAAGGTTGAAAATTAAAGAAAGATAAAGGATTATTGAAGAGATAAGCTCTTGGAAGAGACAGAATGAGAACAGATCAAAAATATGAGTACAGGGTGGTGTTGGCATGGAGAAGGACCAGCTTTTCCTCCAAGACTGAAGCAAGGGAGGAGAGGATGAGTCATGAATGAGAAGAGAAAAGAAAAAAAAAAAAGGAAAAGAATTGAAACAGCCGTGAGGAGTGGTCTAGAGAGTGAATTAGGGAAGACTAAGAGATGCCGGTTGAATTTGAATAACACATTTCCAGTGAATCCATTGCAACCCCTTCCTTCCATGCACACAGCCACCAATCTAGCCCCAGTCCACATCCTCTTTTCTAACCTTCTCATTGGTTCCCCTGACTCAAGCTTCTCCTCCAATCTATGTTCTGCTCAATGGTCCACATGATTTTCTGAAAGTGTGATTCTATGATACCACCCTTTCCACAGCAAACTACAGTAATTCCCCATTGCCTTTGTGGGTCGAATATGAACTCCTCTATGTGGAGTTTTTAAAGCTACTTTTAAGCTCTTCACAATCTGGCCTCATCTTATCTTTCTGGTTTTCTATCTTACTCCCTTCTATGAACTCTACAATCCAGACATATAGACCTTTTTGCTATTTCTCACACACGATCCTCCATCCCCCATTTCTATGGAATATTTTCCTTCCTCCCCTCTCCCTCTTATGTTCCTGGACTTCCTCAAGACTCCACCCAAATCCCACCTTCTGCAGACAGCTTTTACCAGTTCCTCCAGCTACTAACACTTCCCCTTCTAACATTGCTTTCCCTCTCCTCTTTATGTATTGTTTTTGTTTTTGTAGGCAATCAGGATGTAGTGACTTGCCAAGAGTCACACAGCTGGTAAGTGCCTGAGGATGGATTTGAACTCAAGTCTTCCTGACCCCAGAGCTGGTTGTTCTAACCACTGTACCACCTCTTCTTTATGTATCTTGAATAGTTAATTATGTAAGCTCCTTGAAATCAAGGACTGTTTTTAATTTATTTTTTGTATCCCCAGCACTTAGTGCAATGCCCAAAATGTAATAAGTACTTGCTAAAAATATCCTTTCATCCAATGTCATTCTGCATCAGGAATGGAGAAAGAAGATAATGGGAACATATAAGGTTGTGTTTTGACAAGGAATTCAAAGACAGAGAAAGAACAACATAGAATTGAACTAGTCCACAAAAGAGATAAGATTTTGAAAAGAGGAAAGTGAGGCCAGAGCAAGGGTAAAACCTTGGAAATGCAATGAGGGAAAAAGTTACTGGAGTTTACAATGAGGATAGAAAATAGATTTAGGAGAAGGTACCCAGAGAAGGAAGGAAATGAGCATTTATTAAACGCCTATAGAATACTAGGCACTGTACTAAGAACTTTCCGAATATTTTCTCATTTGATTTTCACAACAGCCCTGGGAGGCTGTTGATCCCCATTTTACAGTTAAGGAAACAGAGGTAGAGAGAGGTTCAGTAACTTGCCCAGGGTCAGACTCAACAGAGTAGGGCCATGAAAATGCAAATTAGATTAGATAATGGATATAAAGCATTGGGCAAAACTAAAAGTGTTGGCTAAATGTCATCTATTATTTTTTCATCATCATCATCATATCTGACATGGCCAGTCTCAAAGTTAGAGAGATCTGTGTTCAAGTCTTGACTCTAAAAATCCTGGTTGTGTGACCTTGTCCTTTAACCCCTCATTCCCCCAGGCAGCTCTGTAAGCCAACAAATTGTAGAGTAGTTGCCAATCCACATTGGTATAGGGAGTTTCCTCCCAAGGAGTTCCCTAACATCAATAAAGTCTCAGGTATAGACCCCAAAATTTCATAGAATTTTGCTCTGACAAGTACCTTAAAGATAATGGAGTCCAACTGCCCCATTTTACGGAACTAGAAAGGGGAGGCTAGTTTGCCAAGGGTCACAGAGATAGCAATAGCAGATCCAGGTCTAGAACCAAGGTTTCCTTACTCCAAGTCCAGTGCACCTCCCACTACCACACATTGCCTCCACTGTGTACAAGCTCACCTAATTCCCTTGCTAAACCTGCTGCTTCAGGTTGGCACCCTACTTTTCCATATCCTGAAGAGACATGCCCAACAGAAATCCAACTTCACCCAATTATCTGAGCTTACTAACATGCCGATATGTATTTTCCACATAAGAGAAAATTCATTAGAGAAGACACTCTCCCATGATGGTAGACATAAAACACAAGGTATAATCAGCAGTAGGAATTTGGGGCTTTAGATGGTCTTGGGGAGTGGAATGATTTTTCCATTTTTAAATGTTATGTCCCTTTCATGACAATAGGTGTTGCATGTTCTGCATTATAAATATAATGCTCTGGTTTCAATGGCCCCACTCTTCAAAGCCACTCAGTAACGAGGAAATAATTTGTAACCACAATAGGCAGGCAGGAGCCACTGAAGCCTGATGTACGTGAGCTGCATGAGCCAGTAAAAGGGCATCATTTCCAAAAGGAATTAGGGAAACATGGGAGGAGTTAGCACTTTGTGCTGCTCTGTGACAACAGAATGGTGAAACCGAACGGTGAGAGGTCATTGACTTAGAATGAGCCAGGCTGTTTCCCCAGGGCCAGCACAACCTTAAGAAGCCTCATAAAGAAAATGTAGGCAGGCAATTATTAAGTGCCTATACGTCCCCAGAACTGGAAGATACTGGATTCATACGGCATGAACATAGCTTCCGATAGTGTGGCAGTAATGGGTCACGGGGCTAGAATTGGGCTTAAATTCTGCCCTGGACATTTAATAGATTCGTGATGCTTGGACAAATTACACGTAATATCTTGGAGCACTGATTTCCTCATCTATAAAATAGGCATGATAACAGTAACGTATCTCATGGGTGACGATCCAATGAGATCATGCCTACAGGGCTCATTATATCCTTATGGTAGAATGAGTCAGCTCACAATATCCTTGTGATATGAGTGAGGCAACCAGGTGGTGCAGTGTTTAGGCAGGCCTGGAAGACACGGAGCTAGATGGTGCAGTGGTTAGGACTCTGAGCAAATCAGGAAGACCTGACTTCAAATCTTGCCTCAGACACCTACTAGCTGAGTGACTTTGGACAAGTCATTTAATCTCTGCTAGAAAATGAGGATAATAGCATCTCCACCACAGGGTTGTTGTAAGGATGAAATGAGATAATATTTGTAAAGTTAGCTCATTAGACACTTAATAAATGCTTATTTCCTTCCTTTGAAGTGCTATGTTATGATCTGCTATTATAATTACTAATCTTAGTAAGACATCTATCTTGAGGTAGTAGAGAGCTGACCACATTCAGGAAGTCCTGAGTTCAAATCCTGCCTTTGATACATGCTGGGTGCATGACCCTTTTTACCCTCTTGGTACCCAGGCAACCCTAGAACTAGAAGTTGGAGAATGGGTGCAGGTGACAGAGATTCTCTGATGGAATTCCCTGTACTAGTGAGCTCATAGGTCTTGCCTCCCTTCCTCCCCACAAAAAAACCCTCTTCAGAATGCTACTGTATTGTACACTCCTTGAGGGTGACTGTGTGTTTTCTAAATTTGGTGTCTGTGGAGCTTTGTAGACTCTCTCTGCACAGAGTACGTGCTTAATAAATATTTAATGATTAAGGGTTCATTGGGTTAAGTATCGCCATCTTTGAATATGAGAAGGGGACTTCAGAATCTCTGAGTGGAGAGGGAATCCCTGAAACCCCCAAGTCCAACCTATACATGAACAAGAGCCCCTTATTGTTTATTCAAACAATCGATAAGCATTTATTAAGCAGGAACCATGTGATAGGAAGAGGAAGGAAGGAAGAGAGGAAGGAAAGAAGGAATGGAGAGAGGAAGGAAGGGAAGGAGGGAGGAAGGAAGGAAAGAAGGAAGGGAGGAAGGAAGGAAAGAAGGAAAGGAGGAAGGAAGGAAAGAAGGAAGGGAGGAAGGTAGGAAGGAAAGGAGGGAGAAAGGAAAAAGTATTTATTATGTGTCTACTGTGTGCCAAATATTATGCTAATTATTAGAGATTCAAAAACAAAAGCCAGATAGTCGCTGCCTTCAGAGAAAGCATGTTCTGATAGGATAGGACAAAACAACACATATTAGGGACTGGAACTAGGGAGGGGGTTTTGGTATGGGAAACCACAGGAATAGAGGAGTTGATACCTTCTGCAGTAGCAATGGCAGTATTGATTTGATGGGAGACCCAGAGCCAGAAATAATGAGAGGAGAGAGGGCAGCTGGAGGCAGAGGAAATAGCAAGAAGGTGCCCAGATTGCAATTTGGGACGGGTGGTTGGTGCCTGGGAGGTATAGGGGGCCATGTAACGCGCCGACTAATCAGAACAATGCGGATGCCAGGGTGGCAGACCCAGAGATAAGAGTTAAATCCCTCACGGCATGGTCTCTGGAAGCCCATGGTCCAGAGAGTTCTACAGTAGAAGGGGATGCTAAGGACCTGGAGGTCTAAATTCCATACAGTGGATGGCAAGACGATGGCCATAGTGTCACGAAGCATGACTTGTTGCCAGTTGGATATAGTGGAAATGCCATGTGATGCCCTCAACAACCAGGATAGCACAGGATAGCACTCCAGGGCAGGAGTTCCAGAGAGAACTAAGAAGAAAATAATCCCTGCACCCAAAGATTTCACAACATTCTCTGAAGAGTGGCCACACTACCTTTGTCCAGGGAGAGGGGACCCCCTACTTCTTGAAGCAGCTCAGCACTAATTTTGAGAAAGCATTTCCTTACATCCACCTCTTGGCAAATTCTATCCCTTAGTCTAGGGATGGGGAACCTGCGGCCTCGAGGCCACATGTGGCCCTCTAGGTCTTCAAGTGGGGCCCTTTGATTGAATCCAAACTTCACAAAGTAAAGTGGATTTGTTCTGTGAAGTTTGGATTCAGTCAAAGGGCCCCACCTGAGGACCTAGAGGGCCAAATGTGGCCTCGAGGCCACTAGTTCACCACCCCTGCCTTAGTTCTCTTGGGACCAAGTAGAAAAACTCTAATCTACAGGAAGAAAGAAGGAAACGAACATTTATTTGAGTGCCTACTACGTTCCAGGCACTGTGCTAAGCATTTACAAATATCATCTCATTGAAACTCATAAGAGCCCTGGGAGGTAGGTGCTATTATTATCCTCATTTGACAGTTGAGGAAACTGAGGCAGACAGTCATTTAATGACTTACCTAGGAGTACACAGCTTGAACTTGTTTGAAACCTGATCTGTAAACTCGTGTCTTATCATCTCCAAGCCTAGCACCCTGTCCACTTCAAACAGCACAATTTGTCCCCTCTTCCCCAAGACTTCTCTTCTCCAGGTTCAACACCCCCCACTTTCTTCAACAAAGCGTGGTATGATCAGAGGTGTCTTTATCATTACTAATCCACCAAGCAACAAGCATTTATTAAAGGGCCTAAAATGAGTCAGGCACCGTTCATAGGAATACACAGACATGAATAAATGAAACCTGCCCTCAAGGGGTTTACTTTCTATAAGGGAAAATAACATTTATGCTCATAAGTATAGTGAGCATAATCATGCGCATGTGCATGTGTTTACACACAAACACACACACACACCCCAATCCACTTTGGCTTGAGGATACCTCCATGGAGCATGGGTATAGAGCTGAGCTCCACCCAGGCTGTTTGCAGGGACGTATGTCTTTAGTGCTGAATGATTCTGGAAAGATACATTTCCTTGGTCTCCATGGTGGAAGCAGGACTTTTGATCCTTGCCAAAGACAGTTAAAACTCTGTGAGCCTCCCCTGCCTCATGCCACAATGCTACATCGGCGAGGCCACAAAAATGACACATTCAATGGACCTTAAGAAGAATGACTCCTGTCTTTTGTCTCTCTGGCACACGTGCTCCCTAGACAAGGTTAACACCTGGATTTTAGGTCCCTGCCTCCCCTTAGGTTTCTTTCGCTGAAAATAGGTAACTGGACAACCACCCCAACATAGACATTCCTAGCTTTAGAGAAACACTTGTGTGTTCAGGACACCATAAAATAGTGACTTTGAAAGAGTTAACTACATAGCACAGAACGCATCCCTGCAATATTTCATATTTTAAGTATCAACCTCCCAGGGGAATATAATAGGAGTCATGGATTTCTGTTTCACAGTTAAAGACTTTGTCAATGTGTGCTTATGAGTCTTTTGTGTGTTAAGCTTTTCTTTTGTGTGGAGCAAATAAATAGCTGTCTACATTGTACAGTGAGTAGATTTCTACTCCCTTTGGGGGAGACCCTAGACATGAGCTCAACCTACGATTTAAGTGATTTTCTCCGGAACTATGGAGAAGGGATGTAAAGGGCCAGAAATGCCCGGAAAAGAGACGGATCACTTCCTTTAGAGGCCAGACTCTCTCTGACTGAAGCCGGACCTGCTTGCACATCGATCCAAGGTACTCAGTATCCCAGGTCAGCTGCACACCAGGATCATGTTAGGTAAAATTTAGATAAAATAAGGGCATATATTTGGACTTTCTCCAAGCTATCAACGTCCTTCCTAAAACATGGTGCCCAGTGCCCTTACAGCCCCTGAATCTTATCTGCAATAAGCATTGTATACTAAACACCCTTATCATTAAACTGGTTCAATCCGTAGTGACAGCTCTCCACATGTCTGCTCTGGAGGTTGCCTGCCAGCAGAGGGCGGAATGTGAAGGGCTTTGGAAATGAGGTCAGTCTAGGAGTACAATACATAATGTGCTGAACTTGGAGTCAAGAGGAAGACCCGAGTTCAAATCCTGCCTTAGGCCCTCCCTAGCTTTTTACTATAGATGACAGACCCTTCTGTCTCTTTCTTTGCCCAGCTCCTGACCTATAGCTGAGTCTGAGAAAAAAACTAACAGGCTAACCCAGGTTGAGGACAACCAACAGGCCTCAAATCTGTCAGTGAGTTAATGGGATGTCTACCCCAAGCATGTGATGACTTTCCCCAGCAGAATGGGTGACTGAAGCAGGGACTATGCAGCGATTAGAGCTTGGTCAGACATTGAAGATGCTGAGATCATCCACTGCATCCTGAGGCATCACCAGTCATCCTGATTTTTGTCCTGCCACTGGACTTCGATGAATCTGGAAGACAAAGTGAGGCTGGCCACTCTGTGCAGCTCTGCCTCACTTAAATCCAATTCATGGGCAAGTCAATATCACCCGTGATGTCATCGGTCCTCTTCAAAAATAAAGGGTCAGCATCAACCACCCTTAGCAAGTCACTGTCAGTCTCCTCAGTCAATTTCCTCATCTGTACAATGGGGATATAATAGTACCTACTTTGAAAGGTTGTTGCGAGGATAAATGAGAAGATGTTTATAAAGTGTTTTACAAACCTCAAAGTGACATATAAATGCTATTATAATCATTATTACTTTCTAATATAAGCCTGTCCACTTAAATTCTGAGTCAATGAAAGTGAGCTCATTTCCCACAAATAGAGTTCCATAAACCCCTCTTACCTTATGTGCCAGCTTTTAACCAGACTGAGGGATTTTTATTGGCAACCTGAGACTGTATTGATCTCTCCTTCCCCATAAAGGTTCCAGGTCAGCTGCACACCAGGGATGCAATAGACTCCAAAGGAAGAGGTTGCTTTCAAAATACCCAGTAACAACTGCCCTATTGAACATCTTTCCTTCACAAGACCCTGTTAGTGTTATGAATGCCAACAAAGATTATGCAGAAGAAATACACTAAAAAGCCTTGCCTTATTAATGATATTTACAGCGTATTCTAAAGAAACGAGTTCATGGTAAATCACCCATGGCTCTTCCTCCCCCTTCCTTTCCTGGGCCCTTGATTTGATGGCCACAGAGGTCCCTTTTTAGCTCTCAAATTGTGAAATTTCTTTTTTCTTTACCAAATTAACCACTAAAGGTAACAATCAGAAAGTATCATGTATT
Organism: Phalanger gymnotis; assembly: GCA_028646595.1. Classification (NCBI taxonomy): domain Eukaryota; kingdom Metazoa; phylum Chordata; class Mammalia; order Diprotodontia; family Phalangeridae; genus Phalanger; species Phalanger gymnotis. Next base: position 32,927,858 of record CM053622.1, on the reverse strand, counting down.
AGAACATTAGAGTTATTTAGTAGTGGAAAGGAAAATTCAGAGACCTTCTAGCTGGGTCGCCCTGGGCAAATCAGTTCACCTCTATAGGCTTCAGTTTCTTCATCTGTTAAATGGGTATATAATCCAATCTAATGTGACAAGCATTTACTAAACACCACTGTATTCAGGGTAATGTGTATCTCTAGGATAAATACAAACTCTTAACCTTGCTACTCAAAGTCCTCCAACTAACCTTTCCAATCATTTTTCACCAGTATCTCCTTCAAATAGATTATGGTCCATCCAAACTGGCTCATTTATTGTTCTTTTAATTCAACTGGGGAATTTAATTCAAACTGGGGAAAACAACCCAAAATAAAAACCAGTCTTGCCTTTAAAGAAACTACAATCTACCAGGGGTGGGGGAAGTCAAAATGAAAACGGATAAATGTGTACATGATAATATGAACAGGGAGAGAAGCAGTGGGGAGTAACGGATAGAGTGCTAGTTTTAGAGTCAAGAGCACCTGGCTTCAAATCCTGTCGCAGACACTAAATAGCTGTGTGACATTTGGCAAGTCACTTAACTTTTCAGCCTCAATTTACTCATCTATAAAACAAAGAGAGGGGCAGCTAAGTGGCACCATGGTGCACAGAACACTGGCCCTGGAGTCAGGAGCAACTGAGTTCAAATCCAGCCTCAGATACTTAACTAGCTGTGTGACTCTGGGCAAGTCACTTAACCCCCATTGCCTTAGATAGATAGATAAACAGACAGATGGATGGATGGATGAAATAAATAAGTAAATGAAATAAAATGAAGAAGCTAGACTTCATGACTCCTAAGATCACTTCCAGGGGAATATATCAGTAAGGCAAAATTCATGACCTCGAGGATGATCATGAACATGCCTGTATGGTTTGGAATCTCAAAGTACGAAAAACTCTCTCGGTAGAAGGCAGACGAACTATGACATTTATTTAGATACCAGAGGATCCAATCCCAAGATCAATAACCCCAATTTGATATAGCAATAATTATATTCCAAAACCAGTAAGCTCACCTCAATGTAGCAACCATGAAATTATAGCACAATATTATAGCAAGGAACCAAGTCATCCTGTAAACTTTTCCATGCCCCACCCCCACCCCATCCCCTAGACCTTCCTGTAAACAATCATTCATGAATCCTAACTCTCTGCTTGCTTGCATCCTCTCCTACAATTCTGAAAGCCCTTGCAGTTCTCAGAGTCCTTTCACTCTAATGAATTCTCTGGATTCTCAGATCTCCCATCTCTTTTGATTCTGTAGATTCTCAGCTCTTTGATCTCAGCGACTCTCTGGTCTGTACTTTCTCCTGATGCTGGCTCAGCACTTTCTCCTGATGCTGGCTCTTGATATCTGCTGCCTCGATGTCTTCTTAATGTCTGCTTTTCAATTCTGCTGCTCTCAGTTCTGCTCCTCTCACACTCTAGGCTCTCTTTATATACAGCCCTAGCCTGCATCTGATTGGCTAGAACTCAGTGCACATACAATTGCCTCTGGTCTTAGAACCTCTCCTTGGGGCCCTGAGGGTTTCACAACTCTTGTGACCTAAATAGAAAAAGGATGTGGGCCTGGGGCTGCACACCTAGGAAGTAAAGGGTATAAGCCTGCCTACAATCAACCTCTCCTAATCGAGTTTCTCTTAAGTGGCTCCACCAGAGAAACTTCCCTTAACTAGCTCCACCCGAGGCCTATTGAATGGGCAGGAAAGATCTTTAAATCACATCATCACCCAGGGAAATCAGGAAAACCTTTGTGGAGGACAGCTATCCTTAACTTGGTCTGTAAAATTGTGCTTTTTAAAAATATTTTTATAATTGTATATTAATATGGTTGGTTTTCTATGCATTTAAAAACATTCTTCTAAGAAGAGATCCATAGTCTTCACCAGATTGCAAGAAGTGTCCAGGAGTCAAAAAAAGTTAAGAAACTCTGCTCTAAATCTATGATTCTATGCTAAAAATTCTCTCTACAGTGTTTTCAACAAGTGATCAATAGTTAGTATGTGAACTGAGCCATGGGGGTAGGTTGGGATTGTAAGAGATGGGGGCAGAAAAGAAGTGCAATTTAGGCATGGGTTACAACCTGTGCAAAGGTATGGAGCTGGAGCTGATATATTGAATTAAAAGAACAACAAACAGGCCAGTTTGGATGGATCATAGTTTATGTGAAGGGGATACTGGTGAAAAATGACTGGAAAGGTCAGTTGGAAGACTGAGTAGAAAGCTTAAGGGTTTATATTTACCCTAGAGATAATAGAGAACCAGAGATCCTGCTCATCCTTAAGGAAAATTACTGTGGTACCTGTACAGAGGGTGAATCGGATAGGATGCTTATTAATCGAGAATAAATGGAAACCAATGATCCCATTAGGAAGCTTTTGCAAGAGTGTAGGAGAGAGGAAGAGTGTCTGAACAGATGTGATCATTGTATGGCTGAGAGGAGATGGAAGTGGACTAGGCTATGAAGGTGGAATCAAAAAGATCTGGCACCTTATTGGACAAGAGAGGTGATGGGCAAATGAAGAAACAAGGATGAGTCTAAGGTTGAGAACGTGAGCAACAGAGAGGAGAACCATGCCCTCAGGAAAAGTAGGAGTATTCAGAAGAAGGCTGGATTTAGGAGAATAGATAATGTTGTTAATTTTGGAAATTTTGTATTTGAGATGTCTTTGAGACATGTCAATGCCCTGATGTCCAACAGGAAGTTGGTGAGAAGAGAGATTACGGCTTGACCAATAGATCACCTGCATTGAAATGATGATGGAACCCTTAGAGCTAATAAACTCTTGGGATCAGATGAGATTACCAAGAGAGAAGAAATAGGGAAAAAAGAAGAGGAAGTCAGAAGAGAAGGGAAAAGGGAGAAGAAAGAAGAAAAGGGAAGAAGACAGGGAAGGAAAAAAAGGGAAAGGGAAAAGAAAGGAGGGGAAAGCAAGGGAGGAGAGGAAAGAAGAGGAAAGGAATGGGTCAGTAATACAGAGCCTTGGAACTAAGAATTAAATGAATTAACATTTGTGCATGTAATCAGAGAACTGGGCAATGGGGGCTCAGTCCTTAGACAATGTGGGGATTCATCTTTTCTTGATTATATAGACCAAATACAATAATCTTTCCCTCAGCAAATCCAGCACATGGGACCTGGGGGCGCCAGCTTCTGACCTCGAGTGGTTGATATCGTGGTGACAGTCTTCTAATTGGCTTGAAGAGCTGAGAAATTTCAAGCAGACAATTTCTCAAGCTTTTCCCTAATGGCTTTCAAGAATCATATGAGTAGTCGTATGGGCATGAAGTAGCTGGCACCACCTTAAGGAATACAAATTTTGATCGTTGAAATCTTGCAAGATATCTTAGGGTTTATGGGCTATGGTTTTTTTCCTCTTCCCTACTTATTTATTCTATCATTAAAAAAAATTGGCACCATTAACTCTTTTGCCCCATGTAATTTCATCTATGATTTCTTGAAATATAGCATTGGAAAACCAGGCTTTGATAAAGCCCATTAGGATTCAAATGAAGCTACTCAACAATGCCTTAAACCCAAATTTCATTGATTAGCTAACATTAGGTCTCAGCCCAAGCTTTACTTTTAATGGTTCAGACTGTAAACAGCAATTTTTTTTCTGCTTTGGCCAGAAATCCTAAGGGTCTTCCCCTCTCAGATTGATTTTTTTTAACTAGGTAAAAGAGGCCACTTTTGGCCTCATTACTTACCTAGCCTTAATCACTGAATGGGCATTACCTCAGATAAACTAAGAACCTGGCTTAAAAAAATCAAGGTCTCCCACTGCATCCAGGGCCATCTCCCATCATCCTGATCTATATCTTGCCCCTGGACCCAGATGACTCTGGAGGAGAGAGTGAAGCTGGTAACTTTGCACAGCCCTGCCTCACTTAAATCCAGTTCACTTGCAAATCAAGACATCATTCTCCTGAAGTCATTGGTCCTCTTCAAGAATGAAGGACAAACAATAAACAACAACCTGTGTCTGAATGCATGGTACCTCTGTTCCTGTTGTGTTTCTTTCCTGATGTCAGAGGAATAATTATCCTGGGGTAAATCCATTTTAAATCCCACCAACAACAAGAGTCCCTGGGGCCACTTACTTCAGCAATTGAATCTGATGATGGGGCAGCAGGGAAACAACCTATCTATCTACTATGGTATAGCCAGAAGTGAGTCAGGTGGGGACTATTTAAGGGGAGAAAAAAGTTCACAGGTTATAGAAGTACTTTCCAGACCCAGGAGTTTCTCACTTACCTACACTGAAATTTTTGTGTTTCAAGCTTGAGCCGACTCTCCCCAAGGACTAGGTGATCCAAAAGGGAGACTGTACCCCTAGTTTGGGGGATTGTGGTAACTTTTTTACTTTCTATATCTTCTCAGTATTATTATCCCAAAAAAGCTAATTGATTTAATATGGCTAATTGAAGGGAGCACACTGGATATAGGGTTGTAAACAACAGAATTAGAAAGCCAAACCACTCAGGGTTTCCCCTAGACCCCTAGCAGGAGTGACTGGGAACTCTCTGGGAACCCAACTTGCCAGTGCAAATGGCAGCTGGGAGAGGAACCCCATATGGAGATGCTATATAAAGTACTTTGCAAACTTCAAAATAGCATATAATGTCAATTATTATGATTATTACTATCTCCAAAGCACACATACCCACATCTAATTCCTAGAAAAAATTCACTACCGGCTTTCACTTGCTAAAATATTAGTCCAAATACAAGTTGATCACTCTCTTTCTTTACCATCAATCTGGTACATGTCTTTTGGGGAGGAAGGATCCTCTAGAACAACACAAAATAAATTTCATAATAAATGTCACTTTACTTGTAAATATTTAAAGGCTAGAATTCTTCCCCTCACCACCTCCCTGGGAGGCCATATTAAGCCATCGGTTTCTTAACTATGGAAATCCCCCCCCCCCAAAGACAGACTTTTCTTCTGTAGGATTACTACTGGCAGAACTTTGGGTAGAAACAATGGCACGTGAAAGAGACTTTGAAGTCCAAAGAACTGTCGTGCTTCTGACTTTCTCAGCCTGCTAGGATCACAGGTGTTCTCCATTTTTAGAAAATTTGATGGTCAATGATAACAATAATGAGAGATAGCATTGCTTGGTACTTAAAGAACCAGCCTTGGAGCAAGGAAATCTGGGATCCAGTTTGCTGCTTAATCCCAGTAAACCCTAAGCTAGGGGTGTGGAACCTGTGGCCTCAAAGCCACACGTGGCCCTCTAGGTTCTCAAGTGCGGTCCTTTGACTATATCCAAACTTCGATTAGTTCTGTGAAGTTTGGATTCAATTAAAGGGCCACACTTGAGGACCTAGAGGGCCACATGTGGCCTAGAGGCCTATAGGTTCCCCACCCTTGTGCCTAAGCCAAGTCACTTAAGCTTTCCTCTTATATTATCTCCTCTTTAAGATAAAGGCTGTGGACTAGATGACTTCTGATGTCTCTTTTGGCTTAAATCCATGGTCTTGTACTCTCACAACTACACATTGCTTTAAAATTTACAAAATACTTTCCTTAAAAATCACGTCCACATGAGGAAAGTGAGTCCCACAGAAGGCCAGAGACTAGTCCAAGGTCACCATGGTAGGAAATGTAAACATTGGAATTTGAACCCTGTTCCATTGACACTGAAACCAGCATGCCTTCCACTATGCCATGCAATTTCTCAAAATATCCTCCGGAGGAAAAATAAAAGAAACATAAAAGAAAATGTTGGACACCCTATCGATGAGTACCTCTTATTAGACTTTTGGGGGGAGGGTGGGGTGGTAAAGGAATCCTCTCCTATAACCTCCATGACAAGTGGCCATTCAGCCTCTCCTTAAAGACCTTCAGTGAAGGGGAAACCATGACCTCTGCCCAATCCACTCCAGGGTAATTCTAACTCCTAGGAAGTTTTGTTTTTTTTTTATGACATCAAGCCTTAATTTGTCTCTTTGCACCTTCTATCCACAATGTCCAGATTTACCCCCAAGATCAGAGAGAACAAATCTAATCCCTCTTCCATATGTTGTTTGCTGTTGTTGAGTCTTTTTCAGTCATGCCCAATTCTCAATGACCCCATCTGGGGTTTTCTTGGCAAAGACACTGGAATGGTTTCCAAATTTCTTCTCTGGCTCATTTTACAGATGAGGAAACTGAGGCAAACAGGGTTGAGTGACTTACCCAGGGTCACACAGCTAATAAGAGTCCAAGGCCACATTTGAACTCAGGTCTTTCTGACTCCAGACCCAGCACGCTATCCGCATCAGCACCTAGCTATTCCTAATGGGATATTACTCCCTGAATAGGAGTAATTCCATGTTTCATGAGATTCTTATAAGGATCAAAAAAGCTAATACATATATACTGCTTGTAAGCTTAAAGTACTGTTTAACTATTAGTAGCTGTTTATTATTCAGTCATTTCTGACTCTTCATGACCCCATTTGGGTCTTTCTTGGCAAAGATACTTCAGTGGCTTGCCATTTCCTTCTCATTTTACAGAGGAGGAAACTGAGGCAAACAGTGTAAAACGACCTTCCCAGGGTCACACAGCTTTTAAGTATCTGAGGCTGGATTTGAATTCATGATTCTTCCTGACTCCACTGCACTACCTAGCATATGACAGTTTTTTTTTAAATGCTTAGATCATAGGACTGAAGATTTAAAACCAGAAGGGCCATTAAAAATCATGTAATCCAATGGTATTTAATCTTTAAAATCATGTTCCCCATTGCTAAAATTTTTGAGCATTCACACCCCAAGATGCATAAATTCACTTATTTATAAGCTATACTCATACCTTAATGTATACACATTTATGTATATCAGAAAATTTATTCAAAAACAGGAACTTTAAAAGAATGAGATATAGATGGCATTTAATCCTAGAGCCAATAGAGAACTGCTGGAATGGATTCAGTACGGGAGTGATATGGTCAGACCTGACCCTGCAGATAATCCCTCTGGGCAGCTGTGTGTAGATGTATTGAAGAGGAGACAGATTTCAGGCAGGCAATGCAATGAAGTGGCTATTATAATAATCCGATGAGAGATTATGAGGCTCCGTACTAGGGCCCAGGCTGTGTCAGTGGAGAGAAGAGACCAGAGGTGAGGGACTTAGTGCAGGTAGAAATGGCCATGTGGAGTATCCCAAAAGGCCTGAGTGCAGATTTAAGCTACCAATTTTTTTTGTAGGGAGCACAGTTCTGAAAGCTCCTGAAGTTTAAAACTGCAATAATGGCTTTTGGGACACCTTTATTTCGCAGCTGATTGGACATATGGGATGAGTAAGACTGAGGAACCAAAGGTTGCTGATGGGAATGACTGGTGGTGTCCTTGTCGTTCATAAAGAAGGTTGATTGAGGGGTAGGATTTGGAGGGAAAGATAATAGAATGAGAACTGCAGCATAGGCTGTAACCCATTTGCACCTTGATTCACTCTGCCTCACCAAAAGTGAAATGGGATACGGGAAGAGGCTACCCCTGACCCGTCTAGGAGGGCACAGAGCCAGCCAAGGGACACCTGCTGCAGCCACAACACAACACGAAACTCAGAGTGCTGGTACACTGGAGAGCATGAAGGCAATTTTACCAATGGGACCTACATAGATGCTATTTCAGATGCCTGGGTTTAGGGTAGAGCATAAGTACCCTAGGGAGACAGAAAACTACAATAGGACAAAGGGAAAGATCCTACACTGTGGCCAGGGGATGGAAAAGCAGAATTTTGACTATAATGAAAGAATGGAATTGGTTGGTTGTGTTGGGATAGAAGCAACTGTAGGGAGCATGGGACGTGACCCATCTTCCCACACTCTGGCCAGCGCTCATACAACTTGGTGAGATCATGCTATAGGATCCCACTTGGTAGACCATCAAACTAGTCCAACCTCCTCATCTTACAGATGAGAACATTGAGTCCCAGAGCGATTTGCCCATGATTGCCCAGGTCATACGTGGCAGGGCCGAGAATCAAACCCAAGTCCTCAGACCTCCAAATTCCATTGAGCTAAACTGCTTCTTCACTTGAGCACAGATATCCTGTCGCTGCTGAGTCTTCTCAGGCCTGGAACATTTCCTTCACCAAGTGGTTCCCCAGTGACCTGTAGGAGTTTAGACTTCATGGATTTCTTAGCAAGAATGTTCACTCATTTGGAAAGATCTGGCCCACTTAGGAGTTAAGTAACAATAACAAAAAATGAGATGTTCTCTGGCTGAGCCTTGATCCTCAGTGCTCACCTTTTGGACCTGAACAGTTTTACACCCTCTCTTACTGCACTCACCTTCCCAATGTGCAGAGAATAGGCTCTATTTTCCCTGTTAACAGACACTATAACCTATAAAAAAGATAAATGTGTATTTTGATTCATTCTGAAAAGGGCATTTGAAGGCCCCACAGACAAGAAAAGTCTTGAAATTCCAAGATCTTAAGTGAAAGAGATTACAACTAAAATATACATATACATTATATGATGTCTTAAATGGACCATTGGGCCTACCCCTTAATCCAACAGCATTATGGATAAGTGTTTCTATGTTGCAAGACAAGAAACAATATCAGTAAAGTTTCTATCCAGAGGCAATGTGATGCAGTGGAAAGAGGCTGAGTTTAGCTCCTTCCTGTGTTTCTTGCCATTTATGTGCCCTTTGGTAAGTCCTTTTTGGGCCTCGGTTTCCTTGTCTGTAAAATGAGGAGTTTGGACAAGATAGACTCTGCGCCTTTTTCTAGTTCTAGGTCAATGATTCCCTCATGATGTCATTGGTCCTCTTGAAGAACGAAGGATGAACAACAACAGCAAAACAAGACATGATTCTATGCCTTCCTGGTCTCAGTTTCCTCACCTATCAAGTGAGGGGGTTAGATTACATGGCTTTTGAATTCCTTTCTCTCTTGGGATCTGCAATTCTAGGGTGTCATCTCCCTTCCCTGGGCAGCAGTTCCCTCAATTGTAAAATGAAGGGGTTAAACAAAATGGCCTGTGAGGTCTAGCTCTAAGGCTAGGATCTTAAAGACTCCCTGGGCCTCAATTTGTCACTCATAAAATTAAGGATTTGGATCACGACTTCTGAGTTCCCTTCCAGCTTTAGATCTATGATCATTCAAGATAGGTAGGCATGCTTCAGATAAAAATCAAATTTACAAGAGCAGAATGAAATCCATCGGCCTAGAAGAAACGGCCCAATGCAAATCAGCCAATGCGCATTGGCTCAAGTGCACCATATGCAATCCAAGACAAGTCTTTCACCATTATTCGTCTTGGAAGTATAGCCTGGTCATATTACTCACCCTGTTCCATCCAGCTCTAGAGTGGATCTGACAGCCTCCAAGGTGAAGTATTGCCATCTGAGACCACATCACTTACCTCCTTAAAGTGGAGTGGAGCCAAGGGATGCACATTTCCAATTCAACCTCTTCTTGCTTATTAGTGGAAACCTCTTTCAGGACTTGTGCACAGCTAGCATCCGTTGAAGTTGGGTTTAGGAGGAGAGTAGGAGGCTAACTCTGATCTGATGTCTATAGCATTCTAAACCTCCACCAGTGAAGAGGGCTCACTCTCCTAAGATTCCTCCAAGCTCTTAAGAATAGCATTTGATCTGCTCAGCCCTGGCCTAACAACCGTGATTTTCACAGCACAGTAGAGGTTTTATAGGCTGACCCAACAATGGGCAAGGTCTTAAAGTGTCTTTGTATCCCCAGTTCCTACATCACTTTTTCTCTCTAGATATGTGATCTCATCAGTATAAGGAGTTTCTAGTGAATAATGTCCTCTATCAAAGCAGATCTGCACCTTTCTGCAATTTATATTTCTAAATTGCTGCCCAAGGTACAAAAAGGATTACAGGATCACTAAGACAAGAAGTGACAGAGGAGAGACAATAGAGATGTCCCTAACTCTGAGGTGTCCCACTGTAGCACACTGACTCTGTCTGGCCCAGAGCAGAAGCTTAATAAATGCTTGTTAATTGATTGGTAGAATGTAAGCTCCTTGAAGGCAGTGATTATTATGCATTTGTCTTTCTATCCCCAGTGCCTACCAGAGCACCTAGAAGATGCTTAATAAATGTTTACTGGTTGGTTGATTGACCGATTTATTTGACCCAAATATTATAATTCAAATGAGAGAGGGAATCACACCCAAACTTAGTCCTTTAGCAAAACATGCCACTGTGCTTTAATAGAAAGCATTTTTTAAAGCATGTCATGATCAGCAGCCTCCCTTGAACCATGGGCACTGATATTATTGAGGCCGTGTTGTCAAAGCCATTTCTTTTCTTTTTTTCCATGTCACAGGGGCCTAAAGATTCCAGGTCCTTGTTGATTCAGAGATAATTTGAGCTAGAAAGAATCTTATAGATAATCTAATCCAATCCAATCCATTCACTTTACAGACAAGGAAACTGAGTCTGAAAAAGGTCAGGTAACTGTCCATAGCTGGAAAGTGACAGATTTGAGCCTATTTTGTCCAGTGCACTTTCCAAAGCCCAGGTGTCAAAGAGCCCCTTTGTTTCAACTCAGTTTTTATCTAGTGCCAACTATAAGTAATATACCAGAGGGCCCAGCTTAAATAGACCATTCTCCTGCCCACCAGGCAAAAATATTCCTTTTTCTCTTCATCTAATTCCATTGTAGATTATACTTCTCTTAGGCAGTATTCTAATTCTGGACCACCAAGATCTTATGACCCTATGATCCTATGGTCTGCTGATCATTATAGAATAGTGGACATGGTCACCTTTGACAAGCAGCTTAGTGTAGTGGGAAGAGTGTTGGATTTGAAGTCTGATGACCTGGGTTGTAATCCAAGCTCTGCCACTCACTTGTGTGACCTCTGTTTCTCTAAATCTCAGTTTTCTCCAATATAAAAGAGATTAAATTAGATGGCCTCTGAGGTCCCATGCAGCTCACAACAACAAATTTGCGAACCCCTAGCATATGGTGGATGATTCAGACTCAGGTCCTCCTGGCTCCAAGTCTGGTATTCTCTCCACCAAAGTACCCCCTACCAAAGGTCAGAGTCAGTGGCTAACACCTTCCATACTTTGCCATGGGACCTTATTTTAAAATGAGACAACTTCCCATCATCTACACAAGTAATTGTGTAATGTCACAAGAAACCATCCAACTTCTCTTGTTTTTTAAAAATGTTCCGATGTTCAGATTTGAGGAGGTCGCATCGAAAAGCAGTGAAAGCAAGGTAGAATGTACGTGTTACCTAAAAGCTGGTACTGAATCTATAGGTCAAGAGAATACATCACACATAGCATAAAGAAGCGTGATATGAGAGAAACATGCTCTATTTTTTTCTTCAACAATACCTGGCATTCATAAGAGAACAAAGATGAGATTCACAGGGGGGAAAGAGGGAAAGATCAAGCAGACGAGATGGTGAGATCTTCTCAAAGGAATGACAAAATGCATTCAGTTTGCACGTTTGACTTGAAAGCACCTGAAGGAGACTTTTGTGCCATATGGGCAGAGTTTCCATGTGTGTGACCCTTTGCACTCTTCTGGGAGGGAGGGCTCATTCATTCCAGAGACCTTAACCCACCAGGGCCCAGGGAATTACATGAGTTGCTATGAAGAAGGCTAAAAACCAAATTAAGTTGTGAGAAGATAGCATGCTGTTTAAACCCACATTATCCACAATGTTGTCAAATTTAATTTGCTGCTGGAGAGGGCCTGCTCGCCTTTTCTCTCACAGAGCACTGATCTGTGTCATACAATACAATACCCAAGAATGCCAGATTACGTATCTTGCAACATGTTTCACATGACCTTCTCTTCCTGTAGGTTTGATCTTTCTCTTTTTTACTTCCTATTTCAATCTCAACTCTTGTCCTTCAAACACTTTGGGCCTTCCCTAACAGTGCAATGAGGAGATTAAACATGCCTGGAACGACCCTCACATTGGGCATTTCTGCAATGGAGCACTTCTAATGTTCAGTGCTGAATGTAAATGCATGGTGTGAGACTGAAAGCAATAAATATAACTGTCTATGGAGGACAGAGTTCTACAAAGTGAGTTCTACAAAAGAGTTACACAAAGTGCTTCTGCACCAGGACAGGGGAAAGCGCGGATCAGATTTTCTGGGTTATGTGCAAAATGTATGCATTTTGACTCTTTAATTTCCTAGTCCCCCTGGTGTCTTGATGAGTACAGATTTTCTTAGTCTTTCATTATACAATTCATCCCACAATGAGCAAACATGGGATGGTACAGATCGTGAAGATGCGCAGTTTTAGGGAGGAGCTCATTACTTGGGCTTTGAGAATTTTTCCTCTCCCCATCAGAGTCATAGATATATAAGATCCTGAATAAATACTCGTTGACTTGACAATTTGAGTTGAATTGAAATGGATTGACTTGTTTATGTTTCTCCCCATTACATCATAATCTCTTTGAGGGCAGGGATCATTTTTTTTTGTTTTTTATCTTTGTATCCTCATTGTCTAACAAAGTACCTTGCAGTTATTAAACACAGTAGATGTTTAATAAATCCTTGTTGGTGTGACAACTTGAGTTGAGTTGAATAGAAATGGATTGATTTGATTTGATTATGTTTTTCTCTATTAGAACATAAGCTCTTTGAGGGCAGGGACCACTTTTCATTTTTATCTTTGTATACTTAGTGCCTAGCAAATTACCTTACATATAGTAGGTGTTTAATAAGTGCTTGTTGATGTGACAACTTGAGCTGAATTGAATAGAAATGGATTGATTTGATTTGATTATGTTTTTCTCTATTAGAACATAAGCTCTTTGAGGGCAGGGACTACTTTTCATTTTTATCTTTGTATTCTTAGTGCCTAGCAAAGTACCTTGCACAGAATAGGTGCTTAATAAATGCTTGTTGATTTGATAACTTGAGATGAATCGAATCGAAATGGATTGACTCGAATGACTTTTCTCCCCAAGGGAATATAAGCTTCTCGAGAGCATTACTGTATGTGAATTCCTGGACTGTAGCAAAGTGCCTGGAACATAGAAGGTGTTTAATAAATAATGAATAAATTCTTGTTGACTTATATTCAAATAGAATATAAGTTTATTTGTTTTTGTTTTGAGGGCAGGGCTTTAACATTTTTATTACTTGTTATTTATATATATAAATATAATATATTTATTATTATACATGTCTCCAGCATCTAGCACAGTGCTCTGGACATAGATTCTTAATAAATTCATGTTGAAATAAATGAGGCAGCATGGTTCAAAAGAAAAAACAGATCACAATCCCAGCTTTACCACTTGCTATCTGGGCAATTTGGAGCAAGTCCCTTTATTTCTCTGGGCCTCAGTTTCCTCATCTGTCAAAAGAGAGGGTTGGACTAGATGACAGGTGAGATCCCAAGATCTATAAATTACACTGAATCACCAATTTATTATTCTCAAGAATATCAGCTGTGTGCCTTCCTGTATCAGCCTGAAATATTTACACAACTGGAAAATATGACAAGTATATGGAAATAGGCATAAAACCAAGAGGAAAAAAAACTGAAATTTTCAATCGATTGTGACAGAGGAAAGAAAAATGCAAAGGTCTGGCTCACATCCCCACTACTCAAGGACATTCACACTGAGTGAATGAACTGCATTATTTTGGTGCTGACTCTCCTGGCATTCTCCTCACTGGCTCCATGGAGGATGATTAGGTCACAAATAGACTGACAGTGAAGCAATGAGTCCATGAAGTTCGAACTTTGTCATTAAAACTGGAGAGGTGACAATGACTTTCCTTTGAAAGTGCTGTCCAGCCAAAGGAAGGGGAGAATACACATCAGGTCAGCCATCATGTAGAACGACCTAGCATTTCTCAGCCAAGAGAAATATTTGCAAGGGAGGAGGAAAATCAGTGTCACGTGGACTCAATTCCCATAGCAACAGTCATCTCTTTCTGTATCTAAAGTACTTCATTTCTAATGGACAGCAGAGATGTGTCAGATGGCTCTCCCTTTTTTTTTTTCTTCTAAGACTCAGCTACGGGTCAGGAGCTGGGCAAAGAAAGAGACAGAAGAGCCTGTGATGTAGAGCGCAAAGGCCCAGTCCAGGAAAGAGAAAAGAGCCCAGCAATTAAAACCCATTGCACTCGGGAAAGAGGGTAAGAAATCATGAGACTGATGATAAAAATCACTGCCCCTAAGACAGAGGTATTTATAAAAGATATTACTATACCCTAATGACTTCTGGGTTTTCCCCTGAAGCTAAAACAGAGCTTCTCTACCTGTGGTCTGTGAACTTGGATAGACAGATGAGAGAGACAGACAAATAGATGGACAGGCAGACAGAAAGAGAGAGAGAAAGAGTTGGGATAGATTGATAGATAAATTATTCATAGATGATAGATCTATATTTAGGTCTACATATAATATATATGTATATCTATAATATATATACATAGAGAACTGTATTTCCATCTAATTGGTTTCTTTCATAATCCTCTACTTTATTTTGTGCATTTAAAAACATAATTATCGCTTGCCATCTTGGGGAGGCAGGAGGGAAGGGAAGGAACTCAAAATGTTATTAAAAATGGATGTTGAAAACTATCTTTACATGTAATAGGAAAATATAAAATACTATTTGCAAAAAAAAACCACAACACAATTCTGAGAATAGTCCACAAGCTTCACCAGACTTTCATCACACACACACACACACACACACACACACATACACACGCACACAGAGGTACACAAGGTTAAGAACCTGGGAACTAGAAAGTCAATCGACAAACATTTATTAAGTGCTTACTATGTGCTGGACACTGTGTTAATTGCTGTGGATACAAAGAAAGGCAGAAATAGATACTGCCCTCAGGGAGCATACATTCATGCTAATAGGGAGCCCACATGTTGATCATTTTTCACATATAAGATAAATAGCAAAGAGAAGGTGGCTTCAGAGGGGAAGGGAAAGCAAGTCTGTCCTCAGCTCAAGTGACGATATGATCTATAAGCATTGTACACAACTTTGCAACAAAATACATACCCACGGAAAAACTACTCACCAGCCTTAAGTCAATATAAAAATCAGAGGACAAATATACTTAGAAACACAACACAAAAAGAATTCACTCTTCTGAAGGTGTATTTTCTTCTTTTTTTTTCCTTCTTCAGTTTCCGAAAGAGATGATATTAAATCACCTCGTTGCACCTCTGGGAGGCACCTCGATAGGTCATCAGCTCCATTCCCCTTCATTCCATGGAGGAAGGAAAACAATAATGCCCATAAGTGGAAAAGCCAATGATTGAAAGTGCTTTGAAATAATAATGCTGATCATGAGAGTGGGGTTGTAAACCTCAGAGAGCATTTCGACTCATTCTCCTGCCAAATTTTCGGAAGCATTAGAGTGTTTTGTTCGGCTGCTTGAATTTCACAGAGACAATTTTTTGTCTCAACCTCCATTTCTCTGCTCTGTACTTTGTACTTGTACTATAGGAGAAAACAACAGACCGAGCTTTGGGAAGATATTAAGACCTACCCAACCATTCAAGGCCTGCCAAAGACATATCTTTTCTTAGATTTGAAAACTTAGGCTCATCATTTGCCCAAACTTCTCAGAGGAGGAGGGTGGCAGTCTTAGGATGCGTGCTCTTGGCCAGGAGAGAAAGCACCCAATTCTGTGGCTATTTTGGCAAAGAACACACTTTAAGTCAGGTTGTCAATGCAATGACAGGTTTCTACTTTATGAACAATTCTCAGACACATAAGCAGGGGTCCCAAGTGTATGTTTTATGACAGTGTTTGAAATGTAAGCAGAATGTAACCTCCAGAAGGGCAGGGATTACTTTCTTTCCCCTTTATGTTGCTGTCTCCATAGGCAGCCCAGGGCAATAATAACAGCTACCAATTATATGAAGCCTAGTATGTGCTAAGCATTTTTACAAATATCATCTCATTGGATCCTCAGAACAACTCTGGGAGATAGGTCTTATCAATATTCCCATTTTACAGATGGCAGATGGGGGTCAGGTGACTTGCCCAGGATCACACAGCTAGTTAGTGTCTGAAGCTGGATTTGAATTCAGGTCTTCCTGACTCTGGGCCTGACATTCTATTCACTGGGCTACCTAATAAGCCCATAACTGGTGCTGACTAAAGTATGTCAAATGAATGAACTTTTCCTGCTCTGGGGCCTGAAGGCCTTCCAGATCATTCTCTTCTACTGCCTTCACAAGAGACCCACTAACCTTTTAGGAATGGAGCCAAAAGAGAAGATGGAGGAGGAATGTCTCTACTAATAGATTGTTCTATTCACCTGTAGAGTCCTTCAGGAGCTTGGTTTGTCTGGAGAAGGGGCCACTGGGAAAACTGTTTTGCCACAGGGGATCAGGAAAACATCTTCACCTCTATCTCTTAACCTCTTCGTCTCTCTGTGCCTAAAAAAGAACTGATGAAAACCACCTCTCATTCCCCAGAGCTAACAAGAGACAAAAACTAAACAAATAAACAAACAAAAAAAAACCTAAGAAACTAACTGTCCTAAAGAAAACCTGTTTAAAACCTACTGATTGCCACTGATTGGCAGCGAACTGGCATAGGAGATAGAATGCTAGGCTTAAAAATAGGATGACTCGAATTCAAATTCCATCTTAGACTTAACTATGACCCTGGACAAGACACATATCCTGTCTCAGTTTCCCCATCTGTAAAATCAGGATAAAAATACCACCAACCCCCCAGGGTTATTTTGAGATGAAAATGTCTAAAGCATTTTACAGACCTTAAAGGCTATTTAAATGTTAGCTATTTAATCTGTGAAAGAGACTCCCAGTGTGGAAATTAGCTCCAATGATACAGATTTGCCCCAGATCATCTCTAACTGATGACAGTCTTTAAGAACAGCCCATGGGGAGAGCTGATTTGATGTGCATCAGCCTGCAGCTAGAATGTATCAGCGTTAAGACTCAAACACAGGTCTCCTTGACTCCAACCCCAGCCTTCTCTACACTGGGTAATCCTCTCTCTCTATTATTTTTGTTCTCTGAAAATTCTCATGGAACCCAAACCGACCGTTGGCTCCTTCCCCTTGACTTCTACAATAGAGCAAAGACATGAGAGAATGAAATCTAGTGAGTGGATACACAGTAAAACCCTAGGGTTAGCTATCCCTTTCCATCCCAGTTCTTGAAATGGTCACTGGCTGTTTCTCTGTTCCCATTGGCAGGAGGATGGTGGCAAGTGGTAAGGAGACCTTCATGCCATCTAAAAAAAACCCTCTCTCTTCTCATTATGGGCTGCATCCTGTCATCCTTACAAATGGCTGAAATAAAAGGGTAACATTTTTATGGTTAAAATAATGAAACAGAATTGAAGAATGTTTAAATGTTTATTTCCATGTTAAAAATGATGACTTACCCTGTGGTTAGAAGACACCTTTATATTGGAAAACTTTATTTCTGAAATATTTCAAGGAGAGGAGGGAGAGGAAGCAAAAACAAATTCCAGAGAACAATGAAAAATGAGGTTTAAAGACCTCAGTGTCACTACCAATAACCCCAACAAAAAAAAACTGTTTTCTTTCCAGGTCAGAATTGTTGAATTCCTTGCATTTCAAGAGGGTGTAACTTGTCAGTTTGCCTCTTCCATTTAAATATTTCAAGGGGTGATGTATGTACACTGTCAACCTGCTGCCTTGAACATTACTCTCTCCAAATGCATTCATTCCAATATACCTTTTAGCCTCCTTGCTATATTGTGTGCATTAAGTTCAAAAAAGAAAAAAAAAGAAAAATTCACTGTATGCTTTTAGCATAACTTTACCATTGTCCATTTAAAACACCTCATAGGTTATGTATTTATTCATATAATATACTATACAGGAAGGATGTAGATCTCCAACCAACTGCATGGTAGACTCCTACAGGGGAAATCCCCTCTCTCGAATCGTATGGACTACGGCTATGATTTAGTAGATGAATTCTGAGGCTTGTAGAGATCTAGAGGCTTGGCCAGGCTCACAAAGTTAATAAGTGTTGGAGAGGGGATTTGAACCCAGGTCCTCCTGACTCCAAGTCTAGCACTCTACCCATAGTGCCACACTTCCTTTCTCTATGTTACATAAAATGATGCTTAGCTTTAAGCTAGGAGATCCATTTCTCTGTATACTTACCAGTTAAGCCATGCCTATACCCACACACACCCAGTGGAGTAGAGCACTGAGTCAAGCGTTGAGATGTCATTATTTTTTTCATCTCACTTATGTGGATATGTCAGGTTAAGGGCCCCTTTGTTTGATCTGAATGGTCCTTTTGGATAGTTAGACAATGCACTGTTGTACAAAGAATAATAAGTGTACAGTGGATGTCTAGTTAGCAAGATGACACCTGTCTACACCTGGTTATGTCATTCACTAACTGGGTTAGTCCCTGAGTCTTTCTAGACCTTGGTTTTTCTCATCTGTAGAAGGAGTTGGACCAGAGGCTGTCAAAGGTCCTTTCCAGCCATCAATTATTATGATTCTTTGACTCCACCATTCTGCAGCAGAAGTGGGAGGTCTATGAGGGGCGGCAGTGCAAAGAATGCTGGCTCTGTAGTAGGGTTCAAGGACCTGGATTCAAATCTTAGTTCCTGCATATACATATATGTGTATATGTACATCATATATGACATAATACATATATGCATGTTGGTGTGTATACACACATACAAACTAGTTGTGTGACTTTGGGATTTAGGCAAATAAGAGGGTTGGACTAGATCAGAGGGGTCAAACTCGAGCCCCTCAAAAGTCCCCAGTGTAGGCAGAACCAGATTAAAATATAACTGGGAAATGTCCAACAAAATAAATAATACAAATAGATACTGTTAATTTGTTGTTTTCTAAGCCTTAGGGATTCATTTCTTTTTGAGTTTGACAACATTGGTCCAGATGATCCTCTAAGCTGGTCTTTCCTAGTTCTAAATCTAAGACCTTATGACTACCTTATCAAAACATTTAAGCATAAATTACAACCAAAAGGGGCTAAAAGGAAAGAGAACGTGAAAAATGATTATTAAACGGATGTGGCTATGGGACAGATGCTCTGCTTTTCACTATGCTAGCTTGGCCAATATGCAAAATAAAATCCTCACAAAAGTAGTCTCCTTTCTCTGATTCTACACACAAATGGAAGAGATGTGCTCTAAAATTTTAAAAAAATAAAAGAAAAAAATGGGGAAGGCTTTTCGTATCCTCTCACCTTGCTATCTAATGGAGTGATCAGTTTAGCCTCAACTCTCTTCTTAAATTTGTAGGAAGCTCAGCCTTCTGGTTGTTAGGCAATTTGCCTGCCTCACTCCCTTCCCATCCTTCATTCCTATCCTTTGATTGTTGGAAAAATCAAGCCAAGCCAGGATGCCTATGCATCCTGTGGGTCCTGCTAGTAGGGCAGCTGAAGTTGGTGGATTGCTTGAGTTCAGGAATTCTCAAGTTTCCACACTAAGTCTAACACCAATATGGCAGGCCCCAAGAAAGAGATGGGGCACCAGGTTGCCTAACAAGGGACAAAACCACCCAGGTCCAAACCAGATGTCAGTAGCGGGATCACATTGTTAGTGGCCATGAGTATCTCCTGCACTTCCAGCCCAGTGAGATGGGGAAACCTAGTCTCTAGGGGGAAAATATGCAAAAGATTGTTTTTTAGTTTGTAGATTTTGAACACTAAGATCAGCCAATCATGTAACAAACATTTGTTAAGCATAATGCACCTGGGGGTACAAAGACAAAAGTAGTACCTGACCTCAGGGAGCTTACATTCTAATGGGATGGTTGTTCTCCCACTAGGAAACCTGGAAGTTCACTTCCTTTGGTTTCTATGTTCTCATTTCAGTGTCTACATCTGCTTCAGGGTGTATCTGTTTGTTGTGTATGACCCTGGAAGTGAAGGGTGGAAGTTTCAGAGAGGGAGATTTATGGACAATTAGGCTATCCAAAACAGTGATGAATCTTTGGGATGATAAACTTCTAGAGGGTAGAAACTGTTTCATTTTTTTGTATTTGCATACCTAGGCAGCTAGGTGGTGCCATTGTGCATGGAGTGCTGGCCCTGGAGTCAGGAAGACTCAACTTCCTGAGTTCAAATCTGACCTCAGAGGGGCAAGTCACTTCACCCTGTTTGCCTCAGTTTCTTCATCTGTAAAATGAGCTGGAGAAGGAAATGGCAAACCACTCCAGTATCTTTGCCCAAAAAAATCCCCAAATGGGGTTACAACAAGTTGCACATGACTGAAACAACCAAATAACAACGTAGTGCCTATCACACTGCTGCTGGTCATACGATAGGTACTTAGCCAATGCTTCTTAACTGAATGATTGACCAATTGACAGACTATCTTGGGAAGTTAGGAAGACTCACTACATTGGCCATCTAATTCATTCCCCCATTTTATAGATGAAGAAACTATAAAATGTATGTGTAACCTAAGCTCCTCTTGGGAATGGATTGCTTTATTTTTGTCTTTGTATGCCCAGCACGGTGCCTTGTAGACAAAAGATGCAAAATAAATGCTTTTAAAAAACCGAATAGTAGATTCATCCTCACTGGATGGTCACTTGTTGGTGATGCTGTAGAACATAAGTTCCTTGAGGGGGAGGATGGTTTAATTTTGGGATTGGAACCCACAGTGCCAAGAACAGTGTCTGGCACATATTAGGTACTTAACTGATGTGTCAAATTAAAAATAAAATGGAGTAGATGAGAGTCTTGTTCAAGGATGGATTAGATTATAAGAAGGCCTCATGATGTAGTAGGAAGAGCATGGGAATTAAAATCAGAAGCTGGAGGTTCTAATCTGGTCTCTGTTACTTATTTATTGCTTTTGCAGTCTTAGACAAATCACATAGTATCTCTGAGTCTCTTTCCTCATCTATAAAATAAGAAAATTGGATGAAATGATTTCTAAGGTCCATTCTAGCTCTAAATCTATTGTTTTATGGACTCTGCAGTTAGTTTATCAGTGGCCAAAACAGAGAATGTGTTTTGGGTCTTTATTAAATGAAGCATGACATAGAGAAAGGATGGCATAGTGTGTCTGTCCTCTGACCTTGTCCAACCTCCTCTGGAGTATTGGGGTCACTTCTGGGTTCAATAGTCCCATAATTTAAGAATGACATTCATAGCTGGAGAGCATCCAGAGGACAGCAACCAGGATGTTGAAGAAGCTTGAGTTCACATCAAATAAGGAAGAGCTGAAGGGACTACGGATGAGGAAAAGTTTTAAGAGACCAAGAGAAAAGAGGACTGGAGTGGGGGAGGGGCATGATAGCTGTTTTCAAATATGTGAAGGGCTCACATATGGAAAGGAGCTTGAACCTGTTCTGCTTGGGCCACGAAGGCAGAACCAGGAGCAACATAGGGAAAGTTAACAAAGCAGCAAATGTACAGTTGGAGTCAGGATAAACTTCGTAACAACGAGTACCATCCCAAAGAGGAATGGGCACTCTCAATAGATGGTGGCCCTTCCAACCTCTCCACTGGATGTCTTCCAGTGGAAGAAGGATGGATACTATAATGGGGATTCCTTTCCAGTCTGGGTTGGCCCAGACTGCTAGATGGGCAAGTCACTTCACGCTGCTGAGGTGGCTGCTGAGATCCCTTCCAAATCTGAGATTCTGTGATTTGGGGATTCTACAAGTTGTTTTTTGTTTGTTCTCTTGCCCCGTCCTTCCACCCAACTCTGAGATTCTGTAAATTTAGGAGCTTGGTGTCTTGTGGAGTGAAATGTAGTTGCATGAGGGCAAATCTAAGCTTTTATTCTCAAAAGGAAGGAGCAGTGATGATTTCCAATTATTTCTAATCTAGGGACTCTCTCTGGCCAGGTCTACATAGTTCCACAATCACTAGACTTTTTCAACTCATAAAAGCGTATCTCATTCAGTCCATAGTTTTGTCTCCCTCTACATTACCTAAATTAACGAGACCGTGGATAGATCAGGATTTTTTCTCCTGGTGTCTTTAGGAATCAGCAAGGAGGGCAGACCAAACTACAGTCATATCTTGTATATGACTGATACATAAACTGCTAGCAGTTATTTAGAGGTACACAGTATTTAAAAACAACTGTCCATCCCTAGACAACTGGACACTGTCTTGCTCTCTCACTTAAATGATAGCTTGGATAGGATGGGATGGCTCACACCTGTAATCCTAGATACCTAGGAGGATAAGACTGAGCCTGGGAAGGTTCTTGGGCCTGGAGTGCTGAATTTCAGTGGACTAGGCCATTTTAGCATTATTAATAAGCACAGCATTATGATGATGAGGTGCCAAGACCAGGGGGCCACCGGGTTGATTAAGGAGGGGCAAACCAGCCCAGGTCAGGAAAAAAAAAGAGGTCAAAGCTTCTGTGCTGCTCAGAGTGGGACCAAATCCATGATTCATCCCTGCACACTCAGGCTGGGCAAGATAGGGAGATCCAATCCGAAAAAAAATAAAACGAAACTAAGGAAAATGAAAAGATATGCTAGCCAGTGGGAGCCACAGATTCCATCTGATTTGGGGGTGGTTGGGTGGAGTATTCCAATTTATTTTTAATGGGTTCAGGTTTCTTATAATGAACAGTAACAGTCTGGTACAGAGGCCCACCTTTGGCTTCTTAGTTCTTATCCATGTGGCTTTTCCCTATGCAGCCACCAATAGCTGCCAAATTCTAAAGGCCTTTGTGCTTGTCCTCCTGGTGCACCCTCCTACTCCTAGGAAAAGCTCTTAATTTGCAAACTGTTTTAACTACAATTCTCAGTGCAAAAGTGAGCTCCCTTTTAATTGAATTTATTTTATAATTAATTTATTTTTTCCAAATCCTGTTGTTACTAACAGGAAATGGGAGGCATGGCCCACTCCTGACTTAGTTTAGTCCCCTCTGTTTCATTAATTTACCTTCTTTATGCCCTTAGGCCAAGCAAAGAGACTCAAAACAGAAGAAATGAAAATTTCTTCTAGTCTCATTGGAAGAATCCATTTTAAAATAGTCTAAAAATCTCTTAGGCTCAATAAATAAAATTAAAACTGAGAGGAAATTCAGAAATCAATTGATCAATTCCCTTCATTGTACAGATGAAAAAACTGAGGCCAAAAGCAGGTAAATTACTAGCCTCAGTTTCCAGAGACAGTAAATAGCAAGGCTAGGATTTGAACCCAGATCCTCCTGACTCCCACTACAGCATTCTTTCCAGTTTACCACAATGTCTGTCTGCTGTAACTGATTTGCTTGATTGGACAGGGATCATCTCCTCAGGAAATACTTTGGTTTTTAGTTCAAATAACTCCACAAGTATCCCTTACCTAACTCAAGAGTCCCCTGCCCCACTCCTCCTCTCCATACCTGGTCTATTTCTTTCTCGTTGAGAATTCTTTTTATAGCAAACACTTCTTGGGGTCTCCACGCTTCATCCTTTGGCCAAAAGGAAGGGACTTTTAGATTTTAACAAACCTCTGATCTTGACCCCCAACACAACAGCCACAGAAAGCTGGCTTCAGGCATGACTCATCTGAAGTTTCTCTCCCAGTAGGCTCCTGTACATTCTACCTGGTACCTAGTGCATTGTATAACTAAATCCCATAATTCTGGAAGCATGAAGTTAAGGAAGACCTTCTTGACAGCAGATGTGATTAAACCTTGGAAGATATTTTAGGGGAAATTTGTGGAGTCTTGGCCCCTGGAAATCTATAAAAATAAGACTGCTAATCCTATGTCTCAGATAACTCAATTAGCCATCAACCTACCTAGAAAGAGGCAAGTGGACCAGATGACTTGTCCAGCTGCTCACCTTATGTTACTGGTAAATACCAGTAGCTCAAGAAAGCCCCCCAAGAGAGGTCACTCTAGCCCAATGCTGCCTTGTGCCAGCAGAAATAAAATAATGACATATTTTCCCTGCTGTAGACTAAATTCCCATTTCACTGAAGATCAACCATTCTGTTCTTCCAATGATATTTCTTTTCTGTTTAAAAGATGTAGAGATGGCCCATTGTCTCCTCTTTCTTTTCCCAGCCTTTGTGTTTGTTTGGTTGGTTTTTTTCATAAAAAATGTTCCATCAATTGGGGAACAGTCATTTCTTTCTGATGACTTTTTTGGACAATACCCATTCCTTTTCTCCCTCAGTGCACATCCTACAAAGGTTTTGTCTCTTCCAGAATTATGATAATGGATATTTTTCCAAGTCATTGTATAGATGGATTTCTACGTATTGCTAAATTAGAATACCATTTTTATTAATAATAATAATTATTGTCTGGGGTAGGGAGGAGAAACACACAGAGTTTAATCTTCTGCTATTTCCTAGGCAATTTTCTTTCTGCAAATATCAGTTCTAATTTTAGATCTCCATTTGGATAATAAAATGTGTTGACCACAGCGTGCTTATATAAATACAGCTGTTTTAATTGAGACGTTTTTTCCCTCTATGAAATAGGGCCTCCTAGTTTCCCATTAATTTCCAATTGCCCAGGACAAAAATAACTGACTAATGCCCCATTAATATCCCCTCCCCTCCAAACTTTTCAAGCTGTAGGTAGAAAGGTGGCAATGGACATCCTCCCCACCTCCCAGCCTGCTACCAGGGATTCCAGAGAGGAAGAAGAAAAAGAGAAGATGAAGATGCGATTCTTAGGGACTGTCCCTAAAAGCTAAAAGATGTCAACGTGGAGAATCAGCATCCTAGTGGACACATCATAAACATCATGGCAAAGATGAGGAACTAAATTTTTATACAAATCAAAAGAATCCCCCAAAAGGAAAATTTGAGATTTCTTCTCTTCCATTGTCTAAAAGAAACCCAGAGGCCACATGAACTACGGGGTTGGTATAAATGTATATAAAAAACCATGAGCACGGCTCATCACAAATAAAATGAAATGGCTACATTCAATTATCTTTCAAAGATGTCTATTCTCAGGCCAAGGGCAAGGAAATGTCCACTGTGCTTTACAAAGGACTAGGAATAGAAAAAAAATCAACCCCCAGGTCCTCTCTAATTCCAAACGCTGTCCATCATGAGATGCCATGAATCTCACACTGTATCCCGAGGGGTCGGAGTTTATTTGTATTAGCACTGTGCTAGTACCAGGCAGTATCAAAAAATGGCTGTCTTAGACCCCTTCCCCCCAAACCCTTCCAGCATCCGCCACATGGTTTTTGAGAGGGGCACGCCCTGGCTTCAAATGAAACCATCATAGCTCTGCTACCCACATGTGAAGTGGTCCATCCAGACCTCCACGTCTTGAGCTCAGCTTCATCCTCCCCTATTGCTGACAGGACTTCCTCCTCCACCATTCCAAAACAGAAGGCATAAAGGTGAATACAAACATAATAAAGTAGTTTACATCTGGTCTTGCAGTCTTTCCATATAGTCTCTAAACTCTTGCGAGTCCCCAAGACTCATATCTGGGCAAACCCACTTGATGTTATCATCACTGTCAAAGAGGATAGAGTTGGTATAGGGGCCTCCATCCTCTGGGAGAATAGTGGTATATGAAGTGAACTTGACTCGTTTCCTTTTCGGGCCAGGATTTAGAGGTTCACTTTTTAATTCTTTTTCATAAACATAATCAGAAGGCCTAAGGAGTTGGCTGTGCAATGCCGTCTGAGAGCTGCCATTTAGAAGGAAATTGCTCTCCTCAAACTGCATCCCACGGTCGAGCATGGTGGTGCACTCCTCCGATGGAAGGGAGATGTCCACGGGGTTCTCCAAGAGCTCCACTTCGTTCCCGAGCCAAACCCAGTCATGAGAGTGGGGGATATTTCCTTGCTCACTCACTGAAAATCTTTTGTGCCTATACTTCCAAGCAAATGCCACACAGTTGATTAAGAAGACTAAAATGGCCAGGCAGAAGACACAGAGGAGGGCATACATGCCAATCTCTAAGTCTGTTAACCCCCTAGAGGTCAGTGAAAGATCATTCGGATTATTTGGTTCTGGTAACTCCACTTGGGTAGGGAAACTTGTGAAGGCATCTGGATTATTCTGGAGTTGGCCCTTCTCAAGGAACTTGTTCCCCTTTCCCTCCAGAGATGACTGTGGAGTGGTGGATTTATTGCCACTTTCTTCCTGACCAATGGAAGTGCCATGTTTGGACCATTCCTGTATGGCTCTCTCCTGGTCTCCTTCTCTCTCTATGGAATTACCAAAGTGCTCTCTATATTCACGATTGACACCTTCAATATCATTGGTACTTCCTTGGTTGTCATCCATTTTCTGCCCAAATTTTACCCTGACACTCCCTTTCCCAACTGCAAGGACACTCTTTCTCTTGGTCTTCTGACAAGGTTCACTGATCATCATTTCTAACTTGATCAAAGGCCCTTGCCCTTCCCCCTCAGCAACCACAATGGGCCACTTGGACTGAAGGCTTGGCTGGGCAGACACCACCATCTCATCCAGTGACGTGACAGCAACAGCGAAATCCTTAGGGTCATAAATATCTAAAGGAGTCACCGAGCCATCGCTGAACAAAAGCCAAGAACTGACTATTGCTTCCTAAGGAAAATGAAAAGAGAACATGGCATTATAAGCAGACTAAGAGGAAATTACCCATATATCCATGCACTTATTTATTTTGGACTCAACCTATGATTTCATTCACATAGAGCAGCTTCCCATGAAGTTTGGATTCAATCAAAGGGCTGCATTTGAGGACCTAGAGGGCAACATGTGATCTCAAGGCCACAGGTTCTCCAACTCTGGACATAGGGGATTCCAGGTGTAAGAAGCCTCTGTAGCAATGTAAGATTGAAAATTGTCTGCAACTTATAGTGTCAGAGGGGCACTTAGCAGTTAAGCAGAAAGCCCAAAATCACACAGCTAATAGATATCAGAGGCAAAACTGGAACCTACTAGAATATAAGCTCCTTGAAGGCAGGAACTGTTGTCACCTTTGTCTTTCTATTCCTAGAAGACAGCACAGTTCCTGGTAGATGGTAAACACTTAATAAAATACTTGTAAAACTGAATTCCTAACCCAAAGGTTGGCCCTCTTTCCCTTATATTATATTGCCTCTAACATGTTTGCACAGAAATGTTTATACCCTCCCTCAAATCATCCTTTATTTACACTATTTATACTTATGTATGGATATGTTGTCTTCCATGATATCATGTAAACTTTTCAGGGGCAGGGCCTGTTTTGTCCTTCATCGTACATATATCCCCACTATTTTGTGGGATACCTAGCACGTAAAAGATGGCTAATAGATGCATATTAATTGATGGATTGATTTCTGTCTTTCTACCCCTATTACCTAGCATGGAAGATGGCACACAGGACATGTTTATTAAATGCTTCTTGATTACTCAATTGATTCATTAATGGACCACTTGGATTGAAGACTTGGCTGAGTGGACAACATTATTTCATTTAATGAAGTGACATTAACTGCCAAATCCTTGGAATCATAAAAATCCGAGGGTATCACCAAGCCATCACTGAACATGATCCAAGAATTAATGATTGCTGATGAATTTGATATTTGATATTTTTTAACTTACAAGATTAGAAAAATAAGCACAATATGCATTTGTTTTATTTGGGGTGAGTTTTAGAGGTTGTTGGGTTGTTAGTGGTTTTTTTGCATTTTATTGAACTAATGTTAGTAATAAAAGCATATCTTCATTGGCGTAAAGACCCAGTGATTTTGTTTAATGGATACCTTTTTCAAATTGTATTAATTTATAGCATGACATACAAATGAATTTGGCTCTGACCTTTGCAAAGCCCATTTTGAAATATCAGGCAAAGCATCAGAATCATTTTCCAGGTGCAACTAATCAGCCCACACCTCCAGAAAATACCACTTCAAACAGACTTTATTAGGAAGTCAATGTTGGAAAAGGAATGTAGGTGCTCACTTGAGGTACTTAGAAAAGGATGCATTATGAGTTTAAGGTACTTGAAAGCCAAGATTCTTTCACAGTTCCCTTTTCAAAGTATTTCTGTTTTAAAGTCTGAAAATGAGAAGTGTTTTAGACCTGAGATAATTATAGTGTAAACCAACAGCAAATTGGCACACACGAGCCATGCTTGCAAAAGGACCTGAAAGGAAATCTGAAAGAATAAAAAACCAAAAGAAAAAAAAAGCCCACTGCTTTGGCAAAAATAGAGAAATATAATCTTTCTGTCATCTTGTAGCAGGAGACTTCCAATGGAGAAGATAAACAGGTAGCCAGGCTGACGGCATTTGGACAAGCAGTAAATGTATAAATTTACAGAAGGAAGTTCATCTTAGACGGCAGGAACCGTGCTCTCCCAAAGTGGAAGGGGCTGAATGCCTTGGGAGGACAGGGTTCCCTTCCCTCAAAGGCTCAATGAGTCCTTATCAAGGGAGTTGTAGAAGGGATTCATGGCTAAGTATGGGTTGGAGTCTTTGGCCTCTCTGAGGTCATTTCTGATTCTGGAACTAGTCCCAAAGAATCAAAGCTGGAAGTGACCATGGAATCTGCTGAGTCCAACTCCCTTATTTTGCAGATAAAGGAATTGAGGCCCAGAAGGATTAAAGGGATTTAGGATTCTAGGATCATAGATTGAGAACTGGAAAGGTCTTCAGAGGCCAACTAGTCTTCCCATTTTGCAGAGGAAAAAACTGAAGCCTAGAGTGATTAAAGTGATTTAGGATTTCAAGATCACAGATTTAGAGCTGGAAAGGACCTCAGAAGCCAACTAGTCTAATGTCCTCATTACAAAATGAGGTAAAGAAACTGAGACCAAACACAGCAAAGTGACATTCCCAAGATCATACTAGGAGTTAGTGACAGAGCCAGGGTTTGAACTTATGTCCTCTGATGTGACATAGGTCCTCCAGCGCTCTTTCCACTAGGACACAGCCTCCTCTCCCACAGGCACAGAGCTACTGGTGGGAGATCTCAAATGAGGTTTCTTGATTTTCTAGACTTCCATCTTGAATTAACTGGGGAAGGAAATCCTACCTGTTGTGGGGCATGAAGAATATCATGAGCAGATGCTGTTGAAACAATAGCTCTTTTGTTTCCTTTGTTGGGTTGCAAAGAAAGAGATAAGCCAGCCACAAGCTGTACTCCTAGGTCTGTGATGGTGACCCGGTCATCCAGTACTATGACTGTCTTCTCAGCCAAGATGGAATCAGAGAGAGGTGAGAGGACCTGAAAAAATAAGCATCAAAACATATTTTTTTCTTTGTTTTTGCTTCTTTGGCACCAAGGACAGATCCTGGCATATGCTAGGGACTTTATAAACAATTGTGGAGTTGAGTTCTTCTCCATGCAGATAGTTTTAAAAAAAAGCAAACTATATAGAGTTGTGTTTTGTTTTGTTGGGGAGGGCTTGGTTCTGAACTGTTAATTTCATTGGCCCAAGAAGTCTAGGAATGGAAACTTCCATTGACCCAGATCAGGAACTCATCCTGTAATCTATAATTTTAGAGTGATCTGTGGGCACTGAAAGGTTAAATATCTTCCCCAAGGTCACACAACTAGTATGTGTCTGAGACAGGACTCGAATCCAGTTCTTGTCAACTCCAAGGCTTACCCTCTTATCCGCCGTGCCAATGCTGCCTCTCAAAGAGAGGAAAATAGACCTCAATAATCACCGATGTTTTCTTTTCAATCATAACTTTGTCACAATCATTTTAAACCCCATAATTGATGTTTCCACCAAAACGTTCTCCCAATTTGCAGCTAAATGAACGCACTTGCCAAAATGGTCTGTAAAAGCATTTCTTAATTGTTCAATTACTTTCGCCAATAGAAGACGACAGCATCCTAAAGATATCAGTGCAACCCATTTCCTTCCTTTGATCTCTGTAACAGCCAGCACAGAGCTCTTTTCTATAATAACAGTTGGATTTAATTGGATGACAAGTATCTATATCTTATAAATAATAATAACAGCATTAGTATTAATAGCATAAGAATCAGGACTGGACTTGTGATTTCTCTGCTAAGAGAACTCTCAGATGAAGAAATTCCCTCTCCCAATGCGGTCCACCACTTTTTTACAGCCCCGAGCCTTAGAGATGTATCTCTCTACGTAGTAATAATAATGATGATGACACTAATAATATGTAATGAATAGCAAGGATGATGATGAAAATAATAGAAAGGCAGTGTGATGCAATGGATAAAGAGCCACCTTCAAAGCCAGGAAGACCTGGGCTCAAGTCTCAACTCTGAGGCAAACTATTTGTATGATTGTTGGCTAGAGCACTTAACTTCTCTCAGCATTCTAGGTAATTCTCTAGAGCAGGAATTCCTAACCCAGGGTCCATTAATATATTTCTGAGGGTCCAAGAACTTGGACCAATAATAGCATCTTTATTTTTGCTAACCTCTAACCAAAATTTATCATTTTTTTCAATTAATTAAACCATGATTCTGAGAAGGGTCTCATAGGCTTCCCCAGACTGCCAAAAGGTTCCATGGATACAAAAGGTGAAGACCCTTGCTTTGAGACAATGCATTCTAAAGAAGGTATTGCCCTAGGTTGGCAGTTTCCTCACTCAAGAGTTTCTCATACCAATCAAATCACCATTCTAGTCCCTATCATTAACTCTACCAATCATGATACTGATCTTGTAATGGGGCCTTCAGAGAGAATGGAAAAAATGTTTTCCTAATTTAAATCTCCCCTTTGCTCACCCAGTGGCATAATCATAAGTAAATTGCTAGTCAAAGTTTCAGGAAAGTAGTAAGTTGTTAATGGTAACAATTAATTGTTATCTGCTTCTTAGAACACCACGCAGGCACAATATTGTTAGGGTAAACCCAATGGTGTCCAGAGAAAGGTGAAAGTCCTTGAGACCACAACATATGAAGATCAAATGAAGAAACTGAAGATATTTAACTTAGAAAAGATTTAGAGGGTGCCATGATAGCTACCTTAAAGTGTCTGAAAGGCATTTAGACTTACTCTGCATTGGCTCAATGTAGCAGCAATTTAGATTTGAAGATCTTTCAAATACTGGTTGGAGAAGACAGTCTCTGAGGCCCTTCCAACTTGGAAATTCTGGATTCTCATGTTCTGTGCTCTAAAAAAGTTCTTCTATCTCAGTGAGCCTCTAGCTGACCACTACATATGCTGCCATTTGTCCTTTGTCCTTCATTCTTGAAGAGGAGCATGATATCAGGGAGGTGATGCCATGACAAGCAAGTGAATTGGAGTTAAGTGAAGGAGAGCTGTGCAAAGTCACAAGTCTCACTTTCTCCTTCAGAGCCACATGGGTCCAGTGGCCAGACATGGATCAGGACAAATGGAGATGTCCCAGAATGCAGTGGGGGAACATGGACAAACCAAGGAGGAAACCACTAGACCAGATCAAGCAATTCTGATGGCACAGCTTTCAGTGAAACTTAAAGAGTGGCTTAAGTGATGATGGGAGTCATTTTTAAAGTTCAGGCCCTTTCATAATTACCCAGATGACATTCTCACTCACTGTACTGAATATTAAAAAATTGTTTTAGCTCAAATGAATGGGGTTTTTCCTTCTTGATTTAAAGATGTCTTGCACAGTTCGCACCCACACATAGCTGGCAGAGTTGTACCTGAGTTTTGAAAAAGTATAGCCATCTTCGTGAAGTTCATGATTTTTCCATCAATAATCATAAACAAGGAAAGGGTAGCATAGGAATGGGGTAGATGGTGAGTGGATATGCCCATAGCTAGAGCTATTCAAACAGAAGCAGTCAGTTGATAAACATTTATTAGGCACCCACTATGTGCTAGGTAGCTCAATGGATAGAGTGTCAGGAAGACCTGAGTTCAAATCTGGCTTCAGACACTTACTAGCTGGGTGACCCTGGGCAAGTCATTTAATGCTTTTTGCCTCAGTTTCCCCATCTATAAAATGGAGGTAAGAACAACACCTACCTCCTAAAGTTGTTGTGAGGATTAAATGAGACAATAATTGCAAAACACTTAGATCAATTCTTGGTGCATAGGAAGACTTATATAAATACTAGCTATTATTAGGGGGAGGGGGGTTGGTGCGAGATTTCATTCATTGTTCATTTTAGTGCTGATTTCATGGACAAGAGTTTCAAGAGTTATTTTTTTTTCTTTCCACTGCTGCTTTGAACCTTGTTTCATGTTTCTTAAGTAACAGTGAATTTCTAAGAATTTCAAACCATTTAAATTCATGAATTTGGATTATTTAACTCAACATTCTCTGGCTATATATGTGCATACATTTATTGTTTCTTATACCTGCACTGTTGTTATTCCCTGCTCACGACCAACCAGTGTCCTGCCATCTTGTAACGTGGCAATTCTTGGTTCTTCCACCTTCATGAAATCTGCCACTAGATCGGTGATGTCAAACTGCCAATCAGAGCCCAACATATAGGTCAGCTGGCCTCCTAAATCCAATGACTCAGCCACAAACTGCGTCAGCACACGCACCATGGCATGCTGGTACTGAAGGGTGCAGCCTCTTCCTTTCTTTTCATCATCTTCATCATCATCACTGTCTCGAGTAGGCCTGAAAATTAGCATCATGGGAAAATGTGAGTTAAGCAGCCATATGAGCATGACCCTATAGGAGTAATAGTAGAAAGTGAGCTCAAGTTATTGGCACCATAAAAGGACCTCATAGACACAGAAATACTCAATAACAAAAATTACATATATATTAATAAAAAGCTAGAAAGAAAATATTTCACAGATCATTAGGAGATGGCTTAGCAAACTATGGTTATATAAATGTAGTAGAATGAGGAATGTAAAGAATTCAAAGAAACCTAGAAGAATTGTATGAACTGATACAAAGAAAGGAAAGCGGAGGCAGGTAGGACAATATATACAATGATAAAATGATATAAATAAAATTAACATTGAGAGGCAAAAGAACTGTAGTCAATTACCATGGACAATGTCGGTACTATGCTGTTAAAGTGAAAGAAAGCCTCATTCTTTTTCTGTAAACAATGGATAAACTGTTTTCAGGTAAGATCTTCTCATAGAGCCTGGGTGTTCATTACATAGCGTCATGTCAAAATAGATATGTTAATAATTTTATTTTTTTAAAGAAAATATAGTTTCTAGTCTTGTAAGGACTCTCACTGAAAAACCATGTTAAGCAATTAGCTAAATTATTTGTAAGCTCCTATTATTAACCTAGTTCTTTGTTGTTATTCTTCTTTCTATAAGACTTTTATAATTTAATTATTCTGAATCACATACGGCCATCATGAGAGTATTTGGAAAGTTTGTTAATGAGGATCCCAGCTACAGTTCCATCATTAACAATAGAAATAATTATAATAATAAATTGATCATATTTAAATAATGTTTTAAAGGGTCCAAGGTACTTTACAGCTACTCTCATTTAATCCTCCCTGCAGCCCTGGGTGGTAGTTGTTATAATTATTCCCCTTTTCCAGATGAGGAAAGTGATCCTCAGAGTCATCAAGTGACTTGTCCAGTGGCACATAGATAGCAAATATCAGAAGCTGAAACTGAACAAATCCTGTCTGTCACTGATACTTATTTGTAGATCAAATTTGGTTTTCCCTGTAAGATCACATTTTGCAATATTCAGGAGACAGATTTTTATCCAACATATATGAAGTGAGAAGAAAGACTTAGGAAGATTAATATCATCTGTGCAAGCAAACTATCAACTATGTCATCCCTTCATGTCAATTCAATTCAAATTATCATCATTGACAAATTTTATTAAGTGTCTACTATATATATATATAAGAAAGGCAGTAGAGTGTTACAATGGAAAGATAGCCAGCCTTAGATTCAGGAAGCCCTGTTTAGGTTATGCCTCTGACACAAATCTGCTAAGAAATAGATTTTCCATTCATTATCCTCTACCAAGAAAATCATAAATTGATTCTAGACCAAAAGACACACACGTGCACACGCACACACACAGGAAACTATGTTAGGTAGTTCCTTAGAATCCACCCTTGCACCCTTGGAGGAGAAAAGTAAACTTCTGTGAAAGCTGAAAAAAATACTAAGTTAAAAAATACTTCAGGTGAAATTAATATAGTACTAGATTGGAATCCAGAGGATCTGAGTGGGAATCTTCATTCTGTCCTCTCTATGAGATCAAGAAGGTCACTTGCCCTCTCATCCTCAGTTTCTCCATATGTTAAATGAGGGAATTTAACCTAGGTGACCATTAAGCTCATTTTCAAGTGAAAATAATTTATCCTAGAATCTGTGCTTCCCATCATTAATATTGGATCCGACTCAAAAGACCCTACACTGGGCAGAAGGAAAGATCAGATGGCACAGAATTATGGACTTCCCTGCAATCCAGGGACCCAGAAATAGCTAAAGACATTAACACTCTCTCTGGCACCATGTACCTATTTCCAGTAATCCCATGATGCCCAGCCCTGTCCCTGATTTTCCTGAATATAACACCAGAATCATGCTTATGCAGAGCAACTGCTCCTCCCCTCCCAGGGCTAGCCATTGCCCAGTTCCAAGGGGACAGAATTCTGATGAGCTGTTGTCTTTATTCTCTTATTGTCCCTTCTTATTCCTAAACTATGGTGGAGAATCATAATAGGAGCAGAATCAGCCTTTGGCAGGGGGCAAGGCCTTTGAAAATAATACTATTCCTATTAGTGGAGTGAAGATATCATTTGCCCCAAACACTTTCTTCCCATCTTCTAATTCATTTTCTATTTATATTGCAGGATGAGCTCCCATGTCCATTTATTTGGCTTTTGTTTTTTCCTAGAAATCAGGTTTTAAACACCAGGTAGTCCTGGTTTCCCTCATTAGGCCCCCATGCTAGGGAATTCATGGACTCCAAATGCTTCATTTCTTAAGAGCATAAGCATTTCTAGAGTCAAGGTGGGGAAGGGGCAGAGAATCACTTGGTTTTGATGGTGTTCGAATGAGATTTTCTTTTTTCTTTCTTTTTTTTTGAAGTGTTTATAATGTTCATCTCTTTTATACACTCTTTGAAATACTAGTTATGGGAGAATCATTATGAAAGTGAATGGCATCGCTTTAAATTGTTTTATGACAAAGTTAGCATTGAAGAAGCTGGGAAAGGCATTTCTTAGATCCATACACCATCAAAGCATTAAGCAACTCCATTATGTAAGCTGATGCACTGTTATGTAATTTACCATGGATCCAAGAGTGATCATTTTCCTCCAACCAATCATTATTATAAATCACACAGCTGACATGCATTTGAAAGAAAGCATGAATAGATTGGGCCCACACAGCCCATATACCATCTATTCTGCTTTGCTTCCCCTCTCTCCTCTTCATCTCAGAAGGATTAGGGATCTAGAGACCTCAGACATTTGTATGACCTCTGAGGTCCTACTCAAAGAATCTCAGAAGTCACACAGACTACCCTGTACCTGAACAAGAATCCTTATCACAACCCACCTGCCAAATGGTCATCCTCCAGTCTCTACTTGAAGACCTCTACGGGAGGTAATAGGCGAAGGTGGTCTTCACCTCTCAAAGTGACCCATTCCCCTTCTGCCCCACTCTCACCATTAAGAAATGTTTCCCTGATATCAACTGAATTTCTTTCTTTTCAATTCAAGTCCACAAGCAATTTTAAGCACCTACTACATGCCAGGCACTGTGCTAAGGCCTAAGAATACAAAGAAAGTCAAAAGACAGTTCCTGACTTTAAGGAGCTCACATTCTAACATGGGAGACAACATGCAAACAACTTGCACGAATAAACTAAATACAGGATAAACGGGGGAGGGGGGATCAATAGAAGGAAGGCTCTAGAAGTAAGAGGAGTTAGGAAAGGTTTCTTCTTGAAGGTAGGATTTTAGCTGAGATTTAAAGGAAGCCAGAGAACCCAAGAGGTAGAGATGAGGAGGAAAAGAGTTTCATGGATGGAGGATAGCCAGTGAAAATCCATGGAGTTGGGAGATAGAGTATCTTGTGTGAGAAACAGCATGGAAGCCAATGTCACTGGATCATAGAGTATGTGGAGGACCAATGGCTCCTGGTTCTACCATCTAGAGTCAAGAAGAATAAGTCTAATTCCTCTTTCACAGGATGATCTCTCAAATACTTGAAGGCACTTCTGTCTCCCACTATGTCTTTTCTTCAGGCTTGCCTATTGATTCAAGTTAACTATCCTCAACTCCCTCCACTAATCCTCGTCATATAACCTGAACTCAACTATGCTGTCCAACTTCCCCTGAATACTGTGGCTCATCAATGTCCTTCTTCCAATGGGGCAACCAGAACTGAACACAAATCTCCACATGCAATCTGACCACAGCAGAGTCCAGCAGGACAAATGACTCTCTACTTAGGATACAGACATTTCTACTTTCCTTTGAGATTGCATTAATTTCCTTGACTACAACAGCTCACTGTGGATTCCTCTATGAAGCTTGCAGTCCGCTATGACCACTAGCTCTTT
Source organism: Phalanger gymnotis (assembly GCA_028646595.1). NCBI lineage: Eukaryota > Metazoa > Chordata > Mammalia > Diprotodontia > Phalangeridae > Phalanger > Phalanger gymnotis. The sequence goes on along the minus strand of CM053622.1, from coordinate 32,891,497 downwards.
TTAGATACCTTGTCGTTTAATTATTTCTCTCTCATCCCAGGTCTGTTGCTAACTAGATATGTGTGACCTTGGGTGACTTCCTTGGGGATTGGCTTCCCCATGTGCCAAAGTAAGGAAGTTTAAACCATACGATCTCTGTCATGCCTTCCCAAGTTGAACATTCTATGATTGCATTTGGTTTACTATGTTTTATCCTTATGATGTGCAAGGCAATGTGCTAAGTATTGGGGATACAAAGAAAGGCAAAAGAAAGCTAAGGAGTCCATTGTCTAATAGGGATAAAATGGGAGTAGTCTCAGAGAGAAGGCGCTTACATCAAAGGAACCAAGAAAGGCTTCTTGTATAAGATGAGACATTAGCTGGGACCTGAATAGAAGAAGTAATGGTGGAAAGGAAGAAAGTTCCAGGAATTAGGAAGTGGGGAGCCACATATAAATATGGTTAACAAAGATTTTAGCAATACCTTTGATGTAGTATCTCATACTAATGTCATAGGGGAAAAAAGAAAGATGGAGGTATCTAGCTTAGACAATAATTTCAGTAGATAGATTCTGAAATAGGTAAGGATATGTTAAGGGTGTCTTATCTCCTTGGCAAGAGGTCTATAGCAGAGTGCCCAGGGATCCCTGCTTGGTCCTTTGATGTTTAGCTTTGTTATCAGTGACTTAGAAAAGTATCTACAGGGTATACATACACCATCTGTGGATGACTTAACTGTTCCTATGGGTGCTACCACCACAGTTATTGTAGAATGAAAAGAGAAAGGTCTTGAGGCCAAAGTTCTTGGCCTTGTTAAATTGGTTCCACCTTACAAACTGATAGGATACCAGCAATGGAAATTGCTGAAGAAGAGGCATGATCATCTGCTTTGCCTTGTACCCCATGGAGTCTTTCCATGTGAATTGAACATGTTCTCCCCATAAGGATGTAAACTGTTGAGAGCCAGGATGGTCTTACATTTTTATTTGTACTCAGTGTTCGGCACAGTGTTCTGTACATAAGAACTTAATAAAAGGTTCATTCATTCATTCATTCACAAGCTAACAGCTAATACACTATATATGAACAAATGGATATCCAGAAAATACCTCCATCGACTAGAAAACTGGGCTTAAATAAATAAGAGTAATTGAGATAAATATAAATATGTTACACTTGGGCTAAGAAAATGATTTCAAGAGTATATATAAAGGGTGGGGAGGTGATGATGAAAAATACCTCAAGATCTTTAAAAATAGATCCAAGGATTTTAGGTAGCCTACAATCTCAACATGAGTCCCCAGCGGATATGTCAGCCAAAAATTCTGGCCTTAATTAAGAAGGCCAAGGCTTCCAGAATTAAGTGATAACATCACTTTACTTTGCCCTAGTCAGACTTCATCTAGACTATTGTATTTATTCTATAGAAATAGTAGAAAGCTTAAAAGGGAAAGCAATCAGAATGGTGGATGGCTTTGAGTCCACACTATATTCAGATGAGTTAAAGGAACCAGGGAGGTTTAGCTTAGAGCAGAGAAGGCTCCAGGGAGGAGATGATGGTAATCTTCATTTATCTGAACAGCTGTCAGATAGGATAGAGATTAGAATTATTCTGTTTGACCTCAGTAGGCAAAACAGGAAGCAATGGGAGGAAAGGACAGAATCACAGATTTAGGCTTGATGGAAAGGACAAGTACCTGGGCATTCAAGGTGCCCACAAGTGTAATGGGCTGCCTTGGGAAGAAGTAGGTTCCCCATGTACTGGAGGGTTTTAATAAAGGTTAGATGACAACTTGTCTGTTATATTATCTGGGGTTTCATTTTTAACGTTATGGGTTGCACTATCCAGCCTCTTAGGACACTTCCAACTCTAAAATTATATTATTTTGCTATTCCTAGGTGGGCAATAGCATAGAGAGAGTGAAAATTGGGTTTTCTTGGTTTCAACAGGAGTTTGAGATGAGGCAGAGAAGATGTTTTATAAATTTCTTGTCTCTTCTGAGAAAAGAAAAAAATTGTCTACAACACTTTTGGAAATGGCAAAAATGAATTCATTATTTCTATAAGGAAGCAATCAAACCTCTCTCTCCTTATACCTTCATTAATCTTTCCAGTTATATCTTGGATTAAAAAAATGATCTTTCCAAATTTCAGTTGTCTAACAGGTATTTCTCATTCTGAGGCCACCTTCTTCCAGCTCAAGCCAACAGAAAACTGTGGGCTGTCATTACTAATCCCTTCCTTCTACCAGGGCCATGTCTGGACACTATCTGGTTAACGCTATCCCCTGTGATAATGTTAACCTACAACGGCCTGACATTTGCCGCCCCATCTCTCAAATACATTTCCTTCTCTCTAAACACAGTGCCACCATCCCAGAGTTCCAGACTCAGGGTTCCCCACACTGGAGATGTCTCAGAAAAATACCTAAGGCATGGTTCTAGTCTCTAGAGAGGTAGAGACAAAAACTAGGAACTATCCTTAAGAAACTCCCCTTCTACTGTGAGAATGTGCCAAGTATAGAAGTGTAAGAAGTATTTAAAAAGTATTTAAATAGATCAAAGGAAGGCTAAAAATGCCAAAAGAAACTCTTAAGTCAAATAAACAAGCATTTATTAAGTACTTACTTACTACATGCCAGGCACTGTGCTAAGGGCTGGAAAAACAAAGAAACGCAAAAGACATTCCCTGCCCTCAAGGAGCTCCCAATCCAACAGGGAGGCAACATGCAAAGGACAATATACAAACAAACTATAGACAGGATTAATTAGAAATAAGCCATGGAGGGAAGGCACTAGTACCAAGGAGGAATCAGTAAAGGCTTCTTGTAGAAGGTGGATTTTTTTTTTACCTTAGCCCTGATGGAAGCCAAGGAAACCAGAAGGCAGAGCAGAGGAGGGAGGGAATTCCAGGTATGGGGGACAGCCAGAGAAAATGCATCCAGATGGGAAATGGCGTGTCTCATACAAGAACAGAAAGCAGGATTGGCTAGAGTGGGGAGTAAGTGTTAAGAAGACTGGAAAGGGTAGGTGGGACAGTTTATGAAAGGCATTAAAAGCCAAGCAGAAGACTCCATATTTGATCTTAGAGGTCATAAGTAGCCAGCCACTGGTGTTTTATGGTAGGAGGGTGACATGGTCAAACCTGTATTTTAGAAAGATCAATTTGACTTTCAAGTGGAGGCTGGACTTGGTCAAGGAGAGACTAGAAGCAGGCAGACCCCCCAGCAGCTATTTTCATAGTCCAAGAGGGAGGCGATGAGGCCCGGCACCAAGTGGGGGCCATGTCGGAGGAGAGAAGGGGACACAGACAAGACATACTGCAAAGGCAAAATCTACAGGCCTTGGAAGCTGATTGGATAGAGAGGATGAAAAAGAGAGAGAGGAGTCCAAATCTCTGATCCTCTAAGCAGTCAAAACCTTCCATAATCTGGTTCTAGACTTTGTAGCTTTTTTTTCACATTAGTCTCTTTCCCATGTAGGATGGATAACATGTCTAGAACTGGAAGGGACCATTAAGACCATCTCATTTTACATAAGAGAAGCACTTTCCCTAAAGTTATCCAGAGAGTGTTAGAGAAAGGACTGACCTCAGGACCTCTGACTTCCAATCCAGGCCTATTTCTAATGTGCCTTGCCCCCATCCCTGTCCTATGATTCAATCAATATGAATTACTCGTCATTCCCCCAGCTCATCTCACTATTCCCCTGGGTAGTTTGGCACAGTGGATAAAGTGCTGGCTTCAGAACCAGCAAGACATGGGTTCAGATCTTGCCTCAGGTGCTTACTTCTAGCCACGTGGCTCTGGACAAGTTACTTAAGCTAGCTACTCAAACTCCAGCTCTAACCTCCTTCTAAGCATAGAAAGAATGCAAAATTTATTTTTCATAAATAGCATTCCAAGTTTGTTTGAATACCTTCCTTCCTCATTTTCCCCTCTGAAACTTTCTAATTTCACTTAAAGCATAGATTAGGTGATGCTGAGTCATTTCAGTCATGTCCAACTCTTTCGTGACCCAATTTGGGTTTTCTTGGCAGAGATTCCGGAGTGGTTTTGCTATTTCCTTCTCCAGCTCATTTTACAGGTAAGTAAACTGAGGAAAACAGGGTTAAGTGATTTGCCCAAGGTCACCCAGCTAGTAAATATCTGAAGTCACATTTGTACTCAGGTCCTCCTGACTCCAGGGCCAGAGCTCTAGCCACTGCACCACCCAGCAGCTTAGATCAGATGCCACCTTTTACATTAGTTCTTTTTTTTCCAATGTTTCAGTTAGCAGCATTCTCGAAAATTTGCTATGTACTTGGTATATTTCTTTGAATATATTTTTAATAATTACTTACATGCATATATGGGTACACACTCCCTGCCCCAGCAGATATAAGCTTCTTGAGGTCAGGAAGACAAGGGAAAGGGAATAAACTCTTATAAAGCATGCGCTAGGAGATTTGCAAATCTCTTCATTGGATCTTCACAACAACCCTGAGAGGTAGGCACTAGTATGATCTCCATTTCACAGGCAAATACAGTTTAAGTGACTTGTCCAGGTCACATGACTAGTAAGCGTCCGAGGTGATGGTTTTCTTTTTGGGTCCCCAACGCTTGCCACCATATCTAACACATAGCAGGCACTCAAATATGCCTGCTCGCTGAATTGAAATCGATGTTGTTTTCCCAAGCAGAAAGGAAGCCACTTGAGGGCGAGATCTGTTTCACTTCTTTCTTTGCACCCTCAGCACCTAGCACAGCTTGTCCAGCACGTGAAAGGCACTAAAACATTTCCCAAACAGAACTGAACGTCTGGCTAAAGCAACAAGGTTCTTTCTCGATTTCCTCATCTTGCTGATCAGGGGAGAGAGAGGAAGAGAGCGTCCATTTTTAGCAAGCACCTGATCACTGTAATTGAGGCCAACTTGACGTGGCCCTTTTTAAGTCAAGGTTGTTATAAATGACATTCATTTCCTCTTCAGAGACACAGTTCTTACTCAGTTAGTAAGACACAGTGGCTCAGCTCCACATTTCCCCCGCTTCCACAAATCATTCAAACTCCATTAAATTACATGGTCCCCTTGGACCCTTAACATCTTATTAAGGCCTTTGGAGTGGGCCTAGAAATCCTTCCTCGAGGCAATGAGCATGCTTTTGGTGAAACGCGAGTTTTCCTTAACGTGAAATAAGGCTTCCTTTTCTTTGCTCACCTCCAGAGGCCCTTTGCTCAGAGAGTCTCAAAATCCTATTCATCAATTGATTCCTTGTAAATCTCTGTCCCCTAAAGGTTACTAAAATACACCTTTTGTCTTTTCCAGGAGTAAGGAAATTCTAATTGTGCCACCATGTGCTTCCAACAACTTGGAATCTCTGTTTCTCATCTGTAGAATGGGAATGATACCCACTCAGGTAGTATTGTATAGTAGAAAGAATATTCTCAGTGATGGGGGAGAGAATTTGGAACTCAAAATTTGAAAAAATAAAAATAAAAAGATGTTAAAACTGTTTTTACATGTATCTAGAAAAATATTAAAAGAAGAATATTGGATTTGGCTGTATCATGATCTATGTAGATCTGGGCAAAACTCTCCATTTTATTGTTTGTAAAATGCAAGGGTTGACCTAGGGAACCTTTAAGGTCCCTCCCAGTTCCAAAACTATGATCCTATGATACTAAAGTCACTTAACTGCCATCTGCCTCAATTTCCTCAACTGTAAAATGGGGATAATAAGAGCACTGATCTCCCAGGTTATTGTGAGATCAAATGAAATAATATTTGTAAAGTGCTTAGCACAGTGCCTGGCACATAGTAGGTACTTAATTAATGCTTCTTTTCTTCCCCTTTACCCTACTTACTTCTCTCCTTCTGTAGGAACCAGGCTGTCCATGAGATGCCGAGCTGGCCTCTCTAGCATCATTCCCAGCTTCGTACTCCTAGATGGACAACAACCTAGTAGGCTTTAACCTTTCCTTAACCCAATACCCACCGAGATTACTCACCTTCTTCTATTCCTTCAGAGCCTTGCTCTAAGAGTTCCAAGTACTCAGTAGGACAACTTTTCTGGTCCCTGTCCTGATTTCAATTTTCAGAAAGTTTCATCATGCCCTCCTCCTCCCTCCCATTCAATATGATAGTGATAATTGGTCCTATAAGTCCCTTACAACAGGGAACTGCCAGGTAAGAAAAGTTCTTCTACCAATGCAGATCAGTAAGTTATAGTCTCAGAAAGCAGCCTAAAGGCAACTTGCTACTCAATAAACTCCAGTGGCTCTTGGTCACATCCAGGATCAAATGTAAAATCTTCTATGTAGCTTTAAAAACTCTGTAGAACTGGGCCCCTTCCTACCTTTCCCTTTCCAATCTGTTTATACCCTCTTCCCCTCCACCATAGACTTTGTGACTCTTGGCTGTTCCTCGAATGGGACACTCCGTGTTCCAACTCTGGGCATTTTCTCTGGCTGTCTCCTGTCCCTGGGATGTTCTTCCTCCTCATCTTTCCTTCCTGGCTTCCTTCAAGTCCCAACTAAAATCCCACTTCTCCAAGAAACATTTATTAAGTTCCTACCATGTGCCAAGCACTGAGCTAAGTGATAAGGATTTTTTTTAAAAAGGCAAAAACAATCCCTCCCTACCTCAAATGAGAGAGTCAATGTGCAAATAGCTATGTACATACAAGTTATATACGCAGAAAAACTGGAAAAAATCCCTGATGGAAGGCAGGCTATCTATACATTTATATGATTTTTTATCTACTCTGACATAAATCTGTCTTGAGAATTTAGAGATGCTATGACTTTTGTCTGCCTGATGTCACTGCTCCCCCTCATTTACCGTACATTCCTACCAAAATGGCCTATTTCATGTTTCCCATCCATGACATTACATCTCTCACCTCCATGCATTTGCACAGGCTGTTCCCCATGTGTGTAAGGCTCTCCCTCCTCACCTCTTCCTCCTGGAATCCCAGACTTCATTCTATGTTCAGTTCAAAGGCACACTCTTCTACATAACTATTTCTGATCACTGCCCTCCCATCCTGTTATAAATGTTCCTCTCTCCTCAAGAATGTTTTTCTTTTATATTGATTTACCTGGATAACTGCTTTGATTCCAGTAGAATGGAAGGTCCCTGAGAATACAGTCTGTTGTGTTTTTATCTTTATTTCGCTAGCAACTAGCACCATGGCCACAATGATAGATCTTAAGCTGAAAGTGACTTCAATGGGCATCTGGTCCAATGACTTCACCATATAGATCATTCATATTCGCTTTAGAACTAGATGGACTCTCAGAGGCCATTCAAGTCAATCTCTCTCCTTTCTTAGATGAGAAAACTGAGACCCAGAAAAGCTGTGTCTGCCTAAAAACAGGCAGAGAGTTAATGTCAGAGGTAGTATTTGAACCCACAACCTGTGCTTCCAAAGTCTGTTCCCTTTCCATGATACCACCCAGTACTTACCCGGCAATATGAATGTTGAATTGTTGAATTGAATTGCAATGAATACAATTATACACAGTGAATAGAAAACATTAGCTCTTTATGACAGCCTTACCCCTTCTTGGAAAACTCATGCCTCTAAGTACTACCAGACTTGCAGATTCCCTCTGCCTGAACAGAGATGGCTTCGTTTTAGACCAGGTTAGGGCTGGGAAGCAGTATGTATTCCAACAGGAAGGAGCACTTTCCCACACTTTCTGTAATCAGGCCCTATTAAGGGGCTTCCCCTTTCTAGTGTGAATGTCAAGATTCCTGGGTTGTGTTAATCTAATGTAATCTTCAAAACTTCCCCCTTCCAGGAGTAAATGTCTCTCTCCACCCTAGATGAGAAGATTCCCTTAGGTGTGTTATTAATATACCACTCTGAGATCTCAGAATGCTGAATAATTCAAGGTTTGTTTAGCAGGGAGAATATATCATCCCCTAATTTATGTTTTATCTTATCTTTGTTCCTCCTTCGTTCTTCAACATCCCACCCCCCTCAGCTTCTGAAATTGTTTACAGGTCACACATGCTGGCATATTCTCCCTACTGCTGCTGGAGGGGGATGGCCTTGTGTTTCTGTTCAGCCATTCAGATTTTCTCTCGGCTTTAATCTACTAGACCCTGCAGGAAAAAAAAGAACTGCTATGGATTTTCCCAGGGCCTAGGATGGGCAGGGACAGCTTACACTGTAGGACCGTTGGTGAAGTATGGAGGAGAATGAAGGATGTCATAAGAAATACAAAGGGGCAGAAAATTTAAAAAAAGATGGGTCAGCCATGTAATGAGAGAAAAGGCTACCAACCAAGGATCAGCCCACGTTCTCCACTGCAGAGTCAAAAGAGCTGGAGGAAGTCACCCAGTATTTTTTGTATTTCAAGAGAGCCCTTGACATTTCTGGAAAGGGCTACGGGATGGTTAGACATTGCTAGATTGAAGGCCCTTGAGAATTCCCTCTCCTGAGGCATTCTTTGCTCCTGCTCAGTTTATTGAAACTATATCCTGTTCATTAATCTGTTACTTGTTTCCAGAATGTTCCAATCACATCTTGGTCACTGTACCTGCTAATTCCATTCTGTACTTCTATCGATTGTCGCTTAATGAATGTTTATTGACTGACTAAATGACTGACTTATCCTCCAACTCTGAGTCATTGTTACTGTTGTTCAGTCGTCTTTCAGCCATGCTTAACTCTTTGTGACTCCGTTTAGGGTTTTCTTGGCAGAGATACTGGACTGCCTTGCCATTTCCTTCTCTGGCTCATTTTACAGAGGAGGAAACTGAGGCAGAGTTAAATGACTTGCCCAGGGTCACCCAGCTAGTAAGTGTCTGGGACTACATTTGAACTCAGGACTTCCCAACTCTAGGCCTGGAGCTCTATCCATTGCACCGCCTACCTGCCCTTTCCTATTCTGTACTAAATTAATTTGCCTGTCATTTTTCTTTTTTTTATTTTTTTTTGAAACCAGAATCAACTCTCTGGATTTTCTTTTCTTTCTCTCTCATTTTCTTTTTTTTTTAATTTTTTTTTTTTGAAACCAGAGTAAAAAGACTATAACTTGCTCAAAAGTAAAGTCTTTGAAAGAGGGACAGTTTTATCATTGTACTTATATCCCCAGTGCCTCACATAGTACTAGGCACATAGTGGCTATTTAACAAATTCTAGTTCATTAACATATTAATCACTCATGACTCAGCTCAGATGAAACATTTGGCTGTGACTCCATTATTGTGTCCACCCCTTAGCTCTTCTCAAACCATGGGTGTGCTGATTCACAAGAGTCAATTGTTAAATTTTCAGCATGAGAATTTACACCTCAGAAATCAGCAAATGATACAAATCAGGACTCAATTTATTATTTTATCAGCTGCTTAGATATGAGAAAGTGATGGACAAAATGTTTAATGATGAAGATTGAACTTAAAAGTATGTTACGCATACCTTGTTTTTCTGGAGAGCTGGTTGTTAAACATTTACCAGCATAACTCTACTTATTGCTATAAGAATAAAGGGTGATACTTTAGCTAGACAAGAGAAATTCACAGAATACTAAGTAAGCTTTTAAAACAGTAGATGGGTTAGGATGTGAATGATCATAGCGAGTACTCATAGCAATGAGATCTCAGATACATGAAAGTATAAGAAAAATCTCTCTATTCTCATCAGGTCTGTTCATGTTACCCCTCTGCTCAACAAACTTCAATGGCTCCCTACTGTTGATAGGATAAAATACAAAGCTGCTATTTAAGGACTTGTACAATCTGGTTCTAGCATCCATTTCCAAGCCTTGTTTCCTATTGTTCCTTTTCATGAGCTCTACGTTCCTAGACCATTACTTGTCCCATCTCTAAACCTTCATGAAGGTCATTCATTATTCATGCCTGGAGTGGGCTCCTTCCTCTTTGCCTTTGAGAATTCTCCTATTCCTTCAAGGCCAAGCTCAGGCAGCGCTTCTTCATGAAGTCTTCCTTGACCCCAAGCTGAAGGTGTTTGTCCCCTCCCAAATTTTCCCAGAGCATTTAATAGTGATCTCTCCTTTGTCCCCTGTCCCCTTCATGCCCTACAACACATTATACTTCCCTGTGTAAATGTTATGTCCTTTGCAGGTGAATGGAAGCACCTTGAGGATAGATTTTTTTTTTAAGTTCTTCATAAGATCTTACCCAATGTAAGTATTTAATAAATATTTGTGGAACTGAATGCACAAGCTAAGGCATCTGTCCACTGAATACCATTACTGACAAGCCAATGTTTGTGTAACACTCTTCTATTCAAAGCACAAACCAACATTGATTGTCATGGCTGGGCAACTCATCTAATCTATTAGCCCCAAATTTCTCCTCCATAGAGTGGAGAAGCTGAACTAGACGGACCTCTAGGTATTTTCCAATGCTAAGTCTATGACCGTATAATATTTTCTCATGTGTGGGAGGGAGGGCAGATATAACTATCTGTCCACTTTACACAAATAGAGAAATTGAGGTAGGGAGCTACTCAAGGTCACAAAACCATATGTTGGGTGGGTTTAGGTTTCTTCTCCCCTAGGCTAAGTGTTCTTTTCATATAGACCTGCATCCAAAGGTCTTTATACTCAGAACAAGGTAACAGAAGCAACAACAATAATAAACTACCCTGTATTTAGCACAAGATTTGTGAGGCATTTTTCAAATATCTCCATTATACTCTCACAACAACCTTTGGAGGTGTTATTATGACCTCCATTTTACAGACAAAAAAACTGAGGCAGACAGAAGTGAAGTGATTGCCTAGGATCACACAGCTTGCAAGTGTTCTGTGGACTTCCAGGCTCTGTCCATGGTACCACCTTAGGTTTCATGGCAACCCTCCCCTCCAACAGCTCTTCTTGGTCACCCCAATTCCTCCTCTCCTACCTTTTGTTGGGAGCAACGGGAATTCTCCATCCCTTGATCTGGCTCAGCTCTGTGTCTGAAATCTCAATCTGCAAAGGCAGCCTTGGGACCCAGACGGTCACTTCGAGCTGAGTGGTGAAATGCTGGTACGTGAAGTTCACAATGGTGTCCACTTTACTCTTCATCTCCTTCCCATTCACGAAGATAGAGTCACAGTTATCAGAGACCTGTAGAGGTGAGAGAAATCTCAAGATGCATTATGGGTGGCAGGGCAGGGCAGAGCAGGGCAGGGATGGGGGAGGCGGATAGATGCTCAGGTTCATGCCAGAGAGCCAACCCTCATTTATTAGCCTCCAAGACAACACTAATAATATGAACTGTACACACAGTAATTTGTGTGTTCTAATTAGTAGCAAACAGTGATAAATGGACCCAAGGGAAAGTATTCTGCGTTGCTCTATCCAGATGATGAAAACTACAAAAAATAATTGAACAGCCTTACATAACCACTTCTGGGTTTCCACCACCTCTCTCCTCCCCCCTCCCCAACTCTCCTCTACTACCCAAATGTCAGATGTATTCAACCTCACATGAATCAAACTTAAGGTACATCAATTTCTATGCCTGCGACAATTTTTTTAAAAAATGCATAAAAGATGGCCATATGTTCCAAACAAATTACTTTGTTCTCAGCCATAAACAGGATGGGGAGGGAGTGGAAATAGGGGGACAGACCCAGGAACTGTGGAGATTTGTGATAAATTAGGATCTTTGGAAGTAAAGTACTAAGGAGATAAATACCAAGCCTGGGCATAATTATTTTCAGACATTTAAACTGTAATCTGAGAGTGCACAAGCAAAGAAGTGACTCTTCTATTAGGGCCACCAGCTTCAACTCCAGGAGGCAGTGTGGAAACAATGGGAGGATTTGAAACCAAAGGACTTGGGTTTCAATTCCGGTTCTGCAAATTCCTACCTGTGTGACCTTGGACAAATCATTTCTTTGGATCTGTTTCTGCATAGGTAAAATGAGAGATGATTCTTTTTAGCTCTAAGGGTATGACCCTATGATTTTTGCTAAAAGCGTGTCCAGAAGACAGCAAATTGGATGGTCAATGTCCCATAGTCCAGCCGGAGCTTTCCATTTTCCTCACAATAACGTCATGGAAGACTTTGTTAAATGCTTTGCTAAAAATCTAAGTAAACTATATGTACAATGTGGCTTTGATTTACCAAAAATCCTTAATCACAAAAGGCCCGCATGATCCGTTCTGGATGCAGCCACCGTGCCTGCTCATGGTGAATCTCCCACATGACCTTCTGTGCATCCTCATTGACTTCTCCAGCCAGAGGCTAAGCAGCTCTCTTTGGCATTCTTCTCGAAATTTATTATTACCTCCCTCTCAGGCTTCTATACTCTTCCTTGTAGTTTCTTAGAACTGAAGAATTTCACTTAAAATAATGGTTCACATTGATAATAATGTTTTAACATTTGCCAAGCACTTTACATACAGCATCTCATTTGGGCCTCACAACAACCCTAGGAGGTGGGTGCTATTATTATCCCCATTTGGCAGATGAAAAAATTGAGGCTAAGTGATTATATTACATTATCATCACCATCATCATCATTGTCACCATCGTCATCATCATCATCATTGCTAGCATTTACATAGCACTTAAAGGTTTTCTAAGCACCTTATAGCCATCGTCTTATTTGATCGTCACCACAATTCTGGGAGGTGATTGCTATTATCATTCCCATTTTGCAGATGAAGAATCTGAGGCTAAGAGAAATCATGTGACCTCCACCACCACCACTGTACAAAGTGCTTTACAAATACTATTCCATTTTTTCCTCACAACAACCGAGAGATAGGTATCATTATTATGCCTATTTTACAGTTGAGGAGACTGAAGCAAACTAAGGTTAAGTGACTTTCCCAAGGTCACATAGCTAGTAAGTGTCTGTGGCTGAATTTTAACTCAAGTGTTCATGACTCCAGGCTCAGGACTCCATCCACTGTTCCACCAAGCTCCCCCTAAGAAAGATCAGACTTATGAGCAGAATTAGAAACAATAGGCTAAAGATAAAAAGAGGCAGATTTAGCCATGGTGGACAATTTTCTAATAATTACAGCTAGGCAAAAGTAGAAGAAATTGCCTGTGGGAGTAAGGTGGTAATGGGTTCCTCCTCCCTAAAGGTATTGAAACAAAGACTGGATGACCACTTTGGAATGCCATGGAGCAGCCCTTTGTTCAGGTCAGGGACAGACTAGACGGCCTTCAATGTGCCTTCCAACACTAAGATTTTGTGATTCTGTGAAATAGAGATGTTCAGCCTGGGGAAGAGAAGATTCAGAAGAAGAGGATGTAAGACATGAGAGTTGTCTTCTAGTATCAGAATGCCTGTCTTGTGAAAGGATTAGCCTTTTCTTCTTGGCCCCACTGGGCAGACAGAGGAGCAATGAGTGGAAATTTCAAAGAGGTAAATTGAGGCATGAGGAGAGGGAAAGTTTCCTAACAATGAGAGTCATCCAAATTAGGGCTGTCCAAGGCAGACCATTAGATGGTATGACTCTATGACCTTTCAAATTTTAAGCAAGAGCTGCCGTCTCAGATCATGATCAGCCAGTGGAAATTAACTATGATTTCCCAGAGGGAAATGTGCCAGTATTAACAGGCACGCATAAGGGTAAAAAAATAATATTGCCCCCCCAAACCAGCTTTCATATGAGCAGGTCACCAGGGGATGGAAGGAAAGACAAAGGAAAAAATAATTAACAGCAAGCTTGAAACTGACCCTGAGTCCTCTGTGCCACCAATATCACAGATGAGGAGGAATATTTTAAAAACCTTTGTCATCCCCACTTCACAATATATTATTGAATGTCTTTAGGAATCTTGGGGCACATTAATCAAGGCCGCTCATTAATAGGAAGAACAGCTGAAAGGATATATTACAACAAGCCAATCTCAGGAATCCACAGAAAGCCATCTAGGCAGCCTGAGGCAGAATGGTAAAGACAGAGAGCTTCACTTCAGAGAGGCTTTCTTCTCTCTGGTTCCAAGAGGTAGAAGATAGGAGGGAGAACATTCTAAGCAGGAGGCAGCCTGCGCAAAAGAAAGACTGTCGTGAATGGGGAACAGAGAGGAGGAAAACTAACTCCATCCTTCACCTGAAGAGGTCACAAGATCATTGATTTGATTGAGAACTGAAAGGGATCATGGGTTAGGTAGTCCGACCCTTTCCTTTTACAGATAAGGAAACTGAGGACTGGAGAGAGTTAAGTGACTTACCCAAAGTCACACTAGTCATAAGCATCATAGGGGGGATTTGAAACCAGGTCTTCTGTCTCCAGAAACAATGTGTCCTCACATGGAAGACTGGGCACAGAATGGTATTTAAGATTTCACACAAGGTTGCTACATCCTCCAGTTTTGTTTAATTGTTATAGAGGTAGGTAGGGGATAGTGAAAGAGAAGGATTTTATTCAGAAATATAAAAAATAAAAATAATATACCAATCTAATGTCCCAATATCTAAGGCCTTTGCTCTCTGCTAACTCATCTGAGAAAATATCTCTATATTTTTCCATGACATCCTCTGGAAACTGAGGTCTGAACCAAAGGAGATACTAGTGAAGGTATAATGCTAAAGGCACTTAATTCTGTAAAGCACTTTTCAAATCTTAGAAGGTTACATAAGTGTACATTAGTACTATTCTCCTCCTCCTCCTCCTCCTCCTCCTCCTCCTCCTCCTCCTCCTCCTCCTCCTCCTCCTCCTCCTCCTCCTCCTCCTTCTTCTTCTTCTTCTTCTTCTTCTTCTTCTTCTTCTTCTTCTTCTTCTTCTTCTTCTTCTTCTTCTTCTTCTTCTTCTTCTTCTTCTTCTTCTTCTTCTTTCTCCTCCTCCTTCTCTGCTTCTCTTCCTCCTCCTCCCATGGAAATAATATTTACTTTGGAGTTAGGAAACTTAGATTCTCTGTTCCTAACCTTGTGACAAATCACTTCCTCCCCTCTGAGCCTGAGCATCCTCAGCAAAGATGGAGGAGATATGGTAAATCTGCTTGACTCTAGAAAGCAGAACTGAGAGCAAATGGGAGAAGTTAAAAAGAGGCAAATTTTGCCTTGGTATAGGGAAAAACTTCAAAATGATGAAAACCATCCCAGAGTATAATGGTCGGCCTTAGAAGGGACCTTCATTGGATGCCATTCAATAGAGGTCAGATGTGTGTCTTGGGGAATTCTTGGTCAGGCCTGGGTTGTGGGTTGAACTAGATGGATTCTGGGATACTTGTAAACTCAATGTTCTATGCCTTTCTTGGCTTGACTCAGGCTCCACTTTGGCATGGTCACACCTTACGTTTGTATTTACAGTATCATAGGGACTTCAGGATCCTGTATGTCTGTTTCTCTGCTGGAATCTCAGAGTCAGAAATAACCTCAGAGGCCAACAAGATATAGGATTGAACAATAATCCTTTCTATGTGCGGTCATCCAGGCTTTGAAGACTTCAGTTTCAGCTTGCAATACTTGTAATGAGGAAGAACGCACTACTTCCCAAAGCAGCCCATTCTTCTTTTGACCCTGATTATTAGGAAAATGGTTTGTTTGCTTTTTTCCCTGAAATTAAGCCCAAAATTGTATCTTTTCAACTTTTATTCATTGATCCTAGTTTTGCTTTCCAAAGCCAAGTAAAAACAAATTCAATCTCTCATCCATAGGATAACCTCCTAATACTTCCATATAATGCTCTTAAATAATAATCTGTTATCTAGAAAGAAACCTTTCTTATTCCCTCCCTTACATTTACCTTGTTTTTTGTCTTTACTGTAACTTCACTCCCTTGAGTCTTCCCCGTTTATGCCTGGAGTCAGAAAGACCTGAGTTCAAATCTCAGACAGTTATGTCTAGTTATAGCTAGTCAGACTAGCTATGTAACCTGGAGCAAGTCGCTTAACTCCATCTGCCTCAACTATAAAATAATACTCATAATAGAACTTACCTCACAGGAATCAAATGATATATTTGTAAAGTATTTAGCATAGTGCCTGGCATTTAGTAGGCATTTAATAAACACATATTCTCTTCCCATTCAAGCTTCAATTGGCTCCATAGCTAACACCAACATTATAGTTTATCACTTGTATGAACCATGAGATTTCCACCTTAGAAGTCCCTGGTCCTTCCATTCTTCCCAACCTACTCATCTCTAAGCATCCCCTGGCTTGTGATTCCTCTTCATCTATTCCAAGACTACTGAACATCACAAGAGAAATTCATGAAATCAAGTTGATTTCACCTACTATAAACTCATCTGGATATACACTACTACTAGGCAATTCTATGCTACTCTACTGATTTCCTATCTTATTCCCCATCCTCCCACAATGACTAGAAGGTTGGAGAATGAGGACAGAATTCAAAGAGATCCCTTCACTCTTCTCTCAGTCCTCAGAAGTTCTCAATGTCATCACCCATTCCATCCACAAAGATGTAAAATGGCTTGGCCTGGGCCACACAGCATAACGGATCAGAGACAGGACCGGAAGCCATGTCTTCCTGGCTCTGGGACCAGTTCTCTATACACCACTGCCTTATGCTATCTCTTGTTGGAACTATGCCCAATTCAAACACCTCCTCTTCCAAGAAACCTTCCCTGATCCTCTTTCTTTCCCTCTGTCTAACCTCTCACAGCAAATTCTTTGCCCCTCTCTTGTACACTTAACCATGTGTTGTTTTCATTTATATTTCTGATGTATGGAGCATATCCCAGAATATATACAGAAAGGGAAGGATCATGTCTTGTCTAAACTTTGCATTTAGCCAGCAGCACATAGTAGGAACTTCATAAAATGTTCATGGTTTGTTTCATCTGAGGGACTATTGGACTGGAATGATCTCTAAGCTTTATAATTCTATGAGTCTATGCAATGTCTATTAAAGCCCTATTCTCCTATGTGATCATGGTGTGAAGGTGACCCTGGGATTTCCAATGTCAAGGCAGGCAAGCTTTGAAAGTTTCCAAATACGAGTACAGAAATGGACTGTAACATCACTGCTCTTTCTAATCTACCAAATTGCCTCTCTAAGCCTAGATCCTCTGACTCCACTTCCATAATGCTTGCTCTCTCTCTTTTTTCCTCTTTCCCTTTGTCTCTCTCCCACTCTCCCCATCTCCCTCCCTCCTTTCCCCTCTCCCTCTTCCCTCTCTCCATCTCTCTTCCTCCTTTTCTCTCTCTTCCTCACTCTCCCCTCTTTCTCTCTTCCTCCTCCATCTCCCCTCCATATGTATACATATAGATGTGATATGTGTGTGTGTGTGTGTGTGTGTATGTATCCCTTTGCATATAAATGTAAGGTATTAGCTTTAGTATTGCCGAGTAGCAGAGGAGTGGCAATCTGTACAGGCAGAGAAAGTAAGCATTCCAAGGAAATTAGGGATGCTTGAAATGCTGAAGTACAAGACCAATGCTTTACAACAAAACTAAACCCAGGCTCAATAATTCCCAACCACATAATCCTCTCATCAGGGCTTGCCTCTGCACCAGGTTTCCGCTAAATATCTTAAGATTTTCATGTGGGATTTTCAAAATGTTACGGGGTCATTTTGACTGCCCTTTACACAAAGTAAACCAGAAGGTGGCTGCTGGTCAGACTCTATGCCATCCTAGTATTTGTTCAATGGCTGACAGGCTCACTAATCTCAGACCTTTACTGGGAGAGCAAGAGCCAAGATCAAGGGTGAAACCCAGCCTTGAGCTTCTCCAAGTGACCTATAAAACAGGTAAAGTTTGAGTCACGGCTCTGCCTTGGCAGAAAGGAGATTTGATGGAGATCAGGAAAAGTTCAGGATGTGCTGTAGGCAATGACAAAAAAGCTTCAGGATGATTTTCCCTCCACCTTTTTTTCTTGCTGTGAATATTCAGGCCCCAGCCCAAGAGGCAGCAGGAAGCAGCCCCAAAGCTCTTGTCCTTGATTCCATGGGCCAAGAGCTCCTTGGGGGCCTCTATCTCTATTTAGTTGCAGCTCCAGAGAAAGCCTGACAGCCTCTCTGGCTAAGGGTCCCAAGGGCCTGCTAGAGACAACCCCTCATTAGCCCCACAGCCTGGCTCTCCAAGCTCTTTATTTAACTAGGAGACTTTAAAAGATCTATAATTCATTCCATCAGGGTGTGTGCTCCCCCCACCAATACACATCACAACTCCACCAAACTTTAATAGATCATTTCAGGAGTTGTTGTAGTCAAGATAAAAAAAAATCATCACATGTCTCCTCAGGAGGAGTCTCTCCATACTTAGTTAGGCTGATTCTAAAGGGGCAATCATATCCTCCATCCTTCGGGCTATAAGTGCTCCAGTCCCAAGCCTGCCTTCCTCTCCTTTGCTACTCAGGCCTGAAGGAAATTCCAATAGAACAGAGGCTCCTTGAGCTCAGGGATTTCTCTAGCCTGCATCTACGTACATCCTCTAACACATACTGGTTCTATGGCCCTGGGTAAGTCACTTTATCTTTAATCTTTCAATGTCGCAGGCAACTCTTTAAAACTAAATTGTGGAACTACACTGTAGGAAGGAATTATTTCATCTGAGAGCTCTCTGTACCAGTGAATAACACAGTCTAGCAGCTATCCCTATCCTTCTCACCAGAGCCCAGCACATAGTAGGTACATAATAAATATGTGTTAAATTATTTCTCACTTGGTAGGTCCTAATAGAGATTCTACTATCTTGGTTAGAGTCTTCAAGAACACAAGCTTACTTCAGTGCCCCTTGTTTACATAAGCTTTCCTAGCCTCATTTTCTTCCTCTGCAAAACAAGGGAATTTTTAACCTTTTATGTGTCATGGACCCCCTTTGGCTATCAATCTGGTGGAACCTACAGACCTCTTTTCAGAATAATATTTTTAAATGCACAAAATAAAAAAAAACATAGGTTCACAAAAGAAACCAGTTGTATTGAAATGCAAGTATCAATGGGGCAGCTAAGTGATTCACTGAGTAGAGCACTGGCCCTGGAGTCAGGAGGACCTGAGTTCAACTCCGGCCTCAGAGACTTGACACACTTACTAGATGTGTGATCTTGGGCAAGTCACTTAACCCCAATTGCCCTGCCTTCCCCTCTCTAAAGAAAAAAGAAAAAAAATTGAATAAAGAAAAAAAGGAATACAAGTACCAAAATATTAACAACTGCAACAAAAATAAAAACAAATTCATGGACCCCAGGTTAAGGACTCCTGGACTAGATGGCCATTAAGGGCCCTTCTAGCCTTAAATGTATGAGTCTATGAGGCATCAGGATTGTACTTTGCTGGAGGATAAGTGAAACATTAGATTTAAATTTATTATTAGTAGCTAGAATGTGGATTTACAATAAAGGAACCCAAAAGACTCATGGTTTGACTTTTCATTCTAAAAACATTATTCTGGACATCTTAATGACATCAATAACAACCTATTCTACATAAATACCAGAAACCAATCCCTCAAATGTATTAAATGACCCCCAGCCAACTGTAGGATGAAGCTTGTCTCACACACAAGGCCCTCGTCATTCTGAAGTTGAACTCATTTGGCAAACTTATCTCCTCTCAATATTCCAGTACACCAAAGGGATTCCAAATAAAATGGAACTCCTCAAAAATGGCGCTTGCATTCTCACTCACCTGCCTTGTCTACTATACCATGCTGTGTAATGCCAATCTCTCACTGGCTAAGGCCCAACTTATCTTCAAGGTCCTTCCTTCTCCATGAAGCCAACAGTCTAAGGAAACCACTCTTCCTCTGAGTTCCTATAGACTTACTGATGTGTCTATACTGATCACTTCCCACCATCCATGTACCTTCACATAATCTCAGAATTTCCAAGTTAAAAGGAACCTCATAGACTAGAAAATCCAACCCAGACCTAAACATAGATCCTCTTTACAACATCTTCCTAAAATAGTCAGTTAGCCTTGACTTTGAGACCTCTAGTGAGGGGGAACAGAAGAAAAAGCACAGATTGGGTTCAAATCCTGCTTACTACTATGTGACTTTGGGGCAAGTCACTTTAGTCAGACAATCAACCAGCATTTATTAAGCAATGAATATGTGCCAGTCTGGAGAAGGAAATGGCAAACCACTCCAATGTCCTTGCCCAGAAAACCCCAAATGGGATCACGGAGAGTCACACACAACTGAAATAACTCAACAACAAAAGAGGGGAGTAAAATATAAGAATACTGGAATAATCTTCTAGGGGTAAGTTGTGAAGCACTTTAAATGCCAGAAAGAGGATTTTATATTTGATGCTGGAGGCAAGAGGGAAACTACTGGGGCCTCAGTTTTCTCCCCTGTAAAAATAGAAGAGTTAGACTTGATGGCCTCTGAGGTCCCTGCCAACTTGATCTAGTGCCATGATCCCATGACACCTAAAGTCATGCCCATCTCTAAAATCCCAGATCCTCTGACCTCACTGGGATTCTCTTTTGGACAGCTCCCCTCTAAAATCCAAGATCCTCTGACCTTACTGGGATTCCCTTTTGGACAGTTCTGTGATTTCAAGTTTTTGTCTTTGTCTTTATTTTTCTTACACCAAACTCTGAACTCCTAACTTACTTATTAAGGTCTATTCTGATCACTCAGCACCATTCATATGTTTTCACAGAGTCAGAGAATCTCAGAATGTCAGAATCGGAAGGGCCTCAGGGACTATCCAGTCCAACCTGCCATTCCTGCAATTAGACAGAGTTAACCACTTTGATATTTACATTAAATATAAGTGAGTTGTAATTAACCTTTCAGGACTTTAGAAAAGGTGGATAGTGCCAATTTCCACAAATAAGCCCTTTGAAAAGGCACTAAGAATATATTTTGAGCAACATGACATCAATATACGTATGCCCTCAGAATAACAAAAGCAACCACTCAATCAGCCTTCCTGACGTCTGGCACACATCAGGTTGGGGGAAGGGGGAACTTCCCAACAATACAAAATACAATGGCTGCTTGGGGATATAGTTGACTACCCCTCACTAGAGGTCTCCCAGTGAAAGCTGGATGCCCATTTGGGGGGGGGGGCTGCTATAGAAGATGTTGCTCTTAAGCCATAGGTCAGTCTAGGTGGCCTCTGAGGTTCTTTCCAACTCTGATATCTTGTGAGTCTATAGTCAATATGTATGGAACAATCCCTGTATTATTAGAAAGCTTATTAGTAATGCCTGAAAATGTCAAGTAAGTAGAATCTTTTTGGGGGAAGAGGGGAAGGATACTACATTTATGGCCAAATTAACACATCAGCCATGTTAGAGTTAGGGATAGAGACTGGATATGTGATTTCATTAGTATAAGTAATTCCCAGGGGAGGAAATTCCCACTCCCAATGCAGGTTGGCCCCTTTTCTGAAACTTACAACTGAACACGCTAAGAAGTTAAGGGATTTGACCAAAGTCACACAGTTAGCATTATGTCCAAGACAGGATTGAACTTGAATCCAGGTTTTCTTGGCTTAGAGTACAAGTCTCTATCCATTAAGCCATGAGACTCTTCATTCAGTTGTATTACTCAGAAGTAATAAGGGCAATGAGGAGCTCGTAGAAAGTGAGAGATCTCAGGCTTGCTTACCAAATAAAAGGCAATGAGGAAGTTTCTTGAAACTTCTTCAGATGTATACTGTTCCTCCGGAATTGTTTGAATGGTACTATTCATGCTGTTTTCCTAGGATACAGTGCTCAGAAATTCCTCCTCAGAAATCCTCTCTATGCTCCTGCCTCCTCCTTCACTTTATACTATACAAGGCCAAGCTGGAAGGGCATTTGCTTGAGCTGATGATGAAGCCACTCAGCCAATCAGAAAGCTTGTCTGCATTTTGGCATCCTGTGGAAGCTTCCTTATCATGGTTCTGACATTTTTTCTACTTAATCCATGAGGATGTGAAGATCTTTCTCCTGAGGGGATCCCTGGGGGCACTCTGCCCCTGGGGCAGTGCCCCTATCTACTACCTTTCATTTCCAATTATACATTGATCAACCTGCCCTACCCTGACCCCAATAATTATGAATCCAAGATCTAGGGTGATATTAAGCTGTTTGAACTACTGGACCTGGACCAGCACTAAACTGCCTATAATAATAAAAGGACTGTTGGTCAACATCAGTGTTTGCATAGCCTATAAATAAATCTCTCTTCACTCTATAACCTTAACTAGGAAATAAGTACCTCTTCTATCAAAGTGATTAGCTCTGTTTGTGATGGAAAGGCAGAATTTGTCATTGGATCATAGATCGAGACCCAGAAGGGACCTCTGAGGACATCTAGTCCAACCCTCTCATTTCATAGATGGGAAAAATGAGGCCCAGGAAGATTAAGAGTCTTGCCCAAGATCACACAGGTAGTTAGCATCCAAGGGAAGATTTGAATATAGAGCCTCTGATTTCAGAGTGATGGTCTTCTAGGAATGAAAAGAGCACTGAATTTGGACCCAGATTACCTAGATTCACTTTTATCTCATCATTTAATACTTGTGTGACCTTGGTTAAGTCATGTAGCCTCTCTAGGTCTCAGTTTCCACATCTGTAAAATGAGGGAGGGAGAGATGGACTTTGATGGCATCTGAACTCCCTTCTAGCTGCAAAACAGAGGTGTCAAAAAGGTGATCCAAACACTCCTCAGTTTGGCCTCAACTAGATTAAAATACATTTGGAAAATACTTAACTAGAGAAATAAAAATACAGTAGAACACAGATGATGTTAATAGGCAGTTTTCTAAGTCAATATGCAGCAGCCCCCTGCATATTTCGTGGCCCCTGTTTCTATCTGAGTTTAACATCACTGCTTTCAAAGTTTATTTAACTACTTCCAACACTTTTTTAATTAGAACTGAAGCATTGATTGGGTTGTCAGTTGATTATACAGGTAAATATTCCACGAGCTGTCATTTAATTTAATTAACTAAGGGGTTTGGTTTTTGAAGAGGAATTTGTATTATCTGGCTCTAAGAAAGGAGAGGCTTATAAACACACAAAGAATCATTTGATTCACTCAACAAGCATTTAGTAAGCTCCTCCAATCTGTTGTGCTGTCCGAGGTGCTGAAGATAGAACATCAAAAGTCAAACAGTGCCTTCCCTCAAGGAGATTACAATCCAGCCTGAGGATTCAGTATATAGGAAGTTTTGCAAACCTAGAAAGGCTACATGAATGTTAACTATTGTAATTCTTATTATTGCTGTTGTACCCTGACTCTTTGTGACCCCAATTAGGGTTTTCTTAGCAGAGATAGTGGAATGCTTTGCCATTTCCTTCTCCAGCTCATTTTATAGATGAGGAAACTGAGGTAAATAGGGTTAAGTCATTTGTCCAGGGTCACTAGTATCTGAGGCTAGATTTGAACTCAGGTCTTCCAACTCCAGGCCTAGTGATGTATCCACTGAGCCACCTAGCTGCCTTTTTGGCAAACAGAGGCTAAGTGACTTGCCCAAGGTCACACAGCTAGTAAGTGTCTGAGGCTGAATTTGAATTGAGGGAGATGAGTCTTCCTTACTCTATGCCCAACACTATCCAGTTAGCCACTGTCAAGCATGGTGGCACCACTTGGGATCCCTGAGGAAGCCGAAAGTGGTGGATCCCTTGAACTTGAGATTTCTTATTCCTTTAAGTCCAGCTGGAGCTCCCAGGGCCACTAGACCACCTAAGGAGTGGTGTACTGGCAGCCCAGGTCAGTAAAACTGAACAAGTCAAAGCCTCCAGGTCACTCAGTATTAGAATCAGGACCCTAGAGCAGCCAATGAACTCCCAGCCTAGGGGAAATAGGGAAACTCAGTCTCAAATACAAAACAAAACAAAATTATTATATTTTGTTGTTGTTGAGTCATGTCAAATTCTCTGTGACCCCATTTGGGGTTTTCTTGGCAAAGATGCTAGAGCAGTTTTCACATTTCCTTTTCTAGTTCATCTTACAGATGAGGAGATTGAGGCAGAGTAAAATGACTTGCCCAGGGTCACACAGCTAGTGAGTATCTGAGGCCAGATCTGAACTCAAGTGTTTCTGACTCTGGGTCCAGGAGTCTATCCACTGAGCCACCTATTCTTTTTCACTCATTTTTCAGTTATATATAATTCTTCATGACCCCGTTTGGAGTTTTCTTGGCAGGCATACTGGAATGGTTTGCCATTTCCTTCTCCAATTCATTTTACAGATGAGGAAACTGAGGCAAACAGGGTTAAGTGACTTGCCCAGGTTCACACAGCTAGTATGTGTCTGAGATCAAATTTGAATTCAAGTCTTCCTGACTCCAGGGCCATTGCTCTATCAGCTGCACCACCGTCTACCCGCCAAAATTATCCTATAGGAATGTACAATATAGTGACAAGATTATCTGGAGAAAGAGAGTACTATCAGTTGATGGGGATAGGAAAGGCTTTTCACAAGGTGGCATTTGAGCTGATCCTTGAAAGACACTACAGAGTATGGGAGTAATGGAGGGGAGAAAGTGCATTTTAGTTATGAGACACAGCAAAGAGTGGGCAGATGGAACACCACAGATGAAGAACAATAAAGAGGCCAGTATCACTGATGCACGAAGAGGATTAATGTCTAAAAATATGGAAAGGTTGGCAGAGACCTGTGAGAAGGCTTGAAACATCGAACAGAGGAAAAGCCTCGTCTCTGTCAACAGGCCCGGGGAGGGGGTCCTCCGAAGAGGAGTCTGTCCTTGTGTTGAAAGGAGTTGGTAAATGATGGTATAACAGCTTCAAGAGGAGACCAATTTGTCCTCCTTTTGCCTCTTCTATCTCCATCCATCTCCCTGAGAACATCCTCTTGCCAGAAAAAGAACCTGTAACAGTCATTTCGAAATCAGACGGTTTCTGGGCGAGTGCGAGATATGTGGCATCACTTTAACCTTTGCGATATTCCGTAAAGCAGTCCACTTCTCCCATCCTCTCCCAGGCTGTTGTGATTTTTAAAAGGGAGGAGAGAAATGACCATCCAAGCAAATTACAGCCCGCCGTAAAGGTCACACTCACACAGCGTGTAGCTGTCTCTTCAAGCACGTTGGAGGGATTTAAAACCTCATTATTGTGTCTGGGATTGTAAAGAGAACAATCGGAACAGGATTTTAACGAGGGTGGCAAGTAGAATGGATGACCATTTCCTAGTTATCTTAAAAACCGTAATTCTGTGTATGCTTTCTTGGTGCCAAACCTGACTGCTTTCCCTTTGGTGTAGATCAGAGCGGAGCGGAGCCAGCCGATTCGGAAAACCCCTGGTCTTTTTTTCAGGAGAGTTCCATTTGTGTAATTGATGAGAGGGGTCCAACAGGTATGCTGCTCCGGGCCAGAACAGCCCCTGGAGACGGAGGTCTGTAGGATCAGAAAGCTAGGACAGAAAGGGGCCTCAAAGGCCATGAGCCCAACCCCCTCATTTTACAGAGGTAGAAATGGAGGCCCCCTGGAAGTTAAGTACTGGCCTAAGGTCACTCAGATAGGAAGACACAGAGCCAGAATTCACTCATTTGACTCCAGATTCACTGCACCAGAACAATCTCTAACCTGCCAATGAGATTGTGTACCTCTTGAGAGTAGAGACTGTCTTTTGCCTTTCTTTATACCCTTAGTGGCTAGTGCAGAGCCTGGTACATAGTAGGAGCTTTTAAATGCTTGTTGACTGACTGTACTATATACATTGACATAGAGAAGAAAATAAATGAAGTGTATTAATAATATTGAAATACGGGTCACAGAAATTCCATCTTTTCTGCTCCTTGGCCCATCTCTTTGACTAGGCGGCAATGTGGCTCAACACAGAATGTTGGATTTTGAGTCAGAGGGCCTGGGTTTGAATTCTGGCCTTTTCACTTAATACATGTGTGATTTCTGGCAATCAATCTATCAATTAACCAACAGACATTTATCAAGCACCTACTATGCACCAGACACTGGGGATACAAAGATATGAATTAAACAGTCTCTGTCCTCTAGGAGTTTAGATTCTATTCACAAATCGCTTCATCAGTTTGGGCCTCAGTTTCCTCATCTGTGAAATGAATGAGTGGAACTAAATGATTTTCAGGCTTCCTTTGAGGTCAAAATCTGTGATCTTATGACATGTTTCTTGGTTTTTCTCTTTGCCACTATAATCTGCGGCCCAGGGCTTCCAAAAGGCTCTGGGTTCACCTGGACTAGGTTGTTTCCTATCTTTGGCCCGTGACCCCCACCCAAGAACTTTATCCTAAGGAAATCTCCAAAATAAAGCTTAGCAATGATTCATGTCTAGGTTTCTCAAAATGTGGTTAACAGGATCCCCAACTCCCACATAGGCACCCAATGTACAGCATAAGTATCAATGTATGAGCTAATATTTATTCCATGTACCGCAGAACACGCAAAAGATTCACAGGAAGCCCAGAACAAATTCAGAAACAGAGAGATTTCAAATAGCCCATTAAACATGGTAGACATTCCTTAGATGGTCAACACACTTGATAGAGCTACAGAACAAACAATTGCGTGGTCTACATCAGACCTGCATGGTCTGAATAATTTGCACCATTCAGCACCATTTGCACCAATAGCAAGGACCACATCTCTTCCTGTCCCATTCCCCAGTGCATGGCTTTAGTCTGCAGGTTCAAAATGATACTATTGACCATCTTCTTCCTTCTCCAAGGATATGATATCTTCTCCCCCTAGGAGATTGGTGCCCAAATGAATGGACTCAAGAAGTCTCAATCTCTTGGACACTCCCAATTTCATCTACACTCTGGCTTGAGATTACTGCCAAGGTAACTCCCAAGGCTTAGGAAATACCCTCTTGGGATCTCTTTTCTCAGCCTATGTATAAGTACTTCAAGTCTACCTACCACTGCTGTGTACCTCTGACAAATCCTATCGATGCCCCAACATCAGTATATCTTGGGCATGGAAATCCCATTCTTAGAAACACTGGTCTCTGAACTGTGCTCAGAAAAAGAAAGGAAAAGGCCTAAGGCAGCCAGTAATTTAGATCTAGGAATTCTGGTCACCTGGGCTAGCATACGGAGCTTTCCATGCACTCAATCAATAAATTAGTAAATATTTATTAAGTGCCTACTACATGCCAGACACTGTACTAAGTGCTAGGGGTAAAAAAAGAAACAAAATACAATCTCTGCTCTCAAGGAGTTTACAATCTAGTAGGAAGTCACTGCTCCTAGGGAAGGAGGAGAGGAGAGAAAGCCCCACCTTCACACCTGGACTCCAGTATGGATGTCCAAGGGAAAGCAAAGGCACTAAGCCATTTTGCAGATTTTCTCATTCCTCCTCCCAGTCTCTAATCAATGAACCAGAAGTATTTACTTACTCTGTGCTAGGCACTATGCTAAGTGCCAGATAGACAAAGCCATTTCTGGCCTTCAATGACCATACACTCTAGTGAGGAAGACATGTATGTGTGTGTATGCACATAGATACATACACACATATACATACATACCTACAACATATACACATGTATGTGTATATATACATATATACACAGAATATATACAAAATAGATTCAAAATCATTTTGGGAGAAAAAGGAATAAGTATTTATATAGTATTTATGTATGCCAGGTACTGGGCTAGATGCTTTACAAATATTTTTTCATTTGATCCTCTCAACAACTCTGCAAGGTAGGTGTTATCACAGCCATTTGTTGAGGAAACTGAGGCAGACAGTGGTTAAGTGACTTGCCCAGGGTCACATAACTAGTAAGTGTCTACATCTGGATTTGAATTCAGTTCTTCCTGACTGCAGGCCCAACTTTCCATTTCTATGTGCCACCTAGCTATATCTGAGGAGGGCAGTAGCAGCTGAAGTGACCAATGTATCATCTTGAAGACAACCCTAGACACTGGGAACCAGTCAGGGAGGTTTCCCTGCGTTCTCTCAGTAAGGGGCTAGGAGAAATGTCTACTCCCACGGGAGGTGCCCTTCAGACAAAGTCTCATGTCCTGCAATTTCATTCAAGTTGAATAGAGGATTCTCTAAACCAAGTGGGGAACCCTGATCCACACCCACCCCCTTACACAACTATCACTCCTGATCTATCCACTCTTTATCATTCATTAATATTTTGCTTCTGTTTGGCCTACATGTGTTTCTTGGCTACTAAGTTTTTTTTTTCTCTCTCTCTAAATCCAACTTTGAACAACTTTCTGTCACATATCACAATCACCTGAGAAGTGGTTTGGGGGAATCCAGGAAACTTTTCTATGCATAAAGAATTCAAACTTAAGAAATTGTCACCCGTGACAGGTATATCTCCTGAGGTTGGATGTCTTGGCACTGACCCGCAAGCCCCTCAAATTCAACACAGCCAGAAGTGAACTCACCACCTTTCCTCTGAAAGCTACATCCCCTTCTTCTTGCCTTTTTCTGCTCCGGGCACCATCACCCCCTGAATCATCCAACCAAGCTTGACACCTTGGAGTCATCTTTGACCCTTTCCTTTTCTCACCCCATCCCCATTTCCAATTTGTGGCCAAGTCCTGCCAATTCTATTTCTAGAACATTGCTTTATTCCATGCTTTTCTTTCCGTGAAAGTCCAATACCTTGGTTCATCCCTCTTCTTTCACATGGGCTGTTTTTAAAATCTCCTCATTTCTGCCTCTGGCCTTTTCCCTCTATAACCCACCCTTTATTCAGTTGCCAAAATACTTGCCTTAACATTCAAGTTTGACCACTGAGCCAACCTGAAATTCTTCAGTGGCTCCCTATTGCCACTAGGATAAAAACACCAACATGTTAGATTGACTTTCGAATATCATCACAAGCTAAATCCAGCTTTGCTTTCCAGGCTTACTTAATATCACTCCCTTTACTGATTTTTCACAAGCTCTATGTTCCTGCCTCACTAGGTTATTAGTGACTTCCTAACTCAGCAGGCTACTTCCTACTTCTGCACAAGTTATCTCCTTAGCTAGGCAGCTAGGTGGCATCGAAGACAGATTGATAGTCTTGGAGTCAGAAAACCCACCCTGTCTCAGATACATAATAGCTGCATGACCTTGAAGATGCACTTCACCTCTCTCAGACTCAATTTTTTTCATCTGTAAAAAGGAAGAGTTGGAAAAGATGCATCTAAGGTCTTTTCCAGTTCAGAATCAATGATCCTGTGATTTCCATGTCTGGTATTCCCTTCCTTCTCATTTCTTCCTCCCAGAATCCTCTTTCTTCAAGGCTCAGTTCAGGTGCTACCTTCTCCTCGAAACTCTCCTGGATCCCCAAAGATGAAAATATTCCCTCTCTCCTCAAATTCTCTGAGAGTAGTCTGTCTAGATCTAGTGGCCCATAGACAAATGAGGGGGCTCTGTAAACTTGGATAGGAAAAACTTATACCTTTATTTCAATATGATTGGTTAGTATACTTTGTAATCCTAAGTATTTTGTTTTATGCATTTAGGAAGATCATTCTGAGGAGTCCTTAGGTTTTACCAGCCTGCCTGAGGGGCCCAGGACACAAAAGAGGTAAAGAATCCTGGGTTCTGGACTTTTCCTTCTGGCACATCGTGCCCTATCTTATGTCATAATTCCCTATGTATGTCTTGGAACTTCACACATCCCCTATGCACCACACCTCCCACCCCTATCCCATAGCATGTCCATCATGTGAGAGTAAGGACTGAGTTTGTTGGTGTGTCTTTTTAATTCATCATATCCCCAGCACCCAGGACAATGGCACACATATATAAAGGAATCATCTGTGAATTTTTGAGCATGTGAATAACCTCTATCTCTAGTGGAGGCACACAGAGGTCATTTAACTTGCCCATGGTCCCATCAGCAGCCTGGCATACTGGGGAGAGGGCTGGACTTAGAGCTGGAAAAATCTGGGCTCAAATATTGCCTCAGATATTAGGACTTTCTGTATGACTAATCATTTAACCACTGTGACTCTCAATATTCTACAAGCTTCTTTAACCCTTCAAACCTCCCCAAACACACACACACAGTAATTATAGTCAAATTCATAGGAAAAGATGCCAGAACTCCTGTATGAATTAACACCAGAGAACTCCCACTTTCTGCAGCTTTTCTTGGTATGAACTCCCTGGACCTAGAAATCTACTGGTGTCTCCCCCTCCCCTTCTGCTTCCTTTTGTGTATTGTCTTCCTCCACTAGACCGTTTGCCTTTCCTGCTCAATTGTTTGTTTTGAAAGGACTGAGTTTTTCTCTTATGTTTCTGTCTGAAGGAAGGCAGAGAACAGAGGGAGTTATTATAAGGGGCACCAGCATAGATGAGTACATCAGGTCTGCAGAGTCAATTCTTTCCCCTAGAGGTTACTCGGGGCAGGTGATCAGTATATTCCCCAACTTGTGGAGGCTGAGGCAGCCTTGCAGCCCAAGAGGAAAAAGCTATAACATGAGTGATGGAGAGTTACAGGGGAAAGCTGAAAAAATCAAAGATGTCAAGAGAGAAAAAATAATACTCAACAAAATCCTAGTCCACAAAAAGATAAACAGAGAAGAGCAAAAAAAAAAAATAGGAGGAAGAATAAATAAAACTTCCAAGAAAATGCAATGTTCTCTTAGAAATTAGCATAATAGAAGGAAAGTGTGCTGACAGTGCCTAATGAAAGACAGACTTCTTTAGGCTTCCCAGAAAGCATGGGATAACAACAATTCTACAATGATTTGAGCAATATGAAATTCACAAACGAAGAAATTGGAAATGAATAGAAGTCCGAAATTAAAGTTCTTGATGTAGAATTAAGAAACACAATTAGTAGATCCTTCATTATGTAGAATCTCTCTAAAGAAGTGAAAGATAAAAATAAGAGACTTGAATCAAAAAAACCATTCAAACGGAGGAAAATTGCAGAAGAGAAGCAAAACAATGTTAAAAGTACACATAAATCTCACACAAACCAAGGTGACTGACTCCGAGGTCGGGATGTGCATTAACAACGTAAAGATCAGAGGTCTCCTGGAACACGACAAGTCAAAAAGCCTGAATCCCATAAATCAGGAAATAATCCAGGAAAATTGCCCAGAACTTCTGAATACAGACAGCAATGCATCCATTGAGAGATCGCATAGATGATCATAACAAAAATAAACTTACACTTCAAACTTCAACATATAGTTATTAAATTTAATAATTTATTTTGTAATAAGTTTTTATTGATTCATTTTCTTTTGTATGTTACCAGAGTTTCCCTCAGTATCCTCTAGGAATAAGACCTTCAAATATTAAGGAAATAAAATTCAAATAATGCAAGATTACCCTGTAGTTGAAAGAAATTGCAGAAGGTAATGGAATAATGTATTACTTAAGGCAAAGGAGCTCAATGTCCAACTGAAAATTGTATACCCTGTAAACTTGAAATAAATTATCAATGCAAAAAGATGTATATTCAACAAAAAAGGGGCATTTAAGAAATTATTATGGAGGGAAACAAAATGGGAGCAGAATATTTGCCATGAAAATCTCTCAAATCACAGAAGCATGAGAAAGTTAAATAAATACCATTAATAAGAACAAGAAAGAAGAAAAGAAGGAAGGAAGGGGGAAGGAAGAATAGAGAAAGGAAGGCAGGAAGGAAGGCAAGAAAGAAGGCAGGAAGGAAGGCAGGAAGGAAGGCAGGAAAGAAGGCAGGAAGGCAGGAAGGAAGGAAGGAAGGAAGGAAGAAAGAAAGGAAGGAGGGAAGGAAGGAAAGAGGGAAGGAAGGAAGAGAGGATTATCCCATTATAAAATAATATAAAAATAATGTATTATCATGCTTTAAGGTTATTGTTTTAAAAGGGAGACAATGATTAATCTATAAGTGTAAAAGGAAGAGCAAAGAGGCACCAATAAGGGATTCAAAACAAAACACAAAGGGGATAAAGAAGGAAAAAGAGTTTAAGAGAGGCAAGGGTGGAAAAGCTACATTGATGTACCAAAGATGAATCTCCTGCCAGGCTCCATGGGGAGGAGTTGCAAATTGGGATGTTATATATTTACACACACACACACACATATATATATATACACACATACACACACACATATATATATACACACACATACACACACACACACACACACACACACACACACACACATATATATATATATATATATATATATATATATATATATATACGCATATACATTGAGAGAGAGGGAGAAAGAGAGAGAGGAGAGGTGGAGAACAGAGGAGAGGAAATGCTGCTCACTCACAAAGTCCATGGGTGACCAGGATTCCTATAATGTCTGAGCAAAAGGAGAAGTTGTGAGTGAATAGGAAATGTGACGGAGAGAGAGGACCCAGACTTCAACATTAAAAAGGAGGGTCTCGGGTCCAATGAATTCCTACCAAAGAGGAGGTATGTACCTAGAGTGGGAAGCAGTTTGCCTCAAGACATCAATTAGATCATAGATTTATCTGAGGGGACTTTGTGCTTTGGGAGGGTACCTTTGATGAAAGTGTTGTGCCTCAGTGGGCAAAGTCCTGTCTCAAGATAAGTGATATATGATTTTCTAGAGACATTTGGCAAGTGAGATCATTGAAGAGAGGGTGAGTGGACAGAATATGAGTGGCATGGCTTTGGGGAGACTGATTATGTTGAAGGCAGGGGGTGGGGGTGGGCCACAAGATTCCAGTGTCTAACTGTTTCATTCCTGAATTGATGTTTCTAAGATTGTGATACATCAGGCAAAAAAAAGTGGGGAGGGTGGGGAGAGAATGGGGCAAGATCTACAAAATTAAATATCATAGAAATTGGTTTTTAAAAGAGCTTATAGCTGGTACTTTAGATACCTCAACCTCATAAGGGACATAGAGAGAATAAAAAAGAAACAAATGAGATTATAGACCAGATAGCAGAAAATAAAACTCAGAATTGCCTGGATGAGAAGAGAATTAATGAAGAGAGCATAGCAAAGAAAAATCGCTTTTTAAATGGTATAGCAAAAATTTAATAAAAATAAGAGAGTGGAGGGAAGGAACAAAAGGGAAGATTTTTAAGTAATAGTTTGGGGTGGGGGAAGAGGGCATAAAAGAAGTAGAGAAACAAAAAACTAAATAGAAATTGAACTGAATTGAAGGTGGAGGAGGAAAGAGAGATATATAGTAAAAAGCACACCAAAGTAGTCAAACAATAAAACTGGCCAATTCTTCATGTGCAAGGTGCTCAGAATGGTTCTATTAGGGAGAGACTTAGAATGCCGGGCTAGTGGTGTTTATTGAAGGATAGCCACGGTCAAGAGTCAAAAGCTGAAGCCTCCCAACATAGTCCTGCTGCTTCTGAAGTGACAGCCCCATTCAGCCCTACCCACCTCAGGCTCTGCCTTCTTGGAGCATGCTGCCATACTCTGAATGGAGGCCAAGTGACTGGAGATCTGGCATCCAAATTAGGACACCTGGGGCTCCAATCCCACCATTGCCATTGACTGACTGATTGTGTTCTTGTGGGACTGTCACTTAAATGTCTCAATACCCCTCCATAACACTCTTAAGACCAGAAGCTGCCAATTTGAATTGAGGGGGATAGGGGAAGGAGGCAGTTTTCTCATCATAGAGCTCTCCAGACAGGCGAAATCACAGGACAGACACAAGTCATTTGCATTAATTTATCTATACGCATGCTGTCTTCCTCCCATTCTTCCCCCTTGGCCACACAGAACATAAGCCACTCGAGGGTAGTTGAAGGTAAGGAAGGCTTTTGTTCTTGTCTTTGTATGTTTGGTGCCTAGTATGGTGCCTGGAACATAGCAGGTGATATTTAAACAAATGCTTATTGAATTGACCTTAGTTGAAGATTGGTCAGGGAGAGTTCTGAGGAACAAGGATAAAGAGAGTTTTCTGGGGATGCATTTGATACACAGAAGTTGAGAGCTGATTTCCACCCCCAGACCACTGATTTCCATCCTTTTCTTTTGCTAATTACAAAACCAGTTCACTCTGAGAAACCCCAATGGAAGTGATGCGTTATAAGAAGGAAAGAAAGGTACTTAAACAGGGTTGTTTTGTCATTGTCTCAGAGAAGAATGAAGCTCAGCAGATAAAGTGAAAGGAGATAGATTGGGAAAGGAAAAAACAATCCTGAAAAAGGCCAGAGTCAAACAGCTGACAAATAGACTCATGGAATGTGAGAACTGCAAAGTTCTTTAGAAATCATCCAGCCCAACCCCCATCACTTTGCAGATTACGCCACAGAAGCACAAAGAGTGACTGGCCTGTCGTCACACATTCAGTCAATAGGCAGTCAATAAACTCTATTAGGCACCTAATACTGTGTGCCAGGCACTGTGCTAAATGTGGATGTTAGAAATCTAGTATAGAATTGGAACCAGGAACCAGGTCTCCTGAATCCCTGCTTAGTCTTTATTCTACAAGATTCAGAGTCATCAATCAACCAATTAATTAGCCAGTATGCACTGTGCTAGGAGCTGGAAGTATATTAGCACCTTACAAACACTATCGCATATGATCCTCACAAACACCCTGCGAAGTGGGTTGTTATTATCCCCATTTTATAGATGAGGAAGCTAAGACTGAGAAAGGCAAATGACTGGTCCAGGTTCATACAGCTTTTATATATCTGAGAAAAGGTTCAAATTCAAGTCTTCCTGATTCCAAGTCTAGCATTCTATCCGCTGCACCATCTAGAATGAACCAACCAATCAACAAACATTTTTAATGCATATTATATGCCAGGCATTGTGTTAAGCACTGGAAATATAAAACGCAAAGAATGAAATATCACCACATGCAAGAAGCTCACATTTTAACGAGGGAGATAATAAGTACATATGTAAATATAGGTAGCATAATTACAATGTGAACAAATGCAAATATATATAGGTAGTTAAATTCCATGCAGTTTGAGAGGGAGGACATTTGGGAAGAAATGAAGACAAGATAGAGGTCCTCTGGGAGTAGTTAGGTGATACATTCAAATCTCATGTCAAACACGCACAAGCTGTGTGACTCTCAGCAAGTCACTTAACTTTGTTTGCCTCAGTTTCCTCATCTGTACAATGAAAAGGAAATGGCAAATCACTCCAGTATCATTGCCAAGAAAACCTCAATTGACCAATTGACTAATGGAGAGTCAGACATGACTGAAAATGACTGAACTACAACAAGAAGTCCTCTAATCTCACCCCATCATTTGGCAAAACTGACAAGCCCAGAAAGGGGAACACCATGTCCGGCACATAGTACAAACTTAATAAACGCTTGCTGATTGGTTGGGTAGTGGATAGAATCCTAGACTTGGAATCGGGAAGATTCATCCTTGTCCAAGTTTGCAAGGTATTAATGGACAGAGATGGGACTTAAACCCAGGCCCTTTTAACTCCAAATATAATACTCTTTACATTACACTCACAATGCTTCCCATCCTCCAGCTTCCAATTCATTTTGGGCCAATTGTCATGACCTAAGAGATGGAAGTCTCTCCCACATGTGGGACTTGAGCAGTGTGAGAGGGCGGGGACATGACCACTCACAGGACAGGTAAAGGGGGCTATGGCAGAGCTCCACCAAGGTCCAACAGCACCCAAGGACTAAGGAAAAACCAGAGAAGAAAAATTTTGCCAGGCCCGATGTTATGTGAGACCCAGCTCGAGAACAGAGTTAATGAGGATCCAGAAGCAGGAATAAGAAACCCAGAAGGTTTATGCCACTTTGATTTTTGAACACGTATGAAACTGCCTGGTGAATGGCATTTAAACAGCATCTTTTTAGGGAGGTTAATATTTTTACAAGCAAATTAACACACTTTCAGCTACATTACTCCAGAGTAATCAAAGTGACAAGGGGCTCTTAAAAAGCGAGTGTATTTCCTCTGGGGGAGCTCAGAACACAGATCCTTGCTCTTGTTTTCTATTTAGAAAAGGAGCAAGAATCCAATTCTGGGTATTAGCCACCTACTGGGTTTGGCAGAATATTGATTTGTCTGTCTGCACCAAAGGAAACCTGACCACGCATTGTAATCTTCCCCTTATCTTCCCCACCCTCCCTGCCCAGCAGACCTGTGCTATTGCTGTCTGTGGCAGACAAGGCCACTTATGGAGCATGTTTTCCAAATCCTACTTAAAAGAAAATTTCTGACCTAAATATAGAAAGAAAGAAAAAAAAATCTAATGGACTGATCCACCATTCAGTCGGTTGGTATCAATAGCAAATATTTGCAGAGTTCCTGTTGTGGGGGAATGGAGTGGAAGGGGATGTAAAATCTACATTGGGGTGGGGTGGAGGGGCAGCAAAGGAACAAGAGGCAACTGCGTAGTGTCCAGAGGACTGGACTTCAGGTCAGCAAAGTCTGGTTTCGAATCTTGCCTTAGACAGGATAATTAACTGTGTAAACTGGGCAAGTCACTTAATTTTTCTAAAAGTTAATTTCTTATCTCTAAAATGGTAGTGATAATACCTACCAAAAAGGATCGCTGTTGGAATCAAATGATACCATCTATGTAAAGCAATTTACAAATCTTAAAGTGATATCAGGAGAGGTAGCTTTTGGAGAGTGGCTGGAGGGCTGGCTGCCCGAGAGTCAGGCAGAGCCAAGTTCGAGTCCTCACTCTGATGTACCCAGCTGCAGGTCCCTAGACAAACCTCTCAACAGCAATTCCGTAAGACCAGAAGTGGCAGAGTTTGTGCTATTCCCCATTGGTAGAGGGGGGTTTCCTCATTGCATGTGCCTTATGCTATTAACTCCATCAAATCCAGTGCAAAAAAAAGTGCTATGTAAATATAGGCTATTATTAGTAGTAATGAAAACAATAAAAATTCTAATCATCTATGGCTCCTGCCTTCAAAGGGCTTATGATGACAGAGAGAGTATATACCTTAAAGGATAAACTTTGACATGAGCTAGGCTAGTGATGATGTGGAAGCAGGTGCAAATTTTTATCAAATAGCCATTGGCAACTAGGTGGCTCAGTGGATAAAGTACTGGACCTGGAATCAAGAAAGTGCTGGGTTCAAATCCAGCCTCAGATATCTATTGTGTGACACTGAGCAAGTCATTTAAGCTCAGTCTGTCTGAGTTTCTTCGTCTGTCAAATGGGAATAATTGCACCTACCTCCCACGATTATTGTGCAGACACATTAAATATTAATTACAATATATGTAAAGTACTTTGCAAACCTTATAAATTATAATGTAATTTAAATATATGTAAAATCCTTTACAAACCTTATGAATTGTAATATAATTATAATACATATGAAGTCCTTTGAAAACTTTATGTTATAAATAATTATAATATATATGAAATGTTTTGTAAACCTTGTAAATTATAATGTAATTATAACACATGTAAAGTCTTTGCAAACCTTGTAAGTTATAAACAATTGCAATATATATGTAAAGTGCTTTGTAAACCTTATAAATTATGATTTAATTATAACATACTTAGATGCTTTGCAAACCATACGTTATAAATAATTGTGATAACTATGTAAAGTGCTTTGTAAACCTTATAAATTTTGATATAATTATAACATACTTAAATGTTTTGCAAACCATATGTTATAAATAATTGTGATAACTATGTAAAGTGCTTTGTAAACCTTATAAATTTTGATATAATTATAACATACTTAAATGTTTTGCAAACCTTACAAATTACAAATAATTGTAATACATATGTACTTTGTAAACCTTGTAAATTATAAAATAATTATAATATATGTAAAATCTTTTGCAAACCATAAAGTGCTATATAAATGCGAGCTACTATTATTAGTGATGACCTTTTAGTGACCTTAAGCACCTGTCCTTGTCATAGCACCTACCTGTTTGTTTTCTCCTGCTTCAGGATTCAAAAGGTGTCCACTTTGGGTACTCAGGAAAAGGGGGGCCCTCCAGCCTTCTTGCTATGTATTATCTCTCCCCCCCCCACCCACCTTCCCACCTCTACCTCCACTTCCATGCACCTGAAATTTTCTTCTCACAACTACCATATAGAAATTTACTTCTCTGACCCCATGGTGGAACCATCTTGCAAAGAAACTCCCAGCTGTCCAGTTTATCTAATAGAAACTTTGAATACTCTGATCTGCCACCAGAGAATGGTTTTTATTCTATAGCAGTGTGGTTGAAAGAGTCCTGCACTTGGAGTCAGGAGAGACTCAGGTTCCATTCTTCATTTTGATATTTGCTATCTTTCTGTGTCATCTGGAACAGTTAAATTAATATTTCTTAACCTCAGTTTTCCTCATCTGTAAAACAGAAAGAATAATACCTATAGTAGTTACACCTGTGCACCTATATAGTACATATATACCTATACTCATATACATATATGTGTATATATGTGTATGCATGTAGGTATATGTACATATATATGTATATGTATGTATATGGTGTCTGTGACAATCCAGCGAGATCCTGGACAGAAAGCAGGAAGCATTGTATAAGCCTGAAAGCCCTGAACAAGGTTCCCTCCAACAATACATCCAAGGGATGGTCATCCAGACCTTCCTCTAGGGAGGAAGAACTCACCACCAGCCTAAAATGGCCCACCTCACTTTAGGATAGATTTAATTGCTGGGAAATTTTCCCTTGTATCCAGCCTAAATCTGCCTCTTCACACCTTCCACCTGAGGATCCTTGTTCTGCCCTCTGGGGCCATGAAGAACAAGTCTAAGCCTTCCTCCATATGACCAGCACTCAAATCCCAGAAGGCGGCTAGCGTGCCATCTCTTCTTCCTCTTTAAAACCTCAAGCATTGGTGATTCTGTCCGTATTAGGAGTCCCTCCACTCACACTCATGATCTCCAACTTGGTAGAAATGGTCTTGAGAGTCTCTATGACATGAAAACTTCATAGCTCTCTAGCTGGTGTGATTGCCCAGCCTTCTCAAGCTTAGCTAATTTGGTCCTCGGCAATGGACACGCAACCTGTCAGTGAATTCCTACCTGAAGCCATTCCAATTTGGTAAGGCCTGTTCCAAGACTTAATTATAATGCCAAGTATTTATATAGCACCTTAAATATTGCAATGAACTTCCTGTATCTCATTTGCTCCTCACAACAAACCTAGCCTCTTGTTATTGTATCCAACTCATCACCCCATGGACCACAGCACACCAGGCTCTATTCCCCTCCACCACTTCCTGAAGTCTGCCCAGGTTCACGTTCATTGTTCCATAATGCTCCATCCAGCTCATCCTCTCCCTTCCCCTTCTCCTTTTGCCTTCAAACGTTCCCACCGTCAGTCTTTCCCAATGAGTCCTCTCTTCTCATTTGGCCAAAGTATTTAAGCTTCAGCTTCAGCATTTGACCTTCCAGTGAATAGCCTGAATTAATTCCTTTAAGTATTGACTGATTTAATCTCCTCACTATCCAAGGGACTCTCAAAAATCTTTTTCAGCACCACGATTTGAAAATATCAACTCTGCGGCACTCATCTCTATAGGCCAATTATCCCCATTTAACAGATGAGGAAACTGAGGCACACATCAGTTAAATGACTTACCCAGGTTCACCTAGCTAGTAAATTCCTAAGGCTAGATTTGAAGTCAGGTCTTCTTGACACTGAGCCACATAGCTGCCTCCTGTCTATTATTGATAAATCTACTGTGGGAGTCAATAGATTAAATCAATGAGAGGATATATAGTGCACTGGAAGGAATGCTAAATTTGAAATAAGAGAATCTGGGTTCAAATTCCAGCTTTGTAAATTATTACCTGGGTAACCTCGAGAAGGAACATTTCTTCATCTGTCAAATGAATAGCTATTACAATTCCCATTTCACAGATGAGGAAACTGAACCAATCAGAAGTTAAATGACTTACCCAGGGTCATATGGCTAGACAGTATCTGAGGTGGCCTCTAATGATATCAAGTCCATTGCTCTATTATAGTCCACAGCCCTGGCTTTTAATAAGTCTGAGTCGCAGCCACTTCAGTAAAACACCAGAATAAGACTTAAGCATCCTTCCAGTATATAATGATAGCTACTGTTTATATTTATTATTATTCTATTTATAATTATAATATTATTCTATAGTATTATAATTTATATTGATAATTATTATATTGATAATGATATTTAAACTTTTAATTATCTCATTTTATGTTCAAAATAACCCAAGGGGGTGGGGGTGATAGGTAGGATTTGAATTCAGGTCTTCCCAACTCCAGCGCAATGCTTTCTTCACTATGCCACCAATGGCCTGTAAATAAATTCAGCACAAACTATGATAGGAAAGAGTGGCTCACAGTACAATGACTTAAACAGTCAAGTATAACCCAGGACTCCGAAGACCTGAGTTTGAATCCCGTCTCTAATATTGTCCATCACCAACCTACACACTCGCATCCAGACTCCAATCATGGGCACTCTCTTCCTCCATGCAGAGAACATTGGAGCTCAGGATGATGCCAACCTGATACTGACATCTGCTAGGGATTCAGCATCACATTCCTCAAATGATGATGTCACTCAGTAGGGATTAGCCCATGACCCAAGACCTCTTCAGTCAACTCTTCAGACAGCAGTCCCTTGTGGATAACCATTCCAAGACCCTCAATTCAATTCCCAGTGGTCTTCTCTCATTAAGAGGCAGCTGGTGGCACAATAGATAAGAGCGCTGGGCCGACCTGAGCTCAAAACTGACCTCAGACACTTACTAGCCGTGTGATCTTGGGAAAGTCATTTGACCTCTGCTTGACTCAGTTTCCTCAGCTGTAAAATGGGAGTGATAACAGCACCACCCTCACGTAAAAGTCAAATGTGATTTTTTAAATGCTTAACACAGTGCCTGACACACAGTAGGTGTTACATTAATGCTTGTTCCCCATCTCTCATTCCATAGGTACTCAAACTGATCAACAATCCATTTTCTCTCTTTCTTTCATATAGTGTCATGGATTTAGAATTGGAAGGGCTATTAAAGGCCACCTAGCTCAAGCCCCTCATTTTACAGATGAGGAAACTGAGTCTCAGAATGATTAATAGTAAGAGACACAGAAGAAGGTGAACCCATGTCCCCTACTTCCAAATTCAGTGCTCTTTCTACTGCATATTCTAGGCATCATTGGAGCTGGGCCTTGTAAATTGCCTGGGTCTACACAGGGAGATCTGGTGCCTTTCTGACCTCACAAAGTCATAGCCTCCAAGTTTCTTCACCTAAAACCAAAGAGTAAAGAACCAGGGCCTGAAGTCCCAAGTTCACAAGTCAGCCTCAGAGAAAGAAGCTCTAAGTTTCCCCCTTTGGCATCATTGTCTCTCACCAGATCCCATCAGCAATGGACTCAACCCAAGAGAAGATCCAACCAACAGGGAGGCCAAGGCCACCTAAGACCTCTAGAAGATGCTTATTCTCTGCCTCCTCTCCCCAATCCTCTTTTACAACTGCAGCCAACCAAAGAGCCTTCCATTTACCACATCATTGACTGCAACTTGTTACAGAATGTTTTCATGCACTCCAAAGTCTCTCCAAGGTACTTCTGTTATATGTCATCACCAACCACAAAGCAGGAACCCCAACTTCTTCCACTTGGGGAATTGCATCAGCCACGCAAGCTGATGCACTCACTCTATGTAGGCTCAAAAGGATTGCCCTTATCAGTCCCCTGTGTCGCTTATGTCATATCCTTACCTATATTTCATAGGATGACAGATTTACACCTGGAAGGAACTTTAGAAGCCAACAAAACCTGACCCTTCACTTTCCAGATGAGGAATCTGAGGATCAGAGAGTCCAAGTAACTTGCCTAAGATCACACAGTTAGTAAATGTCTGAGGCCAAATTGGAACCCGGATCTTCCTAATACCAAATCAGATGCCTTATCTACTACCCCACTTTTCCAATCACAAAATCCCAGCAGTGTCAGAGAGGCAAGGGACCTTACAGCCATCTAGAATTCATCAATGAGGGCTAAGCTGACTTCATTCATTCTTTCTAAGAGTGGCCTCCCCGTTAAACAAACTATGAATATTTTCCTGAATGACAGTAATTTCCTCCTGTTCTCTGTTTATTCCAAAATTGAGCTCTAACTCAGAAGGGAGCTTCAAAGTGCAATTCTATTCAAATATCTCTGAAGAGCTATCCACGACATTGCCATAGGCAATGTGAGCCTATATTTGAAGGCTTTATGTTATGTTTTCTCTGCCTTCGAAATTCCAGGAAAAAACGTCGCTGTGAATGTCAAAACCCATCTCTTTGGATTAGGGCTCTTACCACAGATCAGCCCTTAAGTGATTAACACAGTTAATGAAACATGAAATATCTCAGGCCTTTCTCTTTGTTTCCTTACTCTTCCTCTGCAGGGCAATCTGCACAGTAACTCTAAGGTTATTGTTAGGTATAACATCTGTGATTACCAGTGTGAGCAGAAAGGTGGAGTCTCTATGCCTGGAAATGAGCAAAATGCAGAACGGTCCAAATAAGACCTGAAAAAATGGAATCAATTCAATTCAATAGACATATGTCGAACACCTACTATGTGCCAGGTTCTATACCAGGCATTAGGGATACAGAGACAAAAAAAAACTAGTCCTTGCCCTCTTATTTGAGGAAACAACATGTATGTATATTATAAACATGCACACATGTATAGCACATTATCAAGCATGGGTCTAGGGACTGGGCCTATGATTTCACTGGTTTAAGGATCTCTTTTATGAGAAAACACCCACTAATGCAGGTGGGCCACTACGTGGCACCATAGTGCACTGAGCACTGGGCCGGGAATCAGGGAGACTCATCTTTATGAGTTCAAATCCAGCCACAGACACTTATTAGTTGGGTGACCCTGGGCAAGTCACTTTGCCCTGTTTGCCTCAGTTTCCTCATCTGTAAAATGAGCTGGAGAAGGAAATGGGAAACCACTCCAGTATCTCTGCCAAGAAAACTCCCAAATCAGGTCACAAGAAGTCACATACAACTGAAATGATTTGAACAACAAAAACTAATGCAGGCTGGCAGCTTCACTATAATTTATAGTCTTAGAGAGATGCGAAGGACACTGAGAAGTGAAATAATTAGCCCAGAATCTCACAGCCGGGATGTCAGAGGCTGGACTTAAACCGAGGTGTTCCTGACGCCATGGTGAGCTCTTCTGTCACATGACTATGCTGCCAGCAAACTCTATAAAGAGTCAAGACTAAGGGGGGACTGGAAGGACTAGGCAGAATGCTTGTAGATGGGGGAGTCATTCTGTAAGAGGTGGTCCCTGAGATGTTCTAAGGATACCAAAAAGAAGGAGCAAGAAGGGACATTTCTAAGGACAGTCTGGGCAAAGACGGGAGATGGAATGGCCATACACAAGGGATATGTAAATAAGTTTAATGTGCAAGTATATGTAGAACCTATATCGGATTACATGCCGTCTTGGGCAGGAAGGGGAAAGGAGAGAGAAGGAGAGAAAATTTGGAATTCAAAAACCTGTGGAACTGAGTGTTGTAAACTAAAAATAAAAAATAAATTAAAAAACAAAAAAATTAAATTAAAAATACAACATGGAGTGATGGGAGATCGATATTGGAGGATGTCTGCTCCAGAAGAGTAGGAAGACATGTTTCCCAACCTGGCTCTGCCATTAGGTGGTTTAGGTCTAATCTCTTCACTTTCTCGGTCACAGTATCCTCACCTGTAAAATGAAGACATTGGACTAGACAACCTCGAAGGTCTCTATGAGCTCTAGCCCTAGAATCTTATGAATTCAAAGTTAATTTCTATAAAAGAATCACAGCGTCTGAGTTAAAAAGGGACTTTGAGGTCATCCTGTCCAATTCATTCTTGGTCAACAAGCGAAGTATTAAATCTCTGGTTGAAAAGATTGAAGTAGGTAGCTCTACCTGAAGGAGTCTTTCTTGGGCTCTAATTATAAAAAAAGATGGCTTAGAAGGAAATTATGTTGAGCCTGAATTTGCCATCCACTGATTGGATTTAGGTAACTCTCCACTTTCCATCAGTAGCTCTGCTTAATTTCAACTCCACCAGGTATCCCCCAGTGGCCCTCTCCCCTCTCCCTTTCCCTTTTTTTGTGCCATCTTCCTTCATCAGATTGTAAGCTTCTTGAGGGCAAGGCACTACCTTTTTTTTATTTTATCACAACTGCTTATAGTAGGTGCTTAATAAATATTTATTGAATTGAAATGTTTTTGTAGAATTTTGGCC
Organism: Phalanger gymnotis; assembly: GCA_028646595.1. Lineage (NCBI taxonomy): Eukaryota > Metazoa > Chordata > Mammalia > Diprotodontia > Phalangeridae > Phalanger > Phalanger gymnotis. The sequence continues at coordinate 32,847,604 of CM053622.1, read as the reverse complement.
CCTGAGAACCACACCTGTAAAGAAGTATCCTCCTTCACAGGACAGCCCTTCAGAGAAATGTAGTCAACATTTAAATGCTTTAAAGATCATAAAACACTTAACTTCATATAGCTCATTTACTTCTCAAACAATTCCATGAACTAGGTACTACAGAAACTTTCAGCTCCATTTTACAGATGAAGAAACTGAGGCTCAGGGAGGTAAAGGGACTCACCCAGGGTCAAACAGCCTACATCAGAGGCAGGATTCAGACCCAGGTGTCCCTAAATCCATGTTGCCTCTCTCAGCATTGCAATCACATTCCCCCGCCCCCTCCTCCAAGTCTTTACTCTTCAAACTAACCACTACTCAAGTATTCTGAATCGATCAATCAGTCACTCAGTGATTCAAGGAGCATTTATTGAGCACTCACTATGTGTTAGGCATTGTGCCAAGATCTGGGGATACAAAGAAAAAGGATGAAATAACCCCTATTCAAAAGGAGCTTCCACTCTAGTGGGAGATATGAAAGTCTTTAGAATAAATAGATTCTCAGAATTTCCAATTTGGTGTTTAATTGGGAGTTTTTAACTTGAGTTTAGAATACATAGGAAGAAAACAAACACAAATAACCAAAAGGCACCTGGAGGAATCAAGAAAGTCATAATAGATTAATAAAACATCGACCTAAAAGGGCAAAAGTCCCAAGAGGAAAAGGGCCAACTCTGCTAAGATCAGGAATGCCAGGAAAACTAGAAACCCAAATGGTGAGATCAATTTTGAATCTATACAGAAAATCCTAGTGTGTGTGTGTGTGTGTGTGTGTGTGTGTGTGTGTGTGTGCGCGTGCGCGCGTGTGAGAGAGAGAGAGGGAGAGAGAGAGAGAGAGAGAGAGAGAGAGAGAGAGAGAGAGAGAGAGAGAGAAATTGGAGGGAGAAGCAACAGAGACAAAGAGACTCAGAGAGACAGAGAGAGAGGCAGAGACCAAGACAGACTCTTTGTTGAAACACTTGTAATCCCGGGCCTCCTCCAAAGCTCTATAATTTGATGTCAAAACTGAGTAGAAAAAAGAACTTGGGATCCTAAAGGCTATGCTGGCCATTTTAAGCAAGCTAGAAGCTGCAAGTATATATCTGTATGTCTGCTGTCTAAGAATCCAGCAAGGTATTTTATGAGAGACTCATCTGCAGGTTAGCCAAAGAGGACATGGGAGATTTTTAAGCCAAAGTACTCTCAAAGACTGTCTCCTGAGGTGTGGGATAAAACAACAGGTCCTTGAAATCCTAAAGCAAATAAAAGGAAGAAGAATTACAGGCTCAAAATTCATAGCTGTCCAAGAAGGGATTAGCTAAATTCATGGAAGACCAGCTGTTAAAGTAAACTTTGAGCTAAATCCCTAACTTCCTAAGGGCCGACATCAGGAAAGCCAACCATTCTGTCCAACTCCCCATGGCTACGGTCACAGCCACAGTCTCCGCTGCCATACAGACCCGACAGCCCTAGATGTCATCCCTTCAGAATTCAGGGGCCTCAGTGAGAGCTGGAAGGGCCTTCTTTTAGAGGGTAGCCAGGTCAGGCACTTAATTTTTACAAATGAGGTGCAGACAGCTGAAGTGACTTGCCCAAGCTTACATAGAGATAGAGCGAGGATTCAGATTCAAGTTCTCTAATTCCAAATGCACTGTGTTCCTCATCACCCCCATGCTGCCTCCCACAGGAAGTGGGTACACAATTAAAAATATCATTATTGTTATTGTGGCTCATGCTATTGTTATTGCTATTAATTATATAATTCTAATTATGAATTATGAATAATTCTGATAAATGACATAATTGTTAATAAAATAATCGATTCGATTACCTAGGATAATAATTATTATTACAGTATTATAACATTTCAGTGGCATTTTAAGGTTTGTAAAGAACTTTTATTATGGAAGAAATATCTCCTTTCTGATTCACATGGTGGGTAATGGCTGCCAAATACATATTTACTACAATGTAGAAATTACAGAGGTAAAACCTTAGGTTTTATTATTATGCGCTAGGATAGGTTCAGGCCTCAGAGTAAACCTGAACCCTCATTAGGATTCTAACAAGGCTTCTTATAGGAAAAATTACCTCAGAGTGACAGAGAATAATTCTTTTCTATATTGCAATCTTGTACATTCCTCTTAGGCCATAAAAGTTAAAGATGGATCCATAATCCCGTACTTCCTTCAATGTCATCAAAGTTGAACAAATTTAGCTAAACAGAGTCATAATCTCATACATTCCCTAAGGAAACAAAACTCGTCAAACAAACTGTAGGTAAATTAAGTCATATTGCAGATTAAACTGCAGTTATAGAATTCACAAATAGTCTGATGAAGGAAGATGATTTACATGTTGCCAAGGAGCCAGGGACAGTTGAGAATCTGCTGCTGGCTTCTCATCTAAGGAATGTTTAAAGATCTAAGTAAATTTTTACATCCCATGGCACAGCTTTTGGTCAAGGGAGGTTAATGTTAACCAAAATTTGCAGGAGGAATAAAAGGAAATAAAAAATTCCCATAATATTTTACATACTTTATCTCATTTGAGCCTCATAACAACTATGGGAGATGGGCATTACAAGTATTATTACATCCATGTTTTTGCTCATTATCTTTATGCAGAATACAGAGAGAGAGACAGAGAGAGAGAGAGAGAGAGAGAGAGAGAGAGAGAGAGAGAGAGAGGAAGGGAGTCAGAGAGAGACAGAGAGAGAGAAGGAGGGAGGGAGTCAGAGAGACAGAGACAGAGAGAGAAGAGAGACAAAGAGAGAGAGGGAGGGAGGGAGGGAGGGAGACAGAGAGACACAGAAAGAGATCTATATATCTAAATCAAAATATATATGTATTGATATGATGTATGGATATATAGATATAAAGATAAGGTATATATTCAACCCTGATTTCTCTCCTAGGCTCCACTTCCACATCACCATCTGAGGCAGCTAGGTGGTATGGTGGATAGAGTGCTAAGCTTAGAGTCAGGAAGACCTGAGTTCAAATCTAACTGCAGACTCTTACTATGTGTATGACCCTGGGCAAGTCACATACCTCTGTCTGCCTTAGCTTCCTCAACTATAAAACTGAGATAATAATAGCACCTAAGGATTGAATGAGATGATATTTGTCGAGCACTTAGCACAGTGCCTAACACATAATACAGCTTAGGGAAGGGGAAAAAGAGTGAGATTTATAAATTAATAAGCTTATATATAGTATAATTATGCAACATAGATATCACTATATAATATTATTAATAAGTTTATATTAATATAATCAATAAGCTCGTGCATTGATAAGCTTGCTTTATTAATAATTACCAATTTATTGACTGAATTTTATTGAACTTAATGCTCGTTCCTTCCCCCTTCTGCACAAATCATCTTGCACCTAGACATACAATATATACATGTCTCTCCTGATAAAATATTCCTTGCTTGACAGGAACTGTTTTAATTTTATCCATTTCTCTCCAGCTCCAGCACAATGCTAGGCACAAGATAGGTGCTTTAAAAAGCTTTCGAATTTATTGATTGATAATTATCATCAGACTTACAGATGAAAAACAAAACAAATAAAAAAAACTGAGGCTTGTAGGTAGCCTGACTTGCCCAGGGTCACACATTTTGAAAGTTTTAGAAGTCTCATTTGAACCCACATCTTGCTGATTCTAGCACTCTAACCATCAGTCTAACCATCAGTACGCAATCCTTGCAGTTAATAGGACAGGAAACTGTCAACAGAGCCCAGGACAATGGAATCATCAGGGGCTACTTTTGTCCTCTTTTAAAATCAATGGAGTCCTAGAACCTAAGCTATGTCAGGTGCATGCAACAAGACTCTGAGAAACATGACAACCTGATGAATAGGCTCCAAATGTTCCCATTGAGAAGCCTCCTTGGCTTCATAGTTTTCTTTGGCTTGTGTATTGGTAAGCAAAATGGGCTCTTAGCACTCAGTTCAACCAAGTGCCTTTGAAGAGTTTGGCTTGTGTTTCCTTTGAGTAATTCAGTGTATTTCATTGAGTCTTACTAGGTGCTAAGCCCCAGGCCCAAACCCCTATTAGGTGCTAAGCCTATGTGGGTGTGAAGCTTCCAGAGTACTAAGGGGAGGTGCTAACTCAAGAGCTAATCATAGGAGTCTAAGTTCTTGTCATTTAGATGATGTTTAATGACGTCTGAAATGGTATAAGAAGAGAGGACAGAGCTATTTGCGCAGGGCTCTCATTCTTGGTGGTGCACGCTGATGCGGAGACTCTGGGCAGCTGTAGCTAAGAGCCCTTCAGCTCGTAAATCCAGATGTTGGGACTTTGTTAAACTCTGGTAACTATGTGTTGGGATTTGAATCAGACAAGGTCTGTCTGTCGATGTTTGTAATTTGTTTGTATTTGTTCCGAAGTTCAGGCTGCTGCCTCTTCCCCCTGAACTAAGAGAATAGTGTTTGTATGTCGAATTAAAGTAAGCTTGTTAACCCCTTAGCGTTGCTTTCCTTAGTAAAGCAGATCAAAAGAACCTGGGCTTTTAAAGCTTGCTGGTGGCATGCTTGTTGTTGGGCTTGTGTTGGTCTTTCACCCCCACAACAACTGCTAGCGAGATTGTTGAAACAGCTTGTTTGTTTTTCAAGCCCAACTCAAGCTTCAGAGCTGGAGTCTCAGGGACCTGCTTCATTTTACCTTTATTGGCCCAAGTGCGTCGGAAAGGCAGGGTGGGCTCCTTAGCACTTAGCACGGGTGCCCTTGAAGAGTTTGGCTTTTGTTTGCGTTCAGTGATTCAGCTATTTCATTGAATCTTGTTAAGTGCTAAGCCCCAGGCCCAAGATTTGGGTGTCCTTGGTGCCTCCTTGCCTCAGGGGAGGGCTTAGTTTAGACATAAGTTTGAGTGACATGTCTGGGACAGGGGGGGCTCTTGGACCACGTGGGTTTGAGTCTGCCTCTTTGAGGCGATTTTGGGTCCCGTGGGTGAGTCGCATGTGTGACTCACCCCTGACACTGAAAAAGATATAAAAGCCAGGGGTTGGCCTCTTCTTCCTTGGAGCTTTGAGACGCAGCAAGAGTGGTGCGTGACTCTAAGTCAGCCTTGTTGAGCTCCCGGCTGAACTCAGATGTTGATGGTTCCTTGGTAACTATGAATTGTATTGGGTCTGTCTGTTTGTAATTTGTTTAAGGGCTCTTGAGATGGTGTCGATGAGGAAACTCTGGGCAACTGTAGCTAAGGAGCCCTCCAGCTTGTAAACCCAGATGCTGAGACTTTGTTGAACTCTGGTAACTATGTATTGGGATTTGAATCAGACAAGAGCTGTCTGTTGAAGTTTGTAATTTGCTTGTATTTTGCTCTGAAATTAAGGGTGCTGGCTTTTTACCCTGAACTAAGTGAATGATATTTGTGTGCTGAATTAAAGTAAGCTTGCCAACCCCTTAACCTTGCTCTCCTTATTAAGGCATATCAAAAGAACCTGGGCTTTCTGGCTGTCCAGCAGCTTTCTGGGTGCTGGCTGTGGGTGGATCTGGACCCCCCCCACAGAAACTGCTAGCCAGATTGTTGAAACACCAAGTGGGAGGATGAAAACAATAGCTGCAGCCCTGCCCTAATCCACCCCCACCCACAAGTGCCTGCACAAAACAACTGCACAAGAGCAATTTCTGAATGAATGAATGAATGACTTTTACTTTAATGCAAATCTCAACTCAGAAATCACTTCCTCCAAGCAGCTTTCTCTCCTTAACCCTATGTAGTGTTACTTAATGATGTGTGTCCTTGGCCAAGTTATTTTATTTCCCCAGGTCTCAGTTTGCTCATCTGTAAAATAAGTAGGATTAGACTAGGTGGCTTTGAAATCAACCAGTTGGTGAGTCAGTCAATAAACATTTCATAAACATCTACTATGGCAAGCAACTTCCTGAGAGCTGGGGACAAAAAAAAGAGGCAAAAAAAAACCCCACTAGATCTATATCATCCTACAATTCTATAAGTAACTCTACCTCCTTAGGCCTCAGTTTACTCATCTGTAAAATGAGAGAACTTGGCCTAGAGGCCTCCAAGCCCCCTTCCAGTTCTGGGTCTATGATCCTATGAGTTTCTAAATCCTATCATCTCCCAGGGCCTCAGTTTTCTAATCAGCAAAAAAGGAGGTTGGATCAGGTAACCACTAAGACACTTTCCAGGGGCAGCTAGGTGGCGCCATAGTGTACACAGTGTCAGGCCTGGGATCAGGAAGACTTAATCTCCTGAGTTCAAATCTGGCCTCAGACACCTATTGGCTGTGTGACCCTGGGCAAGTCACTTAACCCTGTTTACCTCAGTTTCCTCATCTGTAAAATTAACTGGAGAAGGAAATGGCAAACCACTCTAGGATCTTAGCCTAAAAAACTTCAAAAAGGGGTCACAGAGAGTTGGACATGACTGAAAACAACTGAACAATAAGATCCTTTCCACCTCTAAGACTATGATCATAGAATCATTACAAAAATAGCCTGTGTGATCTCTCTCTCTGTATCTCTGTCTTTGTCTCTCTGTCTTTCTGTCTCTCTGCCTCTGTCTGTGTGTGTGTCTCTCTGTCTCTATCTCCCTCCTTCTCTGTCTCTCTCACTCTCTCTGTCTCTCTTCCTCTCTCTCTTTCCCTCTCCACTCTCCTTTCTCTCTCTGTCTCTCTCTCTGTCTCTCTCTCTCTCTCTCTCTCTCTCTCTCTCTCTCTCTCTCTCTCTCTCTTTCTCTCCCTCTCTCTCTCTTCCCCACCCCCTCCAACCTGTGATTTCAGTGGTACAGGGAATTCCCAGGAAGAAGAAAACTCCTTCTAACCCATTCTTCAACTTTATAATTTTAATGAGTTGCTTGAGGCCCTGAGAGTTTATGAGATTGCCCGGTTTCGCCTAAGCGGTAGGTGCCAGAGGCAAGTCTTGTGGCCAGACCTTGACTCTGAGGCAGAGCTAACTATCCACTGTGCTCTGGTGCCTTTCTACTAATCGACATTTGTAAGGCACAAGCTATGGAGCAGTGGTAAGAGTGCTGAATTTGGGAGTCAGGGGATCTGCGTTCAAATCCTACCTCTGCCCTTTGCTAGCTGCTGTGACCTTGAATTCTTTTGTGTCTTCAAAGATCAGAACAATAAAGCAATGGATGTAAGCTGAAGTAGGACAGGCTTAAGGAAAAATAATCCTAATAAATCACAGATGTCATAGGCTATACCCTAAGCGGTGCAATGAAGCGCTCGGTCTGGAGTCAAAAACACCTGAGTTCAAATCCAGCCTCAGACTTCTACCAGCTGTGTGACCCTGAGCAAGCCACTTATCTGCCTCAGTCTCCTCAAAGGTAAAATGGGGATAATAATATTTCCCAGGGTGCTTGTGAGGAAGAAATGAGATCATAACTGTAAAGCACAGTGCCTGGCACATAGTAGGCACTCAATAAATACTTTTTTTTCCTTCCTCCCTCACTCCTTTTTTCTCTCTTCCTTTTTTCCTTTATTCCTTTCTTCTCTCTTTTCTTCTGTTTCCTTCCTTTACTCACTCCCTCCCTTCCTCCCTCCTTTTCTCCCTTCCCTCCATCCTTCCTTCCTCCTTCCCTTTCTTTTTTCTTCCTTCCTCTCTTCTCTCTCTCCTATCTTTCCTCTTTCATTCATTTCTTCCTTCTTTCCTTCCATCTTCTCTCCCTTTCTTCCCTCTCTCCATCTATCCTCCCTTCATCCTTCCTTTTTCCCTTTCTCCCTCTTTCCTCTATTCCTCCTTCCAACTTTCCTTCTTTTCTTTTTCCCCTTCCCCTTTCCCTTCCTTTCTTCCTTTCATCTTTCTCTTTCCCTCTTTCCTTCCTTCTTTCTTTTCCTCTCTCTTTCCTTTCTTCTTCCCTCCCTCCCTTCCTTCCTTCCCTTCTTCCTCCCTTCCTTCCTTCTTTCCTTCCTTCCTTCTTCCCTTCCTTCCTTCTTCCCCTTTTCCCCTCCTCCTCCATGGGGGTCTTTAAATATTGGCTAGGTGACAACCTGGCAGGTATGACGCATCAGGGGTTCTTGTTCGGGTATAGGTGAGACTAGAGATTCCTTTCAGCATTGAGATTCTGTGATTCTATAAAAAATAAACAGGAAGACTTTTGCTCTCCTCTTTGAGGAGGCGGCACCAGTGTCGTAAAAGCCTCTTAGATGGGGATAAAGGAGGCCTAGCTCTTGTTCCTATTCTTTTCAAAGAAATGTTCCAGTGGATAGGGAAATACCTGGGTTCAGACTGCCTCTAGCACTTGCCTTCTATGTAACCTTGGACAAGTCATCTCACTTCCCCAGTCCTCAATTTCTTCATTGGTAAAATGAGTATATTGGTATAGATAATCTCTACAGTTGCCTTCTGGTTCTAGGACCCTCCGGAATGGGTGGGCCACTTTACAGCTCCACCAACAATGCACTAGTGTCCCTGATTCCCCACATCCCCTCTAGCATCTGTTATTTCCCTTCTCTGTCATGCTAGCCAATCTGATGGGTGGGAGGTGGTACTACCAAGTTGTTTTAATTTGCATTTATCTAATTATTAATGACTTAGAGCAGTTTTTCAGATGACTATTGATAGCTTTTATTTCTTCTTCTGAAAACTGCCTGTTCATATCTTTTGACCATTTATCAATTGGATCCTAGGATGCTATGGTCTTAAAGACAGATTCTAGCTCCAAAGTTCTTGCCTGATTTATTTTTTTTGAAGAAAACATTCAAAAATACATAAATCTGATTTCTCGATCAATATAGTATCTCAATGTTTTTCTCCTTACCATGTGAAAGCCAGGACCTGGGTCTAAGAGCGTGGCATGGAAAGTGTCAAGTTGAGTATACATCGATTTAATTTTTGTACTTTATTGCTAAACTTTCGGGGATTAAGAAAAGCACCACCAACACTTGTTAGCTTATGAAGAAAGCCAAGCATTTTATATTCATCAAATGCTGCCCCAGAGGGGATTAGGACTTGTTTATCTGGTAAAGCCCCCCAGCATATGGTGCCAGACAGCTTCTCACATAAGTCCTAGGCGAGAACACTGAACCTGCTCAATGGAAACTGGATTCATTGTGTGCCACAGGCCCCCAGGCTGCTGTGACAAGCTTAGGGGGTGGGGCTTTGTGCAGAAATTAATTAAATAAAAGGGGAACAAGTTGGCAGGAGAAGTGTGCACTCTTGTGGAAAAATAAGAGTCCTGAAGAATTCAGATTTTTCAAATTTCCCTAGGAACAGATGAGCAACATCATAGGTTTAGAGCTTTAAGGGCCCTCACAGTCCAACCCTTTCATTTTATAGATGAAGAAACTGAGACCCACAGACATTGGGACTGTGGGATCCTAGGATAGGAGGTGGATGGGCCTCCAACAATCATCAACCCCTTCATTTTATAGATGAAGAAACTGAGACCCAGAGATGTTAGGATCGTAGGAACACCAAGAGCTGGAAGGGACCTCAGAGGCTATCTCATTCAACTCCTTCATCATACAGATGAGGAAACTGAAACAAACAGGGTTAAATGACATGCTAGTAAATGTCTGAGGACAGATTTGAACTGAGGAAGATGAGTCTTCCTGACTCTATGCCTGGTACCTAGCTGTTCCCAATCAGGCAGCCCATCTAATTGTCAATCAGTCTTTATAAAGTACCTACCACGTACCATTCACTGTGCTAGACACTGAGGACACAGTAACAAAAAAGGAATCACCCCCTGCCCTGAAGGAGCCTACATTCTGTCAGTGACAATATGCATGTTTCTATGTCCTTACGTATACGTACAAACCCATATTTACATCTATCCATCTATCTACCTGTGTGTGAGTGTTTATAACGATATAAAGAAATACCCACAGACCCACATTGGAGGGTCAGTATCACAAGTTGGTAAAGAGTTTGGAGACAATGATAGTGAGTTCAAATTCTGCCCCTCTTCAATACTGCTTGTATGACTATGGGCAGGTTGGTTAGCCTCTTGGTCTCAGTTTCCTTAACTGGAAAATTAATTGGTTGGACTAGATGACTTCTAGGGACCTTTGCAGCTTTAAATCATTTTTAAATACATTTTCGTTTCTATCTTTTGTTATCACATCACCTAAATTTCCCACTGTATCCCTCCTACAATGCTATAGACCAGCTATCACCATTGTCATCATCAATAGCATAGGTAGCATATTTAAGTTTTACATAGGAATGTAGAAATTGCCATCTCATTTGTGCCTCACAACAAGCCTGGGAGACAGGTGCTATTATTATCCCCAGATGGAAGTTCATTGACACACCCAGGGTCATACAGCTAGTAAATGTCTGAGGCAGGATTTGAACTCAGAACTTCCTGAATCAAGGTCCAACACAGTGAGCCACCTAGATATCAGTATGTTTCTGGATGCTGCCTTGAGAAGTAGACTTCTTAGCCCAGAGAGAGAATCAGGCAGACCACAAGTTTCTTGATCCAGTCCTATCCATCTGCGATCACTTGTAGACTAGCTAGAAATCTTGCTCAGAAAAATCCCTTGCTCTGGCCAATCTGAGAAAAATCTACGGCTGAACTGCAGTGTTGTGACTTGCTTTGAACAAAATTGACAGATTAAAAAAATTAGTTAACACAGGCAACAAGCAAAAGTGAGATAAGCATTTCTTCCCTTTATAAGAAGATTCACAATAGAAATCCTAGAATCATAGACTTAGAGCTGAAGGGGCCTCAGAAGTCATTAAGTCCTCATTTTATAGATAAAGAAACTAAGGCCCAAAATTTCCTGAGGTTACATGGCAAGGGCCAGGACTAGCACCCAGGTCTCCTGACTCCCAGAGCAGTACTTTCATGTTCCCTCCCTACTCGGGATGGGATCTGATTTATGGTTATTTGGTTATTGCTGGTATTTTTACTACTTTAATAAATGTCCCAGGGGTGTTGTGTGGATCAAATGAGATAATATTTGTAATGCACTTAGCACAGTGCATGGCATGCAGTAGGTGCTTAATAAATGTTTGTTTCCTTCTTTCCTTCAAGTTTAAACTGAGACCCAAAAAGGTTAAGTACTGACTTGCCCAGGTGCATGCCAGTAGTAACTTCCTATGATCATATGGTGACAAAGTCAAGATTTTTACCCAGATCGTCTGACTTTGAACCAACCGGGAAGGGAACAAGCTTTTATTAAGCACCTACTGTGTGTTAGGCATTGTGCTAAGCATTTTACAAATATTTCATTTGATCCTTACAACTACCAGGCAAGGTAGGTGCTATTTACAGATGCATTTTACAGATGAGGAAACTGAGACAGAGGCAGACAACTGAGGCTGAATTTTGGACTCAGGTTTTCCTGATTCTAGACCCGGCGCTCTATCCATTACACCACCTAACTGCCTCTGCACTGCTATTTTCAAAAATACCATTTACATCTGACTTTTCCTCCTGACCAGATTCCCTCTATCCTTTAAGGCCTACCCCAAAAGCCACTCCTTTCATGAAATTCTGCCAGTTCCCTTTCATCTAAGAGTGATTTCTTCTCCCTTTGAATTTCCAATTCAGGTTTTTTTTTGTACTTCCCTTAAGATACATGTGATAACAACAGCAGACAGGTACATTATCCCATAAGGTTTGCAAAGCACTGCTATAGGTTACCTCATTTGGTCCTCACAACCACTCTGGGAGGCAGCTGGGTTGGTTTGGTGTCTGTTTGTTTGTTGGTTTTAACCAGAGTGATGATTTCATTGACCGAGAGAATTCCCCAGTGAGGGAACACCCTCTACCAATGCCTATAAGCATCTTCTTTGCAACTTACAGACTAAAACAGTGGTGTCCAACTCAGATTCCTGTAGGCTACACAATGACTCAGAAAACCACAAATTAAGGGGCAGCTAGGTGGTACATTGGGCACTGACCATAGAGTGAAGAGGACCTGAGTTCAAACCCAGCCTCCAAAAAAAAAAAAAAACCCAAGCCCCCCCCCTCATTTTTATTTTTATCAATTTAAAAAAAATATTTTCCTATTGCATTTTAATCTTGTTGGAGCCACTCAAACCACAGCCACCTCTAATTTTGATGGGGTGCTTGGACCCCATACTTTTCTCTAGCCCAAAGACCCTATTTATAGATTAAGAAACTGAGGTAGATAGAAGTTAAGTGACTTGCCCAAGGTCACGCAACTAATAAATATCTGAGGCTGGATTTGAACTTGGGTCTTCCTGGCTCCAGGCCCTGCAGTCTGTGTACTATGGCACCCTCTAGCTGCCTATAGAATCTACTATAGATGAATCTTCCATATTCTTCAAGGAAAGCATCATTAGACTCAGAGTCAATAAATTGAAATCCATGACAGGCAGTACGGACCAGTGAAAAGAACACCAAATGTGAAGTCAAAGGCCAGGGGTTCAAAACCCAGCTTTGTCAATTATCACCTGGGCTACTTCGGACACATCATTTCACCTCTCTGGGCCTCAGTTTCTCTGTCTAATGAACTGTACCCTAGTTTTAACACTGTATGACCTTGGGCACACCGCTTACTCTCTGGTCCTCAGTTGAGTTTCCTCATTTGTAAAATGAGGAACGTGTCTTGGCGGGGTCAAGTCTCTAGACAGCACAGAGTTGTGTCTATTTTAGTTACTTCCCTATCCAACCATATATAGAGAGTTAATTTCTGATCGAGGCCAACATTAAAAAACATATTTCTTCAGCAATTACTATATGCTAGACACTCAGGATAAAAAGACAAAAGGAGAAACAATCTCCCTCAAGGAGATTACACTCTACTGGGAGGGTACAGCATGTGAACAAGGAAGTGTAGCTACAAGCATTTGAGGATGAGGGAGAGAACACCAAAAAGGAAAATCAAGAAAGGCCTCATATAGGAAGAAGCACCTGGGCTTTACCTTTAAAGGAAGCCAACCCTCCCTCACTCAAATCAAAATCAAATAAAAAGTCATGTCATCGTCTCCCTGATACCATGGTCCCCTTTGAAAACTAAAGACAAATACAAAGGAAGCAAGGGATTCTAAGAGGGCAGGATAAACAGGGAGTATTCTAGGCATAGGGGGAAGTCTATGGAAAGGCAAGATATGGACATCCAAGTTCAAGGTATAGAAAGTAGACCAGATGTCTGTGTGTGTGTGTGTGTGTGTGTGTGTGTGCATGCGTGTGTTAAGGAAAGTCACGTGCCAGGAAAAGTAACAGTTAGAAAGGGTTTTAAATGCCACACTGTAGTTTATCCCAGAGGCAATTGGGAGCCATGGAATCTTCTTGAGCAGGGGAATGGAACAGTCATACCTGTGCTTTAAGAAGATAAATTGGTCAGTTGTGTGGAACATGTACTAGAGAAGGGAGAAACTAGAAGCCAGGGGTTTTATTAGGAATCTACTGTAACAGTTCAGACAAGAACTGATAAAAAGCCTGAACTCAGGTAAAAGATCGTGAGTGCTAAGAAGAGGGCAGATGGGAGAAAGGTTGGGGAGGTAGAATCAACAAAACTTGACAAATCATTGGCTATGGGGGTGAGAGGCAGAGAAGAGATGCCAATGGTTCCAATATCCATTTTGCAGGTGGGCAAAAGAAGCCCAGAAAGATACCATGACTCAGAGTTCTCTGCCAACTCTGCCATGGTCAAAGTTCTCCAGCAAATGAGCAGGCTGAAATAGGACATGGAGGTTAGCACACAACCCTCTTCTAAAACACTAACCCATAATTCTACAGGTTCTGTTTATTCTAACCCTCCTGCAGAGCATAAGAGCTGCCTTTGGTCTCTTAACAAATAGAATTAGTTACCTGAGGCCTCCTCTCTTTCACAGCAAGGCCCAAAATAGAACCAGGGTAATCAGTTATAATATATGGACGCCCCTTCCTGGAGGCCCTTGGGTATCTTCTTTGGAGTTACCACTAGACACAATCAAGAACAAAAGAGGCCACATCCACAATTCAATACCAGAGCAGGGATACCAGCCTGAATCATTTCACGGGCAGATATTCCCCTTTAATAAAAGAGGGAGAGGGAGAGGAAGAGAGAGAGAGAGAGAAAGAGAGAGAGAGATTTCGAGTACTATATCTGTATTTTTATACATCTAATGTGCCTTCCAAACTGACCAGGTTTCCATTCATTCACTCAAAATAACATTTAGCAGGTTGAATAAACAGTAGACAGAAAATCCCCCAGGAAACTTCACTACCGGACACCTGGAGGGTAGGTACCCTGATTCAGTAAGGATTTATTAAGTGCCGACAAGTATTTATCAAGGGCTTGCTTATGGAATCTGGAGTGAGTTGACATTTAAGGCAGGAAGACCAAATAATAGGCAATTGAAAGGGTCCAGGAGTGTGGTGATAAAGGCCTGTACTAGAATGGCAGATTGTGTGAGAAAAGGGGCTTGACAACAAATTGGTATGTGAGATAAGGGAATGTGGAGAGTGGAGCATGAGGCCAAGGCTGTGACATTGGCTGACTGAGAGAATGGCAGTGCCCTCCATAATAACAGAGAAATTCAGAAGGAGGGAAAAGTTTTGGGGGAAAGATAATGAGTTCTGTTTGGGGCATTTTGAGTTTATAATGTCTTTAGACTATCTAGTTGAAGATGTCCAATAGAGAGTTGGAGATGTGAATCTATAGGTCAGAAGAGAATTAGAACTGGATAAATAGACATGAGAATCATCTGCATGGAAACAATAAATGAATCCTTGAGAGCTTATGAAGTCACCAAGTGAAACAACACAGAGGAAGAAGAGAGGAGGGCCCAGGATAAATCCTCTGAAACAAACTGGATGGAGATCCAACAAGGGAAACTGAGAAGTCAGAAGGGTAAGTGGAGAATCAGTAGAGAGGACTGTCATGAAAACTTAGAGAAGAGAGAATATCCAAGAGAAGATGGTGTTTGACAGGGCCAAAGGCTTCAAGGGGGTCAAGAAGGATGACAATTGAAAAAAGGCCATTAGATTGGATAATTAAGAGATCATTGATAACTCTAGAGAACAGTTTTAATTGAATACTGAGGCAGCTTGCAGAGCTAAGAAGAGAGTGAGAGGAAAGAAAGTGGAAATGCCAATTGTAGTTGGCCTGCTCAAGGAAGCCATTAAGAGGAACATGGATGGATAGATAGATAGATAGATAGATAGATAGATAGATAGATAGATAGATAAATGGATGGATGGATAGATAGATAGATGTCAATCATTGTTTTTCAATCTTTTCAATCATACCTGAATCTTTATGACCAAATTTTGGGTTTTCTTGGCAAAAATACCAGAATAGTTTGTCATTACACCCTCTCTCTCCATATATATGTATGTGTGTATATATATATATATATATATATATGTGTGTGTGTGTGTGTGTGTGTGTGTGTGTGTGTATACACACACATGCATTTAACATTTTTGTATGTATATATGTATGCACATACATATAACATACATGTGTGTATATTTTCTATAAATATATGATAGCTAACAAAGATGGTTAAATCAGAAAAGAGTTTGGTAGATACATGAACACATTACATTTTACTAGGGTGATACAAAAATACACAAGGATTAAAACATTACCCTGCTACAATAAGAATAAATCTCTATGCTGAGCCCTACAACTTTTCCAATCTTACTTCATCTAATTCTTCTCACAATCTCCAGTTCAAATGAGCTATTTCTCCCACACATGATATTCCATTTCCCACCTCCAGGCCTTTGTACAAGTGGTCCCCTATGTCCAGACTGGGCTTATTCCTGACCTCTTTCATATAATTCCTTGTTTTTTTTCAAAGTCCAGTTCATGTGCCCCATGTTACAGAAGACCTTTTGTCATCTTCCTAATTATGTATACCCTGTGGAAATTACTTCATGTGTATTATTCATGTATTCCTTTTCTTCCCCAAGTAAAATGTAAACTCCTAGAGGACAGGGAATGTTTTGTTTTTGTCTTTGCATTCCCGGGGACTATTACATAGCACTCAATAACTATTTGTGGAATTGAACCACACACCGAACCTGAAGCATATACATTATTATTATTTTCATCTAGCCCCTGGAAAAGTCTAGAAATGGACAGATACGTCATGATCAAAGCACCAGGAGTCTTTGTGAAACTTGACTTTGTGCCTTTCTCTAACACCAATTTATTTCCTGACCAGATAAAGCTTGGGACAAAAAAAAAGCCTTAAAAGCAAATTCACTCAAGAGAAATGACGAAACTTGATAAGTATCTTTCACCATCAAATATACACTGCTTAGCGGCTGTCAGAGGAAGAGCCTGGAGCTACATGTTCTGGGGCACAGAGGATTCATTGCCTCTTCATTGATCATGGCATCATATTTATATTCTGGATAAATATACCAGTCGGGAGGGATGAGGAAGAAGGGAGGAAGAAAGAAGGGAGGTAATTTGTCATAGTCAGTTTCACATCCTGAGGCTTCTCTGAAAATGTCAGCTCTGCCAACACCATCCATTCTATGTCTTGTGTTCTTTTCCTCCCTCCCATCTTCCTCCAGGCTCCTGGATTCGGGGTGCTTTGTTCAGGGCTGGTGAGGTTCTCAGTAAGAATGACAATACCATTTTCTTTACAAATTTATCTGCACAACGATTCACTGACCCCAAATTCTTCACAGAGGGGATGTTCTGGTGGCCACCGATGGCCCTTTTTCTCTTTCCCACTCTTTGCTGTTGACATAATTCAGAGCCTGTGACATTTTAACTCTTGTTCTCTCTGGTTTAATTTCCTGTTTCATCCCCAAATGTTCCTATTTACTTTTGTCAGTATCATCCTTTGAGCACAGGAAATGTAGTTTTATTCTCTCTCTCTCTCTCTCTCTCTCTCTCTCTCTCTCTCTCTCTCTCTCTTCCCACATCGATGAGATCACAGACCCATTGAAGTGTTGAAGGGTGCCTCTTTCTAAAATCCTTTTACTATGATTGGGCTTTCTCTTTTCTAACTCTTTTTTGTCTATACTTCATATCTCCCCCTACTTCCTATCTTCCAAATGCTGGCACAATTTTATCCTCAGCTCTATTAACATACTTTCAAGAGTCTATTCTGAGGTCCATGAACTATTTTTTAAATAGCTTGATAAGTTCATTTCAATATGCTTCCTTATGTATTTTATTTTATGTATTTAAAAACATTATTCTGAGAAGGATTTACCAGCCACAGGGTAAGACACACTAGATCAAACCCCTACACCTCTTTATTATGGTTGCGGCCATCTTTTATCCTTATTTTCAGTCTAATCTCTTATTTCCAATCTATCTTCCACAGAGCTGCCAAACTGATTTTCCTAAAATAAAAATGTAACCGTATCACTCCCTCACTCAATAAAGTCCAGCTGCTCCCCATTACCTCCAAGATTAAAGGTAAACTCCTCAGTTTGGCACTAAAGCTCCTTCACAACCTGTCCCCAAACTAGCTTTCCATCCTGACATTCCCCTCAACATATACTGCAGTACAGCCAGACTGACTCCTCCCCCTTTGCTGTTGCTCAAACCTGGCAATCTGTCTTCTGCCTCCAAACCTTTACCCTGGCTGTTCTGAATGCCTAGAATGCACTCCCTCCTTAAATATGTATCTCAAGATTTCTAGTTCCTTTCAAGATTTAGCTTAAGTACCATCTTCTAGATTACAGCTATCCTGATTCCCCACTCCCTCAGCTGCTAGTGCCTTCCCCCTGAAATCTCTGTATATCTATTTTATGTATACTTTTATTGTGCATAGATAGACAAAGACAAACACACAGAGGAAGAGAGAGAGAGAGAGAGAGAGAGAGAGAGAGAGAGAGAGAGAGAGAGAGAGAGAGAGAGAGAGAGAGAGATTTCCTTGATAGATTGTAAGTTTTGGGGGGTTAGGAACCATTTTCACATTTGTATGTGTATCTCCAACCTAGAACAATGCTTGTGAAGTGATTGGTAAAATTTCACACAGATTCTTAGGGTTGAAAGAGGCCCAATAAATATTCATCTAGCCTCAAAAATTCCACTGTCAGAGCGTTAGCTATATCAAGAAGCAATCCATTCCATTTTTGTCTTCTCATTATTAGGAATTATTTCCAGCAACTTCCATCCCTTGTTCTTGTGCTGTCTTCTAAATCCAATTCACTTGTAAGTCATCTTCCTGATGTCATGGTCCTCTTAAAGAATAAAGGACAAACAACAACAGCCTTCTAAGGCTAAGAAGAACAAATCAGATCCTTCATCCCTGTGATGGGACTTTGAAGACTGAAAACTGTTATTATGTCCTACCCTCTTCTCACCTCCCCCACCCCCTGCATGTTTCCTCTATTCCACACTGTGGAAATAGAATTCCATCCTTAGTTCCTAGAACCAATGACTTATTCTCCAGTCCTCTCAGTATTGCAATCATCTTCTAAATGTTCTCCACTTTGCTATGCTTCCACTAAAGTATAGTGACAACGACAGTCCAGATAGACCAGGGCAGAGTACAATAGGACTGTCCTTTATGTCTTTCAATACAGCTCAAGGTCATATTCACTTTCTTGAACTGCCATATGGCACACTTGACTCATTGAGCTTGTGGTCAACTAGAAGCTTCACATCTTTTTTATATGAAGTATTGCCTAGGTGTGCCCTGTTACCTGTCAATCTTTAACTGGTAAACCTGATTTGGACCAAGTATAAAACTTGTGATTTATCTCTATTAAATTTCATCCTTTTACATTTGGTCCATTTTCCTAACATATCTAGATGCTCTTTTTTTAATCTATAAATTCATTTATTAAATTCTCAATTTAACAAACAAAAAAGAAAATTAACATTTCCATATACCTAATAAAACAAAAAGGGATATTTGATATGAAACTGAGACTCATTATGTATTGTTTACTTTTATTTTTAAATATATAACTTTCAAAACTATCTCATTCTGCATTTAGAGGCTATTACTGAATCAATGACGGATATTTATAAAGCTCTTACAATGTACAACACATCGACAACTATCAAAGTTCTTAAAATCTTCAGAATTGTTTTTCTTTACCATGTTGTTTGTATTGTACCAGTTGTTCTGGTTCTCACTTCATTCTTCATCAATTCACACAAGTCTTCTCTCATTTATATTCTTTTCACCATTTCTTATGTATGGTCATATTCCATTGCATTCATACATTTTGTTCAGCCATTCCACAATTAATGACTTAATCTCCTAATTTTCAGGTTTGGTATGAGAAAAAGAGTTGCTATAACTATTTTTTCATGTATGGGCTCTTTAAAAATTGCTTTGACCTCTGTAAAATATACACCTAATAGAGGTATTAATGGGTCAAGGAATATGTACAGTTCAGCAACTTTGAGCATCATAGTTCCAAATAGCTTTCTAGAATGGATGGAGCAATTCTCAGCTCTATTAACAGTGCATCAATCTGTCTGCCATTTTCAAGACTGTCCAATCGATTTTTGTTTTTGTCATCTTTGTCAATTTTGTGGTTATGAGGTGGACATTCGGAGTTGATTTAACTTGAATTTCTCTAGTTATTAGTGATTTGGGGCATTTTTAGATGGTTGCTTATAGCCTGGATTTCTTCCTTTAAAAACTGACTTCATATCCTTTGACCACTTAAATATTAGGGAATGGATCTTGTTTTTTGTAAATTTAAATCTGTTCTTTTTATATCTTAGAGAAATCTTCTGTATTTTTCCTAATTAACTTTTCCATTCTCATTTGAACTACATTAGTGTTATTCTTCAAAAGTTTTTTAATTTTATATAATCAAAGTTGTCTATAGTATCTGTTTTCAGTGATCCCCTCTATCTCTGTTTATGAAGATATAGCTGCTGAAAGAGTAGTTTGCTTTCCAATGGTGATCTATGACTAAAGCAATATATTTTTCTTTCATTGCTTCTCTCTTCCCCTTGTCCCACCCTCATCACAAGTTTTTAATTTTTCCTCTGCCTTTAATCCCCTATTTGCATTTCTGCCCTCTGATCTGGGAGTCTCTTTTGCCTCTTATTGCTCCCTCATCCATCTTGCCCTGCATCCGCACACAAAACCTCTCATCCCCTCTTCTTGTCCATGCCGATCCTCTCATTGAGCTTAATGTATTTCTTCACTAAGCCCTTTGTATGTTTGTGTGTGAGTATGTGTGTGTGTGTGTGTGTGTGTGTGTATTTATATGTGTAGGCTCAACCTCCCTTTATATGGTTAAGATGGAAATGACATTTTGGGATGCCCATTCCATTTACCTCCTTCCTCTGTGTTTCTATATACTTCATCTCATGGACTTCTATTATTTGACATAGTTCCTTCTCCATCATTCTGCTTTCTTTTCCCGAGTATTTCCCCTTCCTTCCAACTTCTTTCTCCTCCTACGACTGCCAAAACAGAACAAAACCACCCCCAGCACTTCTGCCTGTCTTATTTAACTTTTTTCAATATCTCTTAAAGAGGGCATGTTTCTTCTCCCTTGTTACAATGTAAATAATCCATCACAGTATATTTCTATCCAAATGTTTAAATGCAATTACCTTTCTTTGATTTTTTCACTCCTACATTTACATTTCAAAGTTTATTTTGGAATGCTATATTCCAAGCTCTTCCCTTTTTATGTGACAGCAACCAAGTCTTGTGTGATCCTGCGTATAGTTGGTTGGTGATTGAATTTTTTATTTCTGGCTGCAGATACATTTTTAATTTGACCTGGAAGCCATCCCATTACTGTGAATTTTCATTTTGTAGTTTCTTTCAGAAGGTAACTAATAGATTCTATTTCCACTTTGCCCTCTGATTTTAATACATCTGGTCAGTTTTCATTTATAATTCCTTGAAAAATGGTATTCAGGCTTTTTGTGGGGAAGGGGAGTCATGATTTTCAAGTTCTCTGCTGATTCTTAATTTATTTTTTCTTGAACTCTAGTTTCCCATCACCAACTGCCTACTGTACATTTCAAATTAGATATCCTGAAGCTATCCCAAATTCACAAAACTGAACTCATTATCTTTTTCACCAAAACCTGCCCCATTTCTAAACTTCCCTGTTTTTAGTGAAGGTACCATCATCCTTTCAGTCACCCAGTGACAACCTCACTGTCATCCTCAACTCCTCATTCATTCAGCACACATTTCCACTCAGGTATCAAATCTTGTCATTTCTACCTCCACAACGCACCTCACATCTAGAAGTCTGCTGGAGACAAGCTCTTGAGAGCCAATGTTAAAATTTCAGTGTGATCATTTACACCTTGGGAATCTGCAAACCTACAAATGAGACCTTGATGTAGTTTTTGTTGCTTGCCTAAACTTTAAAAAGTGATGGAAAAATGTTAATGCAGATTAAACTTTAGTGTTTTGTGCATCCTTTTTTTTGGAGCCAATTGTTATAGCACTGCTTACATCCAGCCTCTTTTCCCCTCATTTCTTTTCTTGAAATAGCCTCTCAGTTGGTCTCCTTGTCTCAAGACTAATACCATTATAATCCATTCTCTAAACTGTTTCCCAGGTAAATTTCCTAAAGCAACAGTCTGATCATGTCATCTCCCTACTCAATGAATTCCAGTAGCTCTCTGGATTCTGTTTATTATTTATTTATATTTATTATTCTAGGATTCGACAAGCCAATTTGCACCCCCCACACCAACCTATCCAGACTCACAATACATCTTTCCATTTGGGGACTCTCTCCCTCTCTGCCTCCTTGCCTTTACAAACACTATTCCCACTTCAAATGAACTCACCAGTAACCATCCAAAATTCTAGTTTCCTTCAAGGCTCACTTTTAAGCACCACCTTCCACATGAATCCTCACCTGATTCCTGCCCCCACCTCCAAGTATCCTCCCTGTCCCGCCATCTTGTATCTATTTTGTACCTACTCTGTATATAGTAACGTATTCTAGATACATTGTAAACTCATCCAGAACAGGAATTATTTCATTCATTTCTTCATAGTGCCTAATACGGTTCCTGGCACATGGTAGGTACTTAATAAATATTTATTGATTAATTGATTATAAATGTTTTTGATAATTTTATTGATATTCTTTATTTTTATATCACTTGAATGCCCCCCCCATGTCTCTTCCACTCCTTCCCTCCCAGGGAGCCACTTCTAATAAAAACAAAATTTAAAGCATAGAAGAGAAATAATAAACAAAAAAGAAAAAAATGGAACAGTTCTAACCATGTAACTCCCCTCCCATAAGTTCCCATGGCTCCCTATTCCCTCCAGAATCAAATATAAAATCTTCTGCTTGGCATTTATTTCATAACCTGGCTTGTTCCTACTTTCCAAGCATCTCACACCTTACTCATCATCCCCATGTACTCTTCTATTCAGTGACACTGGCCTTCTTACTCTTCCTCACACAAGACACTCCATGTCCCAGTTCCAGCCATCTTCACTGACTATACCCTGTACAGGGAATACTGTGGCTTCCCTGGCTCCCTTCAAGATCAGCTACAATCCTCTCTTCTACAAGAAGCTTTTCCTGATCCCCTTTAATGTTACTGTCTTCCCTCTGTGGATTATCTACATTTTATCCTGTCGTTTATACATGGTTGTTGGCATGTTGTCTCCCCCAGTAAATCGTGAGCTCCTTGAGAACAAAGAGTCTTTCAACTTTCTTTGTATCTATCTCTGGTGCCTGGCACACAGAAAGTGCTTAACAAATGCTTGTTGACTGGCTGACTGACTCCATTTGGCAGTGTAGAACCAGCATCTTCTATTTCTTGTGGGATGGGGATGTGATAAGCAGAATCACTTTAGTCTTAGGGGATCCCTACCCCATAACTGTGTCCCCAATAACAAGGTAGTGATTTTTTATCCAGCTTAATTCCCCCATCATGCTTTCCCTTTTTTTTCACATAACCGGGAAGAAACAGCAGCAGTCACTTTTATGAGATAGATTTGGAGTGGGGGTAGGGGGTTGTTGTAGATCATTGTCACCATAGCAGAAGAGAATCCTAACATGGATCCCCAGGCAAATGCCCAAACACTCCCTCCACTGGCTGTCCCCTAGTAGAGGCTGAGGGGTCTCACTCCATAAAACCCCTCCCTGACTCATCCGCTCAGCCCCTAAATCTGCCCAACTGTTGCTCAGAGCTGGTGAGCTGGTATTATAAAGGCTACCTGGCATGTGGCCAGTCTTTTACCTGCAAATGTTCAGGTTCACCTTTTAATTCAATAAGACTTTGTAAAAGTGCGGCAGTCTCTGAACCTCTTTAGTACATTAATAATTTATTAATTCTGGTTTTGGTCCCCTGTGATTATGTCAACTCGGGGGACAGTGGAGCTAAATATAGAGGTTCTCACAGTATAAAGGTAACAGTTATAGATTTGGTACCAAAAGATCAGGCTTTGAATCCAAACTCTGGTACTTCCTGGGTGACTTCGGGCAAATCACATCCCATTCTGGACCTTAGTTTTCCCCTTTGGAAAATGGGAGAGTTAGATTAAAGAAAGTCTAAAGTCCATCTTAACTCTAAATCAATGGCCCTGAAATTCAAAGGCCTACCATGCATAAGAGAGGTTTATTTTTTCCCACTTACCTCTTGAGAAGAAAACTAGATCTAATGGTCAGAATTATCAGGAGGGATATTTCTGTACAACATAAGGAAAGAGCACAGAGACTTCCTAAAAATAGAACCTTGGGAAGGAAACATGGTGATGGTTTGCCTCTTACTCTTCAAGGTTTCCAAAGCTCTTCACATGTATTTTTTTTTCCTTTGGAGGACATAAATTTGGAATTGGAATGAAACTTAGAGATTAGCTCGTTCAATGCCCTATATAGATGAGGAACATGGGGTCCAGAGGCCATCCAGGTGGGGTGAGTAGCAAAGTGAATATTCCAGCCAAGGTCCTGTGACTGGAGATCCCATTGTAAGGAAGAGGGGAATCCACTCCTGGGAATAGGAGCAGACTACATGACCCCGGGGTGGCCCTCTGACTCTAAGATTCTCTGGTGCTATAAGACAGCTCCTTTCCCATGTGGGCACTGAAAAAATCTCAGGACTCCTTCATGGGAGTGACTCTAGACAAAAGACCGTTGTCCCAACTCTTCAAAGACCAGGGGTGCCTCAAGCTTGGAAGGATTGTAGAACCTTCGGGATGACTCACAGATTCATAGCATTAAAGCCGGACTTGTCATCAAGAAGACCAAAGTTCAAATCCAAACACTACTCCTGTGGGTTCCTAGGAAAGTCACTTCAATGCTTTCTGCCTCAGTGCCAGCTTCTCTTTATGTGCCATCTTCCCTATTAGAATGCAAGCTCCTTGAGCAGAGGGGCTATCTTAATAACTTGTATTTATATTCCCGGGATTTAGTACAGAGCCTGTCGCATGTTGTTTTTATTGTTGTTGTGCAGTCATTTCAGTCTTGTCCAACTCTCCATCATGCCATCTGGGGTTGTCTTGGCAGAGACACTGGAGCAATTTGCCATTTCCTTCTACAGCTCATTTTATAGATGAGGAAACTGAGGAAAACAGGATTAAGTGACTTGCCCAAGGACACACAGGTAGTAAGTACCTGAGACCAGATTTGATGTTTTCTTTGCAAAGATACAAGAGTGGCCTGCCCTTTCCTTTCTCCAGCTCATTTTACAGATGAGGAAACTGAGGCAAACCGGGTGAAGTGACTTGCCCAAGTTTAAGTGTCTGAAGCTAGATTTGACCTCAGGTCCTCCTGACTCCAGGGCCAGTGCTCTATCCACTGCACCACCTAGCTTCCCCTGCCTAGCACATAGTAAGCACTTAAATGATCTACCTAGCTATCTATCCATCCACTGCCCTTATGTAGCTTACCATCTAGAAGACACTACTTTAAAGTAGACTTTAAAATTTCCCAAGGTCATTCTCTGGTTCTTTTACTCCTTGATGATAAGCTGTAGCAGGGCTGGTGGACATGAACAGGAAATGGCCTCAGAATCAGCTCAGCACATGGCCCCAGGAAGGGGGAAGAGTCTTCATTTCCTGAGAATTGATTTTCGTTTTCATGCTGTCTACTTTTGTTTGCAGTAAGATACAGAGCTTGCCTTTTTCTCCATTCCTATTTTTTCCCCATTCTCAGCCCTATCTGTGAAGTTAAAACTGGGAAATTCCAGGCCCATTAAATATCACTTGCTGAAACAACTCTATTAGCCACTCACGTTTCATGTTCGAAGGGTCATTGTTGGGAAGTCCCAAGAGATGGGGGCCTATTGATTTAACTTGAAAGGGGATTTTTGGGGAGGGGGTAGAGTGAGAGATTTTTTTATGCAATTTGCTGCCTTTTTGTTGTATAATATCCCTTCTTCCCTGCAGGACCTATGGATTGGTAAGGGTCACCAGTTTCTCAGAGCATTAATGCACAATGCAGAACACATATTCGGCCTTATTGATTCGACCAGAAAGAATGACTTCTTTAGTAAGAAAAAAAAGTCTCCTCCTTCTTGGTGACGTTTTCTGCCTAGTTTTTTGTTCTCTCCCCCCACCCCCCAGCAAAATGATAAATCGGATTGTGGCAAGCATGTTGTTTCAGGACCTTAGGAATTATCTAGATCTTTCCTTTTAATCTAGTCAGATGAAACGACTAGACCTTATGGCGGAAGGCATGTGGGACTTCAAGTCAAAAAGATCTGAGTTCAAATCCTGTCTCAGATACTCACTTGTGGTGTGACTTTCTTATCCATAAAATGTAGACGAGAACAGCACTTACCTCCTAGTGTCGTTGTGAGGATCAAATGATACAGCACATGTAGAGCGTTTTGCAAACCATAAGGCACTAAGCGCCTTAATATTCTTCTCCATTTTGCTGTTGTTCAGTTGTTTCGATCACGGCCAACTCTTCGTGACCCCATTTGGGGTTTTCTTGGCAAAGATACTGGAGTGGTTCGCCAATTCCTTCTCCAGCTCATTTTACAGATGAGGAAACTGAGGCAAACAGAGTGAAGTGACTTGTCCAGGGTCACACAGCTAGTAAAGGTCTAAGGCCAGATTTGAACTCAAGAAGATGAGTCTTCCAGACTCCAGGCCCAGCGCTTTTTACAGTTAAATAAACGAGAGCCAGTGTTGCATGGTGAATATGGAACCAGCCTCAGAGTCAGGAAGGCCTGGATTCAAGTCTTGCTCTAACACATGTTATCTTTGTAACTCTAGATAAGTCACTTAACCTCTTAGTGGCCCATGCCACTGTCTAAGACCATAAGTGACTGAACACATTCTGATCTGCTTTGATGAAGGGAGTTTTCCCACCAGGGCTTCCGTCTACCAATGAAATCACAGCTCCAAGTCTCTCTCCCTCTTCACAATTTAATGCTTCCATTTTGCAAAGATGGCACTGGCAAAACAAGTAGACTGATGGATTTGGAGTGAGAAAGATCTCAGTTCCAATCCAGCTTCTTGGACACTTACACTTGCTAGCTATGTGACCCTCAATTTCCTTATTTGTAAACTGCAGATAATAGTACCTACCACACAGTGTTAGAGCAGTTAGGTGGTGCAGTGGTAGAACATCAGACTTGGAATCAGGAAGATGTGAGTTCAAACCCAGTCTCAGATACTTACTGGCTGTGTGACCCTGGGCAAGTCACTAAACACTCTTTGCCTCAATTTCCTCATCTGTAAAATGAGCGGGAGAAGGAAATGTCAAAGCAGTCCAGTACCTTTGCCAAGAAAACCCTAAATGGGGTCACGAAGATCAGATACAACTGAAACAACTGAACAGCACCTCACAGGATAAAATGAGGTTATGTATGTGTAGTATGTATGAATGTGTGTACACCTACATTGCTTAGCATACTTGGAAGTGTTATATACACGACCAAAGGAGAGGTTGCTGTCCTTTGTACTCAAAGAAGACCAAAACGACATCACTCTGTCAGGGTCAAGCTACAGCTGGTCTAACTGCGGCAGACCAATATGAGCCCAGAAGGCCCTACCACAGGTTGGGCACAAACAGTCTGTTTGAACATTTGGAGTGGAGATGGCTCTAAATCTGCCTGTCTCACATTTTTTAAGCTACTGCAGTCCTGCTTTGCTCATGGAGCACGGCACCTTCTTTGATGCGAGCATGCCGTGCTGGATGGTCCCCAGCCAGTGTCTCCTGTGTCTCACAGGAAAAGGGGTGGTATCAAATAAGATAATATCTGTATTTAGCACAATGCCCAGCACATAGTAGGCACTTAATAAATGCTTGTTTAAATTTAAAACTTATGGAAATGAATGTTGAAAACTAAAATTAAATGAATTTATAAAAAAATAAAATAAAGTGCTAAATGCTAAAAATAAATAAATAAAATAAAAAACGCTTGCTCCTTTCCCCTTCCCTAATCATTGTCTGATGTTTGACAGGTCAGTAATTGAACTTCCTTATCACCCCCACATTGAGTGAAAAACATGGCCATCACACAGGCTTCCACACACCCATGACAGAGGAAATAAAGTTTGGGGATAGGATGGAACACCCCAGAAAGTTAGGTAGAAAAGAGAAGGAACTCTGAATTAAAGAATGTTTTAAAGACAGTCTCATAATTTCTAGGTGTTTACAATAATTTAATAATAATAATAATAATAATAACAGCTAGCATTTATATTGTACGTACTAAATTCCAGGCACTTTACAAACATTTTCTCAGTTGAGCCTCACTACAACTCTAGGATGTAGATGCTATCATGATTCCAGTTTACAATTGAGAAAACTGAGTTTAAGTGACTTGCCTGAGGTCACACAGCTAGTCCTTGTCTGTGTTATTTGTTGTTGGGTCATTTTCTGTCATATCCAACCCTTCGTGACCCCATCTGGGGTTTTCTCGGGAAAGATAATGGAGCGGTTTGCTGTTTCCTTCTCCAGCTCATTTTATAGATGAAGAAACTGCGGCAAACAGGGTGAAGTGACTTGCCCAGGATCACCCAGCTAGGAAGTGTCTGAGGCCAGATCTGAACTCAGAAAGATGAGCCTTGCTGATTCCCAGCCCAGTACTCTGTTTAGCTCCCTTTGAACAAGATTAGTCAGATAAGCAGGGTTCAACACAGAATCCTAGATCTCAGAAGGGTGTGAGAACTCCCTCCACCAAGCTAATGAAGCCAATTATAACCTATGATTCAACAGAGTAACTCCCAGGGAGTTGCCTGAGGAGCATGGACATTAAGTGACTTCCTCATGGTCACATGGCTCAAAAGTATAAGGGGCAGGATTTGAATTCAAATCTTGCTGTCTCTAAGCTCAGGACTCCAAGAGATCTCTATCATCTCATTTTATAGACTGAGAAAATGAAGCCCAACCAGAAAATGTGAACTGAGGTCATACAGTTGGCCTTGAGCCTGGCTGGGATTTAAACTCTGCATTACAGAGTGGTGGAGTGAGAAGAACATTGGATACGGAGTCAAAGGAAGTGGGTTCAAATCTTGTTTCTCCTACTTAACCGCCTGTGTAAACTTAGCAAGTCATTTGCTGTCTCTGGGGCTCTTCTCCTCAACTGTAAAGAAGGAGGTGGGAGTAGGTAATCTCTGAGCTCTCTTCTAGAACTATATCCTTGATGCTATGATTCCATACCTCCAAATTCAAAGCTTTTTTATAAATACCAATAATAATAATTAGCATGTATAGGGGAGGTTAGGGTTTGCAGAAAGCATTGGATCTTACTCCATTTGATCCCTGTGACAACCCTGAGAGGCAGGCGCTGTTATGATGCCCATTTTACAGATGAGGAAACTGAGACTAAGATTAAGGGACCTGCCCAGCATCCCACAGCTAGTAAGCATCTTGAGGCTACCTGACTCCATCTGCTGCCCTCCCACCTCAGTGCCTCATATCTGGTGTCACTTGAATTAAGTATCTAATAAGCACCACCTGTGTTTAAAATGCAGCACTATGCAGATGTCGAATACAAAAATTCACTAAGACAGAGGCCCTGCCCCGCAGAACTGACATCCTAATAGGGATCTAGGATGCACCCAAAATAATACACGGTGAGTGCATGATATGTGTTGGACTGCATGCCCTAGGGATGAATGGCCAGTCTTAGTGTTAGGAAGAACAGGGTTCAAGTCTCATCTATGACCCAAGTGAATCCCTTAATTTCTCAATGACTCGGGGAACTCCCTAAGTCTATAAATTAAGGAAGGGTTGAATATTTGAATTTGGTTAAGCTTGCCTATTGGGTGTTCATCGATAGGGAAAAAAGAAGCATAGAGAAGGGGCAAGGGCTAAGGGCTAAGGGGGCAGGGAAGTGAAGGAGAGAGGGAAGAAAGGAGGGAGGAAGGAAGGGAGGAAGGAAAGAAGAAAATCGTATATGTGTAAGCAGAGTGTTATGAGAAGTGTAAGGGGAAGAAAGCCATTACTACCTAGGGTTTTTGGGAAAGGCTTCATGGGGGAAAAGGCATTTGAGCTAAGGTCTAGAGGCTGAGGAAAATCTCAGCATTCAAAGAGAATAACTTAAATATCCTAGATTATTTTGAGGTAATTTTTAATGCCTACTGTTCCAAAATGTTTTATAAGTAAGAAAAGTCTCCTTTTTAATGAAGGAATATTCTTTTTTTTCCACAATCCACCAACCTTGACTACAAACTTTTTATTGGACTTTTATCCCCACTTTTCTGAATTCTTGAGAGCATGCTTTTAGAAATGGAAGAATCCATTAAGCCCTTGATGAATTCAAGGGTATATGAAAGAAAGAGAAATCTGAAAAGCTTGACAGAAATTAAGTGTTCTTAGCAAATCCATTTCTGGAAAGCAGTAAAGAATTCTCATTTCCCCCCAATTCAAAAAAGTTCTTTGGAAAGTATTCAACTCAATTGAACTTACCAAGTATTCACCAAGTACCTACTATAAGCCCAGGCTTGTGCTGGGTGCTACAGGGGATACAGAAGAAGTATAAGGGATGATCTCTTCTTTTAAAGGGCTGAGAATCTAGCTAGGAAGAGAAGACCCACAAAGGAAACAATTTGAGGAGCATACAAGGCAGAATACAATTAAGTGGTATAGTGAAAATAGCCCTGAATGTAGAGTCAGGGAATATGGTTCTAATTCCAGCATTGTTATTTATCTATATGATCAAGTGTAAGTCATTTCTCTGTGACTCAGATCCCTCACCTGTAAAATAAAGGACCAATACAGGATCATCTCCAAGATTCCTTCTAGTTTCGTTATCTCTGTTCATCTTCTCTAACGTTCCATGTTAGAAGGCCCCTTCTAGCCTTGACATCCTCTTTTCTAAGGCTTGCCCAGCCCTGACGTCCTCTGTTCTGAGCCCCCTCCCAGCCCTGTCATTCCCTGTTCTAAGGGCCCTCCCAGCTCTGACATTCCCTGTTCTAAGGCCCCTCCCAGCCCTGACATTCCCTGTTCTAAGGCCCCTCCCAGCCCTGACATTCCCTGTTCTAAGGCCCCTCCCAGCCCTGACATTCCCTGTTCTAAGGCCCCTTCTAGCCCTGACATCCTCTTTTCTAAGGCTTGCCCAGCCCTGACGTCCTCTGTTCTGAGCCCCCTCCCAGCCCTGACGTTCCCTGTTCTAAGGCCCCTCCCAGCTCTGATATTACTTGTTCTAAGGCC
The DNA here is from genome assembly GCA_028646595.1 of Phalanger gymnotis. Classification (NCBI taxonomy): domain Eukaryota; kingdom Metazoa; phylum Chordata; class Mammalia; order Diprotodontia; family Phalangeridae; genus Phalanger; species Phalanger gymnotis. The sequence goes on along the minus strand of CM053622.1, from coordinate 32,817,204 downwards.
CCTCCCACTGCTGCCATTCCCTTTTCCAAGGCACTTCCCAGCTTGGATATTCTCTAGGGGCCTTAACAAAATAGTTAAATCACATGACCTAAATGATACCATTGGTGGCACACATAACATAGTGAACAGTATCAGTCCTTTCCTTGGCATCCTCCTTCCTCAGTCATCCCCACCTCCAAAGGACCAGAGAAAGCCAACAGCTGTGTGCTAGCATTCTTTAGAACAGCCATTGTCACTAAATGGAAATATCAAGGAAAACATATGGTGATTGCACAAGCCCCAGGGAGAGGAGGGGGCTTTGGGGGAAACAGAAGGTCTTAGCAAATGCTTGTCTACTACATTTGCACAACTGTACTCAATGGGGAAATAAAATCTAGACTGCCAAGCAAATATTTACTGCATGTAATACACAAAAGATGGCAGGGCAATATTTGTGATATTCAGCCTTCGGCATATATATATATATATATATATATATATATATTATGTTGATTCATATAATTTTTAAGAGTTGAATGGAACACTAGAGATCATTTATTGTAATTTTAGTATGCTCTCTTCTAACATCCCATCTCCTGCCTCCTTGTATTCACCAAAGCCATAGCCCCATGCATGCCCCCCTCATAAATACCTCTAATTTGGGGAGACTGTATAAAAAATGTTCTGTATGAGATAGTTCAAGAGCTGGAGGAACCTCCGAGGCCACTGAGTCATAGGACCAAAGACTTAAAGCTTGGAAGCAATCTAGCACAATGTCTTCATTTTAGAGAGGAAGAAACTTGGGATGAGGGAGGTCAAGTCACATAGCTGGTGATAAATTTTTTTTAAAATAATGATAATAATAATAGGACTTGTCTAGCGCTTTGAGATTCACAAAGCATTTTACAATTATTATCTCCTTGGGTTGTCACAACAACCCTGGGAGGTGGATGCTATTATCGTCCTCATTTTACAGAGGAGGAAACTGAGGCATATCGAAGCTGTGACTTACCCAGGGTCACACAGCTAGAAGCGTCTAGGGGCAGATTTAAACAGAAATCCTCCTAACTCCAGGTCCAGCATTCTATCCACTTTGCCATCTACCTGCCTAGTAAGTGTCTGAGGCAACATGAAAACTCAGGTCTTCCCAACTATATCCACCCTACTGCCTCAGAGCTCTGGTTGTTTTCCTGAAATTCTTGGAAAACTGGCATTTGCGTGGGGACAATAACTTGGGGAAATCTCCATGTTCAGGAAAAGCCTTCCAAAAAGGCTAATTCAGCCCTGAGAAATGCCATCCAGAAGACAAGTGCTGTTCATCTCAAAGACTTTCACTCAGTACTTCGAGTGAGATCTTAAGCAATGGATTTTTTTTTCTTCCCCCAACAACAAATTAAATCTGAATGGCCATTTAGAAGATGTAACCAGAAAAGAATGAATAAATAAAGTACATGAATGGAAACTGTCATTTTCTGCTCTCTGTACATCCCACTTGACAATGGAACTACAGGGAGAGATCCCCACTTGCTTACGGCAGTGATGAGCAATCTGTCTTCCCAGCTCCCTGCATAATCTTGTTCTGGTTCTCTGTGGCTCAGCCGGGATGCATGTCTGATCTCGTTACTGCAGGTTGCCTTCCATTCCAAATGTCCACACTTCTGGTAGCTCTCTCTCTCTCTCTCCTCTATTTCTCTGTCTCTGTCTCTGTCTCCCTGTCCTGTTTCTCTCTCTCTGTCTCTGTCTGTGTCTCTATGTCTCTGTCTTTCTCCTCCTGTCTCTGTCTCTCTCTGTGTGTCTCCTTGTCTCAGTCTCTCTGTCTCTATCTGTCTCTCTTCTTCTCTGTCTCAGTCTCTCTGTCTCTGTGTCTCTATGTCTCTCTGTATCTCTCTTTCTGTCTCTGTCTGTCTCTCTGTGTCTGTCTCTCTGTCTCTGTGCCTCAGTCTCTCTGTCTCTCTCTCTGTCTCTATCTATTGATCTCTGTTTCTCTGTGTCTCTCTGTATCCCTCTGTGTCTTTCTCCCTTATTTTCCCTCCCTCTGTCCCCCAGCTATTGATAAATATGTTTGCATATATTCCTGCATACATGTATATATGTACTATGTATATATGAATGTGTACATTGTATACATGCATGTTTTTATATAATACATTCATATATGTATTATTATCTAGACAATACTAATGAACAGTGAAATAATCTTCCTTTCATTGCATCTTCTTGAGGCAACGCTTATTAGACAATCGAAAGAGCTCCGTCAGCTCTATTTATTTTTATCTGTGTAAATCAGCCTGTTGATTAGGAGGAAGGCTTCCCTTTTCTCTTTCTTACACTGTGTACAATCACTGGGAATGTGGAGGGAAGATGTCATTTTCTATTTAGCACAATGATCTTTGCCTCATAGGTCTTGCATATGGTACAAATGTCCATTTTCAAGAACATCAAAGGGATCCCAGATCCAGGACTGGAAGGGACCTCTGAGGTCATCTGGACCAAGTCCTTCCCTTTGCAAAGGGAGAAATTGATTTCCTTGAGGGAAGTGATTTCCCAAAGAAAGTGAAGCCACTTGCCCAAGGTCTCAAAAGTGGTAAGCATCTGAAATGGAATTTGAATCTAGATCCTTTAATTTCAGAGGTACCACATCTAGACTAAGAAGAAAATGGAGAAGGTGGAAGACAACTTCTTCCAATGACTCTTATTTTAGGCAATTGGGGTTAAGTGACTTGCCCTGGGTCTCATAGCTAGTAAGTATCTGAAGCCAAATTTGAACTCAGGTCCTCCTGACTCCAGGACCAGTGTTCTGTCCACTGTACCACATGTCTACAGTATTAGGTTTCCCTCTGAGTCTTCTGTACTCCCAGCCAAACATCTCTCATCTCTTCTATTGGTCTTCACATAATGGATTGAAGATCCTTCACCGATCTGGTTGCCATCCTTGGGATGGGATGCTTTCTATTTCTCAATGACCTTTCTAAACACGACACACCTAGTGTGGTCTGACAAGGGAAAGGGGCCACAGAACTGACCTCTTCTTCTTCTTCCTGGACATCCTTTTAACATAGCTTAAGCTTGTACTTAGGGGTAACATGGTATGGTGGAGAGAGAGCCCGCCTTAGAGCCTGCCTGTATTCAAGTGCCAACTAGGCTGTCTGCTGACTGTGAGGCCAAGTCACTTAACCTCCCAGCACCCCAAATGATACATTGGTCTGTATTGATGGAAGTGTTTTGATACTGGGAATTCTTACAACAGCAAAAATCACCCATCTAGATCAAAAACAATGTCCTAGTTTGATATCTATAATGATAACTATAAGAGCTAACCCATGATTTCTAAGTCTCAGGGAGAAAGCTCTTTATATCAATGCACTTTAATACTTTTGTCATTTTGTTGTTGTTCATTTGTTTCTCAATTGTGTCTGACTTTATGACCCAATTTGGGGTTTTCTTGGCAAAGATACTGAAGTGGTTTGCCATTTCCTTCTCCAGCTCACTTTACAGATGAGGAAACTGAGGCAAACAGGGTTAAGTGACTTGCCCAGTGTCACACAACTAGTAAGTGTCTGAGGCCAGATTTGAACTCAGATATTCCCGACTCCAGGACTTTAGGACATAGAAGGCACACATACATAATCCTTACTCTTTTCTGGTTAGCTGCACCTTCTCTGTAGTCATCAGAGACCCCAGGTTTTGAGTTCCAGAGGCATTTAAAAGTTCCTACCACTCGTTCCTTTGAATAAGAAGCCACAATCTTTTTTTCTCCATAATTCCTATTCAATATGGTAGAAATTCAAAGGAGACAATCTCCTCCCCAAGGAGAAGAGAAGTCAGCTATCTGTCAAAAGCAGGTGCTTTTATGTCAAATAAGTTAGGGGAAGGTACTTCCAAATGACAGTGACATGCCGATGGCCTTGTCACTGTCTTCTCCTCCAATTAAGGTTCCCCTGGGGAGAACAGTTTATGTTTCACCAAGCCCAGGTGTGTGTAAATCAAGGTTGCATTCCAGTTAGCATCAAGGAGGAATTTTAAAGCTGAAGATTCACCAAAAGAGCACGTGAGTCACAATTATCTGAAGCATGGAGGGCATCCATTAGAGGTGCTCTGCATGCAATTATACGAATGGCTCCCATTTCTCCAGCACTTAGCATTACTCGTATGAGCTCTGAGGAGCCTTATGTCAGCTCCAGCTCTCACAGATGAGTTGGGTCCCCAGAGCTTGGCTAGCTACATCACTCCCTCAGAATTCTAGGGATAGCCCTGAAGAGTCAGAGATGCCATTGGTTTGAGCCCCCACTGGCATGCCCTCCCCAGATAATCAGTTGAGAATCAACATAATCGTCCATAAGAACAGCGGATTTAAACATCTCCCCCAGATGTCTGGGACATACTCTCTTTCAAGTACATAAAGAATCTAAGGGGAAGTGGAATCAAATATGGCAAAGGGGTAACTCACAACTCATTTCAGAGGTACTTAAGACGTTCCCCCTGGGCACAGTACCATTACATGGCTAGGCTCCTTGAAGAACCATGAGTTCTGCCTGTCTTTGTCTTTTCATTCAGACACTCCTCCCTGCCACTATTGTCCTGAGAGGATAATTCTAGGACACTGATGAATCCATCTTCCAAATGCTGGACCCTTTGAAACTTGCAAGGTTCTCCTCTTGTCAAGTTGAAGGAATGGGTAGTATAGATCAAGGCCAAAGCCAAGCTTTCCCCTCGGGGGGAAAAAGCCCTACTTGTTCTAATTTCTGGAAATCAATCCTTTCTCTCTTTTTTTTTAGAGGGGAGAGGCAATCAGGTTTAAGTGACTTGCCCAAGGTCACACTGCTAGTAAGTGTCAAGTGTCTGAGGCCTGATTTGAACTCAGATACTCCTGACCCCAGGGCCAGTGGTGTATTCATTGGGCTACCTAATCAATCCTTTCTCAACTGAGGAAACTGAAGAGATTAGGACAGCAAGTTGTTATGGGGGGAATTGAGTGAAAAACACTGACTCCATCTTGTGACTGGATTCTGAAGCTCACTTAGTTTCTATTCAGTTATGGGTCTTGTCCAATTTCTGTCTTGTGAGAAAATTTTATTCAATTGTGGGAATTGAGAGAAAACTTTATTGTTTGAACCTAGCCCTGTATGGATGGGAAGCTAGACCAATTTTACCCACTGCTTAACCGAGGATCTAGGTTATACTGACCAGAAACCCAGTCAGATCTAAATAGGGATGCAAGGAGTTATCCCACAATTCTGCATCTCAAGTAACCCATATGTCTTACGTGAAAAGAAGCCTCGCGCTCATCAATCAGTTATTGGTCACGGGTTTCTTTGATTGTTCACAGACCCTTGAGGGGAGTGGGACATCTTTTTTTCGGATTTCGGTGAATTGCACTGAAATCACTCTCCTCCTCTCAACTTTGGAAGTCCCTAATCTTCCTCCAATTGTAAATCAGATTACCTAATGTTGTATTATTTCTTTTTAATTAATTGGGCCTTATTTGGTTAATTGTCTTTAATGTATAAAAGTCTCTTTCTGTATTCAAGCCAAGGAAGTCTAGTCCCAGTTTGTCGGGCAATTGGCATGCATTGACTAATAAAACTCATACACTCAGAAGATTGAACCTTTGTTCCCTCAGTTATTTCATCTTTCATCTGTCATGTGACTCATTTGATAACTTAGAGAGGATTCCTATGCTGTGACCAAGTTTCCTGTCTAGTCAAACATGAACTTGATTCCTGTGTGACATCATTCTAGTCTGAAGGCCTTTGAGCTCTTAGTCTAAACCCTCAGGGATCCATCAATCAAGACATGAATGTTCTCATCTGGTCAAGGATCAAAGCTCAAATGGGGTAGAATGGTTCAACCCCACCCTTACCCAAGGAACTTGCAAAAGAAAGCTCTGAGAGATACTGAAAAAAAAAGGCCCACTTGTGAGAAGAAGAAACTGACAACCATGGAGGTCAATTAACTATGCCAATGAATGCAAAGCTAGGAAGCTTCTGGACCAGGATTTGAACCTCAAACACAGATGCTGCTAAATGGATGAGACAGGAGAGAACCAGGAGGAGATCAAGGATCAGTGTGTGGTCCACAGAATCACAGATCTAGAATCGAAAAGGACCCCAGGGGCCATCTAGTCAGATCTTCACATTTGACAAATGAGGAAACTGAGACCCAGAAGGGGAATACACTTGCCCAATGATGCACAGGTGACAATGGCCAGTGGGGGATTTGAACCCAGGTTCTCTGATTCCAAATACTATATTCAGCTACAACACAGTGGGTCAGGGGAATACCATGAAATCAGACCAAAAAGGTGGACTGGGGCCAGATTGTCAGAGGTTCTCATCAGCATATTACATAGTCTGTACTTTATTCCATAGGCAAAGAAGAACCAGTGAAGGTTTTTTGAGCAAGGAAGTGACATGCTCAGATATCTGCATCAGCAGAGTTACTTTCCCATCAGTGAATAGGGATGGATTGCAGAGAGACAGAAACTATATGGTAAAACCAGGTAGGTTTCACCAGACAGCTCTGACCAACTTTTATCAGTCTCCTAACCAGTTTCACTGTCTTAGATTTCAGTGGTTTCCCTATTTCTAGAGACTAGAAACAATAAAAGCCAGCTCAGTTTTAGCAGTTCCACTGCCTCTTGGGACTACAGACAGAGCAACCGGTGAGGAGATTTTGGAGTGATAAAGGGGCGTCTGAACTAGCACGACAGCAACAAAACCAGAAGGAGATAGTTGCAGAAAATAACAAGAACCAACATTTATATGGCACTTTAAGGTTTACGAAGCACTTTGCAAATATTGCCTCGTTCAGTCCTCACACCAACTCTGGGTTGTAGGGGCTATCATTATTCCCGTTTTATAGATGAGGAAACTGAGGCAGGCAGAAGTGAAGTGGCTTGCCCAGGAAGTGCCTGAGGCCAGATTTGAACTCTAGACCCCAGATCTAGAGTTCTATCTATTGCGCCATCGATCTAACATGGAGAAGATTTGTATAAGGCAAGTAAAATAATGAGGGCCCCAAAGCCCAGTGATACACAGCGACTATAACAATTTTGATGAACACATAACTGAAAGGCATCCAGATGGTAAGTGATTAAAAACCAATAATAGTACTAGAGAATGAATAAGGAAACCCATCTTCCTCCTCTAGACAAACAGGTAGGGAACCACGAGGGTAGAATGTTACCTATTTTGTCAGATGTAGTCATAGAACTGAGTGTGTTTGCCTAACTGTTGTTCTCTTCTATTTTTTGTGGCAGTTGTTGTTCAGTCATGTCCTACTCTTTGTGACCCCATTTGGAGTTTTCTTGATGAAGATACTGGAGTGGTTTTCCATTTCCTTCTCCGGCTCATTTTACACAGAGGAAATTGAGGCAAACAGGGTTAAGTGACTTACCCAGGGATATATAGCTAGCAAGCATCTGAGGTCATATCACTGTATCCACCCGGACACCCAGATGCCCTTCTTTGTTTCTAAGTTATGTTCAATTGCAGTTCCAAGAAAGACTGATTTTCTTCTCCATTTTTATATTTATGCCTTCAGTTTTAACATCCCCTTTGTTTCCCAATGTGTCTTTCACCCAATCCATGACTGATATTTTTAAAAGTTATCAAAAAAAGTTATTTTAAAAAAATAATGCAGAGCTAGATAAAGCAAAATTTGGCCACTTATTGCATAGAGGGGTGAGGGAGAGGGAAGAGTTGAGGAGGCTGGAAGAGGTTTTAAGCATGGATGGCTGAGAGGATGGTGATTCCATGGTACAAGGGAAAGACTCCTAGATTGTGACACTTATGACCTATGTTAAGCCTATTTGCCCTTGTCTAGAAAAGGAAAAGGTTATGCCTCTAAGATTCATCCTAGCTTAAGATCTCTTAACCTAGAAATGAGAGGAGAACTAGGTCTAGGGGAGGAAAGTGCTTTCACTTTGGGACAGTTGCACTGAGGGGTCAGAGCAGCAAATATCCTCTGGGGCCAAAAGGACCACGACCTCTTCCATATGGCATCTCTTCACATGCCTGAAGAAAAGACAAATATGTCTCCTCCTAAGTCTTTTTTTCTCTGGGATAAACATCCCCAATTCCTTCAAAGTTCGTGTTGAATTGAGCTTCCTTTTCCAGGCTCCTATCACTCTGAGCTTTGGAACTCCTGACATTATTTTTTACAGGACAGCGCCACAAACTAATCCCGGTATTGAGAATTACTACACAGAGAGATTCAATCACTTATTTCAATAACCAGTTCCAGTGCCTACTGTCAAATATTTATTTGTGTCTAGCCTTGTTATCGGGCTTCCGATAGTATCAATCAACTGAAACTGCTTTCTTCGAGATCTCCAGTGATGTCTTTATTGCTAAATATGGTGGCTTTTCCTCAGTGCCTGTCTTTCTTGATTTCTCTGCAACACTGGAGGCTGTTCACCACTCCCTACTTCTAGATACTCTTTTCTCTGTATTTTTAGGACATTTTCTTCCTATTTCCTTTGCAAGACCATCCATGTTCTACTCTCGATTTGTGAGCATATCCCAAGATCTTTTCTTGGGCTCTCTTCTCTTCTCTTCTCTCTTTATTCCCTCTCTCTAAATAGTCTTCTCATCTCCCTGTTAACATTATTTTCATATTCTATCTCAATTATCATCTAGATTAAGATGATTCCCAAACCTACATTTCCAACCCTAAACCCTCTGCTGGCCTTCAGTCACACATCTCCAACTGCCTGGAGGATATTCATACTTGTGTCTCCCATAGGCATCTCAGCTTCAAGATGACCAAAGAAACCTCCATTCTTCCCATAACCCAGGTTCACAATGTGGGAGCCATTCTTGGGTCTGTACTCTCACTCACTCTCATTTTCAATCAGTTATCAAGTCCTATTAATTGTATTTCTACAATGTAAGTCAGATCTATGTCCTTCTCCCTCACATCACAACCAGGTCTATTTCAGGTCTAACTTCTTATATGGCTTACTGCAAAAGCTTGCTAATTGGTGTCCCTCTCAAATCCCTTTCCCCTCTCTAATCCATATTCCACAAAGCTGCTAAAATGTTATTCCTAAAGGACATGTAGCTCCCTTTAAAGGATTCTGTCCCTCATACTCAAAAATTAAGTTCCCCAGAGGATGAATAACCCAGATTCATGGCATTCTATATGGCCAAAATAGTGTCCAAATGAGGGCCAAATTTTGAACTAATTCTTTCTTTTGCCCACTTAATAGCATTTTATTTTTTCCAATTATATGAAAAGATCATTTTCACCCTTTACCTTTATAAGATTTTGACTTCCAAATTTTTCCTTCCCCCTCTCCCTCCTCCCCAAGACAGCATGCAATCTGATATAGGCAATATATGTACAATCATATTAAATATATTTCCACATTGAACTAATTCTAATGACTATTAAAAGTGAGCACATTGGTGGAAACTCCTTAAACCAGAATTCATGAGTCCCCACTAATGTGCTCCACTTTACTAGTCAGCCAGTAGAAATAATTCTCTCAAAGCAAAGGCATTTCCTGAAATAGCAAAGCATGAAGATTAAAACAAGCTACAGCCAAGCCTCTGCTCATGACCTGAGTCTGAGTAGGCCCTATAAAGAGGATTCAAAAGGAAAGTCCCTAGGCTATGGGGTGCAAATAGGATTACAAGCCATATGGAAATCAGAGGATGCTACTGAATATTAGCCCTTGCCACGCAGGCAGCTAAAGAATATAATTTCCTTTGTTTCATTTACAACAGAAATCTTTGCCCTGGTAACATGGTTCCGGTCCATGTCAAGGGACACCCTATCCATGGCATTATATTTCATCTCTTACCTCCATGCCAGGGATGCCCTCTCACCTTACCTCTGTCCTCTTGGAATTTCTAGATCCTTTCAAATCTTATCTTAAGCTCCACCTCCTATAAGAAACCTTTCTTGAGTTTCCCAGTAGTGGATCCTTCCTCCCTACACTAAAAAAAATCACTTTATATTTATTTTTAATATATCTTGTCTTTTTGAGAGGCAGAATAGCATAGTACATAGAAAGCTGGCCTGAAAGCTAGAAAGACCTGGATTCAAATCTCTCCTCTAATACACACTGTGTCAACCTGGAGATTGGAGGCAGCTAGGTAGTATGGTAGATAGGGCACTGGGCTTTCAATCGGGAAGACCCAAGTTCAAATCTGGCTTCAGACATTTACTACCTATGTGACCCTCCTCCCTTGCCTCAGTTTCTTTCTCTGTAAAATGGGAATCATATTAGCACCTACCTCCCAGAATTGTTGTGAAGACAAAGCAAGATAATATTTGTAAAAGGGATGACCACATTGTCTGGCACAAAATTGCCACTGTGTAAATGTTACCATCATCATTATTAGATAAATCATTTCATCACTAAGTACTCTGGACAACTCTCTGAGATGCAGAGAAGGAGCTGACCCACACCGGGAAGGGGAGTTTCCTCAGTGGAGGTTCTTTGTGCCAATGACATCACAGGTGCATTCCTTATGCCGGGTCCTTATATCTTGTTATTTGCTTAGCTATGGGCACATATTTCCCCCCAACAGATTTTGGGTTCTTTGGGTGTGAGGACAGTCCCACTTTTTGCTTCGCATCCCCAATAGCTAGCCCAGTACCTGACACACAGCAAATATATAACAAATGTCTGCTGATGAACTGACTGCTGGTAAAACTCTTGCTATACCTTTAAGCTGACTTCTTCATCTTCTTTGGAGATGACCAACAAATGACAAACACCCATCGTTCTTCCCATAGCTTGGAGGGAGGCCGGTGGGAAAAGGAACGAGGCGGTCGCCATCTCTAATATAGCAATTACTTAAAACACTTTGTGAATGACACGACAGAGAAAGGAATCAAGTATTTTAATCCAATTCATAATTTTTTTTTGGTGAACTAGATAAGTTATAAAAGCATAGAAGGAGGTCTTAGAATATGTACTGAGTCTCAGGTTTAGGAAAGAAAGCCAAAGTCACACAATCCCCGGGTCGGAAGAGACCACATAGGATATCTAAGTCAAATTGTACCTTAACAGGACTGACAAGCAGTCATCCTGGCTTTATTTGAATCCTTCCGATGATGGGGGACTCACTACCTCCCAGGCAGCTCTACTTCCACCTTGGCACACTTCTAATGATTATGAAGTTTTTTTGTTTGCTTGGTTTTTGATTTGGGGGTTTGTTGTTGTTTTCCTCTTCACAACTTTTACCCATTACTCCTATTTATGGCCTACAGAGTCAAGCAAAAAGAAAAAAAACCTGACCCATCTTCCATATGATAGACCTATGAATGTTTCATTCCCTGAGTCTTCTTTTCTCTAGGCTAAACTTCCCAAGTTCCTCACACCAGTCTTCATGTGAATTACTCAAGGCCCTTTGGCACTGCCCTCCAACTGGGCAACATCCTTCCTAAAATGTAGACATTAGAAGGCATCGCTTTTCTTGACTATCTGTCACACTAAGTCAACAGTTTCCACATTCCAGATGAGGCACGTCCTCAAGATTGGGCCCCTTCCTACCCTTCCATTCCTACTCTACTCCTTTTTCTCTGCTCCATGATAATACCTGCCTCCTTGCAGTTCCTGGCATTCCATTTGCTCTCTCCCATCTCTGTCCCCTGTCCTGGCTAATCCCCTTTGCTAGAAAGCTCTGTCTCCTCTTTCCCAGCTCTTGCCTATCCCAACTCCTTCCAGAGGACAAAAAAAATCAACTTTCTAAGGAGGCCTTTTCTTTTTTAACTAAGTATTTTTCAATCAATAAGCCTTTATTTTCTTTCCTTTATGCCTTCCTCCTATACCAGAAAAAAACCCTCATTATAAATATGCATAGTTGAGTAAAACAAATCTCCAAATTGGCCACTGCCAAACAAACAAGTGTGTCTCATTCCTCATCTGGAGTCCATCCTCTTCCTCTCAAGAGGAGGACAGCATTCTTCATCATCAGGCCTCTGAAATCACGGGTGATTCATTGCTTTGACCACAGGTTTTAAGTCTTCTGAAGCGGTCTGTCTTTACAATGTTGTTATTATCCTATAAATTGTTCTTCTGGTCACAGGAGGCTTTTCCCTGTCCTGCTAATTGCTAGTGCCTTCCTCGTTGAGATTACCTCTCTTCAATTTTACATATACCTTGCATGCACTTAGTGATTTCATATCACCTTCCCCATTACATGCGAGCTCCTTAAGAATTGGGACTATTTTGGCCTTTGTATCTGTAGTGCTTAGCACAGTGCTAGGCACATAGTAAATGCTTAATAAATGCTTGTTGACTGACTGCTTGAAACTAAAATCGATTGGGCATTTCACTTATTGCTTCTTGCCTTGTGCATCAAGGACAATGCTCCATGTCTCCTTCTGTGAAATCAATAGAGAATCCATAAAAGGCAAGAGGTGAAGAATGGGGCCATATGGGGGGAAGATAGGGAAAGAGAGAGAGAGAGACAGACAGACAGACAGAGACAGACAGAGAGACAGAGACAGAGAGAAAGACAGAGAGGGGGAGAAAAGACGGAGAGAGATGAGGGAGGGAGGGAGGAAGACAGACAGAGAGGAGAAAGAGAGAGACAGAGAGGAAAAGAAAGAGAGGAAAGGAGGGAGGGAGGGGGAGAGAGAGAGAGAGAGAGAGAGAGAGAGAGAGAGAGAGAGAGAGAGAGAGACAGAGAGACAGAGAGACAGAGAGATCAGCATTAGGCTTTCCAAACAGAATGTAACAAAACAAAGCAATAAATAGGGCAATGGGTTCTGAGGGTAAAGACAAGAGTCGACAGACTCTTGGTCCAGGGACACCTGGACCAAAGCAAGGGCAGATAAATCTGTCAACAGAAGAGATGATGGCATGACAAATTTCAAAAATCCACAGGGAAGGAAATGGGGTTGACCTACCTGTTCTCATGACGAGTCAATGCTGTGGGAAGTTTAAATATCGGATGGAAGGCAGATGGGTTAAAAACAAAGGTGGACCCTCCCTCCTCAGCCCCTGGGAAATTTTTTCAAAAGACAATAAAAAGAGTTGACATTTCTATAGCTCTGCTAAATTTACAAAATGCTTTAACATACATTATTTCAATGGCACCTCACAACTAGCCCGTGATAGAGGCACTGCAGGCCTGATGATCCCTGGTTTATAGTTGAGGAAACTGAAGCTTAGAGACATTAAGGTCAAGGTCTCAAGGTCATATAGTGAGTGAATGCTGGAGGAAGGACTCTACTGACTTCAAATCTCTTTCCCCACCATACCTACCATGCCAAGTTACAGTCACAGCCATCATACTTCTATTTTCTAGCAATGTTGGACTGAGGGGCAAGATCACTGAGTGTATAAGGACAGTGATTCTCAGTTCAGGGAATTCTTTACTTTTTTAAAAAATTGGCCTGGCCTTTGACCTTGTCAGGTGAGGAGAACTGGTATGGGAACTCCTTTCACCAGTAGACAACCTCTGAATTTCAGATTCTAGGATGGTGTCTCGGACACCAAGAGGGGAACATACAGCCAGGATGACATGTGAGAGGCTGAACTGGAAACCAGACAAGTGTTTTGGAGCCAACTGAATCATGAGCTAATTATTAAATTTTCAGCATGAGCATTTACACCTCAAGTATTGAAAGAGACTACAAATCAGGGTTTGATTTCTTGTTTTGTGATGGCACGATGAAGAAAATGCAATATTGTAGACTGAACTTAAAAAGATGTCACGTAAAAAAATGGGGCAATTAGGTAGCACTATGGATGGAATACTGGTCCTGGAGCCAGGAGGACCTGAGTTCAAATCTGGCCTCAAGCATTTTATGGTTAATTAGCTGTGTGACCCTGGACAAGTCACTTAACCCTGATTACCTCCAAAAAAAAACCAGCTTGTCCTGTTGCTGGTTTTGTTTTGTTTTTCCCCAAGAGCTGGTCGTTAAGCCTTTACCAGCACACTCCTAAAACCAGATCTTTCTAGTTCCAAAGTTGATCTTCTAGCAAATTATGCCAAACTATTTCTCAGGGAATTCTTTAATGAGAAGGATTTTTGCCCTCAGCATACCCCCGTAAATTGGCCACAATCTCCCTTTTCATAAGATAACTTCTTTCAAAGTCATTTTCCTTGGTGGAAAAAATAACCTTCTTTCAGTGATAATCCATAATCAGAGGAGGAGAAATCAACCAAGCTTTGAGAAGCTGAATCCATTATCACCCCCATCTGTAGTCACAGCGTAATGCATCAGTCAGTGATTGTTGGCCTGCCTTGTTTCAGAATTGTCCAAGCATCATTTTAACTTAAGACAATGGTCAGGGGAGAGAGCCTTTGACAGTTTCAATGGCTGTGACTAATAGCACCTTATAAAACTTAGAGCAAATAGTCCAAGAAGGGCCGGAGACAGGCGACAGCAAGGGCCCTAGCTGAGATCCCTGAGGGAAAGGTAGAACTCACTATCAGAAAGTCACTTTGCAAACATTCACCAGGGCTAAATCCCTGGAGTCCAACGGGGAGGGGAGCAGGAGTGATTGATTGCGAGGGGTCCCCAAATCCATATGTGCACCAGACTTCCCAGCTCTGAAGGAGGCGACAGCATCGCCAACTCATTAAATGGCTCCAATGGTGATAAATAAACAAGCGTACACCTTCTGTAGACCGAATAAATAATATGTCTCCCACATATGTGCGTTACTATTTTTCAAATGTATGTAGATACTGTTGTGATTAACAGAATGCAAATTCAGTTACAAGTGTTAACTTAATTCATAGCAGCTTCTCGTTCTTCCATTCATTTATTCATTCATTCAACAAGCATTGATTAATCAACTGACAACCTACAAAGGAGGCCTAAAGATAAAAGCAAAGCAAAGTTTGCCCTCAAGGAGCTTAAATTCTATTGGAGGGAAACCATGGGTATGCCCAGAAGTCAATTCAAACCACATGCCAAGTAAATTCAATTCTGTACGATGCAGAAAACACTGGGTCCCTATTTCCTCCAGGATCAAATGCACCCTCCTCTGTTTGGGCCTGAGAGCTCCTCATGGCCCCTTTCCATCCTTCTCATACTTGACCCCCTCCAGCACACCATCACCATAATTCAACTACACTGGCCTACTTGCTGTTCCTCAAACACAACATTCCACCTCCAGCCTCTGAGTCTTTGTCCTGGTTATCTATTTCGCCTACAATGCTCTCCCTCCTCATATCCACCTTTCGATTTCCTAGGCTTCCTTAAGCCTCAGCTCAAGTGCAATCTCCCACAAGAGGCTTGTTGTTGTTTTCTTTCCTGATGTCCCCAGTTGCTAATGCCTTCCCTACCAAGATTGCCTCCCGTCTATTCTGAACATATCATGTACATGCCTAGTTACGTGCACGTCGTCTGCCTCATTACAGTGTGAGCTCCCTAAAAGAAGGTGTTTGTGTACTCAGTGCTCAGCATAACGAGGACAAAGGAACACTGAAAGCCATCTCTCAAAGAGCTCAATAAACGTTTGTTGACTGACTATACTATGTGGGGTGCTGGGAATACAAGGCAAAAACTGAACGATCCTTTCCCCCAAGGATTTTACATTCTACCAAAGCTAGTGATAATACCTCACATTTATATAGCTCTTCGAGGTTTACGAAGTATCTTCTATGTTAACTCATTTGATACAACATCCTTATGAGGATTTTACAGATTAGGAAACTGAGGCACAGAGCAATTAAATGACTTGCCCAGGGTCATACAGCTAAGAGGTCTCTGAGGAAGGATTTGAACACAGATCTTCCTGATGCCAAGTCCCACAATGCATCCACTTTGCCCCCTGGCTGCTTTGACACAACATGTGAACAGATAAAAGCAAGACCATCTGAGGAAGGAGAGAGCATTTAACTGGGACCAGGGAAGTCTTCCAATGAGGAGGCAGTACTTCAATTGAATTTTGAGAGAAGGTAAAAATTCTGGGAAGACGGGAAAGCTTTGAAGGCCAAGACGAATGAGGAATCTACACTTTCCCTTAGGGGTAGGAAGGCCCAATGAAGGTTGTCAGTAAGGGACAAAACCAGACCAGCTTCAGATAAAAGTCATCTTGGCAGCCATAGAGGACGAGACACAGAGGCCAAGCTTGGGCCCTTGTCACCTCCTGTCTGAACAATAGACACAAGCTCCTCACTGGTCTTCTTGTCTCATCCTCTGCCCTCAGCAATCCATCCCCCACCCTGCTACCAAAGTGATTCATGGAAAGCCAGAGTTAAGCCAGTCACATATCACAGATTGTCTAAAGGTATAACAGGCCTCGGAGGTCATCTAGGCCAACCTCCTCATTTCATTGATAAGAAAACAGGCTCAGGGACTTGCCTAAGGTCACACAGGTGGTAAATGACAGGATTTGAACCCAAGTCCCAAGACTCCAAATCTAGCAAGTCGTTGTCATTCAGTTATCATACAATGGTGTCTGACTCTCCATGACCCCATTTGGGGTTCTCTTGGAAAAGACACTGGAGTGGTTCGCCATTTCCTTCTCCAGCTCATTTTACATTTATGTTATAATCTAATATACTTTCCACTGATCCGTGATGCTTCCAGCCATATCACTCCCCTGCTCAACAAACACCAGTGAAACTCTATTACCTCTTCAATCAAATATAAACTCATCTATGAATTTGGTATTTAAAGACCTTCCTTCCCAGACTTATTCCATATTGTTGCCCTTCATGAACTCTATAGGTTCAGCCAAACTATGCTTCCCACTGTTCCTCACCCATGACATGTCTCATTTTGGCTCCCTTTCACTGGATGCCTCCTACGTTCAGAATACACTCTCTAGTTTCCTTTAAAGCTCAGTTCAAAGGTCATTTCCTACATGAGATATTTCATGGTACCTCTAGCTTTTAGAACACTCCCCTTGTATTTACTGTTTATATGTGTTGTATATATTTGTATACAGACATTTTGCACCCCGCCCCCACAACAGAAGGTAAACATCTGATTGAGGGTCAGCATTAAGTTTAACATCAGTGTGGCTGGTCCTTGGGACCAGAGAGGCCACCATGCTGCCAAAGGAGACACAAACCAGCCAATGTCAGAAAAATGGGGCAGGCCAAGCCCCCATGCCTATAAGTGATGGGATCAAATTTGTTGTACCTTCAGCCCAGGGGAGATAGAGAGGCCCAGTTTGGAAGAAATAAGTGACAAAAAAAACAACACAAAAAACCCTCAACATCTTGTCCCTGTTGTTAAAAAATTTCTCTTGAGATACCTTGGTTTCCTCATCTTTAAAATGGAGGGGGAAGAAGAGGAAGATGGATGGGCTTGTAGACAAAGAGTCCCTTCCACAAAAGATCCCTTCTGGTCCTCATTCTCTAACTTTTAAACTTCTGACTTCACTGCTCTCTCCACTAAGCTACATTGTCTCCTTTAGAAAGACACAACATTGTGTCTTCCCATAAGAGACTCAATGAGCCAATATGGTTGGAGTCTGGCACCTGCTTTACCATTTCAGGGCCAATAAAATATATTGAAGTGGGAGGAGCTCAGAAGAGAGAAAGAGGGATGTTTGGGAAGTATTCAAGTTCACTGGACTATCAGTGAGAAATCCATGGGACTGGTTATCTCTCAATAGTCACAGACCTGAATTCCCTAAACTTTGACACTAAGTCAGTGGGGACATATTTAAAAAGACACAGAAGTCACTCAGTCATGCCTAAGGACCCCTGATTACATATTGACTTAGAAAACTACATATTAATATTATCTATGCTTTGTTGTATTTTTATTTTTTTAAATATTTCCCAATTGTGTTTTAATCTGGTTCATGGCACTCAGCAGTGTTGCGGGACAGGGAGGAAAGGGGAGTATGTGTTTGATACTTCTGTTCTAACCCCCCCCCAGCACCTAGCACAGTATTCTGCACACAGAATAACTAACAGTTAAGTATTGATGAACCACTGAAGGAGGTAACATGGTCAAGTGGGAGGAAATGCACTGAATTTAGAGGCAGAAGATTTGAGTTCGAATCCTGTTTCTGCTCCAAGTCACCACTTCTCTAGACCTGTTTCCTCATCTACAAAATTTGGAGGTTGGACACATGGCCTCAGAGGTCCTTGCCAGCTCTAAATCTTTGAACCCATGGTCTGACAGTCTCTAGATGGGGATGTTCAGGTGGTGAAGAGAGAATGGATGAGGGAGAAAATGCACATGGAAATATCTTAGATGAAGAGAAAAGTACAGGGCCTTTGCAGCCCAGAGCTGGCACATTAAAAGAATTCACTGCATTATGCGGGAACAATACCAGAATGTTAGTTCTTAATTGGAGATGCCAAAGACAGAAGTGAACAAACTAACTGTCTAATTAATATTGAAATCATAATCTCCCGAACAGTAACAAAAGGTTGAGAATACAGAGTTCCACATTCTGGCCAACAGGAAATGTATGACATATCTCCAATTAGAAAGGAACAATAAAAGTCTAAATTGCCAGGATAAAGAAGGACAAAATTAGCCAAGAGCATCCAAACTGCCTGACAACAGGAATTTGCAGGTTTGCCTCTTTACTGTAGGAAAAAGAACGGATTGTATTCTAATACATTCCTAGTGATGGAATGATATTGACTTCTGTATAAGCCAGAAAGCACCCAGAAGTGGACAGCCAGGAAGGTGACAGCCATGTGGACCAAAGCACTTGAGGCCTGGTTGAAGGAATTGGGGGTGTTGAGCCTGGGGAAGACTTACAGGGGTGGTGGTAGGAGAAATGATCACTGCCTCCAAGTATCTGCTAGTTTAGTCATGAGGGGAGTATGGCCATGATCAAAGGATCGTAGATTCTAAAGGGGCTATCCCCTGGAAGGAGGGATTAGGTCTAGATCTGAACTAGGATCACTGGGTGGAAGGTAGAATGCAGCAAATCTTAATACAACTTCCTAATAACTACACCTATCCCAGTGTGGAATGGGCTGCCTTGGGAGGTAGTGGGCACCTGCTGTAGTAGGTGTCTTCTAGCAAAGGATGGATGACCCCTTGTTTGGGTATATTGTGGAAGGAATACTTTAACACTCATGGGTTGAACTATAAGGCCATTGAGTTCCCTTCCAACTCTGAAACTTTGTAATGCTGTGTGTTAGTCTAGTCTCTAATCCAACAGGCATTTTTAAGGGACTACTATGTACAAGGCTCTGTGTGATGGGTATTGGGTATATGAAAACAAATGGAAAAACAATCCTTGCTCTTAAGAAGTTTACACTACATTATCCTGGAGTGAAAGCAAGGGACAGCGTGGAACATAGCATGTCAACAGAGAAATATATGCAGGATAGTTTGAAGAACATTACTAACTATAGAGGTCAGAGAAGCCATCCCATAAAAGGTGCTCAGCATGAATGTCTTTTGCTCAGGGTTGATGAAAACTAGAAATCCTAAGAGGCAGAGATGAGGAGGGAGGGTATAAGGTGCCCCATCCCTTAAAGATGAGTAGTTAAGTGGAGAAACGGATAAAAACAATTTTTTACATGAAGGAAAATAGATATGTCAATTGTGAAAAAGTATTTTGCCACTGCTGTGAATGAATTTTTCGATGTCAAAAAGGAGTAGGAAAAAAACTTCGTTTTTAAATAAAAACTGCTAATATATGTATATGAAGAAACTCAGTATTCAAACAGGATTTCAACAATTGTGGCTTAAATGTAAAGATGCAAATCACCTTGTGAAAGATGTAGAATGTGAACTTCTGTATGAATGGTTTAAAATTTTAAAGAGAGAAAGAACTTTTTCTTACAGAAAACAAGAGAAATATGAAGGCAGCTAGATGGCTCGGTGTATAGTGCACCAGGACTTGGAGTCAGGAAGACCTAAGTTCAAATTTGTTTTCAGACACTCTCTAGCTGTGTCACCCTGGACAAGACATGTAACCCTATTTGCCTCAGTTTCCTCATCTGTAAAATGAGCTGGAGAAGGGCATGGCAAACACCTCTAATATCTTTGCCAGCAAAACCCAAAATGGGGTCACAAAGAGTTGGATACAACTGAAATGACTGAGCAACAACAAAGAGAAATATAAGTGTGAAGAAATAGTTTCGAGGACACCAAAGAAAACCAAAGCACCATGTTAAAGATTTTACAAAGTATTATGATACATGAGTTCATTTGCACATATCATTTTCGTGACTATAAAGGGCAAAACTAAAAAAAATTTTTTAAGTCATGCTACATGTGGGAGGACAGTTCAGGTGACAGAAGGAAAAGTACAAGGGGATTTGCAGCTGTTTTGTATCCTGATGAACTGGCTAGGTTTATTTTCCAAGTTTGAAAAGTTGACTTAATCTCATTTGCTATGAGAATAGAATTCTGATTTGACAATGTAGTATCTGGGTAAGCTGGCCTGGTCTATATTATCGAGAATAACCCAAAATGGCAGCCAAGATGGTGAAGAAAGGCCCTGTAGATCTTACTACTTGAGCACTGGCTGAAGGACATGAGGATTTTGAGCCTGGAGAATTGAAGACCTGGGTAGGACAAGGTGGGGCATGATTACTACTTTCCAGGATTCTAATGAGCTTCACACTTCTCCGGCTTAAAAAGAACTGCTATTCTCATAAACAATTAACACTTCCTAAATACCCTTCTAAGGTGATTTTAAGTTCAAAGAGTTTGGAAATACTATGGTAGAGTAGAGAGGAGGAGGAAATTTGCCCAGCTGAAGAGCAATGGAGGAACAACAGGCAATCAGGGAAAAGAGAAGCAGTTTCGTGTGGTGTGGATGTTCCCAACTGGTGATATCAAAGCCTGCAGTCCTGAGTTGTGTTAACCCAAGTACATAGGTTTTCCTCCCTCCTGAACATCTTTGCTGGGTTCCTTTGAGTGTGTGCCCACTCTCCCCCACCCCCACCTACTAAGTGTGTTTGTGGAAGAGTGTAATCCAGGTTTGTGTATTGATTGATACATTCTATTTTTGTGCACTTGCTTAATAGATGAGTTTCTATGGTTTATTATTATTCCTTTTGCCTCCTTGCCAAGTAAAAATGGTTATGTTTAAAATCTAAAGCTGTATTATTGTGAGTGGCTGGTTGTATAAATATAACACACCATGTGGGTATGTTAAATTGTACATGGCTGACTGTGAAAATGGATGGGAACTCAAGAGCTAGAGTAGTGACTAAGTAGAGTGTTATTTCCCCTAAAGTGGGTTATCCCTAGGACCCTTGGAGAGTTTCAGTGTAACCATATGGTGATGGGCTTTCTCTGGGAACCTGGACCTTCCAAGGTGAGGGCAAGTTAGGAAGAGGCAATCTAGACTGTAAGTAGACGGCTACACCTACCTCATGGGGTGTCTGTCTACACACTCCATGTGAGGGGATATATTGTGTGATACTGTGAAGAGAGGGGCTCACATCAAGGGACACTCCATCCACATTGACATGACTGGCATTACAAGTCCAGTCTAGGCATAGACAAAAGTGTAAAGGTGGGAAATGAAATAACATTTTCCAGAAACAGCAAGTGGGGCAAAGAAAGACCTTGTCCCATAATACTTCTGCTTTTACCCATGCCCAGCACTATACTGATACATGCCTTCTCCTGTCTCTGGGTATTAATGTGCCTGGAATGTTCTATTCTCATATTTACCTTTCAGAATTCTGCTCGTCTTTCAAGATTCAGCTCCTCCTCCATAAAGCCTCCCCTGATACCCCCCATCCACAGCTGTCACTTCTCTCCCTCTTCCCAATTACTCAACAGACTTTGTCTGATCTTTCTTTTGCCCCCTTCACTACCTACTATATATTATACTTTTCTGTATATGTGCCCTACCCAATGAGTAGAAGGTAAACTTCCTGAAGATAGGGATTGGCGTTTTTATTTTGTATCCCAGTGCTTATCACAGGACCTTGCATACAGTTGGCACTTAATAAATATTTGTTGGTTTGAATAGTAGAAATTCAACAAATATATCAACTAATTCCAATTTATCCTCCACACAGCTGCCAAGATGGTATTCTTACAATCAGTGATGAAGGGGCTGGGTGAAGACAGGCACACTAACATTGTTGGTGGACTTGTAAAGCAGTGCATTAGAGAAAACAATTTGGAATTATTAGAAAAATAGGGACTAAAACATCTATTCCCCACTGAACCAGAAATCCCACTGCTAGACCTTTTCCCTCAAGAAATCGAAGGTAGAAATAAAGGTACTACACATACCAAAGTATTCTTAACAACCCTTTTGTCATATCAAAAGTCTGAAAATAAAGTAGATACAATTAAGGAATAGCTTTAAAATGTGGGACGTGAATGTAATGGGATATTAAGGGACCCAAAGTAATCAAGACTAGGAAGAATTCAAACAAACATGGGAAGGCTCAGATGAATTGGTTCAGAGTTAAGAAAATTAAAACCAGCACAATGATTACAATTACAGAAATGAAAAGAATGAGTTGGAATGCCATAAACTCTAAGGACCAAGCTCGGCCTCAGAGAAGAGATGAGAAGATGCAGCTCCTGCTTTTTGCCAGAGAGGTGGAGAATTCTGGGTAGGGAAGGCTGCCCACCTCTGTGGTACATGTGTCAAGTGGTTGGGCTGAATTGATCTTTTTTGTTTGGTTGGTTGGTTGGTTGTTTCCTATCTTTGTTACTTGAGAGGGGAAGGGAAAATAAATACTCAAAAATCGTTGTGATAAAAGAAACACAGATGAGATATACATCTCCATCAGAAAGCAGACAGTGATCATGTTATCCTACTCAAATTCTGTCACTCAAGGAAGAGGCAGAACAAAATTGCATAATCTCTTGTACATTAACCCCATAAATGCAACCGCAAATATGAATAATGATGTTCCCTGTATATGACACTCCATACCTTTCCACTGATTATGGCTACTGGTGGATCTGCCTGCCTCGAGTCTCTTCCCATTCCAATCTATCCTCCATTAAGCCAGTAATGTGATTTTCATAAAGCACAGATTTGACCGCATCACTCACCTACTCAATAAACTCCAATGGCTCCCTATTGCCTCCAGGATCAAATAAATGATCTCTTTGGCATTCAGAGCCCATCATCACCTAGCCCCCTGCTACCTCTCCAGCCTTCTTACACCTTACTCCCCAATATGTGCTCTTTGATCCAGTGACACTAGACTCTGTTCCATGAACAAGACTCTCCATCTCTCTCAGCTCTGGGCATTTCTCTGGCTAGAACTCTCTCCCTTTTTCACACTGACTACTAACTTACCTGACTTCCTTTGAGTCCCAACTAAAACTGCCTTCTACAGAAAGCTTTTCCTAATGCTTCTTAATTCTAGTGCCTTCCCTCGGTTAATTATTTCCCATTTATCTTATGTATAGCTTGTTTGTACATATACATATACATGTTGTCTCTTCCCTGCCCCCCCATTAGACTGTAAACTCCTTGAGGGCAAATACTGGCTTTTGTCTCCCTTTTTTCTCTTAGTTCAGTGCCTGACACATAGTGGGCGCTTGATCAATAGATTGGATGTCCCTCATACCTCAAAAGTTCTCCCTCCACTGATTCTTGCATTTCCTAGCCTCCTTGAAAGATTGGATCAAGAGCCACTTTATGCAGGGAGACCTTTCCTGATCCCTGCCTCCAGTTCTTAATGCCCTCCTCTTCTCCAACATTACTTTGCATTTACTATATAGATACAGCTATAGATATATATTTATATACTTTGTACATTTTCATAAGCATAGGAGCATTCAGAACCAGAGGAAGAGGCCATCTGAGTCCCCTTTGGATTTAGATACCTCCTAACATGATGTGTCTCCTAGCCCTCAGTAGAATGTAAAATCCTTGAAGGGAGGGACTGTCTCATTTTTGTCTCTGAATACCAAGTCCCTAGCATGGCATCCTGTATGTGCTCATAGTAGGCACTTAACAGACACTTGTTAAGTTGAAATGAGTTAAGATAACCCAGGGATAAGGACTAGCATGTCCATCAGGGAATGTCATCATTATCATATTTATAATGTACCTACTATGTGCCATCCACCATGCTAAGTGCTTTACAATTATTACCTCATTTGATCCTCACAACAACCCTGTGAGAGAGGTGCTGCTATTATCTCCATTATCCCTTTCACCCCTCCCAGGCCACTTTTGCAAAGGCAAGTGACTCCAGAGCATTCCAGAAATCTGGGAGCCTTGTTTTAATGTCTTTTTCCTGACCTTTCACTATCTCATCTTTCTCCAGTCTATATAATTCCAGGAGCACCAGAACTTAATTAGTACAGAGTTAAGTTGAAGATAACTAGCTAGGAGATCAGTATCTTGTCTCTTTGAGATTCTCCCAAAAGAGTGAGAGAGCTCAGCTGATATGCTGATGATCTGGGAACCTTGGAGAGCTGGGCAATTCATTGATAAACAACATAATTACTAATCAGATTTGGGAGAAAAGAAAACTACGGCCCTTTACAGAATCAGAATATAATTTTAATGAGAAGAAAATAAAATTGCTGATATGCCTCCTCATGAAGATTAATGTGGGACTGCCTGTCTGGAAGTTCCTTTGGAAAGTAAATTAATTACCTGTGGACCCAAATGGGTCCAAAATACATGTTTTTTTTTTACCTGCCTTGCCAGTCTGACACGATGATAGGTTTCAAGTCTAGAAAACCTGAATTTAAATCCCTACCTTTGACAGTTACTACCTGTGTGACCCTGGCAAGGACCCTGCATTCTACTGGTGAGTCAAACCCATTAGTGACTTACTCTAGTCTGTGACTAAGTCATTGAAAGGGTTGGACTGAAGGGTTTCTAAAATTCTTTATTCCTCCCACTTCCCCCAATCATTCTAGGGAGTTGTTTAAGACCTATAAAGGATGATGATGATGATGATGATGATGATGATGATGATGATGATGATGGAATAAACATATACGAAGCACCTACTATGTGCTGGATACTGTACTAAGTGTTGGAGATACGAAGAAAGACAAAAGACAATCTGTGACCTCAAGCAGCTTACAGAATACTAATATTGATAATAATTGAATAAGAATGTATTAAGTACCTACTATGTGCCAGGCACTGTGCTAAGTGTTGGAGATACAAAGAAAGACAAAAGACAATGCCTGTTCTCCTGTAGCTTACAGAATAATACTAATAAAAGCAATAAAAATAATTGAACAGGAATGTATTAAGCACCTACTATGTGCCAGGCACTGTGCTAAGTGTTGGAGATACAAAGAACAACAAAAGACAGTGCCTATTCTCAAGAAGCTTACCAAATAATAATACTAATAAAAACAATAACAATAACTGAACAGGAATGTATTAAGCACCTACTATGTGCCAGGTACTAGGCTAAGTGTTGGAAATACAAAGAAAGACAAAAGACAATCTGTGACCTCAAGGAACTCACAGAATAATAATACAAACAATAACAATAATAATAATTCAACAGGAATGTATTGAGCACCTACTATATGCCAGGCACTGTACTAAGAGTTGGGGATACAAAGACAAAAGACAGTCCTGCTCTCAAGAAGCTATGATGATGATAACAATAATATGCGTGAGTAAGGAGCTAACACTAAAACCCACATCCCAAGGTTGTTATGTGGATCGAGTGAGGTGACATATATAAAATGCTTCACTTAATAGCATTTTAATAACACTTTAATGTTTGCAAAGTGCTTGGCAAACATCACCTCCCTTGATCCTCACAATAACTCTGGCAGGCAGATTCCAGTATTATCCCTATTTTGAAGATTAGGACACTCAAGGTCAGAGAAGTTAAGTGGTTTGCCCAGAATAACACAGGTACTAAGTATCTGAGGGAGGATTTGAACTGAGGTCTCTCTTGACACCAAGTCTAGCACTCTACTATCCATTGTCTAGTAATGTCACGTCTCTGCAGCTCAGTTTCCTCATGTGTCAAACAGAGATAATAATATTTGGGCTGCTCACCTCAAAAGGCCACTGTTGAGTAAAGTGGTTTGTAAGCCAAACATGCCGCATCAACATTACTATCAACATCACGAAGTGTTAATGAACAACCAATGCTTTGGATTCTACCCTGAGAAGGTAGAATGATTTGATTCAGCTCTCTCTAGTGCTTTAAGATTTAAGCCACTTTAAATTTGTTTCGTCAAAAAGCCCCCTTGCAGCATGCCTCCAAGCTGAGGCATTGGCCCAGGTCTTAAGATCTTTTCCCTTTTATCTCTGGAAAAAGTGCATTTTCCAAACTTAGAAAGCCTGCTATGCCAAAGCTGGGTTTTTCCCAAAGATTGTTTCTGATTAGGGCTCACATGAATACTTTCTGGTGGAAAAACTCTTGCTTCAATCAAAAGGGGTCCAGGTTTTAACAACGACCTCCTTCAGGCTATCTCTTGCCAAGTCTTGCAGAGTAGAAAGGAGCAAGAGATGTCCGACTCCTCCCAGACCTTTCCTCTCTTTGGACCAACCCCAACAACAAAAGCTCTAAAGGGCTTCCTAACCTACCTGGAGGCTCTGAGGATGGTATTTTATGCCAGGTCTTTTAGAAGAGCAGGCATAGTCTCAGGATGGTGAGATCTAAGCATTTATTTTTTAAAATGAATAATAGTCGAGAGATCTGAGAGTTCTCTAGACCTCTTAAAGTGGGAGAAATGGTTCAGAAGACACAAATGTCCCCACTCTGACTCTCAGGGGTCTCCACTACAAAAGATAAAGACAACGGATGAGCTAAAGAAAAACTGGGCATGTGCAGAGATAGTTACTCTGTTGGTTCAAACAGCAACCTGCCAAGAACATGTAAGAGCCACCTGCTAGATTTGGATGGACTCAGAAACCCAACCATTGATGCAGAGGAGGCAGAGAGATACCCTAAAGTAAGCACTTAGAGTTAATATTACACAAAATTGTGGGTTAGAGAGTGCTTATTCAGGAGAAATAATGATGATAATATTAATTGCTGACATTTACATTATGTTTTAATGTTTAAAAAAAAGTTTTATGATCTGGGCCTCACAACAACACTGTGGTAAGACGATCAGAGCTTTGCACCCAGACACAAGATTTACAAGGTACTGAAAGTTCTTAAAGTCCTTCAAACAACAGAGAAGCAAAAGAGCTTGGAATTGCTCAGGGGAGGAGCCAAGATGGTAGAACAAAAGTAGGAACTTGCTTGAACTCTCTCCCAAACCCCCCCAAATACCTGTAAAAAATTACTCTAAACAAATTATAGAGCAGCAGAACACACAAAATGACAGATTGAAACAAATTTCAAGCCCAAGACAACCTGGAAGGTCAACAGGAATGGTCTGTTGAACCAGTCTGAGAGAAGAGCAGAGTCCAGGATGGAAAGTGCCAGCAGAGAATGGACCAGAGCAGGCCTCAAGGGACTGAATCACTGACAGCTGTGGTGGTTTCCAGACTTCTCAACCCACAAATGCCAAATACAAGTTATAAGGTGGGTAAGAAAGGTCTGTTGGACCTAGGTGACAAAGGAGTACGGTCCAACCTCAGCCCCCAGGTGCCAACAGCAGCAGTGGCTGCTTCTAGAGCCCTCAGCCCACAGACAGTGGGGTAATCGAGCAGAAGATCAGAGGGGGATTGCAGAAATCTCCTTGTTGGTGCTGAGGCAGGATTCTCTTGCTTTTCCCGTGCCTGTGCCCATGCTTTTTTTTTTTTCTGGGTTGCAATCCTGGGTGGCGGTCCTGGGACAAGGAAGAGCACTGGTGTGGTAGAGCTTGTGGCAGTGGTGGAGAAGGAATCTTCCTCACAGTTCCAAGGCAGAAAAGAGTGATTCTGGTCACTCACAGACCAAAGCACAGGCCAGTAGAGGAGGAAACACCTCTCCTTGGATCATGCCACCTTGGAAGAGCTGAAAATTTACAGGTCCCTGGAAGCATCTCTGACAAGAGCTGCACAAAACCCATGAAGCTTGGGATAGTACAGTGTCGTCCCCCCCCCGACCCCACCCACTGGAAGCAGAGTCCTACCTTAACAAAGAGTTAAAAAGTCAAGTGGTTGGCTGGGAAAATAAAGAAACAGTATAAAAAATCAGACTATAGAATCTTACTTTGGTGATAAGGAAGATCAAAACATACAATGAGAAGAAGGCAACAAAGTCAAAGCGCCTACATCCAAAGCCTACAAAAAAAAATATGAATTCTTCTCAGGCCAAGGAAGAGCTCAAAAAGGATTTTGAAAATTAAGTGAGAGAAGCAGAGGAAAAATTGGGAAAAGAAATGAGAGCGATGCAAGAAAAATTGTGAAAAACAAGTCAATAGCTTGCTAAAGGAGAAAAAAAATGCTGAAGAAAATCACACCTTAAAAAATAGACTAACACAAATGGCAAAATAGGTCTAAAAAGGCAATGATGACAAGAATGCCTTAAAAAGCAGAATTTGACAAATAGAAAAGGAGGTCCAAAAGCTCACTGAAGAAAATAATTCCTTAAACATTAGAACGGAGCAAGTGGAAGCTAATGACTCTATGAGAAATCAAGAAATTATAAAACAAAACCAAAAAAATGAAAAATTAGAAGATAATGTGAAATATCTCAGTGTAAAAACCACTGATCCAGAAAACAGATCCAGGAGAGAAAATTTAAAAATTATTAGACTACCCAAAAGCCATGATCAAAAAAGAGCCTAGACATCATCTCTCAAGAAATTATCAAGGAAAACTTCCCTGATATTCTAGAACCAGAGGGTAAAATAGAAAGTGAAAGAATCCACCAATCACCTCTTGAAAGAGATCCCAAAAGGAAAACTGCTAGGAATATTGTAGCCAAATTCCATAACTCCCAGGTAAAGGAGAAAATATTGCAAGCAGCCAGAAAGAAACAATTCAAGTATTGTGGAAATACAATTGGGATAATACAAGATTTAGCAGCTTCTGCATTAAGGGATTGGAGGGCCTGTGATATGTATGATATTCTGGAAGTCAAATTATCTAGGATTAAAACCAAGAAACACTTACCCAGAAAAACTGAGTATAATCCTTCAGGAGGAAAATAGATATTTGATGAAACAGAGGACTTTCAAGCATTCTCAATGATAAGAATAGAATAGAAAGACAGAAAATTTGACTTTCAAATACAAGACTCAAGAGAAGCATGAAAAGGTAAACAAGAAAGAGAAATCATAAAGGGTCTTATTAAAATTGAACCGTGTACATTCCTACATGGAAGGATGATATTTGTAACTCATGAGACCTTTCTCAGTATTAGGGTAGTTGGTGGGAATATATATGTATATATATTGTATTTGGCTTGAGGAGAGAATAACATACACACTCAATTAGGTATGAAAATCTATCTTACCCTACAGGGAAGTAGGAGGGAAGGGGATAAAAGAGGAGGGGATGATAGGATGGAGGGCAAATGAGAGGAAGGGGTAGTCAGAATCAAACACTTTTGAAGAGGAAAAGGGTCAAAGGAGAGAATAGAATAAATAGGGGGCAGGAAAGGATAGAGGGAAATATAGTTAGTCTTTCACAACATGACTGTTATGGAAGTATTTTCCAAGACTACACATGTATAACCTATATCAAATTGCTTGCCTTCTCAATGACGGTGGGTGGGGAGGGAGGAAGGGGAAAAAATGTGGAACTCAAAGTTTTAAAAACAAGTGTTAAAAATTGTTTTTACATGCAGCTGGGAAATAAGATATACAGACAATGGGGTATAGAAATCTATCTTGCTCTACAGGAAAACAGAAGGGTAGGAAAGAAGAGAAGGGGGTGATAGAAGGGAGGGAAGATTGAGGGAAGGGGTAATCAGAATGCATACCTTCTTGGGGCGGGGGCAGAGGAGAGATGGAGAGAAAATTTGGAACTCAAAATCTTGTGGAAGTGAATGTTGAAAATTAAAAGTAAATTGATTAATAAAAAAAGAAACAACAGAGTTTGGCATCTAGTCAGAAAAAGAAAAATAATTGCAATTATAAAGCTATTAGAGAGTCTACTTCTTAGAGCAACCCTTCCCAATCGGTTTAAAAAATTGATTTTAGAGTGTATTTTATGTCACTTATCTCAGGCATGTTTTGTGTGGCCCTAGGCCATAGTGAATAGAGTGCTAGGCCTAGAGTCAGGAAGACTCACTTTCATGACTTCAAATCTAGCCTCAGACACTTACTAGTTGTGTGACTCTGGGCAAGTCACTTAACCACATTTGCCTCAGTTTCCTCTGTAAAATGAGCTGGAGAAGGAAATGGCAAACCACTTCGGGTTCTTTGCCAAGAAAACCCCAAATGGGGTCACAAAGAGTTGGACATGACTGAAACAACTGAACCATGACAAGGGACAGACAGCATTATGGTTCAAATGGGCACTATTAATTCTGTTTTACAGATGAGGAAACTGAGGCTTAAATTATTTTCCTGGGTCACATAGCTTGTAAGTCTCAGTGACAAGATTTGGACAAGTTTTCCTGACTCTCAAGTACAAGGTTTTACTAAGACATCGAGATGAAGTGGCAAGAGGTTTGGCTTTCGTGGCTACTTGTGGGCCAACCATCTTTCTTGAGTCCTAAGCAGGACGTTCAGACCTCCTGCTGTACACTGAGTGAAACAAGCATGGTAAGGTGGATAGTGGAATAGTCTTGGAATCTAGATGTTAGGAGCCCATCTAGAGCTAGACAGAACTGTATGGTCCAGCTAATCCTAATTTTACAGATGAAGGAGACTGGGACCCAGACAGTCTTGCTCAAGGCTATAAAGGAAGCACGCAATAGATTCAGAATTTGAACCCAAGTCTGTAAGTCAATCAACTCTGCCATGCACTGTTTTAAGTCCTGGGGATACAAAAAAAGAGGTAGAGGGGAGAAGGGAAGCTGTCCCTGCTCCCAAAGGGCTCATAGTCTACTAGGGCAAATAACATTCAAACAGTTATATACAAACACTATAGACAGAGTAAATTGGGTATAGTCTCAAAGGTGTAATGGTAATTTAAATATGAAGATCTTTTCCACCCATTAATAGGACCATGTGACCTGCTTACATCACAGGAAGCCTAAGTCACACGTGTTGGGGGGAGCTTGCTGAATGAGATGAACTAGAAGCATGAAGAAGGAAATTCTCAGAGCGGCTACAGCTGAGAGAGAGAGCAGACATGTGCTGGCTGTGCTGTGAGTGATTGTTGGTGGCAAGGCCCCAGCAGGGGGCAGGAATGGTTTTGAGATGGAGTCATTCTCTGCTGTGATAATGGGTACTAATTTTTTTTGGTGCTATGATGGATTTGACTTATTTGTTGTGGGATCTGGGTCTCTGGTATCTGAATAAATGGTTTACTTCTACCTTCTATATTAAGATTCTCTTACATTTTGTGTTACAGAATTACATAGGCATGCTTACAATTATTGTCTATATTGTGATTAGTGCCTTGATAATATAAGAGCAAAGGCACCAGAGGCAAAAGTGACCTTAGAAGCCACCATCGAATCTCATTTTACATATGAAGAAACTGAGGCACAGAGAGGTTAAGCAACTTGCCAAGGTCATACAGCTAGTAAGTGTCTGTGTTGAGTGTGCTAAGGTATCTTCCAACTCAAAAGTTCTGGTATACTAAGATTCTAAGCAGTCAACTTGTGGGCATGAATTCCTAGGCACTGAGAAAGTCTCTTAAACATACTAAGGCATAAATACTAAGATCTTCTTGAAAACAAGTTTTGACTAGAAGAGAGTAAAACAGGAGTTCTACAAGACCAGCAAGGGGACATATAAGAAAGCCCTGAACTCTGCCAATGCCTTAGTCTATGATATATGTTAATATTAATACATTATTAATGTATCAATATAAATTCATATTAATAATAATGTTAATATATATTAATAATGATAGAATAACAAGAACATAGTGGCACCGTGGATAAGGCACTGGGCCTGGAGTCAGGAAGATCTGAGCTAAAATCCAGTCTCTGACACTTAGTAGCTGTGTTATTTTGGGCAGGTCACTTAACCCTGTTTGCCTCAGTTTCTTCATCTTTAAAATGGGGATAACAATAGCACCTACCTATTGTAGGTTGTTGGGAGGATGAAATGAGACAATATTTGTAAAGCACTTGGCAGAGGGCCTGGCATATAGTAGAATGAAAAAGGCAAAAGGGTAAATCTTTTGCCTGGCCTCCATGGGGGCCATGACCACATGCCCTGCCTAAGCAAACTTCTTCCTGCTTCCCGGCTGCGTTTACTTACTTTCGTTTTTCTCTCCTGATCTCAGGCCAACGGGTACCCCCAAGATGAAGGTGTCCAGGTTTGGAAGCAATGTTGGGAATTCAAGAGGCCTGGGGGCCTTGGGTCCTACTGAGTCAGAGCTGGCTGGTAGCTTTCACATCTGAGAACAGATACCAGCAAGAGGACTGGACTGAGCCTGGCCACCTGGCCAGAAGAGTTGTAAGCCCAGTGATAAGCTGAGGTGAAATGTAAAATGCCTAATTAGCAGAATCACAAGCTGCTTTATCTAGTCATGAGGTTTAAATATTACCTTCCAGCAGGCTCTATCAGTAGACCTAAGTTAAGGTACTGAATTCTATTTTAAGTTTGCTTTGGTTAACAGTAGGGTTTGGTGATTAGCATTCCTTTTGTGTGTAGTTATAAATTACCTGGTTCATACCTTACATTGGGTACAGCTTACTCTCTACCTTGGGGAGAGTTTGACATGAGCCATAACCTCAGCCCTAAGAATTTCCCAAAAGTGAGGGACATAACAAAGTAACAAATATGAGAAAGGGGAGGCCAATCTCTTTAATTAGGAGGGCTGAACCCAAAACAACCACAGGCCTAGGTACAGAATGAGGAGTAGCTATATACCCCCGCCCCCAGGCCTTTGGGGCTAGCATTGGTTCCTCAAGGTTATTGTCATAAGTGGGATGTGTAGTCAGGTCTTCCTTACTCCAAGGCTCACCCTCCATTCACTGTGTCCCTGTGATAGTCTGTGTGATTATCAGTATATTATTACGGGCTCACATATTCTTATCTACTTATAGTTGCAAAGAGGCTATTTGTCAAATTAAGAAACTTGGGAAATTTAGTTCCTGTAATTAACTACATGGATTTGGATTTGTAGCAGGTCAAAACCATGTTTTTAGACATACTTATGTACAGCAGAAGTCTTGCAGTCTTGCCACCAGCATTCAAATGGTGGAAATATCAGTATGCAACATTTAAATGCCTGGTATTTGCCTTTACTTGTTTCTCATTTACCTGTTTAATAATGACTTAAAATAATGCATGGAAAGAGGAGTCGTAGTGATGCTGCCCTTGGGTATGCATCCCAGAAAATGAACTATTTGGGAAGACAGGGTGGGAAGGGAAGGGAAGGGAAGGGAAGGGAAGGGAAGGGAAGGGAAGGGAAGGGAAGGGAAGGGAAGGGAAGGGAAGGGAAGGGAAGGGAAGGGAAGGATTCATTAAGTGCTAATTATGTGCCAGGCACTG
This sequence comes from Phalanger gymnotis, assembly GCA_028646595.1. Lineage (NCBI taxonomy): Eukaryota > Metazoa > Chordata > Mammalia > Diprotodontia > Phalangeridae > Phalanger > Phalanger gymnotis. Next base: position 32,783,934 of record CM053622.1, on the reverse strand, counting down.
GGTTAAATGGTAGAGATACAAATACAAGGAAAAAGAAAGTCCCTGCCCTCGTGGAGTTTACATTCTAATGGGGTAAGACAACACACAAAACAGAGTGAAAGGTAGGGGTTGCAGTGGGCAGGTGGGAGGCAGATTATTTTGAAGTCTAGAAATCAGGAACAGGGCCAAGAAGGGAATGAAGACCAGCTTGGATCCCACCACAAAAACGGAGGTCCCAGGAAGAACTCACCAATGGGAGAAGGGGACAGGTATATTGCAGGATGAGAAGGTTGTAGACATGACTGTATATTCCAGGGCAAGTAGGCCCCAGTTACAGAGGGAATTTCTAGGATAAAGCAGTGGTAAAGTCATAAATGAATTCCAAAAGCCAGAAAAAAACTAGGAGGCAAATAGAACATGTTGTGCTAGAAGGGCCTCAGGAGACCATCTACTCCAACCATTTCATTTTATTGATGAGGAAATTGAAGGCCAGGGAGATAATGACCTGTCCAAGCACATGAGATCATAGATACAGACCCAAAGGAGCCTTAGAGACCAATCTAACCCAATCCCCCAATTTATAGATGCGGAAACTAAAGATGAGAAATATGTCACGTGGGTTATAGGTAACAGAAGACATGTCTGAATTCATTTCCTCCCCTATAAAATGAGGGAGTTGGCCATGATGGCCTAAAAGGTCTACTTTGATCTTGGCTCCACGACTCGCTTTCTAGACACTATACCCTACACTGCCTCATTCCATTTAGTATATCAGTTTAAAACCTCAAAAGACCTTAGCCCAAAAGGGCCAGGCTCTCCCACTGCATCCTGGACCATCTCCAGTTATCTGGATGAATATCTGGCCACTGGACTCAGATGGCTCTGCAGGAGAAAGTGAGGCTGGTGACCTTACACAGCTCCCCATCACTCAAATCAAAGTCAACTGCAAGTCATGTCATCAATCCCTGATGTCATAGTGCTCTTCCAGAATGAAGGACAAACACAACAACAACAAACCAGTTTAGAATATGCCATAGAGAACCCAGAAGAGAAGATAGTCAAAGCAAACTGATGCTAAGAAGAGCCAAAGGGATGTCTCCCACCCACCCACCATCATACCTTAATGACATCTTCATCTGTGGACTTACACTCCACTGCATCTGAAACGTCCACCACAGAGCCATCCTCTCCAACGGCAACCACTTTGACCGGAACTGACACCGTCTTCCCCGTCAGAATAGCTGTGTTCAATACTTCTGTGTCCTACGCACAGCCATACACACATATGCACACACACACCAAAGGGAAAAAAAAAAGAACTTGGATTAGTTGGCATGAATGCTAAATGAGGGTTTCTTAGCTGAGGAGTTCCCTGACCTTTACCCCTGCCTTGCAATTAAAAAAATAAATTATATGTATAGGGAAAGTCATTTGCTTATTCCAAATGGAAAATTACCAACTACTCGATAGTTTTCATTCCTAGAATTAGATAATCAACTACATTTCCTCTACCATCTTCTCCATGCTTCTGTACTGGCAAGGTCATTTGTCACTCTCTAGATCCCCTACCCAAGCTCTGCCTTCTCCCCCCACTCCCCAACTCCCGACCCAGGCATGCTAGACATCACAAGTACCAGGATAAAAGTCATTTTCAATATTTTCCCAATTGCTGGTAAAGACGTGTTTGGGGAAGTGATTTCCTGCTTTTCAAGGCTTAATTACATGGTGAGTGAAGCCTTCATTTCAATGTTGAATTAGAAAACACCATAGCACAATGAACAGCAGAATGCCTAATGCAAATCTGAAACTTTTTTCCCCGTCAGCCCCTTCACTGACGCCTACCCATGCGGACCACCTGGAGACATTTTGCTGGCCATTAAGCTTCATTCTGTCTCCTCTTCCACAGAGCCATTCCTCTAATGATCCCGTTAGCAGTGCCTTCATCTGTAACCTCTGTGTGGATGAAGTTTGATAAATTATCCCAAACGATCAGCTACCAGGGTCCCTAGCTTGCCAGTCTTTGGGTTATACCCCCAAATAATGAGAAATGATAAAATGCTTCAGGATCTGCTCCTCAAGAGTATCCCAGATAGGAAAGGATCTCAGGTTCACAGAATCTCGGAATGAAAAAGAGGCCATCTAGTCCAACCCCTTCGTTTTACAAAAAAGGAAACTGAGTCTCAAGGAGCTTATGAGTGACTTGACCAAAACCGTGAATGTAATAAGCATCAGATGTGAGATTTGAACTTGGTTCTTTTTGGCTCCAGGGTCAATGCTCTTTGTATTGTACTATTCTGCCTCCCTACCCCATCCCTGAAAAAGGACAAGCTGTCAGTCAATGGATAACCTACTTCGTGCCCCATCTTTGCCTAAAGCTCTCCAGTAGGGAGCCCAGAGAACCTATCTTTATGTTTTCAGTCAACAGACATTTACTAAGTGCTTTTTATATGCCAGGAACTGTGCTAAGCTCTGGGGATACAAAGGAAAGCAAAAGCACAGTCCCTGCCCTCAAGGAGCCCACTTTCCAATGGAGAAGAATTACTGGGTATATATAAGATCTATCCAGATAAGATGGAAGGCAATTCAGAGGGAAGGCCCAAGCCTAAGGCTACTGCTTTGCAATTTTTACCCCCTGGTCTGAGTACAAATGAGTCTCCATCTCCATAGCGCATAGAGAACTGAGCCTGGAGTCAGGAAGACTCATTTCCTTGAGTTCAAACCCAGCCTCTGACACTTACTAGCTGGGTGACCCTGGGCAAGTCACTTAACCCTATTTGTCTGTTTCTTCATCTGTAAAATGAGCTGGAGAAGGAAATGGCAAACCACTCTAGTAGCTTTGCCAAGGTCACAAAGAGTCAGAGACAACTGAAAATAACTGAACAACGACTGAGTGCAAATCAGAACAAGTCTAATACTTTTCCTCTATGACAACCCTTCAAATATCTGAAGACAGCCTACATATCTTCCACCCCTCAAGCTTCTCTTCTCTGGGATCAATTAGCATGTCCAGTTCCTTCCACCAATTTCATTGGCACAGACTCCACCATCTTGGTGGCCCTTCTCTAGAAGTTCTTCAGCTTATCATTGTCCTTACTAAAATTGTTGTTTTTCAGTTGTGTCTGACTCTTCATGACCCCACGGATCACAGTCACCAACATTGTCCATGGGCTTTCTTTTGGCAAAGCAACTGGAATAGTTTGCCATTTCCTTCTCCAGTGAATTAAGGCAAACAGGTAGAGCAACTTGCCCAAGGTCACATCGCTCATAAGTGTTTGAAGTCAAATTTGAACTCTGGTCTTCCTGACTCTAGGCCCAGCGCTCTGGCCACTGACCCACCTAGCTGCCTCTACTTCCTAAAATAGCGCATCCAGAATTAAAAACACAGTATTCTAGCTGTGGTCCAACCAAGGCAAAGAGTAGCAGGCTGATCTTGACCTTCCTTCTAGACCTCATCTACAGACACAGAGTTCGAAAGGACTCCTAAATCCCTCTAGACCACCTCCCATTTCACCTTATACACACACACACACACACACACACACACACACACACACATTTTTATAGATAAACCCAGGCCCATGGGGATGTTAAGTGCCTTGCCAAAGTCACACAGGCAATAAGCATCAGAGGTGACATTTGAACCCAGTTCTTCTGACTCCAGAACCAGGGCACTTTCCCGCATTCCATATTGCTACTTTAATGAAGGCTAAGATTGCAGTAGCTTTTTTTTTTTTGGCTACCGTGTCACACTGTTAATAATCCTCAAAAAAAACCTTCAGGTCTTTTTGATACAAAATCTTATCTAGCCATACCAAAAATGGGGCAATAATTGTAATTATTATAAGTAGGATATATGTAGCACTTTCAAGTTTACAAAATGTTTTACAAATATTATCTCAAATTATGCTCACAACCCTGGGAAGTAATGGCTGTTATTACCCCCTTTTTACAGTTGAGGAAACTGAGTCAGGCAGAAGTTAAGTAACTTGACCCAGGGTCACACAGCTGGTGTCTGAGGCAGGATTTGAACTCAGGTCTTCTTGACTCCAGGACAAGCTCCCTGTCCACTGTGCCACCTGCGCCAATTGCAGCTTGTGAGAGTGGAAAAGAAGACTAAATTTTAAATCAAAGAATACCTTGGCCACTAAGGACTTGTGTGAGAAGTCTTGCTTCACATCTCTGGCCTCAGTTTCCTCATCTGTACAATGAAGGCTAAATGACTTCTGAGATCCACTTTTCTTGTACTTGAGATGTTTATTTTGGGAACCCAAGTATAAAATATTGCCTGTCCCTCTCCCTATTCTGTTCTACTGTTGATAGATTTGGGCCCACAGTCTTGGCAGCCTTCTCCGAGGCTTCAAGAGCTCCTCAAAAGCCATAGTTCCAGTTCCTACCAACTTGAATAAACCAACAAGAGTTGTCATTTCTACGATACTTTCAGGTTTGCAAAGAGTCCTTTGGTCCTCACAACCACCTGGTGAGAGAGCCAGAGATAAGGAATCAGACTGGACCTGTGATTTCACTTATAATTGAGGACTCCCAAATGAAGAACTCCCTCCACCAGTGCAGACTGGTTACCTAAAACACTGAGAAGTTAAGTGACTTGCCCAGCAGGATCACACAGCTATGGGTCAGAGGTAAAATATGAACCCTGGCTTTGAGGCCAGCTCTCTCCATCCACCGTACCACACTGAGAGAGGAACCACAGGAATTTTTATACCCGTTTTCACAGATGAAAAAACTGAGAGTCAGAGAAATTAAATAATTGGCTCAGGGTCACCCAACTATGAAGCATTCAACACCGAGGTCTCCAAGTTACGCCTTGATTTCCACTTTACCAAACTGCCTCATGGGGAAAGAGACTGAACCATCCATCAAAAGGCAGGCATGTGTGTGTGTGTGTGTGTGGACGCCTGCATGTGTATGCACATGGTTTTATACAAGCCAGATGTTCTATGCCTCCAAAAGCTATTTTACCCTGATTTATGGTGATCGGCTTCACTCAAAACTGTCTATGATTCTGAATAGGGAAACGAAATATATCCTTGGCAATTAGCTAACCTCAAGCCTCATTACTGGCAGTGAGTTCAGTGGTTTAAAGACTAGATAATGTACATGCAGCAAAAATGTTCACGTGCAGAGATAGTGAACATCAAGGGTGTTCAACCTTTTTTTTATATCCTGGCCCCTTTTGGCATTCTGGTGAAGTTTATGGACTCCTTCTCTGAATCACATTTTAAATGCATAAAAAGTACATATGATTCAAAGGAAACTAATTTTAATAAAATAGTTGTCAAAATATTAAAATAAATATAAGGACCCCTGGACATGAACATTTCCCCTACAAGTTCACCTGCCCCAAGTTAAGGATTCTTGGACACCAATACTTTCCTAACAAGATCGCCAACTCCGGATTAAAGACTTCCTGACACCAACCCTTTTCTAAGAAGTGCACTGACCCCAGGTTAAGGAACCTTAGAGACTAACATTTTCCTATCAAGATCACAGGACCCTGGTTATGAACCTCGGGACACCAATGTTTCCCTCACATGTTCACAGGCCCTTGGAGACCAATATTTTGCTAACAAGATCACCAGGCCCTGGTTATGAACCTCTGGACACCAACATTTTCCTAACAAATTCACAGAACCCAGGTTAAGAAACCTCAGTCATCAACATTTTCCTAACAAGATCACCAGCCTCTGGTTAAGAACCATATTTTCCTGCCAAGTTCATGTGGCCTCTGGTTCAGAATCCCTGGATACCATTTTTCTAACAGCTAGAGAGTATCCACAGAGATGGTGAGCCTTCTTGAGATTCTGCATAAAAGGATTCGCTGGAGGACCTTAGCATCCCTGTGATAACAGAAAGAACACTGAATTTGAAGGCAGGGGACCCAGGTTCAAATACTAGTCTGCTTATATATAGTACCTGTGTGACCTTGGACAAATCACTTAACTTCATTGGGGCTCAGATTCCCTATCTGCAAAATGAGGGGGTTGGACTGCTAACCCTTTAAGGTTCTTTCTCTCTCCAAATCCATGATCCCATGTCTAGCCTGGAAAAGAAAAGACTTAAGGGATCATGAAAACAATCTTCAAGTATTTAAAGCCTATTGCTAAGAGGAGGGATTTGGGGGGCAGAGCCAAGACGGCGGCTGGAAAGCAGGGACTAGCGTGAGCTCCCTGCCAAGTCCCTCCAAAAACCTATAAAAATGGCTCTGAACCAATTCTAGAACTGCAGAACCCCCAAAAAATGCAGAGGGAAGCAGGGATCCAGGGATCCACCCCACGACAGCCAGAATGGTCGCTGGATGAGGTTTATGTGCATGGAGCAGAGGGGAGCAGAGCCCGGAGAGGAGTGGAGCTCAGCATGGGCTGTGTGGACCAACCAGCCCAGGAGCTGGGCAGAGTGGGCCCTAGCACCCTGAATCAGTGAGCTGTGGCAATTGCCAGACTTCTCAACCCACAAACACCAAAGACAACAGAGAAGGTTAGTGGGAAAAGATGCTGGGGACAGGGTAATAGAGTTCACGGTTCAGCCACCTGGGGGCAGCAGACGTGGGGCACCTACAGAACTACAGCTGCAGTTGCTTCTGGCAGCAGGCCCACCTGGTGGGAGGAATTAAGTGGCAGATCAGAGCAGGAGTGAAGAGCCTGCTGAAGATCTAAGTCCAGTCTGGGTTGGGGGTTCTTGGGGAAGGAGGAATGCTGGTGTGGTAGAGCTGGCACATCCCCCCAAGCTTGGAACAAAGTACTCTTTACTCTACAAGCAGTCATACCCCGCTGAAAAACTCAAGGGTCAAGTAAGTTGGCTGGGAACATGGCCAGGCAGTGAAAACATACCCAGATTTAGTCTCAGACTTTGGAATCTTTCTTAGGTGACAAAGAAGACCAAAACATACAGCCAGAAGAAGTCAACAAAGTCAAAGAGCCTACAACAAAAGCCTCCAAGAAAAACATGAACTGGTCTCAGGCCATGGAAGAGCTCAAAAAGGATTTGGAAAAGCAAGTTAGA